>OZ038489.1:111030852-111080852 GCA_964036315.1 Acanthosepion esculentum | reverse complement strand
GTTGTATTATACAACTTTCTCAATAAGACTGCTTTCCTTCGCCTGGCATCTCGCTTTTGATTAACAATTTCATTTTCTTTTTTATCTTAAATATATTGTCTTCGTTCAAGTTGACTAGACTTTGAAGTACATTATGATAAGATCAAATGTGATTTCTGCCAAAAATATTATCTGCATTTAAATAATTAACAATAACGATGTGTTCATTCTATCTTAACATTCTCTCGATGTTTTTGCTCAATCGGCTCAGATTATATTTTTGTACGCGGATCTGAAACATCGAACACATTTAAGGTCATGGAAATATACGACAAAATAAATATATCATAAAGTTAAAATAGAACACGAAAGTGAACATTGAAGTCAGCATTTAGAGGCGACAGGCTGTTTCATGCTAGACGCAATCGCCAGGCTATATATATTTTGCAGCGAACGTCCGTGTTGTTTTTCAAACTAGGTCTGTCCTTTCATCTGTGTGTAAAGATGTTCTACCCCCACCATATTAATTCTGTTATTTATTATTTCAAATGTAGTTGTGGATGCGACTACATAGGTAGAACGACACAGCGCTTGGACGCTAGAATTAAACAACACGTACCTGCGAAAATATTAAATAAAAATTTTTCGTTGGGCAATTCCATTCAAAATACGTATGGGTTGTCGATTGCGGATCATTTCATAAATAATCCTACTTGTGCGTTAGATTTCAGTGTGACCTGATTTTCTGTTTTGGCCAGGGCACACTCAGTATTCCATCTCAGGGTGTTGGAGACTTTGTACATCAGGTCCAGGCGACCGTCTCTTTGCAAACAAAGGGACTGTTTTCTTTGGCTTGCTGTGTTTGGTCTCTAGCATCTTTGGTGGTATTACTTTGACTATATACACTTTTTTCTTTTTATTTATTTATCTCTTTCTTTCCTGCCCATTCATTCATGTCATCCATAACAGATATTTTCTTCATAATTTCTATTCCCCGTTAACAGTTCTGATGAGAGGGGACGAAACCGGTTAACTGGTGTTTTTATTTTAAATCTATCATGGCCTTTAATAAAAAAATTGTTTTTTATGCCTTGATACGCTTCTGTACCGTTGCCAATATATATATATATATATATATATATATATATATATATATATATATATATATATATATATATATGATTTACATTCGAAATTCTTAATACAGATTTAGCATGTATCTATTTACAAGACTATATGACAAAAACAATATCTGAAACGCCTTCGTATTGATATCTTAACTTCAATGAGCTAAAGAAATATACACTTTCCGTCTAACGATGTCTCGTGTCGAATCTTGTCAGATCACGTGATATTTCTAAACATTCTTGCGAATATTTATAATTAATTTTATGTTACTTCTTTGTGGACAAGGGGAGATAAATTTATATATTGCTACAACTTATTTAATACATTTATTGTTTTATCAGCTCGTACATGTCGTTGCTTTGTGTGTTCAGTGCCACCATAAATTCTTCTTTTCAGGACATGGGCGAACAAGGCTCTCTACATCTTCCTGTCGATTTTAGCTGTTAGTAAGTTGTGTCTTTTTGCAGCCACCCCCAGTTGGGTTTAGACCCTTCATTTGCACATTCTTGTTAACTTTCCATTGTCCTTCATGATTGCAATTTGCCCTGGGATTTAACATAACTACAACATTGCTACAATACTAATGATAATGTCACCGTATACTTGTTCCATTTATTTTCTCTTTATAAAATGTACACTATATCCCGGAATAGTCTACTAATAGCCAAAAGAAACGGATTGTTTTCTTCTAAATTCAAATTTATATTTATTCCGCATATATTCATAACAAATTTTACCAAAAGTATGCACTTTATAAGTATTTAGTTTAGTACTGGTGCGGTGCGGTGTTTCTGGGAGAACTAAAAGTCCTACTATGATATATTATTTGGTCGATACACTCTTAGTTGCAGCTAATATGCAGATGACACCGTGTTGAAGGTAGCAAAGTATGGAACCTGCAGAAACTCTTAGAAAAGTTAGTAATAGAATGGAGAGAATAAAGAAGTAACTATCAGATGTAAGAAGTCAGAATATATGGTCACCCTTACTAAAGACCATTACTTCTGACTACAAAATTGGTACGTCATAATACACCAAATACTGGTGGCAGGAGTTTCAAAAGATGATAGGAAAGTGACTAAGAATCCGAAGGATTATTGAATTAGGGAAAGTCACCTTCCAAAATTAAAACTAATTATTAAGAAGCTTAAAAAATACGTTATAAATAAAGAAGAAGGTGATGGCAATTGTCTATGACAATTGTCTAGCTTAGATATGGCACAAGGCTGACATAAGTTACAGTCACTATTTAGTCATAATTGATCTAGTGAGACAAGCTTGGTCACGATTACAGCACGTAAAATTGCGTATAAAGAAGAAAGGGGTTATATGCTATGTAATGCCCCCCCATATGATAGTTAATGCTGGATAATTTTAGTTCAAAAGAGTTTTCTCTTCATCTTAAAAGAAGAATTCGAATATATACAGCAGCCATGATAGCATACTTACGCAGTATTTTCTGTAACTTCGTCTGACATAACAGATAAGTTACCATTTTAAAAGACATTCTGCACCGTTCTATTTTCGTAGGGAGCAAAGACTGCATGTATTTACTTCTTATTATGGTTCATAAATGCACCGAAATCTGAGAATTTCGGAAACCGAATTTAGAAATAGAACCTATCGAACTAGCGATTGCGTGATATTTATTTCAATAACATATTAAAACATTAATTATGTAGTTTTCATTCGTTCAGCAAAATTTTAAAGATTTATTTCTCATTACAATGGCACGAACATTTCAGTCAGTCTTAAATTGCTTAGTACAGATTTAGACCCAAATTAAGAAGGTACAGATAATATTCCTTATAATAAATAATATTGTACAGTTAAATAAAACATAATATTCCCACGTTAAGAGTTGTATAGCTACTAGTTTTTTTTTTTTTTTCTGGACTGAGAATTATTCCATATGTTTAATGGGATTCTAAGTTAATCATTCAACATTAAGTTGTACTACTCTTTTAAAGACGATGTGGTTATCTCGGGAATGGGATGGTCCGGCATAACTCATTTGGCGTCGCTGATTCGCAATGGCTGATTAGGCGTAGCCTTTTCGTCACTGATTTTTTTGGCGGGGGACGATTAGGCGTCATATTATTACATTTTTCGTTATATTCAAATTTGTCATCTCTCTCTCTTTTTCTCGGTCTGTCTTTTTCTCTTTCTCTCTTTCTCGGTCTGTCTCTTTCTCTCTTTCTCATGGAGAAGTCAAATTAGTACTTCGTCGTTATAGGCACGAATAGTCCAATTTAAGAAAAAGAGTAGTTGGATGTTTTTTTATATATATATATATATTTCCTTCCGTGCAACTTCATGTTTTTCAGTCGCGAAAGCCTTTTTATTCCAAGTGCAAGCAATTATTTTATCAAAACATGGAAGAAACAAAGTGATACAGAATATTTTTAAGTTGTTAATTTATATTATTCTATTAGTTTGTTAATAGGATCCTTAATTCCCTAAATGAATAAAAAGTCATATTGAAAGCTGTGTGTTTTCAATACTTTTATCCTTTTTTATGGTAGTGGTGGTGGTGACGGGGCTCCGGTAACAAAGACAGTGAGGTCGAAACTCTCTGACGCCTAAACGGCTGTGCCGAATATCCAATTATTTTACTGACGCCGAAACAGCAATGCCAAATGGGCTACACCGAAACGTACCAAACTCTAGATTATAAGACTATATAGAATACTTATAGACTAAAAGCGATTCCAATACAATGTTATCTTTCTTCAGCCTAGGAGTATTTGTCTTTTTGTCTCGATTCTCTTTGTATAGAATTTATTTATCTGGTGCCATCGGATCAATATTTTTCCTATTTTTGTTTCTGTATATCTGCTAGTCTCGGTTAGGAGAGGTATAACCGACAGGTGTCACCTGATCGCCATCCAGTGACTGTTCGCAGAACGAATGTATGAAATTACGGCGTGAAGAGGGTCACTTTACTTGGGACTGATCACTCGCCAGATAAGGAGAGATATGAGCGACAGGTGTCACCTGACTGTCATCCAGTGACTGTTCGACATATACAAAATCAGTAATCGGGACTTACTATGTAAGAACTTTGCATCAATGTGACCAGCTAGAAAAATATCAAATGTCACCGTTCTCGTGGCATGTGAAAATAAGTGAGAAAATAATGGGATCTTTTTAATATTTTTGATTTAAGTTTTTAATTTACATTATTCAATTAGTGTTTTAATAGGATCCTTAATTCCCTAAATGGAGAAAAATTCATATTGACAGTTGGGTGTTTTCAATACTTTTATCCTTTTTTGGCGGCTGAGGGCTCCGGTCAAAGACAGTGGCTTCGAAACAGCCTGACGCCTAAACGGCTGTACCTAATAGTCCAAGTATTTTTCTGACGCCGAATCAGCCACGCTGAAACAGCAACGCCAAATGGGTTACGCCGAAACGTACCAAACTCGATTTTTTTTGCAACCTAATATAATATAATCATCTTCGTCGGTTTATAAGAATCTACAATTTTTTCTGTCATTTGCAATCTTAACTCTTTTATATTCGAAATCTACATCATACCAATATTAGTTTATTATTGTTGCATCCATTTTTATTCACACTATCTTGTCAGTGGTCAACTTGCAGCATTGCTTCTCTCTCCTCAAATGTTCATAGTGCGACCTTGAATTCTAAGGATATTAAACTTTTCTTTTGAGTGATAACAGTGATAAAGATATCGCATTCCGTCGGATGTCCCTTTAAGTTCATAGCAATCAATAGTCGGCCACTGACTATTTCTGACATCTTCTCAGATATTAAGCGCTACTTTCAACTGCTGATATCTTCAAAGAAATTCAGCCAGTCTAAAAAGACATAACCTTGGGTTTTTCTTTTCATGCATATGCTCCATCAAGACTCTAACGTCCCCCAGTCATACTGAGTGGAAGGGTTCATATCGTTCATATACCTCGCCAAACCATCTTAGGCTTCGACTTTCTTTAAACTGTCGGAACATATTCTAATATTCTTCTAAGATGGGAGTTTAGATTTAGATCTACATGGTGCTTTTGCCATGTATTCAGAGATTCTTGATAACATTCAAAGAGAAATCTATAATTTTGTAGATACTGAACTGGCATCAAGTCTTCTTTAATAGTCCCACCACCGTGACATAACTTTTCTGTGTCTTTTCGATAAATACTTTCTTTGTAAATGTTACCCTTTCCTATTTGGTACCTCGAATTTAATTTAAATATTTAGGCACAGTACTAGATTCTCATGGATGTCTCATCATTTTATAGTTTAAGTGGCTAGATTTAACCGTACGTTCTATTCTGCTAGATTCTTCTCTTGCATTGCCCGGTTGTAGGAATCTCGTCCAGTTTTTTTTTTGCTTTCCAGTCAAATTTGGTCTTCAAAAATTCAATATAATTTCATTCGTTATCTCCTGTCTTTTTATTTCCTGTTCATTTATTGCATTCTCGCTCATTAATAATATTTGACTTTTTCTCATATTCATTCACATTGACTTGGTTGAGTTGCTTAAGGTGAAATGCTTAAAGAAAGAATATAAGACACAATTCTAAACCAATTTCGTCTTTCTGCAAAAGGTATGTGCGTTACGTTGGATTCAGAATTTGTAACCTTTTAAAAAACACATCAATGGGGGAAAATGAAGCATCAATATAATCAGCAGATGTATCCAGGGTATTGTCAGCTATATCTCCGATTAAGACTTTACATGAAACATTCGCAATATATATATATATATATATATATATATATATATATATATATATATATATATATATATATATATATATATATATATATATTGATCCAAAAACAGACTGTTTCGCAGCTCATCAACGTAGCTAGAAATCCGAGTGATTGTCTCAAGTCAGGATTGATACTCGACTGATTTGGTATCAGTCGGAGATGTTTCCCCTAAGTCACTGGCGCACGACAGGGACGAAAGTGAATTTAAACGTATTTATTTTTAGACAAACACGCCAGTGACGGGGGAACTCGATTCGTCTTAACGTAGAGTCTTTCATCAGCCGAAATAATAGTCACTGTTTACAAATTCCCTTTTCTCCCCTAATTTATTTTAGACATCGCACCAGTATAGATAGATAGATAGATAGATATATAACTAATCCGTAAATAGACAGCATAGCTAAATATTTTTTTATATTAAATAGTAAAAGGTGATAGCCCTCAAAGGAGAGCTAAATGTATAGTATACAGAGCAATATGATATACATCAAGGGACGAAAAAACTTCGTGGACATCTTGATTATAAAAGATAATTTATTTCGACATGTATGTTTTTAATACTTGTCTCATCAGAGAGAAATTACAAATGGTTTAATTTTACAAAATGATTTAAACGTATCAAGATAATATTTATAAAAGACAATTAACAGGACTCTAGACGCTTGACCTAGGAAATCTATCTTATAGGGATTTATAATATTGAAGAAATTGTTAGGGGAGGAGAGGCAGCTGTCAACGCCATGTCCTTGTGTGGTGTTTGGGGGAATATGGTAAGAGCTTAAGAAATACATTAGAATAAAGCCCACATCACCTTAAAGATATACATACATATGACACATACACATATATACATATACACGCACATACATACATATATATACATGCATACGCATACACGTACACACACACACACACATATATATATATATATATATATATATATATATATATATATATATATATATATATATATATATACATGTATACATATATATATATGTAAAGATATAAAAGAAAATATTTGAAAATAAAATGACTGATTGAAAAATAATTTAAATAAAATTATGGAATATATAATACAAAATATACAAAAACACAAACATATATAAGAAAGAGAAAAATGAAAATGACATTAAAAAAATAATATCTTAAATGCGATATCACATTCAACGTCATAATTATATAATCCAATAGATACACACACATACACATTAGAATCTACACGATCATACAAGTAAACACATATATGCAAGGTTTATGCATATGCATACACACATCCCCATATATACATATAAACACACACACATATATATGCATATACATATATATCCATATAGATATAAACATAGAGGCACATATTTAAGCACATAAATATATAGTAAACCTTATATAAAATCAAACATACATATCGAAATAAATAAATACAAATACACACACATATACATATATATACATATGTACATATATATACATAAACATATACCTATATATACATACAAATATATATAGCTACATATTCTGGGTATATTTATATATGAAATTTTGTCATCGTTGCGTTGTGATACACTCTGTATCTATATATAATGACTTTGATACATACAAGAATTTAGAGAGATGATATATATATATATATATATATATATATATATATATATATATATATATATATATATATATATACCCATACGGACAAATATCACTCGATATTAACTTAAAACTAAATTTTAAGAGAAATTACCAATCTAAAATTAATCGCTAATTGAACTCATGAATAAAATTCAAACTGATAGAGATATCACCTTAATAATCAATTACAACTAGAAGTAAACTTATATTTGAAAATAAAATTTTTAGTGTTTTAATGTAAATTCTATGAATATTTTTCTAATCGACTATTTCATATTAAATCCCCAAAGTTTTTGTAATAAAGTTAAAAAAAACAACTTTAACTAACATATAATTAAATTCCTTAGACTGTTTAAATATTCAAACTTATATAAAAAAAATTATAATATTTATGAACTCTCAAAGTAAAGCAAAAATCAGCGTCCATTCCAAAGAAAGTTAATGACACTTTATCACAACTTCTTTCTCTCTTTTTCTCTCTCTTTCTCTTTATGCCTTTTTCTCCTATAAACCCCTCCCATATCAATATATAACTTCCGTTAACAGATTTAATGTGTCAATGTCTGGATTTCCTCTAAAAATTTAAATTTGAAAGAATAGAAATGTTACATCTAACTCAATCATGTCTCTCTACCCCCTTCACTCCCTCACTTCGTTAATTTACTTATTACTGCCCGTCATAAATGTGTAAATTTCTTTTCATTTTTCGTTTCAACCTTTGGAAATAAAATCTGATGAGCTGCTGTCCTTTAAAAGCGCTGTGGTGAAATAATTTATTATATGGAACCTTAAAGTGGTCTGTTTTTATTTAAATTATTAGCTCTGATTTACATTGAGCTCTCTGGATTTTATCCTCCTTGGGTCTACCCATACGGACTACCTAGTTTTTCGTAAACTATATATATATATATATATATATATATATATATATATATATATATATATATATATATATCTTAGATTAAGACAGATACGTACATAGATTGATAGATACTAGTAGCCATGTATATGTCTAAATAGCTAGCTAGTTACAAGTAGACTTTGATAGATATCTAGCTAGATAAAAAGATGATTAATATCGTTTGTCTTCAAATGATACTGCTTAATTTTTGTTTTAAAAAATGCCTTTCACTCATTGATATCATTCTTAATCATGTGGAGAATTCCAACTTAAAAACCTCTTCGGAAAGGTGAGGCTTTAGGAATTAAATGTCTTTTCTGCCAGACGTCTTGGATTGCTCGAAATTGATTGCCATAGTTCCACTTTTCTCATATCATCTTGAACAATCTGAGCCTTACTTGATGATTAGTTAACTCATTAGAATTTGCAATCGACTAGCAAGATCTTGGCCAAAATCGTTTACATTGTCAGAGATTAATATCTTTCTGTTTTTGTTTCAAAGCTACACACCCAGTTAACTACTTAGAAATATTTCGGATACCTATTTCTCCGTTAAGAAACACTCGCCAGGAATAAACACATTGGACAGTAACAGAAAAAAGAATTCTGACAGGCCATGTTCAACGTATCTGGAGTCATACCGATGTTTAATACTATATAATACGCGGCCATATACGTTGACTAGGGAGACATTTATTAATATAGCGTTTACTAGCAGTGTGAGAATACCCACCTCTGCAACTCGTTGCACAAAGATATAGACCCCACGTCGTAGAATTTCTGTGCGGCGGATCGAGCGAGAGGCAGGCTCACAGACAAAAGAAAAACACAACTACAAACTTGGGTAGGACGAAAAGAGGAGGGAAGGCGTGTGACCTTTTTGTGGATGATAACTCTGGGCTGATTCTCGGCTGGCGAAAAAATATATATATCTTAACTAACAATGTCCGGCTGCTAATGGGTCGCTCTTCGATGTTACGTGCGCCGGCCTAAATCAACCTTCCTCGAACCTAAACTAAGTCAAACTAACTTGGCCCAAGGCACTCCCGTATATATGCAGAATCCTCTTTCATCATTTCCGGACAAGAATAAACCCATAACTTTTTCATGACCATTTCTCCCATTGAAGAAAGTGGACATAAAAATATTTCTTAGCCTAGCTGACTCCGATTCAGGGACATTAAATTCAGACCCTTTTAAGTTTTGACCAGTTCACTATCTTCGTATTTTGACAAGTACTTAACACTCATCTACCCTTTTGGCCATATGTCCGAAACATGTTTTTATCTAGATTCCTAATCTAGTCATTGGGTCTTGAAGTTTGATACCCACGTCAAATTTAACTAATCTTCTCGCACATGTGTGTGCGCGCGCACGCACACACAGATGTGGGGGTGTATATATACACACAAACAGATGTGCGGGCGCGCACACACACACACGCGTGCGCATATATCCAACTCATAGTGTCACAGCTGAGACTGATCATTCTTGCTAAGGAAGTCGTGCATCCCAAATGTTTCGCAATTTCGGTTAAATATCCCGCTTTGTAAGACCTATAGCTTTTTCAGGTACAGCTCGCGCTTTGACATCAGCTAGCTACAGCTTTAATTTCCCGCTCTGAAAACACTGTGGCGACTTAAGCTTCATCTCTAGATTTGTACAGCCATGCCTATTGAAGATTTGTTAGCAGTTACTAACACGAATCTACTTGCATGGGGAAGACTCTATAAGGAATGCCAAGTTATATAATTCTACATTTTCATAATCTCGGCAAGTTTTACCCCACCCTGAGCTTACCTCATTTATCCTATTATATACCAATAAAATAGCAAAAAGAATGTCGACCTGCGGATTTTATATATATATATATATATATATATATATATATATATATATATATATATATATATATATATATATATGTATGTATGTATTTGCACATTTCATTGGATACGACAGACAAGGTGCGTTTAATTAATTTTTATACAATTTCTAATGCGATCTATTACATTTTCTTTATTTTCGGATGATAAATTATTCAAAACCTGTCCGAATGTTCTGTTTATACGAGTGCTTTCGGTTATACATTTAGCCATTTTCAAGGATTACGTATTTTAAATGTTAAATAAGAAATGTTTGACAAGCAGATTCATTCTACACCTTTCTAACTGTAAGTCAATTAGATCTCATTTAATTATTCATGGAGTCCTACCAGACATTATTCGTAACATACTTGTTCGCAACACTAATATTATAGCATCATCTACATGCAAAAAAGGCTAAAAATAATGGAAGCCGTATTAACAAAATCAAAACATAATATTAACTTTTAACATGGACATAATATATTGCGTTTTGAAAAATGAAAACTTTTTATAAAATATCCATACATCAAACTATTTCTTATTTACCAGTTAAAATATTTAATCCTTGAGAATGGCTAAATGTATAGCCGAAAGCGATCGGATATAAATAACATTCGGACAATTTTTAATATAATTTATCATCCGAGAAAATAATTATTAGATCGCATAAGAAATTGTATAAACTAAATAAATAAAAGCACCTTGTATTCAATGAAATGTGTATGAAATGAATACATACAGACACACACACATATATATATATATATATATGTGTGTGTGTGTTTGTATATATATATATATATATATATATATATATATATATATATATATATATATATATATATGTATGTATATATGTATGTATTAAGGAAAACACTTACTTTCGAAGCAATAACAAAAATAATTGTCTACAACACAACGATATCATATATACACTTGTCAAAATCCGAAATGTTTCGACTTAATAACACTGCATGAGTTACCATCAAAATATTAGGTCATCCCATAAGTTCTGTCCGAATTTTAACTTTTTGTCAAAATGAACGAAATGTAAAGAGTATTTTATAATGTCTAATGGACCTGACCATTATTTTTGTGTTTGGATGCATTTAAACTGATCATATTTTATTTCAGACAACAATAAAATTAAATTTTGTTTGATTAAAACACTGCTAAGATGGAAGTACCCAAGAATCATTTGAGGCACATAAGGCTTTATGAGTTCAAGAATGGAAACTCAGCAGCCGAAGCGGCTAGAAACATTCACTCAGTTTATGGAGAGGAATTTGTGAATGAAATAACTTGCAGAAGATTGTTTGCAAAATTCAGAGGTGGGGATTTCACACTTGAAGATGAAGATCGAACCGGACGTCCAGTTGAGTTTGATGAAAAGCTTCTTGAAGCAGCCCTTGAAGAAAATACTGCTTTATCAGTTGAGGAATTGGCAGTAGGCCTCAGTTCAAACCATACAACTGTTCATCATCATCTTCAACAACTTGGAAAAGTTCCTAAACTTGGAAAATGGGTGCCTCATGAATTGTCTGAAAACAACCTCAAATCCCGAGTTGACATCTGCTCTTCTCTCTATTCTCGCCAAATTGTTTCACCTTTTTTGGATAGACTTGTGACTGGCAACGAAAAATGGATCTTTTATCGAAATGTTAAGCGTCATAGACAGTGGCCTGGTAAAGGTGAAGGACCCCAGCCACTGCCTAGAAGGGAACTTCATGGGCAAAATATTCTTCTTTCAATTTGAATTCTTACCACCTAATGCAACAACTAATGCTCAAAAATACTGTCAGCAATTAGAGAATTTGAACCAAGCTTTGAGGGAAAAAAGACCTGCTCTAGTGAATGGAAAAAGGGTGATGTTTCATCAGGACAATGAGCGACCACACACAGCAAGAATCACGTCACAAAAGATCGAAGAACTTGGTTGGGAGAAAATTTCTCATCCACCTTATTCTTCCGACCTTGCTCCTTCAGACTACTTTTGTTTCGTAGCTTAGAGAATCATTTGGAAGAAACAGCTTTTGTAACACAGGAAGAGGTTAAAACTGACATTTGTGAGTTCTTTGAATCAAAGCCAAAAGGATTTTACAGTAATGGAATTAGTAAGCTTGTTAATAGATGGAAGGAAGTCATAGATAATCAGGGAAAATACATTGTTGATTGAATCTGTAATTAAATTTAACATTTAGTCACTTGTTTTCTTCATTCAAAATTCGGACAGAACTTATGGGATGACCTGATATATATGAATCCGTCAGACATATGTATGAATATATATAGAATTATATATATATATATATATATATATATATATATATATATATATATATATATATATATATATATATATATATATATATATATATATGAATATATATGAATATATATAGAAATAACACACAAAGTTAAAATAACAATGTTTTTATTTCCTTTTTTTTTCTTTATATGATTCTCTGGTGAATCTTTAATAAAAGTGAAACATGTTAGATTCATTAAAAATTTCCCGTTTAATTTTCATTGATTTTACTAATGCCACCTAATTAAAATAAGAACATAAATCTTTACGACGAATATACTTCGAGGGACTGCTAATAACAATATTACCACATATAAACAGTAGTCACAAACAGTATACTACTCACCAATTTATACTGAATCCATTCTTAAAGGATCTAACCTATGTTTATCTGAAACAAAATGTATATACGTAAAAACGTTCCCAAATTCATATACGAAAAATCAAGATAGACACACTTACAAATATGCGTTATTATCTGAATTAAACACAAACAAACCAGAGTGATTATACATTTACATACATAAAGCAATAATTAAGATTTTTCGGGTAGGCTTGGAATTCGTTACTTTCGGTAAATTCGGGTGAACGTGTCTCTCCACAAATTCGGAACGTGCGAAAATATACTAAAGTTGGTTTTTAAAATGTCTAATACGTGTGAATCATAACTAAAGAATGAAAATCAAACGGCGCAAGATGAAGAAAATAAGAGAATAATATCATTATTATTAGGTTTATATACAAGAGCAAGGATGACATAGGTTTATCAAGTCTTTCAAATTTGCGAACAGTTATGAATACTGAAATACATAACGGATTACGACACTTTGTGTTCTCCACATGATTTACTTGACCTTTCAACCGGTTGATGAATATTCATGAACAGGCTCAAATTTAAAATTCAAAAATTGTATATAAATAGATGAAAGAAATAAATCCTTGATAAATTCCCCCATGTAAGAAAACGGGTCGGCTAAATAGTTTTCCTCTTATCTTTTTATTCATATATATATATATATATGTATATATATATATATATATTATAAATTAATAGAATTAAAATATGGTTTTACCGCTACACAGTGATAACCATGTTTCAGAAATGGAAGCTAAAGCCCCTGAATTTAATTTTGTTATTAAACCAAAGACATTAGTTCCATTTCCTCATCAAGCGAATTTTGGAGTAACTTTTTAAAATTTACGGTTGTTAACGGCACTGGAAAGATTCATAATTGAGGGTTTCCAAGGTTACCGATAAATCCATTCATCTAGACAAGAGGTGGTAGAGGGTTCAATTTTTTTAATTTTCGTTGTATCAGTTAATAGTTACATTTGAAAGCGGGGTTATGTTTAGGGATGGGTAGGGATGTATCTTTTAACAAATTCTGACATCCGCTAAATTCATGTCATCTGGGTTTTTTTCTAACGGCAAAAATTCTTATGGTATTTTTTCTATTTGTATATTTAAAGATTTTGGGGGACTGTTTAGGCTAGAGTATGTTTTAACCACCTTTCTAAAAGAATATTTTTAATATTCAATATACTATACTTCTTTTTAAAACCAAGTAAATGTATTAGAATTACTTACAGTATTTAAAATTATTTATTCTTATCGAGTATAAGTAAATATGTATATTACCAGATTATTTTATTTTATTTTATGTAAACTTTATGACCATGACGGCAAAGGTGGTTAAATTATTTCACTAATTCAGTAAACTTTTATTTATAAATTTAGTAATATAAATTTACCCATGTATGTACAAAGGACATTTAATGTTCAATATTATATTCTAACTTATTAATTTCATTTGACTTTAGGTGTTCACTTGGATTCTTTTCAGTGTTTGAATTGCTTTGAGAGAGGTGTTATGGTTAGAGTACGTTTTATTTAATTACAATTTTAAAAGATGTTTAGGTTAGAATCTGTTTTATTTAATTTCAATTTTAAAACATTTTAAAAAATTCTACTTTCAAATTTAACATTTAAATTTAATCTGTTATATTTCTTTATAAGCCAAGTAAATGTAATAGAATTACTTACATTATTTAAAATTATTTATTCCCATCAAATATGAGTATGCATAATTATCTGGTAACTTTTTTTTTTTTTTTTTAAATATTATTTAAAGATTATTTAAAGAAGATTTTTGGCAATGACGACATAAAATAGCTATTTCATTTCTCTGTTTCAGTAAATTTTTATTTTTTATAAACTTAGTAATATATAGTTTCTCATGTATGCATAAAGGACATGGGTCATTTAAAAACATTCGCTGCCGTAAAGGAGGACAGATGTCACGTAACAGCTCAGTTCTCTTTGCTTTGTTACCAAAGAAAGCCTCCAGTATAGCAATACTCTGCCCAGCTTTTAGAATGCGTCATTGGCCATCCCAAAACGTCTACGGATCTCAGTGTCGCAAGTAATGTCCGCTGTCAAAACTATTCCCAAATATTTCAACTTCTGCACCTGATTGATTTATGTGTCCCCCGACTGCAAATAACATTTTGAGCTCATCCTTTTCCTGATGTCTATGCATTCTGTCTTATATAGGCACATGTATTTACAGGAAGTTATTTGCTACCGCTACGTATAGTTGATATAAGTGTTATGGATATGTCTTTTCCACTGATGAAACTAAATTCCATATTCTTTGACTTAGCCTTATGCCTGACGTATAGACGCTCTCAATATGATGCCATTAATAGATACACAGTAATGTCTTCGATTAGACAAAGGAAATCGGACTTCCGTTCGTGAATATGGTCAATACATGTTAAGAAGTTGACTATAACGTTCCTTTAAACAATTCTATTACTGAATTCTATCATCATTTCGGTCAACTCATAGGATAATCTATTTAGCGTCCATGATAGAAAATTCGTCGCTTTGAGATTTGGAATGATAGCCTCTGGCTTTCCATCTTCGATGAAGTTTGTAGCAGGAATTAAGGGAATAAGGAACGGATATTTAGATGTGTGGAAAGACTTTGTGTCCTAATGTGATTGGACAAAAATTTTTCTATTATTATTCAATGTCATGTTCAGAAAACACACAGCACATACGGAGAATAAATACACACAGACACACGAAAACATACAGACACATGTGCACACACGCACACACACACATATATGTATCTGACATTTCAGAAACTGGGTATTATACTGTATACCTCAGGTAGACATTAGTCTCTTTGTGTGTCGATAGACACGAATTATAATCTTTCCCACTGTTTCATACTTCTTTCCGTTAAAGTTGCTCGTGAACTGTTAATATATATATATATATATATATATATATATATATATATATATATATATATATAATGATAGAAATTATTAGGAGGATTTGATAATTATAATTAAGTAATTCATCGAGTCTGAAACCTCAACAGAATGGAGAAAGCAGTGGACGACCGTTTCATCCTGTATTTGAGACACATCAGCAGTGCGCATCCACTACCGAGAATTTATAGCGCCGCTCTCTAACAAATTCCGTGGTGGAACTCAACTGAGATTCTCTTTAACCATAGGACAGTGCCCCCGGAGCCACGACTACTATCACCAAGCCGCTCAATCTTGAGCATTAGAAGCCGGTTCAAGCAATGATAGATAAATGATATATATATATATATATATATATATATATATATATATATATATATATATATATATATATATATATATATATATATATCTCATAAAATAAGCATGTTATAGTTTATAAATTAATTATTTTCGGTCTAATTTCTATTTATTTTTTTAAATAGTGTTTTTGGTTATGGGAATTTTATTCCTATACCAAACCTATATTCGTGTGTATATATATATATATATATATATATATATATATGTGTGTGTGTGTGTGTGTGTGTGTGTGTGTGTGTGTGTGTGCGTGTGTGTGTGTGTGTGTGTACAGTGTGCGATGAGTAAATTATTGTCTAAATTCCGAAGATAATTGATATGTAATTTCTTTTTGTTTTTCAGTTATTATTTTTAATATCTGAAGCAATCTACAACATTCTGACAGCAAGTTCAGGAAGCATTGTCTTTTTTAATTGGTTCGTAGCCGATTGGCTAAACATTAGCGTTACTTTCATGAGACCCGATTTCAAATTTCAAAATGATCAATATGTCAATGTTTAAAATATATACGATTCCAACAGGAATCCATACAATGGCTTAATCCAAGACGGGAGCCTTTGGAAGAAAGATTTATTCGCCGATATTTAATTTGCACGTTATGAACATTATTGGATCCATGATATGATAGCACCGATATGTCACGGACTAAACAGAATGTATGAAATGAAAAATTATGGCGGTTATTTTGCCGGAAGTCGTTTATTTGACCCAGATAAATAAAATAAATTACCTCCGGTAAAATAACAGTCGAAATAGACTACCCACAATGCACCACTGACCCGTATATATAAATAGCCGAAAAAATAACAGGACTCGTGGCCTGACGAATGCATCTAGCATGAAACAGACTGTCGCCTCTAAGTTTTGACTTCTATGTTCAGTTTTATATTTACACACGCTCTATCTCTGATATTGAGCACTTTATCCCATAAATATAGCACACTTTAAGGCTATATTTCTTCATACACACACACACACACATATATATATATATATAAATATATATATATATATATAAATATATATATATATATATACATAGATACATACACACACACACATATATATATATGAGGGAAATGACTTATCAATTTCTTTAATAAGTCTTTCAAATTTCCGAATATCTTTTGTATTACCGATAAATTTTACCAAAATCCTTGTAAATTTTATTTTATATTATTTTTCCCGAGTACTTTCCAATGTTGCAACATTCGTTTTCAACTAATGTTTTGTGTGTAGTTTCTAAACTGTATTTTTTTTTTACTCCGTCTTTCTCACGTTTCAGGGAAACAATTTCAATTTTGTCATATAAAAGTCTAAATAATTTAAGAAAAAAAATGAGATTCAGGTGTGTACCTCAGCGAGGTGTAATGGTGAGTAAACTTGTCTCACTAGGAGAATTACGTAGCGTGTTCGGTCATTAGTGGGTGTCTCATAATTTCAACTATTTACCACATAAAAATTAACACTGGAAAATCATCACATATAAGGATCAATTGATAACTGTTTTCCGCACGGATAAAACAGGATTTAGATCATGTATATATCTGATATGAAAGATAAAATATGTTAAACCGGATTGTTATGGATACATGCGTCAGCGTGTCGAAACCCTCACAGTATTTACTATTATTTATGTAATCGCTAACATTTTTGTCGTGATTTACAGACTCTATCTTTTCGTTAAATTTCACAAACCAATCGATGAAATTTGAATCAGCTGATTTGCTTAGAAAATTCTTTGACAATCGCCCGAATCCGCAGTTTCATGAATTATTAATTTAATTTAATATTATAGGACTTCATGGTAAAAGAGATGATTTAGTTTTCTTTTTTAAAAATTAAGAATAAATTCTTAGGATTTCTTACTCTTGAACATGCAACTTACAACGGACCATGGGTAAATATTTATTTCTGGAGCCGAATTCTAACTATTTGAAGCGTTTTGGCTTGGGATTTGTTTATAGTTCTCGCAAACACAGGACGATTTAGAAACTCGTTACTTCTATTTATAAAAACTTAAATCAACGATATGCAAAACACAATATTGAATTTTTATTAAAGAGGCATTTGGTAATTTAATCATTAAATTGTTTTTATAATATTGAAATTATTTTGTATGTTAAATAATAAAACGTTTATTTTTCCTCAAAAAATGAAGTAAAATTATTTTACTACGGTACGCACCCTAGGAAAACAAACTGTACTTAGTACCTCCTTACCTGCTTGCACCTCTCCCCAAAATTTGGTTTCGATCAAACAACATATGGCTATTATACAGCGTGTGACGTACGGAGGGATAGACTAACTTCAAAATAACATTATTTTTAGAAATATTCACACCGTTCAAACATATTTTGAACGTAATATTTACTATTTTCATTCTGTCCAAGAGGAAAAACTTGGGGCTACTTTTAATAGCATTACGCACCGTGAGACATAGGCCGCTAGCCGTGTCGTATATTATTAGGCTAGCTAATCTCACAGTGATTTCGATCATCACTTTGTACCCAGTGTACTGTGGCCTAGTGCCAAACCAATAAGACATTAGTAGATAAAGGAAACCAAATTACACAATGTTGACTTTTCAAAGTTGGTTTCGCTTTCACAAATAACCAAATATCTGATGGTGCCAAATCTAGGTTTACAGAGGGCGGAGAAAAAAAACTGATATAAAAGTCCTGCTTTTAGATTTATTCTGCGAATGTATTCTTTTAAAGCTCACGGGATTACACTGCTTTAATTCGGGTATGGATATCGATTGGTGTACTCAGTGCAAGTGTCCCAAAATCTAAGATATCGCTTTATACGTAACACAGACGTAAGTATCAGGATACGTATTAGTTATTTTGTCAAAGAGTGAGGTAATATAAAGCAACTTTTCACAAGAATACATATGTGAAATATATATATATATATATATATATATATATATATATATATATATATATATATATATATATATATATATATCACGTATAAGCAAAACAAAACGTGAGAAAAGCGATAAGTAACATGCGATCTCTTAATAAAAAAACGAAATGAGAATTGACGGCAAATGTTCATCCATCAATCGAAATACCAAAAGGAATGTCCGTCGAGTGCAATCAACTTAGATTAAAACACTTTTCTTTATTCAAATGTTTACCAAATGAAAATAGACAAGTAGATTAAAACGTTGGATCGTGAATTCAGTGAAGTAGTAATTTTGAATTCAGTCCGAATACAGGTAGATGAGTTCTTAGACTAAGTGGAAATGGCGATCAAGGTGAGTGACGCGAGATATTCCGAGATATGGTTTGAACGAAATACCAGATTTTAACATCTTTACCTACTATGAAAGGGATATTTACCGTCTTCTCTACGAAATACTCCAGTAGCCAAGAGAGCTACTATTTTTCAAATTTCCCTATTCTCCATATATATCTTATATATATATATATATATATATATATATATATATATATATATATATATATATATGTTTATAAATATAAATGATCATAGGAAAACGATAATAGTTGCCGACGCGTTTCGTCCAAAGTCGACTTTCTCAAGGCAAACAAACGACATTAATTTATTTAAACAAACTAACTAATAATAACAAAAACAAAATGTCCTTACCAACTGAAAGAATACATACATACATACATATATATATATATATATATCTATATATATATATATATACATACATATATATATATATATATATATATATATATATATATATATATATATATATATCTTTTAATGCCTTATTGTAATAAGCAGTTTATTGTAATAAATAGTTTTTGTTATTAAAGTAAGTGTTAATTAAACAGAATGAATTCCATTTACTGGTCTGTATATTCGAGTAATTTCGTAGAAGATATATCTTGAATTGAAACTGTGTCCGACACGGAATCGTCATTTGATATGACATGCTAGATATGATTAATACTGTTTAATTGAAATACATTGCATTTACTTAAATAAATTGTATCTATTAAAAAACGTATAAACAGAAAACATTAACTATTTGTCAGACTTAGTATATTATCTGATTTTACGTTAAATATATATATATATATATATATATATATATATATATATATATATATATATATATATATATATATATATATATATATATATATATATATATATATATAAAATTGGTTACTGAAGCATGCAGATCTCTTTAAGCAGGAAATCAGTGTTCACTTTTATATTTACATACGCGATATACCTTAAAACTATGTTTTATCATACAGAGTCATACACGCACGCATGCACGCACACAAGCACCATACACAACTATTCACTCACATACTTACACTCACATACATCAGTGTCATTACAATCGAAGTGTTGCGACACAAAAGAAAAAATGAATTCAGCTCTAGGATGAAAGAAGAATAAGAAAAGGAAGGCTAGCATTTACAATGGTATTCGTCAGATGGCAACGAAACCTATTCGACAGGAATTCGAAATCTATTATTGGAAATATCTTTCAGAGTCACATATATATATATAGTGAATATATATATATAGTGAATATATATACATATATATGTATATATATATATATATGCACACATATATATATATATATATATATATATATAGTGAATATATATATATATATATATATATATATATATATATATATATATATTTTAAGGAATATATTTTTACATACGACCGATGTTTAAAAGTTATATTGAGTGGACACCCGTATCTGAGTATACGTTCCGTTTATTTGTTAAACAGAATATTTATTTTCGCCTACCGTCCAGAACATTCTAGAAAATTTATTAGATGATTGGGTTCATTTTTTACGGCATACCAACCTCAATCGGTTATTTAATGGCGAAAACATTTTTAGGATAGTTTCGTATGAATATGATATGTATACTTTGGTTTAGATTGTTTTGGTTTATTTTTTACGGCATATCAACCTCAATAGTTTATTTAATGCCAACAACATTTTTAGGATAGATTCGTATGAATAGAATGTGTATTCTTTGGTTTTGATTGATTTGGTTTATTTTGTTTTACAGCATATCAACCTCAATGGGTTATTTAATAGCAATAATTATTTTTTATTGCTGGTAATATTTTGTTTTGAAAAAAATCTGTTTCTAGTAATACTTTATTTCAAAATTGTACTAAGGGCGACAATTATTTTCAAAAATTATTGCAGGTAATAGTTAACTATTTGCCTATACCTGGGACCCAAATAGTTGATACCAAGGCCGAGTCAGGGTGGACCTGGGAACACCAGAAATTAAGAGTTGGTTCCACGCTCCTCAAAACCTCCTGATCAAGGCCTTGCTGCTGGACGTAGTTTATCGACTTACCCAGGACGTGGATGTAGCTTAACGTTTTACCCAGGACACAAAATTATTAGAAAAAACATGCCGGAGAGCGATTATCTTTAAGCTTTTTCTGTAATATTCCAGCCAATAAATGAAAATAAATAGACTGTTTAATAAATAAATGCATCGTCTACTCAATTACGATTATCAACTAAAAATAATGTTTATGTGATATATATATATATATATATATATATATATATATATATATATGTGTGTGTGTGTGCGTGTGTGTCACTTAAGCGTTACGGATAGTTGTATATATGTATATATAGATTATGTGTAAAGACAGCAAATCCTTTTATTATTACCTTCAAATCATAATTCATCTTGAAATAGATTCAAATTAGATTTGAAAACTTAGATATTAATTAAGAAATACCACTCATCGAGAAATAGTTTCAAATTAAATTGATGACTTAGACTTTAAGAAATATTACTCCGCAACCGTTATTTACAATATTACAAATATTAATATTAGTAACCCTTTATTTTTTTATATTTTGTTTATTGATATAATATTCAGTTTATATTAAATTCCTAGTTTATTTGTGGAGAATTTTTCCAGATTGGCCGATACATGTCCACATACGTGAATTTCCCTCTCCAAATTTATACCCACCTCTCTTTCCTTCAAAACCCTAAGTCCATCTCTTATTTCTTACCTCTTTACTCTTTTTTTCTCTTTCTTTTTATATCGTTTCTGGTGAGTTGACCTATTAAATAGGTCAATGTCTGATCCTGAAACCCCCCTCCTCCTTATTAAATATTGTAATAAAAATCAAAATAAATTTAAAAGCCTTCCTATCTCTCCCTTCACTGTCTAATTTGGACCATGCCTGTCACACTATCTCTCACCACTCTCTATATCACCTTACATAAGATTATTACTGCCCTTTAAAAGTGTAAGTTTAAGTGTTTTCATTCTTGGAAGTGAGGTCTTATACTCCCGAGAAAAAGAAGCTTTCTGATGTAATAAATTATAACAATGGAACCTTAATATGGTCTGTTTTTCTTTAAATTAACACACACACACACACACACACACACACACACACACACACACACACATATATATATATATATATATATGTGTGTGTGTGTGTGTGTGTGTGTGTGTGTGTGTTTGGATGGTTGGTTGTGGTTGTTTTTGTGTGTGTGTGAAATGAGAATGCATAGTGTACAATTGCAATGTTCTTAACATTTAAATTAAAATTGGGCTCAGTACAACGTAGCGCAATATTTATTTGTGGATATTACATCGAAAACATGTGAAATCCGCTACACAATTACAGTCATTTTTCAATGCGTATCAATGCATTTCATCAGGCGATTCTAAATTACAGTCAATGGACAATTTCTTTAGATTTAAAACTAAAAATAACCTCTTTTTACAATAAAAACTAAACTCACAAAGCATATAAATTGTTTAGCATTTGCTGAACTTACCATTCAACCTCATTTTTTCTTAGGAAATTACACTGAAAAATGTGTATAAGATGTATCCATTAACATCCGCCCCTGTTTAACGTCAGTGCTACCAGTAACTGCCAATCTACAGGTCATGATCTATTTAATAAAAATAATTTCTTAATTCTTGCTTCTTCGCTTAGTTTAAATTTAAAGTAGGTTGCATTTGATTGGCTGAGCTGAGTTGGCCCACAAACCTTATATCCACAACATTTTTCGTAAAAAGAGGTATTTTGCTTTTAAATCTAAATAAAACTTTCATTCATTTACAATCGACTCATGAGATGAATTTATACGCATCGAAACACGACTGTAACTGTGCATCTATTTTGACATATTTTCAATGTAATATCCTGAAATATATATATATATATATATATATATTAAGGCATTTTTATGTTTATACATTCTTTTTATAGATACAGATATTTAAGTAAATACTCTGTTTATAATAAATGTTTAATACAAACAACATTTACCGGCCTGAATGTCCGAGACATTTTCATAGAAAAATTTCGTCCTCCGACAGGAATCGAACCTGCATCCTATACAAAACCGTCAGATAGCCTGACGTGCCTTAACCGTTTCGGCCACAGAGAATCGTCCGGTTAGCAAGGTCGATTTTACTGTGTTTAAACTTTAATCTTCCATGATTCTCTCACGTAAATTCATATCTGCTCATGGCGTATCAAATATAAACAAATGAAGTCACACATTATGAAATGGACAAAGTCCGACAATTATTTAAAGAAATTTTATGTTTATACTTTTTTTTTAAAGATACAAATATTTAAGTAAATGTTCTGTTTTTATAATAAGCAGTATTAAACAACATTTACCGGCTTGAATATTTTCTGTGAACATTTATCGGACATTCACGCCGGTAAACGTTGTTTAATACTTTTTATTATAAACATAGCATTTACTTAAATATTTGTATGTATAAAAAGAATGTATAACCATAAAAATGCCTTAATATATATATATATATATATATATATATATATATATATATATATATATATATATATATATATATATATATATATATTTGCAATGTAATTGGCCCTGATCTGTCATCTCGTCTGCAGTCGCTCTCTCACAGACGCGACGTTGTCTCACTCTGTCTTTTTTACAAATACTTTCACGGTAATTGCTCCGATGAGCGGCTTTCGCTGGTTCCTAGGCCTCATGAATTTAAACGTCCTACGAGGTTGGTATCCCGTTCCCACCCCTTCACCGTTGAAACTGTTAGATGTAGACGTCTCTTCTACTCCTATAGCTTCATGTCTCGCACATCTCGCCTGTGGAACTCCCTTCATTATTCCTGTTTCCCTGACAAATACAATCTCCAACTATTTAAGTGTAACGTCAATCGACATCTCCAGTTGCCTTGATCTATCCACTTCCCTTCTCCACATCCTTTCACCTTTCATTCTTATCTGCTCTCGCTCCAAATCTTCTGTAACCCCCTTGCCTTGATCGATCCACTATCTTTCTCCACATCCTCTCCTTTACCACTCCTATCTGCTCTTCCTCCAAACCTTCTGTAACCCCTTGCGTGCTAGTGGCTTCCAGCCTAGCTTTGGGTGATAAGCTAATATATATATATATATATATATATATATATATATATATATATATATATATATATATATATATATATATATATATGTGTGTGTGTGTGTGTGTGTGTGTGTGTGTGTGTGTGTGTGTGTGTGTGTATTTATATATACTTACACGAAATTTCGTAATTGAGCATCAAGACGCTTAAGTTTATAAATTATATTCTACAATCAAAATCATTTGTATATGCTTCTAAAGTTTAATTGTTAGATTATTTAAGGGATTTAGCAACCGGTATTTACACATGCACTGTTAAAGTGTTCCCTGTGTGTCTTTACTCTTGGAGAATTGAGCGAAAAAGAAAGAAACAAGTCTGTCAATTTACTGTAAAATCTTCTAATTCAAATGGTATATTATTATTATTATTATTATTATTATTATTTCCTTTGATATCTGGCGTTTACACATTTCTTTCCGGGTCCCGCCCAGGGAATTAAGGTTAGAAATGGCATCATGAAACTTTCCACTGCAAAAAAAAATAAAATAAAATAAAAAAATAATTACATAGATAAAGCCTTTCGTAAAGTGTGGGCTGTACTTGTCAGAACAATTTTTTGTATCGCTTTTAGGCATGGACTTCCAGGGATCCCTTCAATCAGCCTACTGGAATCTTTTTCAACCAGTCCAAGGGCTCCAACGACAACAGGGATTGTTGATGTTCCCATGTGCCACATTTTTGAGATTTCTATTTCAAGGTCCTTGTATTTTGACAGTTTTTCGAATATCTTCAACGATACATTGCAGTCTGCAGGGACTGCCATATCAATAAGGAGGCACTTATTTTGTTTGTGGTCATTAATAACAATGTCTGGGCGGTTGGCGGTTGGCTTTGATTGTTCTGTCAGTGTGTATTGTGTAGTCCCATAGAATTGTAACAGGTCCTATCTCCGTAACTGGGTCAGGGTGGTGTTCGTACCAGTTTCTTCTTTTTCTTCTTCTTCTTCTTCCTCTTCTTCTTCTTCTTCTTCTTCTTCTTCTTCTTCTTCTTCTTCTTCTTCTTCTTCTTCTTGAACTAGGTAAAATGGGTGTCATCTTTGTTTTGGGTGTTTCATCTTTTGTTCATGAAGACATTTATGACCTTAAGTCTCTGGTTGGGATCCGGAAATCTGTAAACAACAGAAAGCAATAGAAATTCTTCTTCTTCTTCTTCTTCTTCTTCTTCTTCTTCTTCTTCTTCTTCTTATTTACACATGCACTGTTAAAGTGTTCCCTGTGTGTCTTTACTCTTGGAGAATTGAGCGAAAAAGAAAGAAACAAGTCTGTCAATTTACTGTAAAATCTTCTAATTCAAATGGTATATTATTATTATTATTATTATTATTATTATTATTATTATTATTATTATTATTATTATTTCCTTTGATATCTGGCGTTTACACATTTCTTTCCGGGTCCCGCCCAGGGAATTAAGGTTAGAAATGGCATCATGAAACTTTCCACTGCAAAAAAAAATAAAATAAAATAAAAAAATAATTACATAGATAAAGCCTTTCGTAAAGTGTGGGCTGTACTTGTCAGAACAATTTTTTGTATCGCTTTTAGGCATGGACTTCCAGGCATCCCTTCAATCAGCCTACTGGAATCTTTTTCAACCAGTCCAAGGGCTCCAACGACAACAGGGATTGTTGATGTTCCCATGTGCCACATTTTTGAGATTTCTATTTCAAGGTCCTTGTATTTTGACAGTTTTTCGAATATCTTCAACGATACATTGCAGTCTGCAGGGACTGCCATATCAATAAGGAGGCACTTATTTTGTTTGTGGTCATTAATAACAATGTCTGGGCGGTTGGCGGTTGGCTTTGATTGTTCTGTCAGTGTGTATTGTGTAGTCCCATAGAATTGTAACAGGTCCTATCTCCGTAACTGGGTCAGGGTGGTGTTCGTACCAGTTTCTTCTTCTTCTTCTTCTTCTTCTTCTTCTTCTTCTTCTTCTTCTTCTTCTTCTTCTTCTTGAACTAGGTAAAATGGGTGTCATCTTTGTTTTGGGTGTTTCATCTTTTGTTCATGAAGACATTTATGACCTTAAGTCTCTGGTTGGGATCCGGAAATCTGTAAACAACAGAAAGCAATAGAAATTCTTCTTCTTCTTCTTCTTCTTCTTCTTCTTCTTCTTCTTCTTCTTCTTCTTCTTCTTCTTCTTCTTCTTATTTACACATGCACTGTTAAAGTGTTCCCTGTGTGTCTTTACTCTTGGAGAATTGAGCGAAAAAGAAAGAAACAAGTCTGTCAATTTACTGAAAAATCTTCTAATTCAAATGGTATATTATTATTATTATTATTATTATTATTATTATTATTATTATTATTATTTCCTTTGATATCTGGCGTTTACACATTTCTTTCCGGGTCCCGCCCAGGGAATTAAGGTTAGAAATGGCATCATGAAACTTTCCACTGCAAAAAAAAATAAAATAAAATAAAAAAATAATTACATAGATAAAGCCTTTCGTAAAGTGTGGGCTGTACTTGTCAGAACAATTTTTTGTATCGCTTTTAGGCATGGACTTCCAGGGATCCCTTCAATCAGCCTACTGGAATCTTTTTCAACCAGTCCAAGGGCTCCAACGACAACAGGGATTGTTGATGTTCCCATGTGCCACATTTTTGAGATTTCTATTTCAAGGTCCTTGTATTTTGACAGTTTTTCGAATATCTTCAACGATACATTGCAGTCTGCAGGGACTGCCATATCAATAAGGAGGCACTTATTTTGTTTGTGGTCATTAATAACAATGTCTGGGCGGTTGGCGGTTGGCTTTGATTGTTCTGTCAGTGTGTATTGTGTAGTCCCATAGAATTGTAACAGGTCCTATCTCCGTAACTGGGTCAGGGTGGTGTTCGTACCAGTTTCTTCTTCTTCTTCTTCTTCTTCTTCTTCTTCTTCTTCTTCTTCTTCTTCTTCTTCTTCTTCTTCTTGAACTAGGTAAAATGGGTGTCATCTTTGTTTTGGGTGTTTCATCTTTTGTTCATGAAGACATTTATGACCTTAAGTCTCTGGTTGGGATCCGGAAATCTGTAAACAACAGAAAGCAATAGAAATTCTTCTTCTTCTTATTCTTCTTCTTCTTCTTCTTCTTCTTCTTCTTCTTCTTCTTCTTCTTCTTATTTACACATGCACTGTTAAAGTGTTCCCTGTGTGTCTTTACTCTTGGAGAATTGAGCGAAAAAGAAAGAAACAAGTCTGTCAATTTACTGTAAAATCTTCTAATTCAAATGGTATATTATTATTATTATTATTATTATTATTATTATTATTATTATTATTATTATTATTTCCTTTGATATCTGGCGTTTACACATTTCTTTCCGGGTCCCGCCCAGGGAATTAAGGTTAGAAATGGCATCATGAAACTTTCCACTGCAAAAAAAAATAAAATAAAATAAAAAAATAATTACATAGATAAAGCCTTTCGTAAAGTGTGGGCTGTACTTGTCAGAACAATTTTTTGTATCGCTTTTAGGCATGGACTTCCAGGGATCCCTTCAATCAGCCTACTGGAATCTTTTTCAACCAGTCCAAGGGCTCCAACGACAACAGGGATTGTTGATGTTCCCATGTGCCACATTTTTGAGATTTCTATTTCAACGTCTTGTATTTTGACAGTTTTTCGAATATCTTCAACGATACATTGCAGTCTGCAGGGACTGCCATATCAATAAGGAGGCACTTATTTTGTTTGTGGTCATTAATAACAATGTCTGGGCGGTTGGCGGTTGGCTTTGATTGTTCTGTCAGTGTGTATTGTGTAGTCCCATAGAATTGTAACAGGTCCTATCTCCGTAACTGGGTCAGGGTGGTGTTCGTACCAGTTTCTTCTTCTTCTTCTTCTTCTTCTTCTTCTTCTTCTTCTTCTTCTTCTTCTTCTTCTTCTTCTTCTTCTTCTTGAACTAGGTAAAATGGGTGTCATCTTTGTTTTGGGTGTTTCATCTTTTGTTCATGAAGACATTTATGACCTTAAGTCTCTGGTTGGGATCCGAAATCTGTAAACAACAGAAAGCAATAGAAATTCTTCTTCTTCTTCTTCTTCTTCTTCTTCTTCTTCTTCTTCTTCTTCTTCTTTCTTCAAGAAGAAGAAGAAGAAGAAGAAGAAGAAGAAGAAGAAGAAGAAGAAGAAGAAGAAGAAGAAGAAGAAGAAGAAGAAGAAGAAGAAGAAGAAGAAGAAGAAGAAGAAGAAGAAGAAGAAGAAGAAGAAGAAGAAGAAGAAGAAGAAGAAGAAGAAGAAGAAGAAGAAGAAGAAGAAGAAGAAGAAGAAGAAGAAGAAGAAGAAGAAGAAGAAGAAGAAGAAGAAGAAGAAGAAGAAGAAGAAGAAGAAGAAGAAGAAGAAGAAGAAGAAGAAGAAGAAGAAGAAGAAGAAGAAGAAGAAGAAGAAGAAGAAGAAGAAGAAGAAGAAGAAGAAGAAGAAGAAGAAGAAGAAGAAGAAGAAGAAGAAGAAGAAGAAGAAGAAGAAGAAGAAGAAGAAGAAGAAGAAGAAGAAGAAGAAGAAGAAGAAGAAGAAGAAGAAGAAGAAGAAGAAGAAGAAGAAGAAGAAGAAGAAGAAGAAGAAGAAGAAGAAGAAGAAGAAGAAGAAGAAGAAGAAGAAGAAGAAGAAGAAGAAGAAGAAGAAGAAGAAGAAGAAGAAGAAGAAGAAGAAGAAGAAGAAGAAGAAGAGAAGAAGAAGAAGAAGAAAGAAGAAGAAGAAGAAGAAGAAGAAGAGAAAAGAAGAAGAAGAAGAAGAAGAAGAAGAAGAAGAAGAAGAAGAAGAAGAAGAAGAAGAAGAAGAAGAAGAAGAAGAAGAAGAAGAAGAAGAAGAAGAAGAAGAAGAAGAAGAAGAAGAAGAAGAAGAAGAAGAAGAAGAAGAAGAAGAAGAAGAAGAAGAAGAAGAAGAAGAAGAAGAAGAAGAAGAAGAAGAAGAAGAAGAAGAAGAAGAAGAAGAAGAAGAAGAAAGAGAAGAAGAAGAAGAAGAAGAAGAAGAATAATATAATTTCTATTGCTTTCTGTTGTTTACAGATTTCCGGATCCCAACCAGAGACTTAAGGTCATAAATGTCTTCATGAACAAAAGATGAAACCACCAAAACAAAGATGACACCCATTTTACCTAGTTAAAGGTCTTCGGATTGCGAAATCTATACTTTTGAATACGAATTTTCTTATTTCTTTCTTTAAGATATGGGCTACCAGAAATCCCTTTAATGTGTCCATTATTATTTTTATTATTTTGTTGTTGTTGTTATTAATATTATTATTATTATTATTATTATTATTATTATTATTATTATTATTATTATTAAATCACCAAAAAGAAATAACTTACTTTATTTTTAGTGTTGTAGGATATGTAAGATGTTGATGCTTGAATGAGAATAGGAGAATTTAACCTCGAACGATATCGGCAACAAGAAGAAACTGCTGTAGATTGTGATAAAGGAAGCAGTTTTGAAAAGTTGAATAAGTGATGTAGATTCAAAAGCAATTTAAGAAGGACGTAAGTTAGCAAGTAAAAAGAAAGTATTGCTTGGATAGTTTGAATATGCAACCAAAATAAAGACAGGTAAAATTCATGGAATGTTGTTTTATTTTCTTAATTGGAAAGCTTCTCAATATTAGGTTATCAGCAAAAAATTATATCAAAAGGCATGATCGCCAAGAAATATTAGGAGAGGAATTCGATTACATTTTGATTACTCCATATCAGACAGTGAGTGAACGCGTCCCTGTTTAGGCTCAGAAACAGTAAAAAAATAAATAAAAATATGGATGTCGAATAAGAAACCGTCTTTTTAAAAAGAACACGAATTGTACAATCATACATTGACAAACACCTTGAGTCAGAAACAAGCATGAATATTTGGTATTTTTCAACAGTTAGAAACTGGTTAGAAACTGGAGTACAACAAACAGGTCATATTTATGAAAGATGACAAAAAAACGGAGTATGTACTCATTCATCCAATATCCTTTTGATAGAATGATACAGCAAGAGAAAAAAAAAGATAAATTAATCATCTAAAACACATTGAACTTTGACCTTACAATGCTTTGAAAGTTGAAGGAGTTTAAAATCACGCCAGTTGTCATTGGTGAGCTTTGTAAGGTTCCTGAGAGAATAGTGACATGGATAACGATAATTGGAATTGAATGCTCTGTTGAACTGGTGAAGAAAGGAAATCTCTTAGGAATAGGGATAATCTCGAAAGTAATTAAAGGTTAGAGAAAATTAGCCAGATGCATAATGCTGGTGGTTGTGCCCCCTTACACGGGTAATAATTGGCATATATGAAAACCTTATCTTAGACAATACAGAAATGCATTAAATAATAATTGTAGTAGTATTAGCAATACTACTGCTAATAATTATTATTATGGTATTTCCTTTGATTGCTGGTATATGCTCCTTTCTTTCCGTGTCCCCACCAGAGTCCTTGGGTTAGAAATGGCGTCATGACATTTTCCATTGAGAATTTTTTTAGGAAAAAAGCACGTAAGATCACACATATTCCTCATATATAGAGTACTACGTGAGTTGTGGACTGTAATTTTGAGTACAATATTTTATTTCTTTAAGGCTTGGGTTACCAGGAATCTTGTTAATGAGTCTCTTTGAATAGTTTCCAATCAACCCCAGAGATCCAACTACAACTGGTGTTGTTGATGTTCTCATGTTCCACATTTTTGAGATTTCGATTTCAAGGTTCTTGTATTTTGATAGTTTTTAAAGGATCTTAAAAGATACATTACAGTATGCAGACATTGCCATGTCAATAAAAAGGCACCAGGCTCTGATCACCATGTCTGGGAGATTAGGTATGTTTCTTCTGTCTGCGTCTATTTTACGGTCCCATAAAATCCTTTCAGGGCCTATATCCAGAACCGGATCTGGGTTGTGTCCATACCAATTTCTTGCCGTTTCCTTTCCGTAAAACTTGCAGATTTCCAACGGAGATATTAGCCCAATTTGTCATGTCAGATTTTATATTCAGTAGGTGTAAATATCGTGCAATCTGATATAAGATGTTCAACTGCCTCTGGATACGTATCATATAATCTGCATTTTTGGCTCATGTAATTGTTCAGTATAAGTGCCTAGTAATTTATAGTTAGAAAGCAGGCATTTGACCTGTGCTGAAAGAATAAAAACTTCGGTTTTAGCTTTTAAATATGCACTACGTCGCCAATGATGGATACGGGATTTGTCTAAATTAAATTGTTTGGTACAAGCAGAATACGAACTGTAATGAAAGTTATTTCGCCATCGTTTCTGTATCTGGTCAATTGTCTTTGCTTTCTTTTTTAATGTTTTTGCAGCAGCAGTAGGTGTATTATTTTTTATCTGCAGTTCTTCATCCACTTGAATCTCCATTTGGAATTTCTAGGCTTCTTTTTTACAGAATACCGTTTTTTCTTCTTTCATTTTCTTTGACATCATCCAGTCTTCTGTAGTTTCCAGATGTCTTTGTAGATTTGTAAAACAGTTATAGTTGAACTATCCCTATGCCTCCTTCGGGTCTGGACAGATACAAACTACCAACATCAGACTTGAGATGATGAGCAATTGAAATGCTTCCTCGTTTTGGCCCCAATTCGCTAAAAGTCAGCTATGGCCCAGTTAAGGATGCTGAAACAAAATTCGAAAGGACTAGAATAGGTACAGTCATGTCGTCTAGTAACCCCAACACTAAAAGAAGGCACTACGGCTTTTGCCCTTAAACGTCTTTCCAGTGTTTTGGTTTGACAGTAGGTGTTTGGGATATTATTGAAAGTCTATGCGGCAAAGATTGTGGATTTAGCGAGGATTTATAATTAACCCTTGAGTTGAAGAGGTTAATATTGCAGTCTCTAAAGATGCATCTGTGAAGTAGTCTGGAAGAAAACTGTCTGTGTTTTTTATCTGTTTTTGCAGTATTCCAAATCTTGTCGCATGTCTTTCAATTAGGGAGCTTCTGCAACCATATGCTAGAGCAGCGCAACATGCATCTGCCAATGAAATTAGACGTTATAATGCAATGCTTATCATTTCTCCTTTGAAATGAAGCAAACCATCGATCATGTACCGGGGAAAACTAGGAACGCTCCACTTACGAGATCTTTCTGCCATCCAATCTTGAATTCACGTTTTACGATCGTAGAACTAACCAATAAATCTTAGATAGTGTGGAATCGACGATCATCGAAACAATGGTTAATAAATCGCAATTTCAATAGACTAAGAGGTCAAACCTACGGAGTAACATCGCATTAGCAGGCGTCCCTTGTACGAAGAGCGTCGATGAGGCAGAAGACATACGGGCCGCTCAAAGAAAGGATAATTTTCTTTCAAAGTTAACCTTTAGAAGTGCATGCTCATATCGAAAGAACGAGGGGAATGTACCGCCGACTGATTGCGTTTGCGTGACATTTTCTACCAAGAGTTTGACTATTTTTAATAAGCCCGGTGTTAAATCAATGAGAACAATATCAAGATGCATCTAGGACGTAGTCTGTCCCGCAAAATGTTATTTGGGAAAAAGCTGTCTGTGTAGATCTAGCGCGTTGCATTTGGAATACGAAACCATTTCATATTTATATGTTTTTATAATAGTCCATAGTTAGTCGCATGTCTTTTAATTGGGAAGCTTCTATAACAGTGTGCATTTCGCAATATTTTCTTTCAGATTTTTCTATCAAAGTCATTAATATAAATAACATTTGTACGACATTTTTCGCTGAAGAAATATGTGTAATCCTCTTAGCCATGTTCAGTGTTCGAATCTAGGTGAGAACCAGGAATCTAACTGCTGATTTCAAGAATCATAGACATTTGTAAACACAGTCACTGAAATATTATGGATGTGCAAAATCACCAGCTACGTTTTCTTTGAAACAAGTGGATGCAGATGATGGAAGTGTCTTACTGGAAACTTTCTCAAAAACCCAATGCGTCTTGTTAGTTGAATTAGTAAGAATAATGAATTCAGAAAACCACTTTAGAGTTAGAATTTGATGAACGATTTGGGCTCAGTTTATGTATGAGTTTGTAACTTTTCGATTTAATCTTACGGTATTCTCAAACAATGGTAATAAAAAGGCTTTCATTGAATATAATAAGTATTCATGAGTCTGTTTACAGTGTAGTTTATACATGAAAATAGGCTACACTTTCAGAGACAGACAGCGTAAGTACATCGTTAAGCGTGTGTTAGTCTGCAATAGCGCAGAAATACAATAAACTGTAACTGGTTGCTTCATTTAAATAAACCTAACGAAAAAGGCGTGAAGAACAAAAAGTAACAGCTATATTACCGACATTCCAAAAAATAATATTCTCTTAGACTTAATTTACTGACACGTATATTTATATATGGTGCAAATCTTTATGCCGATAGCTGTTTTCATATAGTTTGAATTCCAAAAGAATTTTGAGTGCTTTTAATAAAAATAAAATCATTTCCGTTATTTCTGGAAGCTAACAATGATTATTGTGAAATCAAGACATGTAATATCGCGACTGCCATTCTCCCAAAAAGAATTCTCTACCCGACTTGTATAATTAAAACCCAAATTTAAAAATGCAACATCACACACACAAACACACACACTCACACACACACACACACACATATATATATATATATATATATATATATATATATATATATATATATATATATATATATATATATATATATATATATATATATATCCGATGCGATGAGAACGAAAGTAATATATAAATTCCAACGTTCACAGCATTAATCCAAAAGAGGTTTCGATACCGATAGTAGAGCGTTAATTAGTTATCTATTATAATTTTATCATACAGACAAAACCTTTTACTCACTACAAATATGTAACTTCGTTTCAGTGCATTTCAACTGCACTTCGGCAGATGGGAATCGAAAATGGTTACCAAATTATATCTTTGTATTGAATGAAATGGTTTTGTCTATATGATAAAAAACTTCTGATGAGACTGGGATGATATAACCCAGTAACAGTTCCAGGGAAGGCACAAGTTGTAGGTGATGCCCTATCAAGAAGTCATTTATGCACCACTTATAGTAATACCAGCAAAAATGTGGGCGTATATACAGACTTCGTGGCAAGAACCAGACCAGCATTGGATACGAAATTAAATGAAATAAAAATATCTGCCCAACAGGACACTGTATTTCAGGAAATAATACATCTCACACTACATGAATGCATAGGCTATATTTCTAATGTGGATATGAACTGTCGGTTCATGACAATTTACTATGGATTCAGGACAGAACTATCATAGCTGTTGTGGATTCCGAGAATGGAATCCTGCACAAATAAAAAACAACGTCAGTAATTGAGATAGAAAAATAAGTGTATTAAACGTAATAATACAGACTTCAAGTGAAGATTAGTAGTCCAGAAATGCGGGTTAGTAGAAAGTATATGTACAAGTCCGTAATTATATATCTCTCTGGACACTCGTATAACTCTCTGTGAACACCCTGTGTACTGTCTCCGTATCTCTCACCCTGACTCAACGTATCTCAACCTTGACTCAACGTATCTCAACATAGATATTCTCTCAGTCAATATGGGTATACTTTGGACGAGTCCATGTTGTGTACAAGGGGTCTGCCCCACAACAATAGCTTATAAACCTTAGAACAGAGATATAAAGAACACATAATAATCGTCAATTGGGACTAAAGAAATGCCGAAAGAGAGCCAAAGATTCAGTGTGGTGGCCTAAAATATCACAGGAGTTGGAGAAATATGTGAAAAATGCTCGTTTCGTAACATAAAAGCAAAAAAAAAACAAAAAAAAACGTCACTTCCTCAAGATCATGGCAAAGAATTAGTACTGACATTTTCACTTACCAAGGATACCAACATATTGCCGTAATACATTATTTCTCAAGATATATAGAAATAGCAAAGCTTAATCCAGTGACAAGCGAATTCGGGATAGGGAACTTGAAAATATTTCTTTGTTTTGGGGAATTCCTATTGAACTTGTCAGTAATAATAAGAGACGATTCTCAAGTTACGCTTTCAAAGATTTTGCAAACTGTTATGGAATTAGACACATAACATCAAGTTCGCATTAACCTCAAGCTAATTTGAGAAAATGGAAAGTGCTGTTAAAAAAAGCTATGAGACTTTTGGAACAATCAGACTCTTTTCAAGCATTAATGGAATAACGAAGTACGCCAATTTAAGCCACAGGTGTTACTCTCACTGAATTAATCATAGGGAGGAAAATAAGAACCACATTATCTTTAGATCCCAAAATGTTATAACCAGAATGGCGCATTTTCACACGAGTCGGTGAGAGAGCTATAGTGGCAAAAACCAAAATGGAAAACAATTTTCCATCGTGCCAGACATTTATCAGGGGTTCGAGTTCGAAAACAATTACATAAAGAGAAGTTTTGGAACACTGACAACTAATCATGGCGATTTCCGAACAAGTGGAAACCATTGATAGAAACCAATTAATTATCATAACAAGAATCTTCACGCAAATAACAATACAAGAGAAAGTACCGGAAAAAAAGGCGAGGACGAAAAATAGAAACTGAAAAATTTCTGTTTAATTTCACGAAGCGATTGAGTTATCGCCGTTGGACTGTAACAGAAACAAACTTTGATTTGTAATTATTTATTCCATAAATGGGAAAAGTTATAAATAAATTAATAAAGAAAGTAATTTAACTGAAAAAGGGCTATAACAGCATCAGTAATGAAGATAATGCTGATAATTGTAAGAACTTCCTTTCACACTCGGAAATGCTGGGATAGGACGGATCCAGCGGTAGTTTAAATAAATAGGTTGTTAAGTTTACCACCTGTCGTTTTGCTTTGACTTTTCAGGGGCTAGTCTATATAATACATCTTACCATCCTAAGTCTAATGGGACAATTACATAACAATTGAAGGTTATTTCGGATGCTAAAATATATACACAAAATATTCTGTTCTCGGTTCATCTTACTTTAGAGGATCTGACCGAAATCAGTGCCGAATGTCTATATACTGAACGCCTTACTTTTTATTTCAGAATAAATCATTTTTGTGTTAAATAAAATTGATTATTGATGATTTTATATACTTCTTCTACCCTAAATATTTTCGTAATTCCCATTTAAGATTCATAAGTACAGACTGGCCAGGTTTTCTTAGGGAGGAAATGTGAAAGAAGAGCAGGGTATTAATTCCTTTGCGGTTTAGTCCATTTGAACAGGAAACACAAAAGAAAAATGAAACAGAAGTGTGAGGTCAGAAATAGTATGCCATATTATTGTTCTCAATATATATATATTTCCTGAAGTGCTGGTGGTTTTATTGCCCTGAAATCAGTAATGGGTATTTACACAATTTGCAAATTTGCTTTATTCCGATTCTGGTTTATTTCTTTCGATTATTCAATATTGAAGAATATATATTGAACATCTATCGACACTAATGTTACATCAAATGTAACTTTTTAGAAAAGATTCAACCAAGAGAGAATTTCATTTATCCCTTTTTAAGACCAGTCATGTAAACACAATCAAGAAATTATATCTTTTCATGTTTACATGTGGAGCGAAAAAGAGCAATTGTCACGCGTTTTACAATTTGTTGATGAGTTGATAATGCTTCAAGAAAGGATATTGGGGACATGTTAATGGTATTAAAATAGAAGAGTCGCATCGATGACAGAAGTTCGAAGATTTGTTACTGCGTGATAGGCATTTGGATTGCGTAGCAGGAAGTATAAGGGAAAGTTTGGGTGCTAACGTCATACTTATATATAGTTATGAATATACAATCTATACGGTATTCTCTCAATCGGATTCACGTATTCGGGAATGTAGAATCTTCTTTTAAAGTTAAAAGTGATCCTAAAAAGGATGTTCTAAATGGTAGCTTGAATAGCAATAATGGATGACGAAGGCGATTTCCGATATTGGATGAAGCACGTTGGAATTATTGAATCTCTGAATCATAACGTAAAAGTAGACGGCAGAAATAACCCGCATTTTTTCTTCTTTTTTTTTTTAGAAATTTGATTAACAGCTTTTTGGATGGATTTATTTTGTACTTTGGGTTAATTAAAACAATAGGATAATTCTGATTTCTTGGATGTTTGGACCGCTAACTTTTTCCAAAACATCAAATGGGAGCTTCTTCTTATTTAGCTTATTCAATAGATTTGAATGGATTTAAATAAAAGCTGAAATAATTTAAGGCAGCAGATATGCAAGCCAAGCGTGAAGTATGCAATGAATCAAATGCGTTATAATGAAACATGAACTGAAAGACGGTGTCAGAAGTAAAAAAAAAGAAGCAAACAAATACCACATCTGATTATGACCATACCTGCCAAATCGACTCTTTTTAAGAGAATATATTCGTCCTTAAAATAAGTAGATAATTGTATGATGGGCTCACAATGACAAAGCGACTGAGGAATTTGGTCTTCAGATTTTCATAAATAGATACCTTTTTAAGAAAACGAACGTAGACGATAGCGCTGATAGAATTTATAACAACAAAGTGATCGAATAATTTGTCAAAAAGAAACTGAGAATGGAATTGATTTACAAACAATATTTCATTATTTTATCATTTGTTGGTTTTAATATTTTCTCATATTTCTGTCGTAATCAGTAATGTTCGTCATAGCAAGCACATCGTCATGGTAATAATAATGGTGTGTATGAAGTCCAATGGAGAGAGGTCACCGTAACATGCTGGTAGAATTGCATTTTATGACATTAAAATTTGTTGGGGTGAATAATTTCGCGGTGCATGGGACAGTAAGTACTGTTCCACACTCCGCCTTGGCGATTGTCTTGCATCATGAAATGTATGCTCGGGTTTAAGAGTCACCCTTTCCCACTGAACCAAAAGAGGGTTAACTTTGACAGTCGCTTGTACAGGGTGCGGCTAGTATTTGAGGAGAGATTTTATGGATTAGTTAAAAACTTGCTGAACAAATGAATATAATTATATTTGATTACAAATAATTAAAAATGAAATTTAACTAACTATTATTTAATTTTATTCAATAAAACCACCACTAGCATCAATAACTGCCTCTACACGAGGTCGAAATCGACTGCAAGCTCTGATTAATTAGTCCTTATTTATGTCAGACATTACTCGAACTATTGCAGCTTTAAGATAGTCTTTGGTGTTATGAGGCTGTTTATTAACCTCCTTCTCAACAACACTCCACACATAAAAGTCTAGTGGATTGAGATCTGGAGAGTTAGAAGACCAAATGTTTAGTGTGAGTGTGATGTGGCCTTACAAATGGTTAGCCATCCATTCTTGTGTTCGTGGAGCCTTATGGAGTATTGTTGGAATATATAAGGCCTGCTGTTGCATATGTTGGCAATCCAGCGTTTGCCAAATGTTTCTAGAACCTCAATGTAAGCAGCAGCATTTACTCTAAGACCTTGTGGAAAAAAAGTGTGGTGGTATTACATGACCTTCATTGCTAACAACACCCAATACATAACACTTGAAGGAGATTTTGTGCGCATCACTCTTGGCACCTCAGAAGGATCTGAACAAAGACATCTGTCATTTCTTCTGTTAAGTTTTTGATCTTGATCAAAAAATTTCTCATCTGATAAAAAAAACACACCAGCCTCTGAAGGATTTTTAGGTTTGTTTAAAAGCCTTTTGAATTCATTTAAACAGTATTCTTTTGTTTGTTTTTTTTTCAGACATACATTGACCTCACTTCATCACGTAGGATTTGTATTGAATGTCTTCATGAACACTCCTGATAGATATTTCAGAATCATGCAGCTTTTTGGCAATTGACCTCATTGATTGACCTCCGTTTTCATCAATTGTCTTTTTGAGTTCCTGAATAAATTCGGATGTTCTCACTTTATCAGAACGTGTAGAATGTCTTTTACGTTTTGATACAGACATTGGGGAACTGTCAGCGTCTTCTAACTTTTTTCGTATCTTGTGGGAAAATGATATTGCAAATCCGAGGACACCTGCAATATCCAAATCGCTATGATCAGCATTTAATGTCAAAATCACAACATGCCTTTTTATTTCATTTTTCATCATAGAGTTTGCCATTCTTGATTTCTGAAAAATAAAATCATTAGAAGTTAGTGGGAAGCAGTATTAATCTTAAATCTGAATGTCCTCAAATACCAGTCGCACAATGTATAACCTATTGTTTTAGTGAATATTATTTTCTTTCCTTTCCACTGACAAAAACATTATTTTATATTAATTTAAGATAAACATGGTTGAAATTGTCCAAATAATTTTGAGGTCAGCATGGAATTTTCGCTGTGACCTCTTTAAATTCCGCAAAATACTAGTAATATTTCTCAAGTGATTATTATTCTGTTCCGTACCCTTGCCAATGATCATAAATTGCTTCCCTTGGATATTAAGGTAATCGTGTTATGAAAATCTTTTGCCATTTGTTTAAAAGAACCATTTACACAATTCACATAAAGACTGACCCATTTTCTGAATAGCTAAATGATATAGAAATAGAATTCACTTCCGGCGCGTCTTAACCCTGAAATTCCCGACCGGGGTTGACCTGCTTTTTTGTGGGGGCAGTTGTGACCTTTGCTCTTTTCTTTCAGCACTATTTTATGACCATCCGCGATTTTTAGGTATTTCGAAACTGACATTACACTGTCATCATCAACTAATATTATTCATCGTGTATCTTCATTGCCGGTGTGGTGCGTACTAAGCATGAATCCTTAACGAGGTTGGAACCCCATAAGAGATAGTTTCAGCAGCATGTTTTTGTTTTGCTTTTTGTACTCTTTACTTTATTCTACCTAAGTTATATTGTCAATCATAAACTATAATAATTGACACGGCCGGTGCTTACTGCCCCGAACCCCTCAACCGCGTGGGGAACTATGCTTACTGAAGAGGTAGGGCAGAAGTGCTAATTTCAGTTGTGCTTATTCTTTTTTAAGCTGTAATTTTCTTTCTGGACAGTTCTTTGAAATCAGTTAAGAGGTTAATAAATCTCGGTAAAATTATTTTTTTTTTATTCCGTGACATCCATTAAAGAGGAACGCTGTTTTTTTTTTCTTTTGCTATTAAAAAAAAAGGTTATGACATGAAATCTTCGATCCGTGACGGAAAAAAATCATTCATTCATTTCTTTCACTCTGTTGCCATTTACACATTGTCTTTCAAACCGAACTGATAACTTTATCCAGAGCCGGCGCGTCTTACCACCAAAAGACCTTGAAACCACCGACCGAGGTGGGACTTTTTTTTTTGACGTTCCAATATGGCCACTTAATTTTTTTCGGCTCTTTTTTATGGCCATCTGCTTTTTTTAAATTATTTTTAAACTGACGTTACATCGTCGGGTATCAACTAATAATATACATGGTGTATCTACATGGCCGCAGGAACCAATCCCCACACCGACAAGTTTGGAACCTCAGAAGAGCTAGTTTCAGCAGCGTTATTTGGCTTATTTTAATTTTTACTGTTTTTCTACCTAAGTTATATTGTCAAACATCAACTATAATAATTGACAGGGCAAGTGCTTACGACTCAGCCGTGTGGGGAACCATGCTTACTGAAGAGGTAGGCTAGAAGTGGTAATTTCAATTGTGCTTATTTTTTTCAAGCTGTAATTTTCTTTCTGGACAGTTCTTTAAAATTAGTTAAGAAGGTAATAAATCTCGGTAAAATCATTTTTTTTATTCAGAGATCATCCATTAAAGAGGATATCTGGCTTTTTCCACCTTTTACTAATAGTAATACTAACGAGAAATCTGCGGGTAATAATTAAAATAAAATTTCTCGTCTCTGCCATTTACACTTCAAGAAAGATAAAACCGAGAAAATGATCGCTTAAAAAATAAAAATGTTTAAAGATTTTAACACATGACATTTTTTCCCGAAAACTTAAATACTATTTTTAAAAGAAATATTTTAAACAATCCCGTTTGCGTTGTGTTGGAATCTTTGTAATTTCTTTTCAGCAGAGATGTGTCGGTGATAAAATCTATATGGAAATGCAAATATATGCGATTTAAATATTTTATCGAGTAAAATTTAGTCACGAAAATATTGGTGGCTATTACAAAAAGAATATCATTTTATTAGATTTAAAAAAAATAAAAACCTATTCATTATAAAAGTAAATAATTAGTGAATATGTAATGAAATTTTCATTGAAATTGAATAATTCTTTCAATTTTTTGTAATTTTTTAAAAAGTTACGCTTCTCTCAAATATTCTTTCGAGAGTATGTGGCCCCCAGGATGGGAAACTTGAAATCGCTATGTAGTAGAGAGGGGTGCCTCGTATAAAACTTTCGGAGGGTAGCGAAACCCCAGCGTCAGCCCTGACAGTATTGAAGTAATATAAGTTGCAATAACTAAGAAAAATTGATGTTAACATAGGTTAGTGTTCACAATAAATAAATACAAAGTAACCAAAATAGTTCTGTCCGTTTTTAAAGGAAACAAAGAAAACGCTTCACAGTATGTGTAACTTATATTTAGTCTTCGAAGTAATCGCCATCGGCATCCAGCACCTTCTGTCAACGTGTCTCCAGCTGTTCAATGCCTTGCGGTAGAACACGGGTAGGGGTTGACGCAAAGAAGTCCGTGAGGGCTTTGCGCAAGTCTGCTTCATTGGTGAAGGATTTCCCACGAAGATGATTATCCAGGGAGTGGAAGAGGTGGTAATCGGATGGCGCAAGGTCAGGTGAATAAGGTGGATGGCACAAAGTCTCCCACCCAAGTTGCTGTATGTTATCCCTGACCACTCGCGCGACATGCGGCCTGGCGTTGTCATGGAGGAAAAACACACCTTTGCGATTCACCAGTGAGACCTGTCGTCGTCCACTGCGAGGGTCAACATTGAGAGACAAATCTCCCGACTTGAATTTTCAAAACCAACGCCTTGCAGTACGTTTATCCACAGTACTATATCCAAACGCTTGACATATGCGGCGACTTGATGCAGCTACTGATAAGCCCACTTTGAAGTCGTAAAGCAAACAGCCCCGAACGAGATCTCTAGACACTTCCATCCTTCTCACAGGTGTCCGGCTTATAACTGATGGCCGGTCAAGGTGCGCGTGTTTTTTATAACTTCTGATGTTCCTATTTCCGACTGTCCGAATTTGAAAACAATTGCTACACGCATTTCGTATATATTTCAACTTCATTCAATGACTAATCAAAAAAAGGACAGAACAATTTTGGTTACCTTGTATTTAGAAATATTTGACTGCAAGAGTCAAAATGAAGTTAAGGGGTTGGTTCATGGAGATCATGCGATATTAATTGTGAGTTCAGTATTCAGGTCGGGTTTTACAGACTTAGACACACTGGTAACCTGACAAGCAATACATCATCAGTACTAACAACAGCAGATAGCTCTAGGCATGTGCAATGTAAGGAGAACCATCTGCCCGTAGATTAAATAAAAATTTTCAGTTCGAAATTCCTAGTAACTACAGACACTTGAACATGGCCGAAAGACACAACGGCCTAAATTTTCGGATAATAACACAGATTTTTTCCAAATTAAATAATGGTGACTCTTCATTGGAGGAATCCCGCTTTGTAGCTTATATGAGGGACAAGACCGGAAGTAGGGCGCACACAATGAGGACCGAACTCACGACAATTTGGTAATTGTTTTAGTGCCACAACATTGCGAACCATTAACACCACGTCGAGTTACCCTAACGATCTTCGATACGTAGTTTATATGTAACACAATGCCAAAAGTATGGACCGAATAAGGATTGAACTCACTATTCAGGTGTAATTCCTCTAGCGATACAAGCTTGTTTAACCATTACATCATACGAGGTACCCTGATGATTTTCAAAGCGTAGTAGGAGGAACGGTGGAGGAATTGATAGCGGCTGGGATTAAGGCATCGGGAAGCTCAGTTCAAATTCCAGTCAAATCCATTACATTTACTTACGTGCTAGTACCCTTGGGAAAGTTATGAATCCTATTCTCCCTCTAGCTATGGTTGAATACTAAGACAGACAGGGTTCTATAGCCTTGGATGCCAACTGTTCTACCGCAGAAAGAAACAGCAATCTACTGCGGAAAAAAAATCCCGCATATATCGAAAGCTACATGAACGCCTAAGTGAGTATCACGAATGGCACATAACTGATTGAGATTATATGTCGTACAGGTCTTAAAGTATGGACACTCAGTGAGGATCGCATTCACTATTCAGATATTATTGATCTAGTGAGACAAGCTTGCTAACCATTAGGCCATGTGGAATTGTCCTCCTCTTTGTATATATACTTTTAAGCAGGAAGTCTGCTTTCTATATCTTTCATTCAAAATGTTTTTTGCATGCCCTTAATAATTTATAGCATTGATTATAATAAAAATAAAATCTCTTTATTATCATTTTCTTCAAATTTTGGGATATTTCTCTAGAAAGACAGGCTTGTAGTTCACTCGAAGACTTTGAAATGTGGCGTATTCGGTCAGTTAACTATTTTTATTCGATATCTGTCAATAACCTGGAATTAATCTTTTGTTGAGAAATAAACCATTTATTGTGTCTGCTTTTTTCGCATATGTGACTTTCGCGAGCTGATTGTGATTGTAGAATACTATTTCGGAACTGGAAAGGGCTGATCATTTCCAATTGTCCTGTGTACTGGAATGTTCCCATCACACAAGACCTGCGCTTAATTGAAAACGCGTTCTTCTCTCAATAATACAATATACCCAGGAGATATTTAGATCGAAAATGTATTACCAAAGGTGAAATATAGGGATACGTAAGCTAATTAGATTGGGTTTTTGAAGTAAGTGAAACGAGAGAGCTAATAGTACGATAGCGGGGATCGATTGAACAAATATGTGACCGCTCTAATCCTTTCCAAAATGAATTGACCATTGGTGTCGCTTGCATGTAATGTGACCGATTGTAAACGTTAGCATATTGATATGGCAAATGTAGTTGCTTAAAAAATGCAACTAGGCTCAGGAAGAAATTTGACCGTTATATTTCTTGGCAGAATTATATGACTATTCGCTTGCAAGTAGATGTGATTCTAGCATCAGCGGATATAAATACATGACTCGTTCGAATATCTTGGTGCCAATTAGCATAAAACGACGAGAATTAAAATAGGGATTACATACACAATCCTTAACCGCCATAATGTATTTCCATATGCTTTTCCAATAAATAATTTTCCTGGCAAATATTCTGATGAAATTTCCGCTATGGTGCCTAGGCTTTACGATTGTAAGTGCAATATAAGACTGGCAACAAGGTCTCATCAATTTACAGCTGAATTGGTTAGATGCAAATGTACGTTATGTTAACAGATACTTCTCTCACGTTAATCGTAAGTGGAACTCCATTCCGGCTCCATGCTCACTAGACAACTTTGATCTTCAAATATTTCAATGCAATGCCAATTGTTATATGATTTTTCTGAATGTCAGGTTTGTTATCATTCACGCTGCTCAATAATGTTTTATCGTTTGCTCATCCTTTTAAAATCAGTAAATCTTAGTGGCCTTACTTACATATATATATATATATATATATATATATATATATATATATATATATATATATATATATATATATATATATATATACATATATATTTATTAAAAAATGATTTATTTAAAAATTATGACATAAATATGTTATAAAATCACTACAAAAATAGCCATTTTGTTTCAACACGTCAGTTGTCTCATCAAGTGATGATGTTTAATGTAGAATAAATGTTTTAAACCCTTTATTCTACATTCAACATCATCACTTGATAAGACACCGGAGATGTTGAAACAAAATGGCTATTTTTGTAGTGATTTTATAACATATTTACGTTATAATTTTTAAATAAATAATTTTTAAATAAATATTTTTTAAATAAATAATTATATCTGCTCTACTCTGTATTGAGCACTCTTTTAAGAATAATAATTGTTGGTTATTGGAATTTATTCCGTATATACCAATCCTATACTTGTATATATATATATAAATATATATATATATATATATATATATATATATATATATATATATATATATATATATATATATATATTATGAAATGGACAATTATTTTAAGACATTTTTATTTTTATACATACTTGTTTTTATAAATACAAATATTTAAGCAAATGCTATGTTTATAATAAAAAAAAGTATGTATAAACATAAAAATGTCATAAAATAATTGACGGACTTTGTCCATTTCATAATGTGTGACGTTACTTGGTTACATTTCGATATGAATTGAGCAGATATGAAATCACGTGAGGGATTCATGGAAGATTGTAGTTTAAAAACAGTAAAATTGACCTTGCTAACCGAACGCTCCTCTCTGGCGAAATAAATAAAAGCACGTCAGGCTATATGACAGCTCCGTATAGGATAGAGGTTCGATTCCTCTAGGAGGACGCGTGTTATCTATGACAATTTCTCAGACATTCAAGCCGGTAAATCTTGTTAATACTGTTTATAGTAAACAGAACATTTACTTAAATATTTGTATTTATGAATAAAAGAATGTATAAACATAAAAATGTCATTATATATATATATATATATATATATATATATATATATATATATATATATATATATATATATATAATAAAAAAGGTTCAAACACTAATTTTCCATGGTTATAATTTATTATATTGGAATCGTAATCATGATCCAATTCATTAGACCTACATATTCAAAAAGAAATCGGAAAATATAACTCGGGATATAAAAAATAAAATTTTAGCGAGATAGCAAGAGTGTATGTGTGGGAGAGGAATACACACACACACACACACACACACACACACATATATATATATATATAATATATATATATATATATATATGTGAAATTATAACATAATTAAATATGTTATAAAATCACTACAAAAGTATCCATTTTTTCAACACTTCTAGTGCTTTATCAAGTGATGTCTTGAATGTAGAATAAAAGGTTTTAACAAGTTCAAATCAATAAAACATCCCTCGCCAGGGGAAACGCTGTTAAATAACCTTGAATGACCAGTCAAAATACAAGTATATAAGAATTCAAAAAACTTGACAACGTACTTAGGTTATAATAATTATTTAATGCTTTCATTTTAATCTTAGACTAAAATAGATTTCATTCAAACTAATATATATTATGTTATACTATAAAATTAAAAATTACCAATTTTAAAGTTTAAATTTAATCTATATTAAGTTAAAAATTATAAAATTCTTTAAAGAATAAACTGTGGAAGAATATACATATGTTTTTCCATTTATTTTGTTTTTTATTGAAATTAAGTTGGAATAAACTTTAAGATCTAATGCTGCTCTTAACTCCGTTACAACGTGTATACATTTGAAGCAAAAACATGGGCAAAGTAGGATGAAATCATGCAAAAGACAATACGTACACAATCAGATTATAATACACAAACTCGTAGATATATGTAGATATATAAACACGCCAAAAAGCGACGAGATACTCAACTCAATATTTACATTATTCGGACTATTTTCCTCATCTTTGTTTCCATATTTGTGACAACGTTTCGGCCGTTCTACGCCCCACCCTTCTTCAGCTGGTTGGAATGTTGAACTGAACCATTTATTTCGGAGCACACATGGCACAGTGGATAAAGGCGTTGGTTAGTTCCAATAACAGGACACAAAGATATGTGAGTTCAATACCTGGTTAAGGCAGATGATAAGTTCGGGAGGTGAATTACCAGGTGATAACTGATGACTGACATCCATTATACAGGGCACGTGGAACTTGAACAATCTACCCCAGAGCGAAATATTGGGTCCAATTCGGCATTCCAACCAACCGAAGAAGACCGGAGCGTACAACGGTATTTAGTGTCCTCCCCACCAGGGACAGATGTGGCACAATGTCGGGTTTAAAGTGGGGTATTCCCGGGCCCGTATGATCGACCAAAAATAGCCCGCCCGTAGATCCCGTATAAAACGGGATAGGGTTGGTCAACCACCCCGAACGAGGCTCCGCCCTTCGGCGGAACCTCGTCTGGGTTCCTCTCTGCTCAGAGGCAGAGAGTTCGACCGTTAACTCCTCAACCGTAGTCGAGTCATCGACCGGAGCGTACAACGCCCGAAACGTTGTGATAAATATGGCAACACAGATGAGGACAATAGTCCGAATAATGTAAATCGTGTAAAAAATACCTTATCTCAGAAATATAGATTATATTGTTTCAACACAGTAATTATAAAAGAGATAAACGTTTGTCACTGAAACTCAAGATTTTGTTATGCGTCTTTTATCTTCTTTGTTTGTATATTTAGCACCCAACTTCACCTAAAAATACACCCACAACTCGCAAGCTTGTAAATAGCTGGAGAATTCTATCACATACACAAATAAAATGGGAAAATAGCGCTAGAGATATTATTTTGATTTTTAACAAACCTTCTACATAATACTTGATTCATACCAATTATCATTTGCTTGGGTACCTGGTAAACAGATTCAATGCCCTTCGACCAAAATGATTATGAGTCCATGTATCTATGAAACAAGTGCAATCTCTTGATGTCACCTACATAGTGGAGCATCATAGTAATGCGATGGTATATGAAACTAATTTGCTGTATAGTAATATTCATGTTGAATTAGTAAATCTTTATGATTTAGTTTTTGAGTGTACCTTTTCTATGGTTGCTTCAATCAATGGATATCATGATTTTGGTAGTCATATAGGGCGGATGCCAGAAGACACATCTGGCCCTAATAAAATATATTTGGGAGAATCTTTTGTATATAGAGATCTCACTCAGTCATATGTAGAACTAGGAGACTGCGATAAATATATGGGAGAATAAATTGTTTGATGTACTTGATACAGACTTAGTCATAAACATATAATTAATTGATAATGTGATTTCTTTAAAAATATCACAGCTTATAGGAATATGACTGTTGCAGTTTTATGCAAAAATATGTGATTTTCGTTATCGCTAGAAAATACATCTGACTGCCCCAGCAATTCACACTTCATCAGTAAATAATTAGGTAATATTGATATTTTTGGAAAGAATATTTGAATAATCCAGAGTACATGGAGCAATTCCTGCATAAGACATGCAAGACCTACAAAACCTTCCATATATTTTGCGCTGCAGAATATCCACAAGGTGAATTCCAGGATTTACATATGATAGCACCATGGCACGAGATCCCAGAGGAATCCTTAAGCGGCAGACACTATCCATTCTTTAATGGTTAATATTGGTTTTACGAGAAACCATATAAGAAAGATGATCTTAGATTGTCTCTTTAGTATAATAATATTGTCAAATAAAACTTAGCTTGCTGGAAGCTGGTGTAGTCTCTGGGGTTTAATATAACAATAATATTAATAGTTATAACCTTAGCTCAATAGGCAAAATAAATTTATATACGAAATAACTTTGCAAGCTTGCTCATGGGCTTTGAATAAAATTGAAATTCTGATTCAAGAAATAAAGATCGAAATAAGAGAAGACGTGTTGTAGGAAATGAGATATCCCAACTAATTACGTTATGAGGAAAAACTCTCCAAAATATCATATATATAAATATATATATATATATATATATATATATATATATATATATATATATATATATATATATATATATATATATTAATAAATACACATATACATATACCTCCGTTTAATGTGCGCCTTAAGTTTCTTTGGTTAACCAACTCGTCGGGCACAAGATATAGCTTATTGTTTATTTAATGGGATTGACGTTGATTCATACTTCCAAATTAAAATAGTGCAAAAACATTTGGTAATTATATATTTGCTTACCAAAATATGCAGGCCATATATATATATAGGGTGATATTTTTACGAAACTCACATTATCAGTTATATGTTTATGACTAAATCTGGATCATGCACATAAAAAACATTTCTTCTTCTTATAAATATGTATATATATATATATATATATATATATATATATATATATATATATATATATATATATATATATGTGTGTGTGTGTGTGTGTTTGTGTGTGTGTGTGTGCGCGCGCGCGTCTGTGTGTTTGTGTGTGTGTATACCTGTGTGTCTGTGTGTGAGCCCATATGTAATGAAGAGGCATTTATTTAATGTCGAACTCAATCCGGACGCGTAATTGTCTGGGTCTGTAATCTGCTAATCACTGAATCAATACAAATTTCACATGAATTCATGTCTACATTTATAATAACATGTCGAGTAGGTATTATACAAGAAGTCGAATATATGCTTCCATTAAACGTTTCGCCATAGTAGATTTAAATGGCTCTGCCGGACTTTAAGTGAAGGGACGTTACTAAGTATTTTCAATCTTATTTCGTTAACATCATTTTCAG
>OZ038489.1:111005852-111025852 GCA_964036315.1 Acanthosepion esculentum | reverse complement strand
AGACAACAGGGAAGAAAGTAAAGGGAAAGGAGTTCCACAGACAGGAAGTGCGAGAGAAGAAGCTGTTTGAGTAGAAGAGGCGGTTACTTTTAAACGTTTTGACAGTGAATTTGTAGGACCGAGATTCCAGCCTGGTAACTCGCTTAAATTCATGCAGTCTTGGAACCAGCGAAAGTAGTTCATTGGAACAGATGCCGTGAAAATACTTGCAGAAGAGACAGTGGGAAGCCACGGCACATCTGTTGGACATCAAAATAGTTTTTGTGAATAGCACTGCACATTGTTTTAAAATTTATTATTACATACTTTGTGAAGAATTGCACACGAAGTTTTGTTATGGTCCAGGTTAGGACCAAGGAGGAACAACACGAACACAGGGGTAGAAATAACGAAGATATATATTACACGGAATAATAATACAAGATGTGGAAGGTGTTAGTATGACTGTCAGTCTGGTTTGGAGTGAACTACTATCGGCTCGACTTGATTCGACTCTCTCTTGAGAGGCGTAGTACACATAGTGTTAGGAAGAGTTCATTTTGTAGTTATAGGTTAGGACCCATAACAAGTTTCCACGAACATTTGAGGTAATACAGCTGTGAGGGGTAAGTAATTCTTTCTATCTATCTCTCTCTTTCTCTCTCTCCCACACACACACACACACACACATATATATATAGTGTGTGTATGTGTGCAATTTTGGATACTACATTCGACACGCGAGACGTCTTTCCCTCTCTTCAACCTATAACTTTCTTCATCAATGTTTACAATCTCATACTATATATATATATATATATATATATATATATATATATATTCGAAAACGTAACACTCAGAGAAAAACTTTTCTATCGCATGTCTTAGCTCAGAATCCCGAATAGATTTGCAGAATCAAGAATTAAAATAATAGCCCACTCTATCGCTGGCATTAATGACTGTCGTAAAAATAAATATATTGGAGGCCATGCCGTCCCATGGTGTACAAGAAAAAAGCTTGAATTCGAAGATGTACAAAGTTAATACGACGCGCCCAGCCGAACAGCAACGTAAGTTATAGCGAAATATGCGCACTTCGAAAAATTTCTCCAAGGTGTTGTTAAATGCCTTGGTCTGAACTTGCATATCGGCCATTAAGAAAATGGTGGAAAACTATTGGTTGGCATTAGTGACAACTTGACGTTTTTTGGAGTCTCTTAAAATGTGATATTAAATCAGTGTTTGGATAAAAAGAAAAGTTAGTTTGACACTTTTAAACTAATTCCTCTCTATGTTATTGGATGATAGCTTTGTTTCTTTTTATATTTTCTCGAGAAAAGAAAAAATATTCATTTATGTATAGAAATGTAAAATTAGATCCTATTTTATGTACACGCACACACGTACGCACACACGTACGCACACACACACACATATGTGCTTTTGTGTGTTTGTGTGCTTGCGTGTATGTGTGTGTGTGTGCATGTGTGTGAATATGCAAATAAATAAACAGCGAAATAAGTATTGACGTAGTGATATATATTTAATCTACCACACATATTCACTTATAAATATGCAAGATCTTAGGTCAGGAAATAAGTATCGATAGTTATTGAAAATATCACAATGCTGACACACACGCCCACACACACGTTAACGTGAACACACACAGACACACGCATATTTATATATAAATGAATTATGAAGATTGCACGAAACTTTGAGAAAAAGAAATATGCAATTTTAATACTATATATATATATATATATATATATCAATATCTCTCTAACTCTCTCTCTCTCTTTCTATATATCTATATATATTTTGAACGATAAAAATTATTAAAAAAATAATTAAAATCTTCAGACATACTGGGTTGCAGATTAATATTCTTATCTTTTTATTATTATTATTTCATTTAGATTTCTCGACTAGTTTCGGCCAACATGGCCATCATCGGGAGAAAAATGTTTCTGCTTGCTGGTAGCAGTAAACTACAGAAATGAATGTCTTGATGGAGAAAATGAACTTTTGTCTCTAGTTTTCATTTGTTTTTTTTATTTGTTTTTTTATCTTTTTAACATGAGTTTATTAACATTCCTTGTGTTGGTCAAACAGTCTCTTTTAAGTTGTCATTTGAGATAAGAGCTGGGTGGATTCATGCTAGTTTCGTTTCCCTCGGTCAGTTCAGTAGTTTTATTGGTACCTGGAGAGGGGATGGATTGTGTGTCTGTGTGTGTGTGTTATTTAGTTTAGTGTGTGTGTTATTTAGTTATTTAGTCTCTGGTAAGAGTGTGTGTGTGTGTGTGTGTGTGTGTGTGTGTGTGTGTGTGTATGTGTGTGTGTGTTTAGTTTTTAGGGAGTGAGTGACTATAATATGTGTTAGCTTCTATATTGCTATGGGTGTGTGTTATCATTTGGCTCATTAGGAAAGTGAGTGAGTATATATATATATATATATATATATATATATATATATATATATGTATGTATGTGCACTTGGTTTTATGTGTATACGTAGAGACTGTGGTTAATACTAAATGGCTATATTCTGTCATGCCTGGACGCAATCTGGATACTATGTGTGCTGAGCAGTGGCTCAACTCTTTATATATTCACGTTACTAGAATATTATCAATATGAAGGTCTGGTATTTTCGCTTTATTGTTTATCCTGCTATCCGGCTATATTGTAAATTATACTAAAGTATTTTGAGTAGAAATAATTGTGGATGCGTTTATTTGTATCTATTGCATTTCATGTATTTAAAAAAAAATGATTACATAGAGTATTCTAAATGAATTAGTCATACACTGTTGATTATTAATATCCCGTTTGCCTAGTTGTCTTTATGCGTGCATTACTACTTTGCCAGTTTGTTTAATATTTATTTGTTTCAAAACGGCCTTTCAGCTTCTAAACTATAAATACATGAAATTAATCATGATAACAACGTCGCATAATTTTCCAAAGGTTTGTCTCCTAACGCCATATATAATTCATGAATAAATTAAAAGTATCAGTTATTGAACATGGCACATCAAAAATGTCTTCTCTCCGAAGTACAATTATGACGTTTAGTCTTTTTATGTACAACCAATATTGTTTCGAACAACATAAATTCATAAGGTTTGGAAATAGAAGGGAGAGTAATGATAAAAATACGATTTTGTCTTTCTACACTATCTTAAACAAATACTTATGAATGCAACTCAGATCAGTACTACAAACTGCAATAGAAGGCACATAACAGTGAAACTGCGAATCATATTTTATTAAACAGTTGTTTAATGAGAAAAGATTTCGACCGATAGTACCGCCAACAGTTCAGTCATTTGATGCAGTATGTTTCCGCCAAGGAAATGGCAAACCTCATTAAACCATTGCAATTTATAATTGGAATTAAATATTTTCTAAAATGAAAATCCAGCAGTAAAAGAAACATATAATAGTTCAACCCATCAATCTTGGAACAATATTGTTTAAACTCAGAGGCAAACACTTTTCTACAGCAAACACTGTCGGTAAGATATTCAACAAAAACTCAGTAAAAGTCAGCTACACTGGCACCAAAAACATGACACCATCAATAAACATACATGAAAACAACAAGCAAAACACCCGTACAAACCAAATCCAAGTGTAACTGTAAAACAAAGAACTGATATCTTTAAACGTAAATTGATTATAGGACATTGATATATATAAAGCCACGGTAAAATCAGCAGATAATGAAGAACATTTTAAATATCAGTAACTGATGGACCTTGGAAACAGAGAAACTAGTCACATAAATCATCCGTTAAAAATAGTAAATAAACGAAAAGTAAAATGATTACTAAACATGTCTGGAAAATAATAATACGAAAGTAAATCCAGGCCAAACATATCATGGGAAATAAAGAAAAAAGCATCAGCTTAAAAGAATATATCCGAAAACAGTAAACTTTGTCTGGAATACAAAATAAATTTCAAGACAAAAGTAAATTATTAAGTAAACGATAAGAATTCTTCTCAAAATACAGACACGCAAACGGTTTTGCGAACGTTACTTATAAATCAAAAAGAGAAAATGAATAAAAAGTAAATTTATAAAAATAAAAAAGAATAATAATACTAAAATAATAATAAATAAAAATCTATAAATATTAATAAATAAATAAAGAATAAATAAATTAAGTAAATAATAAACAAACTAAAAACTACGAATGCTCGCATAAACACAGGTAAACGAAATTATAGGAATCAATAAGAAATTAGAAAGCAATCAATAATGAAGTAAAAAAAGAACACTCTAAAAGAAGACCCAAACATATATATATATATATATATATATATATATATATATATATATAATCGACTCTCCCGTCGAACTCGACGTACGAGGGTCAGGTAGATCAGTTCCCAGAAACTGAAAGCCCGACGATGAACACTTTGTGCAGGACCATCCACACTTTTGGGAGGGGCGGATATAGGGACGTGGTGCAGCGAATCCCACAAGGTCCCCAATCCACCCTTCGCAGGTTTTGAATTAAGAGTTGTCCTTCTCCTAGACCAGTTGCCATCCAAGGCTATAGAACCCAGTCTGTCCGGCTATTTACCTATAGTTGGAGGGAGAAGAAGAGAATTCACACCGTTCCCAAGTGTATTAGTACGTACGTGAATGTAGTGGATTCGACTGGAATTCGAACTCGGCTCTCCGATTCCTCAATCCAAGCCGTTATCCATTACTCCACCGTGCCTAAAAGAAACCGACAACTGGTGTCTGCTTAATTTTTATTGTTGTTGATACTTACTTATTTTTCCACATGTAATTTTGACTTTCCGAGTCAATATGAAGTTCCTTGTATTCTTTGTGAAGCTGGAGTTTTGAAATGGTGAGTATATATATATATAAATATATAAAATAACGTTTTAGTAATAATATATATAAAACGCGCGCCTTGTAAATCGTTCCAATTTTATATTTTTAATTTTGGGCACATTCAGTTTTTTTGTCGATATATACATACATATACATATATATATATATATATATATATATATATATATATATATATATATATATATATATATATATATATATGCACTTTATTATAAGATATTACATTCGTAAATATACTTAAAAGCACTACATAAATGTATTCATGTTTCTATGCATATCATCGCATCTCACCTGGCGCTGGTAAATGAGGGTTATTACAATTTTTAATATTTACTTACCTACACTCTATTTTCCCGCGAAAAAAGAAAATAAGAAAAGCAAGCAAGAAAGAAAGAGATAAGATGTAGTCTTGTCTAAATGAAAATAAAAGAACGAAAGAAAGACACAAGATATAGTAAAAAAAATGAAAGAAAAACAAGATTTAGTCACTTCAAAAAGAAAAAAAGAAGATAAAAAATGAGAAGGGCGTGAAGAAATAACCAGATATATCCTCAGATCCAAAGTGTGTGTATATATATATATATATATATATATATATATATATATATATATATATATATATATATATATATATATATATATATATCTGTGTGTGTGTGTACGGGGCGTATGGTTAAGTGCAATTTGCAGAGAAGAGTAAGACAAGTGGCAGTTTGAGATAACTGACACAACTGAAACCTATGAACGATAATAAGAATTCTTCGCGAATGGTGCTATGTGTGCAACTCTTGAGGTCAAGGAGAAAGCAATATAATATAGAGGCGGATGACCACCATCGATCTGATATGTCAGAAAGATAGTTCCAGTTATCTGTCAACTCACTTGGGAGTGTGTAATTCAATTATAGCCTTACATTATTTTCGTTTAGCTCGTGTTCATTAATCTATCCATAATGTCTTGAGATTGTGATGATAAATTGATTTCAGTGTTGGTTAAATATGCCTTAATTCGCAACGATTCCATTGATGGTATTCATTTCAAAGACAGGATTTCTATAAATTTTCCGGATGAAGACTCTCCCCAGTTGGACGTTTACACCACTTAATTTTCCGCCGTTACTTCCACTGCATTCAGCATTGTACCAGATAAAATTAAATTTAGTTGCACATTTTAAGTGTGCTTACTTAAAGCGATATTTAACTAGCTAATATTGGATCATATTCACCATCTTAGTTCGATTATTCCTCAGTAAATGTTGCCGCAAACAATCGTATGAATAATAATTCATAAATCTTAGCGTATTTAAAGTAACATTACAGGGATGAGTTAAACTTCATGCAAGTAAGCTTTCATTACTTTGAGTTTTCGCGCTATACAATTGTATTCCATGTTTCTTACTTGTTTAATGCTAGATAATAAACAGTATGTTCAAGTTGTATAAAGAATACAGTCGCATAAAAAAGAATCTAATTTCTGGCTCAGCTGTTTTGAGCAGATACTCTTGGCGAAGACATGAATCATTCATTTCTCGACCTAACTATTCTATACAGAGGGGAAATGAGTGAGAAATAACACCATTATATTTCTCAAGAATCTATGGAATTTCACAGGTGCAAATAAACAAAATATGTGTAAACATATATCCTGAAGGTATAAATTATCAGAAATACGCCGTGAATAGCAATTATTACGTCTGAATACGGAAATGAATAACTGTAGGTTCACGGTTGAGCGAAAAATGAAAATGAAGTGTTATGTTCAATACTTGAATTATTCTGTGAGGTACACCCTTGTGCAAATTAATTGAAAAATGGCTTTAGTTTCCTTTCTTTAAACATACGGCCAGTTTTAAAATCACTGAATTGACAGCGTGCAATCAACTTTTGTTTCTTCCTCAAATTAAGTCATTTGTAGTGGTGTGCAGTAATATGAATTTATTATGTGGGTGTATGATGAAATTTGTTTAGCCTTGAAAAATATTGCGTTATCCGTGGTTGCATCAAATTTTTAGCACGCCCAGACACTATTGTCTCGACTGTCGATTAGTTATCCTACGGCCATTGTCTGCGACTGACTTTAGTCCAAGGAAGCGTAGACAATTGTAACGCTGCTCAAACACATTGGTAAGCCTTACCAGCGTGCAAATCAAAGTACTATAAACTCTAGTGATTTAAATCCAGACGAGAATCTGGGATCAATCTGCAAGGATCGACTTCATGGAATGGACATACGTAGTGCTAACATGTGCATTGCGTCCTGTTTCATTGGTAACATTTGAAAAAATGTAAATAATAACGGAATTATTCGTTTTCGTTAAATTAATTTGCACAAGGGTGTATTAAATATTCTAAGAATATGAGGGAGTAGTATTTTGTGTAGACAGCTGATGGCACACTGATAAGGATGATAAGGTATTATCTTTCATATGAATTTAAATCGTGTGCTCTATATTGACGAATTAACTAACTACGAAAGTACAGATAAACACGATAAAACTTAATAATAACAATAAAAAACAAATAATAAATTAATCACTAATAGATAATGACTAAATACCTGGCCAGTAATAAGATAATAATGCGTCATACACGCTTAGGTGATCATGTCACTTTCAATACATGACTGACGAGGCAGATTTTTCCCGTAGTATTTAGCCATTTTTTTCTGCGGTATAAAGCCCCCGATCAAGGCTATATAGAACCCGGTCTGTTCTGCTATTTATCTATAACAGGGGGGGGAGAACAGTATTAACACCTTTCCCAAGGGTATTAGCACGTAAGTGAAGGTAATGGATTCGACCGGATTTCGAACTCGCCTCTCCGATTCCTCAATCCGAGCCAATATCCATTGATCCAACGTTTCTTATATCCTATAGCTTTCCATTATTGATGAGGACTTACTTCAAAACTTTGTATTTGTAATAGTCTGGAAATCAGTATCTTGATAATGACATTATTTTAACTTCGAGTTACGTGTGATATCGATTTCAGTTCGTGATGCTGTTGAAAGAACTGAAAGTGATGTGGTTTCAGGTATTTGATAGTGTTACTTTTCGTGATTCTTTAGTGCCAGTCCACAAGTTTCGAAGAAATATGGTATTAGCTAAAACCCACAAGGTTCGTGCGCTCAAAGTCACTTTAATAATTGATCTGATAAAACGGTTCATACAGTTTACAGGGTGTAGAAGAATTAGGAAAAGAAACATGAAGGATGAGCATAAATATAAGTGAGTAATAAAAGCTCTTGGTGCCAATTACCAAGAAAGTATATATAGAAAAGACACAGAGAGGCAACCTTACGGCGGTGAGAAAATGACTGCAGCTGATCCGGCAAATCAGGACCAATAATTTTACAGATTCTACTTTGGATATTGTGGTGCTCAAGTTGACATTACAGATATTTCTGAACGGGTTTGGTACCTTGAATGGCATCTATATGAAATAGATATTCCAACAAATTCAAGTTAACATGTTGCCCAGAATCATTAATTGCACTTTCAAGAGGTTCACACCTCGATTCGAACCTGTATCCTATACGGAACTGTCATATAGCCTGAAGTGCCTTAACCGTTTCGGCATTAAGGATCGATCGGTTGGCAAGGACGTTTATTTTGTTTGAAAATTTCTCGGACATTCAGGCCGGTAAATGTTGTTTAATACTGTTTATTATAAACAGTGCATTTACTTAAATACTTTTATCTATAAAAAGAATGTTAAACATAAAATAAATGTCGGACTTTTTCCATTTCATAATATATATATATATATATATATATATATATATATATATATATATATATATATATATATATATATATATATATATATATATATATATATATCTATATATGGTGGTCTCTCCCGTCGTATTCGGCGTATGTGGGTCAAACAGCTCAGTTCCTAGGAACCGACAGCCAGACACTTGCACATATGATTTGATTAAAGTGATGAAGGCATTGGGCAACAACCAAACTTTTTGCAGGACCAGATACAGAGATATGGTGCAATACTCTGCCACAAGGTACCCCCAACGAACCTTATCAGGTTTTGAATTCAGAGTTGTCCTTCTTCTAGACCAGTTGCCATCCAGAAGGTCTTGCTATTTACCCACAGATGGAGTGTGAAGAGGATTAGTACCTTTCCCAATGGTATTAGCATTTATTACAGCGTACAAAACATTAATTTAAAAATAGTGCTTAATACAGAAAGTAGAGCCGTAAATATTTATTTATCTTATGAAGTATTACATTAGAACATACGCATAGCCAGTACAAAATTGTATATTTTTGTTTCAACCTCAGAAAAGGGAAAAACTTTTTTAGACGCCTCATCAGGTGGGGAAACTCCGTTATTCCCCACTTAAGGAGACGACTAAAAAAAGATTTACACAGACAGTACTGTTTCGCTGTATCACAGCTCCTCAGTGCGACTAGCCAGGATTGAAACACAACTAATTTTGTGTCAGCCAGAGCTATCTTCACTCGGTAGAGTTACACAACTAAATCTAGCGTATTGTTTTTACAAATGTAAACAAATGCCAATCAGCCAAATTGCTCCATTCATTTTACTGAAGAGCTTTGCATTCGTGCAGGCGGCTGTTGTTTATAGAATTAGCTTATCACTCAACAGTGCTCAATTGAAATGTATTTTCAAGAGCTATATATATATATATAATGTCTGGAGAAGAAAATGTCTATAATTCTCTTCCAAGACCAATTCAAATTAAAAAAAAAATAAACATTCAAATTCCAAACACGTATATAGATTTTTTACTACGTTACTTAAAAATCAAAAACTAAAAACGAACAAAAAATAAATATATAAAAATAAATAAGTATGATAAATTAATCACAGTCAATATGCAAATTAACAAGCAATGAAGGCACTCATGCACACAATCATTCGTAATACTAACAATCACCAGTGAATAGCAAGGTTAATAAGTTAGCAAACAATACTATAAGCCACAGAACTGTATTCAGATCTACTATTATTTCCACTCAATAGCTCCTATTATTATTCAAATCAAAACCATTGCCGTCACCCAGTAACTGTTAGAATAATTTCAGTATATATAGCAGAGAAAATCTGTATCCTTGATTTGATTTAATATATCGTCATGCTCTTATAGGTGGTGCGATGAGTAAATTATCGCTATGTTATATTTTTAATTTCGTGCATGCATGTCGTTTGTTTTTGTGTTTTTGTCAACAGAACAGTATAGTAAGGTCAGCCTCTAAGAAAAGAAATCACCATGTCGCAATTCACTCTGCTGCAAAGTGAACCCGGCACGCTGTACCAGTTTGCATTCGTGCAGGAAGTTCCATTTCTGAGTTATTGGGTGTCAATCTTAGGTCAGTGCAGATGATTCAGAAAGAGTTAGATCACTTCAGTAGCGATTCGGAAAACTCACGCTGATCCTTCCGATGAGAAAAGAACTATATCATTTTTGAGGGCTTCTCACTAAACACGTAGGCCTACGTCAAGTGACTTAAGAATGTAGTGCTGCCGTAGATCAAGCGGGTGGCACATGGAAGTCCCTCTGTCTGGCAACAGTACCCTGCAGCATGGCAAAGAAGCAGGAGTGCCCAGGCACATCTCTCAGACAAATTCTGCAACCACAACACCCCTTACATTTGGCCACTTAACTCCCCGGACTGCACCCCTTGAGTATTATGTGTGGAGTACAGTTGAGCAAGCGACCAACAAAACTCCCTGTAACACCAAAGATCAAATAAAGGCAAGGATCTTGGCAGCAGTAACAAAATTAAACAAGGATTTGCTGGAGATTCGGAAATCGTCTGGGCGCAGTGGTTGAAGCTAAATGGAATTTAATTGAATAACTTTCTTCTTTACTGTATCAAGATATTTCTGCGTAATTTTGGTAAATACATCTGTTAAAATGAAATGTCTATGGCATTTTCATTTGTTGCCTAATTTAGATGACAATTTTCACTGTGTATTTTTACGTATAAAATCTTATGCTCTCCAGTTAAATCCTACAAATCAGAAGAATTGTCCTACTCAATTGCATCGCGGAAAAAGTAATTCCAAAAAGCACTTTTAATGTACTGAACAGGACAATTGATATCATCACTATACACATGAACGGTACCTCATAACATGCACAGAGGATCTAAAAGACGAAGAAAAGGTTACCAATGACTAGAAAAAATTTATGCAATGAAAACATCCTTTTTAAATCCGAAGGCGAAACAAACAATATGGCATACAAACAAATAAATCGGTTAAAACACAAACTTCAGCTGATGGAAAGAGACCGGTAATGTGAATCTTATCCACAACATCTCCAAATTCAAACTTTCTATCACTGAAACTGAGTTGTTAAAGTTTCGCATGAAATTCGCCACCGGATCAAAGAAAACCAGACGACACTATCATAACCTTAACCCAAAAGCATGACACAATGAATTTGAAAAAAAATATTTATCACAATGTATATTAGCAGCCACCCTCACAAACTCCGATTAAACTACGCTACCTACTTGATTCATAGGGTAACTAAAAAAAACTTATCCACAAAAAAAAATCTTCATAGCCCCATCTGACAAAGGAGGCGAAATAGTTATAATGGACGCCAATATCTACAGTGAAAAATTAGAATTCCTCCTATATAACGACGACACATTCACAAAAAACCATTGAACAAACAGTAAAGAATGACAAACAAAGGTTCAACAAAACAGTTTAGAAACTATTAAAAAAAGAAAACAAATCCTGGATTAGATTAATTGAATATCACCTCACCAAACAACCACTATACGGCACACACGAAACACATAAATCAGATTTAGCCATCAGATCCATGTGTCCGAAATCAACAGTTTACATCACACATTAGATAGAGCCATTGCAAAAGTCCTAGGCTTCATCAACACAACACAACACGTAATGCGTATATCGATAGGTGTGTATATGCGTATCTAGTAAAATTCATATCTACCTTTGAACACATTTCTTCGTGCATACACTTACACATTTTCTTCAGTAAAAAATAAATTATAAAATGTACGTGGATATCTCACATTCCAGATATCTATTTACCGAGTAATAGTGTGAGTATATTATTGCTTGCTTATTTTCATTATAGATAAGCTCAAACAAATTAAATCACTTCCTTGTTGGGTTAGTTTCACAAGACTTCCACTAACCGCTTATGAAATGAGAAGTCAGATTTGAATCGACGATAATTAATTAAGCCCTTGTTAATTTACATTGAACTTATTACTTATCCAAATTTGTCTTTATTTATATTTAATTTTACTAGATATAAAAATAAAAGCTGGAACATATAATGGCAGGGATGTTAATTGATGACTCTATATAGGTATTATATAGGTTTTGACACTTAATATACCATATAATAAAAGTTCGAATAATAATATTTTAGATATTAAGTAACAAAACTAATATATAGTTTTATTTCATTTCATAATTTTGTTTTAATCTTTTTAGAAGATCAAGTTTATTTCTGGATAGTTGAATATACCAATCTATATTCAGCTATTATGGAAATCTGCTTTTCACTACTTATGACTGTTTTTCTCGTTGTCAGTATATTTCCTAATCACAAAGATGCAGGGGACCTGCTGACATGTAATGAGACTGACAACTAAATGTTAAAATTAGAACAATGTGGAAAATAGATCGCCTAATCAAGCCACGGTGAGAGCACGGCTCTGAGCTAATAAAGAATAGAAAATAGATAATCGTTTATTATTTTTGCGCCAGCAAAAATATTATAAATGCATATCTAACACAGAAAAAATCACATTTTCAGAATGTTGATTATAGTTTTTTCTTTACTACACATGTTATCCAAGGCATTCTGAACTGGCTTACTCTGTTTACAATAAATATAATAGGAATTAAGGACTTTCTTTTATCAGGATTTAGCTGACACCTCTTTACACAAAAAAGTCTTGTGTAAATTCCCTGAAGAAATAATTATTCAAAATATGTCATTGGGGTGTGTTAGTGTAATCGTCCTTTCCAAAATAATATCGCTAGATTTTATATATAGGATATTCTGTATCCCAATTCTGTGACATTGTCCCAAGTTACGCTTAGAAAACATTAGAGTTAATTCATGAGACTCAAAAGATATATATATTTATAGAGCGAAGTATTCTTAGAATGTTTTACTTATCCTAAGCAAGACAATAAATCTACTAAGAGGTAAGGGCTTTACTAAGTGTGGCAGAATATGAGAGAATTCTATTATGAAGAAAGTACAATATATGAACAGAACTTAAAAAGAAGATAACGATTGACATTGCATATATATTTTTGAAGATCAGATTTGAGTAGGAAGCAAGAAGACGTACATGATCTCCTTCAGATTGAAGTGCCGTCGAAGAAACTTACGGATACATCTAGCCATTTCAGCGGTAAAATTATGAGAGCTTGCTGCCAATCTACAACTGCGATTAAATTCGTATGATCTAGGGACCATACAGGGAATTTCATAAGAACAATTGGCACGCAATTATTTAGTACATTAAGATTGTGGAAAATGACTGAAACCTAGTCGTCATGTCCGGCGCAATAACAATCCAGACTTGGATTCTATTTGGATTACCCTGATAGCTTACTATTCTACTACATTTTGTCTGTAGGAAAAATATAGTTTCACCTTTACAAACTGTACTTGAATCTCTGGAGGTACAAAATAAATTTCCAAGAGAATCTGGGAAATGAACTTCTGTCAATATTTTTTTATAAAATAAATAATTAAAAACATGAGACGGGATGATATTGTCGTGTTGTTGTCTCAAATCAAAGCAAAATATGTTTGCACTTTGGGATTTAATATAAAGTGTCAATAACAAACCAGCATTTAATCAGAATAGAAATGTCTATCATGGTAAGATCTTTATGACATTAACTGTTTGGTAACTAAATGGAACATATACCTAATAGAAGCAACTGACTCTGTGGTAAGATCAACTGAGGTAACCTTAAAAATATTGTCTAAACTGTTTAGACAATAGTTTTATAGTTACCCCAGTTGATCTTACCATAGACTCAGTTGCTTCTATTAGGTATATCCTCCATGTAAACAGTTAATGCCATAAAGGTCTTACGGCGAATGCTTAAACAGAAAAGCGTTAAGAGGCAAACCGGAATGACATGGAAGAAAAGGGCAAACTTGAAAGACAATTATTATAGGAAGAAATGAAATTATTATAGGAAGACGTGATAGAAAATTGCTAAAACACTCGACTTCAATTCGTGAAAAGACGGAAGGCGTAATAGTAAAGAGAAATAATAAAAAAGCAGGGCTAAAAAAAAGAAAAGAAAAAAGAGAAAAGTCCTGATATTAAGAAAGAAAAAGAAGAGAATGAAAACACAAAGCCGTATATATTTTTTTTTCAACACTAAAAGATTTAAGTTTAAACTAAACTTAAATCTTTTAGTGTTGAAAAATATATATTAACCACAGTATTTATATACAGATCAAAACAAATTTCTGAATTATCGTAATTGGAGGTTGAGAATTTCTTTTACAGTTAATGTATTTTCCTTTCACGTCAACTTCAGGTTGTTGTTTTTATACATATTTTGTTGATACCGCTTTTGCACAAATTAAGGTTTCAGTAAATTGTTTAGTGTAACCATTGAATCAAAGTTGGAATTAGTTTGATGATCGAATCCACTGTGAATCGTAAAAACGGTGATATGTCAGAATAATAAAAACGAAAATGAATAAATAAATATATGATTTTATACTTATCAGATATTGTATCCAATATGCTTATAAATTTTCCATGGATGTAACATTCACGATACATTCGACGACTATCTTGTTTTTGCGATTCTAATGGGGTTAATGCTGATTCGCAGGCTAACGTTTTTGTACATATAGCGAGATACTTTATATTTTACCATGGTAACCATAGTAAATACATCCTTGATCCATCCCACACCAATGAAAAGTGAACATTTCATATGGAAGCGTAGCAAATGTAGTCTAGATCGAGCCGGAAACCAGCCTACGATAGTTTATTTTTGGTTTAATTTGCTTTTCTTTACGAAAATGATATGCAACCTGTAAATAAATACAAGTTGTTTTAATCAGCTATCTATCTTCACTTAATTCAGAACTAAATGCCTACATAATGTTTCACTAATATTTTCCTGTTTCTATTTTATTATTCGTATCTTAAAAGTAGAATCAACAAAATAAATATACCATCACACTGTCATTGTTTTCAATTATGAATCTAAAAATAAAAGGAAACATATTTTTGCTAATTCTGAGAAAAAAAATACAAAAATATTTCTATCATTATTTTAAATTCAGATTGTTTAACACATAGTTTGTATAATTGATTTCTGACTCGGTATAAATGTTTATATTGCTTTATTATTAAAATACCTATTTCTGCAGAAATCAAAGCCTAATTGGGTTGTTATTCTGTCGATTTCACAATCTGGCTATTTTAAAAAGAGATGTAAAAAAAGGCGTCTAGATACAAAATGGCTAACTTTTTTATGGTCCGATTGTATTTTTTCTTTCTTATTTAATTCAGCATATTACAAACTATAATTCGTTGCTTTCTATTCTAAATATGTTATTAGATTTTCCAGTAACATCTTCCGAAGCCATATGTTTTCCTTATTCTATTTAATTTTAACATTCTATATTTTTCTTTCTTTAAATGACGTTTTCTTCATTTCTTATGTTCTTCATCATTTCCATTTCTGATCTTTGCGTTATACCCTTTCCTCCTTTCTGCTCTCTAAAGCTTGACATTTATACTTCTTTAAATATTCACCTTTTCCTTTTTTGCTGTTACCTTTTTCCTTTTTAAACTTTCTTTTTCTATCAATTCCTAGTCTTTCATTCTTCATTATTTTTGCTTTCAGGTGAGTCATTTTGTTTCTTTCATTTTTTGACGTTTACGTCGTTATATTTTGCGTTTTAAATGTTCTCTCGTTTTGCTTTTACGTTTTCCCTTTAAATACATTTGTTACTTGTTTTAAACCTTAGATTTTCTTCTTGCATTTCGTTTTTATCTATTCATACGTTCCTTTCATGTATTTATCCCTTCTCTTTACTGTTATATCTTTTGTTTCTACTTTTCATTCTTGCATATAAATCTTACCTGTTTTTCCAATCCTGCCTTAAATTATTTCCTACTTTTCATTTTATTTCGTTTAAATTTTGTCTTTTCATAATATTTCTTTTTTGATTTACATCTTTCCCATTTTTGCTTTTCGTTTTGTTCTTGCATTCCTAACTTTATTGCATTTATGGAAAGGTTTCTGATTCTTTCATGCCTGGCGTTTATATTATATTTTTCTTTACTTTTATTGCATTTACGTCTTGCTTTTTTTATTCTGTCCGTCTTTGTGTTTTCATTCTCTTCTTCTTCTTTCTTAATATCAGGATTTTCTCTTTTTTCTTTACTTTTTTAAAAGCCCTGCTTTTTTATTATCTCTCTTTAAAATTACGCCTTCTGTCTTTTCTCGAATTAAAGTCTAGCGTTATGGCAATTTTCTATCACGTCTTCCTGTCATACTTTCATTTCTTGTCTTTTCGCCGTATTTTTATACTTTAATTTTTCCTTTATCTTTATTTTTCGTCCTTTCTTTGATTTTCGTCTTTGCCATTTACCATTTCTCTTTCATTCCATTTACGGGCTTCTTTTACCTTTCCATTCTTTTCTTTTTTTATATTACATCTTGAATTTCCATCCATTTATTTCCTTCACTGATGTCTCTTCTTTATTGTTAATTGATCCAATCCAAGGCCCAACGTCCGGTTAAACGAGAGGGTTACCGAAATGGTTTGTTGCAAAGGAAGATGATTAAGTAAGAGAGTATTATGAGAGGCAGTAGGATAGATATCGGTTGACTCTGGACATGAAGAGATCAAGCTTGAAGCTTTTAGGGAAGAATTTACTCGTGAGTTTGTTCGACAAATTAACATTTTTAGGGAAAATGTTCCCGGTCGGAAATTTTTAACAAAGCAACACGAAGAATGGAGATGGTTTGAGCTTCTGACCCTGTCATGGCGGGGGCTAGGTGAGAAAGTCTGATCTGGTGGATCTAAGAAATATAACTCGAAGAAATATCTGTCATACTAATATCGTTTGTGGGTTAAGAGTCACCGGGTGAAAAATGTCATTACCTACAAGGCTGTGTAAGTGCATTCGACTGTGTATCGAACATCGTTCAAACAAGTCTTCGCGATTCTTTTTTACTAGATTACTCTCGGTCTCGCGTTGGGGTTGACACATTTGTTTTCCGTTTCTGCTAAATGAAAGATACTGTGTAGAAATAATTCAAATTAATACATTAAAGTGACTAATAGTAATTAAGAAAAAGCATAAGAAAATAAACCTAAGTATCTGGGTAAATAAAATGTGATATTTACTAAAGCATGATTTCTATTTCTGTGCAATCCGGATAAACAATGAAGGTCATCAAAACTATATATATATATATATATATATATATATATATATATATATATATATATATATATATATAGTGTGAGTGTGAGTGTGTGTGTGTGTTTGTGTGTGTGTGTGTGTGTGTGTGTTGATTTGAGAAAAGTGTTAACTTGTTAATGTTCCGTCTTCAAGAGGAAGGTGTGGTTTTCCAAACAGCACGAACCAACTTGTTACAACTTCCGTGGAACAAAACAGATTTTTTACTGATGAAACTTTAGCACTGTTAAAGTCTTGGCCGGTACAACTCGAGGAACATAGCCATTTCGGAAGAGCTCTCTGGAAACATGGCCATATAAAACATGTAAAATAAAATAAAAATACAGTCAAACTTCATACTGTGTATGGATTTTATCCTGCCATTTACTGTCACCGATGAGATTAGTTAACGTCTAATTATTCAACTGATAAGATAATTGCGGAATCTTCAGTAATATTCGCCATAATCTCGTCTATCGCTTTGAATTAATCTTTTTACCAAATTTGATATTTGAGATTATTCCGGATCCGCATGGTGCAAATCTTGAAAGCAAATAATCATGGCTGATGAAATATTTTCCAAGAACTTGGCATGAAACGTAAAGAAGGGGCGTTGTGATATTTACATTGGTTGGGGTATTTTCCGAACTATAATGGAATGCATAGGAAATTTAAGTCTTTCATTGACAATCGCTGATCTTCTATAAATGCAACCCATTAATTCTCAAGTAGGATCTGTTTATAGAATTATTTTCGACTGCAAATTTGGTCATGCAAATATTCATGAGGAAAATGAGGAAGTTTAAAATAAAACGTCAGTGGCATTCGAATTTAATGCAACGGCCACGTAAGGCAAAAGATAATGATTGTCTTTTCCGACTGCGTAAGTGTTGTGGTAGGATCCACCTAATCTGCATAGGTGACTACCAACTATATAAATAGTGGTTGGTACCGGAAGACGGGAGGAGGAATCACGAGATCCAACTAGAGACTCTGATCGACTGCGACTAGTCAACACATTCTCCAGGAACGTCTTCCCAGAAATATCCAGAAATACTATATGTACTTATTGTGTACACTTTCTTGTTATAATACATTCTTGTTCTAAGTACATTTTGTGTTGCATTATTATTCCATGCAATAGGCGAGATTCAACAATGAGTCAAGACTCAACAATTATGTATTCAGATATATGTCTATACTTCTGAGATGAGGCATTATGTGCACTATTTACATTAAAAGATGAGGACAATAGTTCGCATAATGTAAATAGTGTATTCAGATATATTAATAATTGTGATCACAGCCTTTCAGGTTTGCTTTTTTATATCGAATAAAAAAAGTGACAATTCTTCTTGTCTGTATTTTTATTTTATTTTAATTGTTTTATATGACCAACTCTCCATGGGGCTCTTCTGAAAATGCTAAGGTCCTCGCGTTGTACAGGCCAAGCCTTTAACACTGCTAAATTTTCAAAAGTCAAAAATTTGTTTTGTTCCACGGAAGCTGTAACAAGTTGGTTCGTTCTGGTTGGAAAACCACACCTTCCTATTGAAGACGGAACATTAGCAAGTACATTGTTTCTCAAAGTCCAGCTTTCCATCGATTGTTATCACTATTTTTCTATCATTTATTTGGCTCAGGATATATATAAATATACATATATATATATATATATATATATATATATATATATATATATATATATATATATATATATATATATATATATTTGATAATCTTCATTGTTCATTCCGATTACTGTTTTCTCTTAACTTCTTTAGCACAAGAATATAAATCATGTTTTTGTTAAATATCACAGTATATTTACCCGGATATTTAGGTTTATTTCGTATGCTTTTTCTTAATTACTCTTATTTATGTAATGTATTAATTTGAATTATTTTTACACAATATCCTTTTTGTATGAAGTAACACGCGGAAGCAATACTGTTACTATTAATTACTTGACCAGCTATTCAATTTAGGTTCGATATTCATAGATTATACGAGTCTTTCATTACTTTTATCACATTACAAATATGAAATTGTTCCTTTTATCCAATGTGAAACCACATTCTCTAGTCTTCATCTGATTCACTCGAACGGAGAGATTTGATATTCTGTAAGGATTGCCCGATGCCACAATCTTTGTGGCATTCCAATTGCTTACACTCTCTTATCCAAAAACTCTCTTCTAATTTGAAAAGTTTTGTTGTAATCTGCAAATGGAAAGTGTATTGCATATTCCACATCAGCTATACAATATTTTATGTCCTTTTTTCAGTATTACACCATATAGAGATCTGTATTTCCTTCTGTATTATGTTCATGTTGATTTGAAAAATATATTAACACATATATTACTCGTAAATGTCCCATATAGAGCACTTTAACTTGCCTGCTTTAGATGAAATCAAAAATTGTTCAGCTCAGCTGCTCATATATTTTTATCACCAATTGCTCTCTCCCGCGCATTCCCTCTCTAACTATATATATATATATATATATATATATATATTGTTTTCTTCTACACTGAACACCATCACTTGATAAGACACCAGAAGTGTTGAAACAAAATGGCTATTTTTGTAGAGATTTTATAACATATTTATATTATAATTTCCGAATATATATATATATATATATATATATATATATATATATATATATATA
>OZ038489.1:110993352-111000852 GCA_964036315.1 Acanthosepion esculentum | reverse complement strand
AGGTCACATATTTCAATGATGCATGCAGTTTATTGATGCGTGACCAAAACTTTAGCTACCTAGTTTCTGTTAAATTTAATAATAAATGTTTGAAAATTCTTATTTTTCTCAGGTAGATAAATACCATGGCTAGCGGCACGTATTAAGGAATCCGAGAGGGGAGTTCGAATTCTAGTCGAACCCATTACATTCACTTACGTGCTAATAGCCTGGGGAAAGGTTTGAATCCACTCCCCCACCAGTTACGGGTAAATATCTGGACAGACTGGGTTCTATAGCCGTAAGTGGCCACTGGTGTAGGAGAAGATAAGTCTGGATTCAAAACTTGATTGTCCAGGTAGACGTAACAACCTACTCACAGAAAAAACATGCTTGCTATAGAAACCGCAACGATATCTTGCGGGCCTAAGTTCATCAAGGTGTATATATATATATATATATATATATATATATATATATATATATATATATATATATATATATATATATATATATATATATAACCTAAGCATTTACTATTTGTATTCAATTTTAAATTTGGAGCAAGATTATGAGTCTTTTCTTACATGGGTATATATATATATATATATATATATATATATATATATATATATATATATATAATGAGAGAGACAGCGGGAAGTGAAAAATGTTGCTTATGCATAAATGGATGCAAACTTTAAAATTACCTCATTTTCCTGAAAATAAATATATTATGGGGCTAAAAATTTCTCTTTTACACTCTTTCGTTCTTTCTTTCTTTATATATATATATATATATATATATATATATATATATGTGTGTGTGTGTGTGTGTGTGTGTGTGTGTGTGTGTGTGTGTGTGTGTATTTATTTTTCTAATTTAGATAGAAATACAAACAGATATGGACTTTTTCACTCTTCTTATTAATTAAAATTATAAGCTACCGTCTTCCACTTAATATCCAAATTTTCCCAACTATTCATTGAAAGAAAATACCGTTATTATTTGTATTAGCTTTCGATAAGTTTTCATTTTTCGCTTTTCTTATTCCATTCTCTTTCCCTGGTTATATTTTTTCAAATAGACTCTTTCTGCTACACTGGATAAATACACTTGTTATATTTGTCAAATGTAAACAGACCAAAAGAAACGGCCTATTTAACCTTCTTTATAACAAGCTGAAATTCTTAATGATCGCACCGGCCTGTTGTTGCGCTTTTTATTTCATGGGTCATATTTAATAAGAGCATTTATTGCACTTTTTCTTTACTTTTCCCCACTGAAACACTAAAACATACAATAAATACAGCGTTGTTTACACACCATTTCAAACATTTTCCTCCTTCGAGACAAAATGAACAAAACTCATTATCTATTTAAATAACGTCATTATTTGTTTTTATTTCAATTGAAATAAAAAAAAAGTGTGCTATTTTTCCACTACATTTAATGGGAAATTGTTTTGATGAGCGATTTATTTTGTACTCTTCAACCAAAAAAAAAAAATTATATATTTATGGTATTGTTTAGCTCAATAGTAATGATTACGAACATGAGGCTATAAATTTTTACGTCGCTCTATCTTTATATACGACTATCCGACTTAAAATCCAACTACAGGCGACCTGGTTCTATTTCCACGACCTGGTCGGTAAACGGACTCGTTGCTACGTGTTATGTCAGGCATATTAAACTTCTAATGGACATACGTCAGTTATACTTTGGTTATGGTCGGATTCTTCTTCTATGTGCTTCCTCTCCTCAAATCTCTATTTTATGTGGCTCTTAGCAATGTTTCCTCCTGTTCTAAGAACCCTGCCTCCCGTTCCGCCATCCAGTCACAAAAAGTCGTTAGGTAAGTGGTTCGAATCCTTGCCCTATATTTTGCCCTAATTATGTTTCTAAGAATTTCAACTATTTTTTCGTATTTAGAGTATATGTTGTCATTTTCATAAGACCTCCTTGTTGCTTACCCTACTCCCGTGCCCATGTAAATTTGCAGTATACTTCTGTAGAATCACATTTCTGAAGGTTCTATTTTCCCTTATCCATGGGAAGACTGTACAACATTGGCTGTCATATAAGAGGATATATAAAACATAGCAATCCAACACACTTTACCTTGTTTCAAACGAAGGTATTTGAAAATTATTCTCTCTAAAGTCCTATAACTGGATTATCAGTTTATAAGGTTCTATTTATAATGATTTGTATAAGGTCAGAGATTTCTGAGAATGTGAGAGTGCCGGAGATAACTCCTCATTAATTTCCTAATTGTTCCGAGGGGACGCTATCCCTAAACTATAAATATTTAAGAATACTTATTTCCCTCACTCATTTTCCACTTTTCAGCGGACACACTTGAAAAAATGTGATCTTTCGTGGAGATACGCGTTTTCCACTTGTAGGAAGGCGCCATAAACATTATGCGCGCGCGAACACACACACACACACACACACACACACACACACACACACACACACACACGTAAGAACATACTTTAAAATATGAATTCATTACATTCATGCACAAACTCTTATTAATGTTTTTGTCTTTTGAAAACCCTATTTGTTGTTTAATACCTATAACTGCTTGTACATATATATAGCGGTTCTTGGATGTTTTATTTTACATTTCTTTTGGGTTGACTTATCTTGAGTCCGCCATGTTTGTAGTGCATTTTATTTCAGGAGACGACACGTGTTCATTTCTCAACGCGTAAAAAAACCCACGGTCCGATACATGAGTTTCCAATTATTTTCATTTATTCAGACAGTCTTAAAACAGGCACAAAAATGTAAAATTAATTCAGTATGCGTGTACAGTTTTATAATTAACGTAATATTAATTTATTGATCGTGTAAATGCCTTATTTGTTTTTGTTGATATTGTTTTACGTAGAATATTTTATTGTGAATTGTATTTTTTCCCGTAAATCTTGACAAGCATCGAACGATATATTTCTCCTCATTTTTTAAATGTCTTGTTTTTCATTGTTGTCAACATATGGGAAAGTGAGTCAATTGTCTCTTGCGTATTCGTTTCGGTGTTTTCTTTTTCCGATAATATATATGTATGTCTTAATATTTGAACATCTCACTCTCCACACACACACACACACACACACACACACACACATTATATATATATATATATATATATATATATATATATATATATATATATATATATATATGGTAAACCTAAAGAGCCAGACTAACCTACCACGGTTTCACCTAAGCGGATCCTCAGGGAATTATGGATCTTTAGGTTTAATTTAGGTTTGCTCTACTTAACGTATCGAGCACTTTATTTAGTTATTTTTCTTACTCGTATCGGTTTTTTTTTCTTTGGACACTGAACTTGCATGCTAGACGATTATTTTTGGCTCACGTACATGTTCTCTGTACCATTTTTTCCCTTTGTTATCGGCTTGTTTATTTGCAAATCAAGAAACCGAAGGTTTTCCGGACGAGTATAATTTCTTATATTTATAAGACTACAACTAGTATATATATATATATATATATATATATATATATATATATATATATATATATATATATATATATATATATATATATATCAAGTGATGGTGATAAATCCGTTGGTATATGATCCAAGTAGATCCGAGTAATATACTATATTAAATGTCATCCACAAAAACTGCTCGATGTCTTTATTATACAGAGCAAACAGAAGTACACAATAAAATCTCAAATTATCTCATATGAAAAATAGACCTATTTCAACCGACGAAAACTTGTCAGTCTTATTCAACCCCTGTATATAGACCGAGGTCGTGTCGGAATTAGAAATCTGTGGCTGCTCTCGAAAAGTTAATACAGAATTTATCCATTTCAATGATTCAGTCAGAGCAAAGACACAAGGCATTGTCAGTGGAGGGTGGGAAGTATTAGCCTTAAAGGGAAGAATCTTTATAAAACAAAACCCGGATATTAACCTTATGACATTAAATTGGTGTTATATGACGAATGAAGAGTTAATTTGAAACTAAATGAGGAACGAATAGGTTTATTTGAAATTTTGTAGATAAAGTTAATTTTAAAAATACTTAAAAATACTCTTCTAAAGATAAATTATACTTAAATTAAGATATATTCAATAAATTAAAAATATGTTATAATTAGATAATTTATATTAAAATTAAGATTCTATCCAGAAATATTATAATTCTTTAAAAAATGAGGTGTATGAGGTAATGTGTGATTTATTGTGCACTCTCTATATATGTGTGTGTATGTGTGTGCGTGTGTATTTTAGGAGCAATCCTTCTTTCATACACACATTTCATTGCAAGGTGCTCTGATTTAGTTTTTTTATACAATTTCTCATGTGATCTAATAATTCACATCTTAGAACAAAATTAATTAGGAGAGAAATTATTGAAGAATTTAAATGCACAATAAAGGAATTGTATTCCTGATCAATCAAAATTCGTAAATATTTATACAGGCCATACTAAAACATGTTTGACTCGAAGACTCACTCTACACCTTTCTGACCATAGCTCAATTAGTTCACATTTAAATATTCATGGAGACTTACCGGACACTATTCGTAACATACTTGTTTACAACACTAATATAACAGCATCATCTACATGCAACAAAAAGGCTAAAACTAATGGAAGTCTTTTTAATAAAAAAAAAAATCACTCAGTAATATCAACCATTGAAATGGACACAAAATCTTGACCGTGTGTTGAAAGAAAAAATGAAAACATTATATTAATACATACATGCAACAAACTATTTCTTATTTAACAGTTAAAATATTTAATCCTTGAAAATGGCTAAATGTATATCGAAAGCGCTCTGATAAAAAGAACATTCGGACAGTGTTTATATAATTTATCATTTGAATAGAAAAAGAAATATTAGAACCCATGAGAAATGGTAGAAAAAAACAAATCAAAGAAACCTGTCTGTCTTATTCAATATAATACTCATATATATATATATATATATATATATATATATATATATATATATATATATATATGATCTGGCTTCTCGTCTGCAGTGTCTCTATCACAGACGCACCGTCGTCTCTCTCTGTCTCTTTTACAATTATTCCATGGTAATTGCTCCGATGAGCTGCTATCGCTGTTTCCCAGGCTCCGTGAAACCAAGCAGCCTACGAGGCTGGCATCCCGTTCCCACCCTTTCACTGTTGAAACTGTTAAATGTAGGCGTCTCTTCTACTCCAATAGCTTCATATCTCGCACCTCACGCCTATGAAACTCCCTTCCTTATTCCTGTTTACCTGGTGACTATGATGTCCAACTATTCAAGTGTAACGTCAATCGACATCTATAGTTGCCTTGATCTATCCTCTATCCTTCTCCACATCCTTTCCTCTAACATTTCTATCTGATCTCGCTCCAAATCCTCTGTAACCCCTTGCGTGCTAGTGGCTTCCTGCCTTGCCTGGTGTGAAATGCTTCAAAAAAATTAACATATATATATATATATATATTTGACCATTGAAGTAAACACTTAGAGGCGACAGGCTGTTACATGCTGGACGCAATCAGTGGACAGCCTGACGGTTGCGTCCAGCATGAAACAGCCTCTCGCCTCTGAGTGTTGACTTCAGAGTTCACTTTTATATTTATATTTACATACGATCTATCTCTATCTATAAAAGGCAGCATGTGTGTGTGTGTGTGTGTGCGTGCGCACGCGCATGTGCATGTGTGTATGTGTGTGTGTGTATGTGTGTGTAAAGAATGCAAGGCCGCTATTTTCGACGGATTTGCACCAAAATTTACATGCACATGCTCCAAGTTAGCAGAAGGCGAAGACCGACTTTGCATTTCCCAACTACCATCGGTAGTGGAAATAATCTTTTTTTTTCATGCTTCTACGGCAGTTTTCATGTAGTCTGCGGCCATTTTCTACTGGCCAGAGTGAGAGCCTATAGATGGCTGCCACGAATAGGTAGGAAGATTCTATTGGCCAGCTTGAGAGCCAACAGCTGACTGACACAAATGTTAACTAGCATGCTTGCATGCAAAAAACATCGATAGCTGCATTCGTCACAAGTGGGAAAAATTTAAATCTGCATGGCACTTTACTCCAATTGGCTCATTCGCTTGGTTAAACTCAACGTTGATTCTGATTCCGCAAAACTGGTTTGGGTGTGAAAAAGTGTTTATTATTAACATTCCTTTTTCATTCGGTTTTCCAATTATGAGTCCTTTTTTAAAGCTGATCGATTTGTGTTCATTTTGTTTAGTTCTTTTTTCGTAACAGATTTAATATTTAGTATAGAACTTAGAAAAAAATCGCAGTGTGAGATAGGCAAGAAGTAAGGCATGTAGCAACATCAGCACGGCAAAGGGCATTCCTTTACTGGCAAGAAAGGGCACAAACATTTTAAGTCAAGTGATAGCGATTGCTCTATGAGTCGTACGATTTTTGAATCAAGCACGGGTAACTCCGGGTCATGCTGCTAGTCTCTGATATTGAGCATTGTTTCCCATAAATATAGCACACCTTAAAAGTATATTTCTTCACACACACACACACACACACACACACACACACACACACACACACACACACACATATATATATATATATATATATATATATATATATATATACCTTTACCAACTACGTTTCGTTATCTGAGATAGTTTAGGGAAAATAGTATTGAAAATAGTTAATCGAGGGACGCGTTTGGATTTATTTTTATTTCCATGCTTTAGGGTGTCTTCTCCCGGTGTGGAAATTGCTTTATTTATTTCATCCTCATTCAATTTGTTTATAGAATCGTGTTTTGAAATGTTGCTCGAAATCTTTAGTATGTGTTAATTCTTCATTCGTGGAAAATATTCTAAGTCTAGGTGCTTCTGATTAGCGTTTATTCTCTTTGGGTTGTTTTGGTTGGGAAGACTGAAAGTGTAAATAGTTATGAATGTCGGTGGTTTTAGTTTGTAGTGCCGTTTGTATTTTTCTGTTTTTATCAATGTAGATGCAGGTATCTAGAAATGTTACTAATTGTTGTGAAACCAATACTTCCCTACATCATGGACTCTCCCAATACTATATTATTATGTGAATGGTAGTATAATGGGAGTAGCACCAGTAATGCGTAGCCGCGTACGATACCAATATCGGACACGACTGGATAGTAAGCTTTGCTTACTCTTATACTATTCGTTGTAACTTTTCTGTTTAATATATCTTTCTTACCTCTAACCCGTGTTCCGTGTTTTCCTTCCGTGGCCCCTACTTCGGGTTCACATCACTAATTATGTTGATTTTCGTGGTAAAATTTAATAGATTCGTATACTGTATTTAGTGTCATTAGTAATTCAGTATGTTATGTTATTATTATCTCCGTTTATATGGTTTCCTAATGGGCGGTTAGTTATACGTTAAATGTGATGTGAGAATAAAGAGATCTGACGTCCATCGCTAATATAATTGCATTTTCTGGTAGTGTTTGTATATGTTAATTCCATTTATTAAGTCAGTTGTGT
>OZ038489.1:110983352-110988352 GCA_964036315.1 Acanthosepion esculentum | reverse complement strand
TGTGGCAGAATGCCCCCACCGCAGGGAATCTACTGGTTCAGGTATGAGGAAGTGATAGTTAATAATGGCTGACACAAATGGTTAACGGACAAACGTTTTGGTCAAAATTGTGCAACTTTTATTAGGCTGTCCGAAAGACTACCTGTTCTTTAATAACAACTAGGATGGCTATAATATTCATGTTATACACCCCTTCAGTTTTCTGGCAGTATTGGAATATTCATCTTTTTCAATGTCATCCTTATTTTCTCAAGGATACACTTGTAAGGGAAATTCAATTGTTGGCATTAGTATATTCTTTTTAATGTCGGCAACTTGATGTAGACATCTTCGAACGACGATTCAGGACGTTGGTGTAACGTATCTCCATTGCTTTCTTCCAACACTCCGTATTCTACCATCGATTTGCACAAGCTGATTCTCTGTATCAATCGTTGTTTCCCTCTCTCTCATCGTACTTCATTATGCCTTGTGGGTGTTAAATTCTCAACGCCTATTTTCCTTATAATGGGTCCTAAAATTGTCAGCGATCTCTACCTGCTTCTATTATAAGCGTATTTTTCATTGCTAATTACTGTAAAACCTTCTCGTTATTCGCATGTTCAGTTCAAGTTTTTCCCAACATCCTTCTGCAAAATTCAGATCTCTTTTCACATCAGTCAACTATACACCGCCATAGAGGATAACTGATATAAAAAAAGGAACAGCACACTGTTTTTAGTTATCTAACGTAATCTTCCTGTTTCTTAATATCTAGTTTATCTTTTGGCCGTCGTCTTTTACTATTCTAATGATTCTAGTGTCACATATTCCATCCAATCTTTCTAGGTCTGTCTAAATATGTCAGATGAGGTATTGTAATTATTTACGCTATTTACATTGATCGGAGTGTTGTCCTCATCTTTATTGCCATATTTACGCCGTGTCGGCTGTTGTACGTTCCGGTCTTCTTAAGGAGATCTCTATATTTCTGAGATATTTTAACTACTAACACGATTTACATTGTTCAGATTATTGACCTCATTTTTGTTGCCATATTCACATTCCGTCCGTTGTACACTCCGGTCTTCTTCAGGTGATATACGCTGGCATTTTAAACCGATCCCGTTATTTCTTCCAACGAGGTAGATTGTTCTAGCTCCACGTGCAATGCCTTTTCTGGGGATCATAATTTCAATTATTTACCTTTAGTACCTCAACTGTCCAAGTTTTTGTTCACCTCCGCTGTGGTCAGGTATTGATCTCACAACTCTTTGGGTCATGTCAGTGGATTACTTCAACCAACGCTTCTATCCACTGCGCCATGTGTCTTTGGGATGGACGAAATAAAAGGTTCGTTTCGAAATTCCAACGCATATCACTTGAAGAAGGCCGGAATGTACAACTGAAAGAAAGGTCGTGAATATGACAGTAAAGATGAGGACAACAGTCCTTTCTAGATATTTACATTTTGGTATGTGTTTGAATCTAGTGTCTCCAATTTGCAGGTCGGATCTTGGCCTGGTCTTCCTAAAGAAAACACTAACGGCTTGATTAGTTTGAACCTCAAAATCTCTTGAGGCTTTAAACTCTTTGCAGCAAAGCGACTATATAGATAATTACAAATTTACGACAGCAGCTTTAAATGTGACAAAGCAACTTATCAATACAAGCGCTTGTTTCTGCTGCTGGCTTCGTTTTCCCTGAAGTCATGAGATTAATCCCTTGGCTAAGTAATGCATTACCACATTCAATCAGTGGATAAAATTCTACAACTGATGGGTAGGAGCAGGATTTTAATGAAGAGATAAATGCGAATACAATCCCTGGTGAAATCACGAAAATGTGGCTCAAAATATCGCATCCATTAAATTAGAAGTTTCCAAACTAAAACGTGGGCTATTTCAATTATTTACGAAGCAGAGTTAAGACAGAGACATCTCTAGACGAGCGATGACTCAATGAAGAACGGAAAGTGTTATATAGGAATAAAGTGTCACTGTCGACACCTGGGTTTGAACATGGATTGTCAGAGAGCAAACACTAATAATTATATCCCGTGACAATAAGGGATATATATATATATATATATATATATATATATATATATATATATATATATATATATATATATATATATATATATATATATATATATATATATATATATATATATATATTGGAATTACCGCGGCGTTTTACCGAGTATTGTTCGAATGCGTTACTATTATTGTATCTGTTATTTACAAAGTCCCTCGTCCAAATGGCCATTACTACAAAAAATGAAACGCAGTTTCATCTAACGTTTCCTAAATATTGAGAATATGAGAAACATTAACGTTTGATTGTATAAATTCTATTCAATCTGGAATTGAAAAGAAGACATTGATGGAAGCTTCACTGAATCCCGTCGTAAACATGCCAGATATATATTTACTGAATTCTAAAGACTTCATATTCCTCAGTGAATGGATATCTAATACCAAATGTAGCATAGGAGATAGGAGAATCCAACGTAGCATAGATTGTGCTAGGAATAGTTTCGCGCAAAACCGCAAATTGGTACAAAACCAAAATGTTAGCCTAATACACTCGAATCATATTCTTAAATAAAAAATCATATAAATAAAAAAAAAATTCTCGAATCATGTTAAAAATATTGCATGCATGGAAACAAATTCAGTATTAAATATTTAAAACGGCAGCTGTATGCATTTATCTATCTATCTATCTATCTATCTATCTATCTATCTATCTATATATATATATATATATATATATATATATATATATATATATATATATATATATGTGTGTGTTTGTGTGTGTGTATATGATTAAAAACAGAAACGTGTAATTAGGAGGAGAGTCGGTAGCATTTGCCATTGCATTTAGACTTTTTCAGATTAAATTTGGCTTGAAAACGTTGAGACGGAAGGGAGTTACTTGAAAAGAACCTATCATCACAAAACTTACAGTTATATTTAGCTGTAAATTGATGGGAGCTCGCTGCCAGTCTAGTATTGCGCTTAAATTCATACAGTCTAGTTAACATAGCGAAGAGCTCATCCGAACAATTTACATGAAAGTATTTACAAAAATAAGAGCACACAAAGTCACCCTTATGGCGGGGCAAGTGACTGAAGCTTAGCTGTCATACCATGAACAATAATATTCCTAATTCAACTTTGGATCATATCAAGGAGCTTCAGGTAAACATCTGGTTCACCGGAACATATATGGCAGCAATATTCTAAGCATGGGTGAATGGTAGACTTATAGATATGCAAGATAGTTTCCGAAAAGAAAAACTGTCTCGCTCGGCACAGTGAAATGATTTTCTTAGCAGCTGATCAAGCAATGGATTAAATATAACTTTTGAACTGCATGTCAGCGTAGAACGTTAACCCGAGAAGGTGCAACGTGTCACTTTCATGGAGGTTAGCATCAGAGCAGGGGTCACTCAGATGATTAATGGAGGGCGGTTTTGTTTTGGAGGTATTGTTATTGAGGCAGGTTTAAATGGTAGTGTTTTCACCGTAAATGCGATGTTGAGAGCTGATGTCACCGAGAAGCTCATTACTGAAGATTTACAACAGCGTAGGACCAAGCATGAAACCCTGGGGGACAACCGCGTTAGTACGATAGAATGTAGATGAGTGGCCTTTCAGGACAACTTTCCCCATTTGATATGAACGACTGCATCAGCTCAGAAATATGCCCGGATTTACCGAAACTTTTCAGCTTGTGGAGAAATCCTGAATGCCAGACTCTGTCAAAATCTTTCGAGATGTCTAATGCTACAGCCAGGATTTCCTGCGTTTTTATCCAGAGCATGATATATTCTTTCCGCAGTTAGTGCTAGCGCAATATGTAAAAACGAAATCCGTATTGCTTGTATTAGAAAAGGTCCAGCGCTGAGAGATAATGAACCAATTCATCATTGATTAGGGTCTCAAGGAGCTTCCCCAAAAGAGGAAGAAGGCTAATAGGCCGACAGTTGGATGAGTCGGACTGTTCACCATTGTTCTTAAAAAACAGGCAGGAAAGCAGTGGGGAGTGAATCATTTATTGTCCAGTTTAAAGGGAAAAGAAACAAGTTGGCGAGCGGAATTCTTAATGATTATTACAGGGATATGATCGGGTTCACATATTTTGTCGGGATGCAGTTTAGAGATGATAGCAAAAACAATGGACGGGGGTATATGCATATCACTAAACGGAGACTCAGTTCTAAGTGGGTATTCAGACAAGGATACTCCACAAGAGTCATGAGAAGAGTTTTAGGTGAATTTAGAGGCAAAGCATATAGCTTTATGAGCAGAGGTTGATAACACCTCAAATTGATTGGAGAGGGGTAATAGAGACTTTCCACTTGCTTACTGCCCTATTACAGAGACGCCAACAACCACGAGTGAGAAAGTTTTTGAAGTTTATGCGGTGTCACATTTTTTCAGCATTCAGGGATTTATCTCCTTCGAAGACTCTCTTCCATTTGAAAATAGGCCCCTTTTATGATTTCCAAGCTAGTATAGCCGGGTATAATGGTTTCAAAACACGGTCGAGCTTTATTAAAAAAACAAAAAAATATACAATATTATCAACTATGAACATGGACACGATATATTGACCGTGTTTTGAAAAATGAAAATATTATATAGATACATACAAGCAAAAACTATTTCTTATTTAACACTTAAAATATTTCATCCTGGAAAATGGCTAAATGTATAGACGAAAGCGCTCGGAAAAAAGCATATTAGGACAGTTTTAGTATAATGCATCATCTGAAAAGAAAAAAAAATAGATCATATGAAAAATTGTATAAAAAAACTAAAGCTAAGCACCCTGTCTGTCGGATTAAGGAAGGGTTAATATCTACCTATAAAATGTTCTGATCATTATGACTATAATTTTTGCATGTATTTATACAAACATTTAATGTGAGAGGATTTATATACTTTTTGAAACATTTTGAAAGTTTTGAAAGGTGTTATTTGGCTGCAATGTCTGTCCTTTAA
>OZ038489.1:110940852-110980852 GCA_964036315.1 Acanthosepion esculentum | reverse complement strand
GAAATTTTTCCTTCTTTCATAAAATAAAATGGGAAGATTTTTACATAAAATATTCCGATTCAGTTACTAACACTACCTCTAATTAATGCAAAACTAGTCTTGAATTTCAGTGCATTTCAATAATAAAATCATTAGCATTACAATTACAAATGCTTAATAGCCAAGTTAGTTCCAAACATGAACAATCCAATTTCTTGATTTTGTTGCGTTCCTTGACGTCTTGCGATCCCCAGGATATCAATGAAAACAGTATCAACGAAAATTATCATTTACACTTGGTATTCGTCTTATTAACTTTTTTCGACTTGAATTCTAAGAGGAAGTAGGAAGACTGACGTGACAGGAACGCATGTCACACGTTGGCTCAGCATCCCTCCTCGGGTGGTAGTAGCCTGACCAAAACCTGTTTGTTGGAGGCATATCTACACGTCAGAATGACGAGATCCTCTATTGAAATCGCGGCGTTTTAGACCTATATTAAAAACCCAGACAATGTGAATCCTTCACTGTCAGAATGTCCCACACACGAGTCACTCAGGCCAATCTTTGGCTATTCTAACTCTGCCCTTCGCATTCTGTAACATTACCTCTACCTTTTCGTTTCCATAATACATAGTAATACGTATTTTAAATAATTGCCAAGTGTGACTTGTATCTTATTTGTCCATCTGTCGATGTGCCCCCAGAAACAGCGCCATATACACGAGTCAAAGTAGATATTATACAACATGTAAATTATATTCAGATATATGGTATGACAGCAAATAAACTTTTAAAGAATTGTACAACGCTATAAAACATGACAATTATCATTCCACCAACAATAGCATAAATACTTAAGGTTTAAACACCACCTTGGGATTCTACTTGGTGTTGGCATCCTCAGTATCCTGCAAAGTCAATTTCTCGAGCTGGATTACTTTTTGCAACTTATTGTAGTGACGTATCACTCTTTATGGTACCTGCTGCAGGAACACAAAATGAAATCCAAACAAAGACAATCCATCACTGTCAGAATGCCCCCCCCCCAGCTGAGCTCTCTTCCTGTCCTTCGGATTCTGTAACCATCTGCCTTAAAATTCTATAGTTAATCTATTAACAATCTGCGGGACACATGACTTAAACTTAGCCATCAGATTATAGAGGTCGAATACTGTGGCATTCATATTCAGACAGTTAAGTTAATTTTTTGGTGATCATGTATCTTTTGATACATGACTGACGAGGCAGAATATTTTTTCCCGCAGCAGATTTCACTTTCTTTCTGCGGTAAGCTGTTTGCGAAGCAAAGTTAAAGAACCAGTTTCTACTGCCATTGAACTCATAGCTGGGGTAAGCGTTGATGGATTCATACGTTTCACATTAGTATTTGACCGTAAGTGAATTTTAACGAACTCGACTGGAATTCGAACTTGGCTCTCTGAGCCGATATCCAATACAACATAACGCACTACATATTAGGAATTCTTATTCATATGTTATCAGAATTTAAATTTTTGAATAGTACTTTTTCGTAAACATTTTAAAGATCAAATAGAGCATTTGCGAAATAATATCACTGTAACAGAATGTCAACGATATCTTTATTTTTTGTAAATTTTATAAAATAACATAAAATTATATAAATAACAGAAAATTATAAATAACCAGAAAAATTGCCTAGCAATTTTCGACGACAAATATATTTGTCCATTGAATCCCATACATCTCTTATATTTTTCGATTGTTGGGTTAAACAGTACCAAAACCTACTTTCGCACAACTTATGAGGAGGTATACTCTACAAGTTCTCAGTTAAACTGCGGTCATAAGAACTTGATGATAGACTCTATTGTTGAGATTCTGAAACTATTATGTTTCTTGTCATTTGTGCTTAATGAATTTCAGATTAGTCTTCTTGAATATTTTCGCTGAGATAGCGATTACTTCTCAATAATTCTTCAGGCATAAGACGTTAATATTTAACAATATTATACCAAATGTTAATGAAAGTTATCTTATTTTTAAAGTCGTCCTGATTTACTTCAGATGTTCTTATAAATATGCAACGCACTTTATATACAATAGCCTCTTCCATGGGTAAATCTAAACTAATTTCTGGCTACAGTTGGGGGCTGAATTCATTGATGTATTTCTTTTTGCTACATAAATATTTAGTTTGAATAGAAAACATCATGTTAAGCTAGGTATTTTGCCGAATCGAAGAAAATAAAAACAGAAGAATTATACCGCAAATCGTGTCCTAATGATTACAGGATACAGCCACGATTATTGCTTTCTTTTTTAAATATATTCCCAATTTTCTTCTCATCACTTTTAGCTTCTAAGAAACACCCGTGTCCCCTTTCTCAGCGTCCGTTCCAATATCCATTCACGTAGGCTCGTGCCTTCCTCAGTCGCCTTTATCTTCAATATATCTTGTTAGTTTCAAATTCTTTAAACGTCAATTCTTCATTATCTATCCCAGAAATGTCCATGTTCCCATTCTGGTTATGACTGTAAGGTTCTAATTTGTTTCCATTTAAATTGATATTTATTTCTTACTTACGGGCTCCATCTACGGTACCCACAACATCCTTATGCTGACCTGGATATGACGATAAACTATATCCAACAACAAGGCCTCTGATCAGGATTTGTTGAGCATGAAATCACCATTTAATTGCTGGTGTTCTCAGGTCCACCATGACCCGAGGTTGTAGCAACAGTTAGGGTCGCAGCTATGGGCAAATAGTTAACCACCAATTTGGGGTCAAAACTCTTTGAACGCGTAAAAATAAGTTTTAATACCAGTAATAAATTTTTGTAAATAATGATCAGCAATGATTTTTGGAGAAAAAAATTTATTACCAGCAATGAAGTTTTGAAGGAAAATATTACCAACAATACATTTCTGTTGAAAAATATTAGCAGCAATATATTTTTGAAAAAAATTATTACTAGAAATAAAAATCCTGTTGGCATTAAATAACAACTTAGATTGATGTGCCGGAAAACAAAAGAAAAGCATCCTTATGCAGTACAACATATCAGTTGATTCAAATCATCTATTCATCTGAGTGGAGATTGAACAGCAATTACTGTGTTACAATAAGACTGTTGATTTCATTTAATCAATATCAGAACAGTTGGTCTTCGAAATAGTAAAGACATTATAAATATTAGTGGAGCATTTTAATTGTCCCTGGAATATTTAGATATTAAACTTACTTCAATTCTTAAACACCTCATAGTCATGTTCCAGGCAAAATGAAAAGTAAATCATAAATGAAGGCGTTAAGTTATTTTCACTTCACTTAAATATTTCAGCGTGTGTAAAGGTTAGGTGGGCCATTCGTGGGGAGAAAGCAAATCTCTAGACATTACGTATGACCTTAACCCTTCTTACGTCAGGGCCGACGGAGAAAGAATTAAGAACGAGTTATTTTGTATTATTTTGTATTATGCTTATATATTGACGCATCACGTTGCCACGCCAATATCACGTGACTACCTATCCAACGTAAACATAATCTCCCATATTTACTACTATTCATTTTTATTCATTTTATCCATGTGATTTTTTAAAAAAAGGAATGAAATCGCGTAATATCGTAGAATTCAGTTTTTATCGTAGACCACGAAGTAAAACTGAAATATTTGGAGCGTGCTAATTGTGTACAAACTATTCTAAAAGGTGGAATCTACTATTAAACAGAGAGCTACAAATAGGAGTGAAATAAAATATATTTAATATAATAATGATGTTTTAAAATCCACAGGATCTGTTTACTAGAAGAGAACAAACTTTTCTCAATTAAACAGCCATCGTCAATAATGAAGTCTACACTGGGTGTCCGGATGCGACTGCGTGTTAGACAGACGTTATTCTTATTCCTAACGTCCATACCGACGGTCATCTACCCGGCATCAGACGTTGTATTCGAAGGGATTCCCAAATATAACATCTGTGATGATCATATTTTGTGTGAGTCACGTGAACCATTTCCAAGACAGAAAAAATATATTGGAACACAGTATATTAGACTTCAGTGTGCAGGATATTGATATTGTTGAATGCTTTTATCTCGATTACCGACGTGAAAAATTGGATTCACAAACAAACAAACAATTTATAGAAGACCTGTATTGCCGAGGTTGTTAATGTGGGGGTCTGCGTAGTGCTACTTCTTCAGTCTACTCGCCAGACTCTTTAAAAATATCGGAGATATTTCTCGAATATTCAGGCCGGTAGACTAAAATAAATGAATATACAGTTTAGTAAATAAACAGAACGTCTACTCAAATATGAATATCCTTTTTTTAAAATACTTTCACCCCAAGCAAGGCAATAAAGCGTATAGAGAGTGTTAGAGAATATGAGAAAAAAACTATTAAGGAGAGAGGACAATAACATAAAAAAAAGAAGAGATGATATAACGATTGAAATTGCATTTAAATATTTGAAAATCAAAGTCGGAAGATAGTTCCACAAGCGAGAAGTGCGAGAGAATAAATAGATAGCATAAAACTTGTGCTTACGAATGGTTGACACATGAAGATAAGTTTTGGCGAGAATAATTGTCTTTTTTAGCCACAGACGTAGCCATTGATATTCTTTTCAATTCATGTCACCTGAGAAGGCGCAATGATTGACTCTCCTGGGGGTTAATATCAGCCATGTTGATGGAAGTTAAAAAAGGCTCTCTCAGATGCTTTAAACAATTTAGTTTCGTTTCTGAACCGTTAAATTTAACAAACCACTACTTGTATATTATTGTTTTGTTTTTCTTTTTCATTTTCTTTTTCTAATCAGATCTGAATTTGACCATTTTTAGTATAAGAACAAGAGTAAATAGATGCGTGATCACCATAGATACTGTGTTGAAAAACGATGAAATCAGAAGGAGGATTTATGAAAATTAAAAACAACGTAGTTCCAAGACACAGCCTTGGGAAACATCTGCATGTATTTAATATGATTGAGAAAGATGGCCTCCAAGAGAACTTTCATTTCGCGATTAATAAGGATGAATGAATTATTCAAGAAAAGTAACGTTAATAGTGATAAAATAATGGTGAATGTGTAAAGGAATAAAATGTAGTTTTATTTTATTTTAAAAAATTAAACTGATAAAATGAATCACAAATTATTTAAGGTGTAAACTGTTATAAGTGATGGGAAAAATATTACTTATATAGTGAACGTTTTATTAAGACGGATCAAAATCAGCAATAATTGCATCAGTGTTAATGGTGAAAATTTATTTATTTCTCTATCGGATCATGTTATTTAAGTCAAGGCAATTATGGGTGAAAAATAATATCGCCTTAATATCCGCCAAATCTGAAGGAAAAGGAGAAAAAAAATTAGACGCTTAAACTTAATTCACATTAAAATCGGTCCAAGTTATTGGACCACACTTTACTTTAATAATCTATATAATGTAACGAAAAAAACATGTTGCTTTATTTAGTTATGGCTGATGTTATTTTAGGTAGGAGGCTACTTTGTTCCATTCGGTTATGAAATTGACAGATTAACTCAAAACCTGTCCAGGTATGTTCGAGTTCCGGAAACTTTTAAAGGATTTTGACGCAGATATATGACATCGGTGTCCATATCCAACGTATTGTTTTCGGAGAGATTTCAGGATTAGTAGTTTCCAGGTAATACTACGCCTGCTGACTGCGGCTTGTTAAGTACCATTTCAAAGATTGTATTTCAGCTTACATCTGTTAGATATAAAGATATTATGTGTGCGTATTTGGATATAAACCGAAATGGCAGGATACATTTCTGTAGACACAGTATCGTGAACACCAACAAATAGAGAGACACACAGACAAACACACACACGCACATATATATATATATATATATATATATATATATATATATATATATATATATATATATATATACACAAATATATATACAAATATATATATATATATGTATATATTTATATATATATATATATTTATATATGTATATATTTATATATATATATTTATATATATATATATATATATTTATATATATATATATATATATATATACACACACACATATATATATATTAGCGACGGACAACATCTAGGTATAACATCCAATTCCATGTAATGATTGATGTTATGCATTATATGCAGTATATATAAAACAATCGAAACTGATTTTAAAAATTCCAAATTCTATCTTACTAACTGTTTTGGATTCCGGGATGAATCCGATATAAATGAATAACAAACGCCAGGAATAGATAAGGAAAATAAATGGATTAACGTAATAATACAAACTGGTAATACGGGTTAGTAGATCCAGGAATGCGGGTTAGTAGCAATAATATATATATATACAGTCGTGGGATAGATGTGGCACAAGGCCGGGTTTAACGTGGGGTATTAACTAGACCATAGGCTCGGCCAAAAAATGGCCGTAGATCCCGTATAAACAGGATCGTGTTGGTCAACCTCCCCGAACGAGACTCTGCGTTTAGGTGGAGCCTCGTCCGGGTTCCTCTCTGCTCAGAGGTAGAGAGTTGGACCCTGTAACCGAGAAGGCGTCGCCGTCTCCTCGATTGCAGACAGTATTTACTGTCCCCACAACGAGGGATAGATGTGGCACAAGGCTGGGTTTAAAGTGGGGGTATTCCCGAGCCCGTAGGCTCGGCCAAAAAATGCCCGTAGAACCCGTATAAACGGGATCGGGTTGGTCAACCTCCCCGAACGAGATCTGTCCTTCCGCTTCCTCTCTGCTCAGAGGCAGAGAGTTCCACCGTCTAACGGAGAAAACGTCGCCGTCTTGTCTGTTGCAGACAGTATTTACTGTCCCCACCACGAGGGATAGATGTGGCACAAGGACGGGTTTAAGGAGGGGTATTTCCGAGCCCGTAGGCTAGGTCAAAAAATGCCCGTAGAACCCGTATAAACGGGATCGGGTTGGTCAACCTCCCCGGGCGAGACTCTGCCCTTCGGCGGAGCCTCGTCCGGGTTCCTCTCTGCTGAGAGGCAGATCTAGATAAATATATAGATATATTGATAGATATGAACGGATTGTGAGATAGATAGATAGATAGATAGATAGACAGATAGAAAGTCTTTCATACAATTAAATTAAATTAAATTGTATGAAAGACTTTCCCGCTTTATGTTTGAACAAGCAGACGAGCGCATATAAAGCGGGAACTCGACTTATACAAGGGTCAATGATATAAATCTGAATAGAGCCATGTCAGAAACTGATCTTGCAAAATGCAGGTCAAATATGATACTTAACAAAAATAAGAATAGGAAAATTCTCTAAACGTCAAGAAATACACGAAATATGAGAAAAGTTGGTAAATGTCCTAAAAAAAGAGTCAAATTAGGCAAGAAAGTTAGATATATTTGTAAATATTATCTCTTTTTACAGTAAGTTTCAATTTATACAAGCCGGGCGCCACTCGAGGTAGAGGATTATGTTAAACAGTAGCTTATATGGATAGGATAGACTTGAAGAGATTATGATTCGTGATAGGGGAAATATACTCTTGGATGTCAGTTTCATTAGGCAGTGGTTCGCGGAACGAATCTGTTTGTATGGAACTAACTTCTGGTCGGTAGAATATGGAGGAAAGGTGAGTGGTTTGCAACTATGTAAGTGGCATAGTGGGTCCGAGCCGTGAAGCAGTTCGTCCGAGCACTTTCTACAATCAATTTTTCGCAACCAGTGACCCGGTAATCTAGGCTTCCTCAACAGATTGACAAAATGCTACAATGATGCGTATATATTTTTAACACGAAATATCTGATAAGTATGCTACGGTCTCAAGGTAAGCCTTATAAATTCACATGCGGATCATCAAGCTGTCGATGGTTGTAGTAATACAAATTCATTTTTGTCGTAATACTTTTGTTCAACAAATAATCAGGCCATATTTTTGTTCTCCCCGAGAAACTGAAAATAAGGTCCATTTAGTCTACATGTTGTATGAAACACTGTATAATGAATATACTAGGAAAACCAGGCACCGTCAATTAATTTTATTATTATTATTATTATTATTATTATTATTATTATTATTATTATTTTCTGATGTATACACATTTTACTCCGGATCCCAGATGAGTTCTAAATTCTGAAATGGCCTCATGACTTCTTCCCCTGATCATTTTCTGTAAAAAAAAATCAACTAACATCACATATTTGACAGAGATAAAGTTTTCGTAATGTGTGAGCTGTAATTATGGTTATAATGCTTAGTATTTCTTTTAGGCACGATTCGCTTCAGTTAATCTATCGGAACCATTTCCAATCCATCCGAGTGCTCCGACTACAACTGGATTCATTGATGTCTACATTTGCCACATTCTTTTAGCGTTACACTTCAAGATCCTTGTATTTTGATAGTTATTGAAGATCTTCAAAAGTACATTACAATCTGCAGGGACTTCCATGTCAATAAGAAAGCACATTCTTTTTTGTGGTCTTTATCACGATGTCTGAGTCATTAGGTTTGATTCTTCATCTTCTTCTTCTTCTTTTTCTTCTTCTTCTTCTTCTTCTTCTTCTTCTTCTTCTTCTTTTTCTTCTTCTTCTTCTCCTTCTTCTTCTTCTTCTTCTTCTTCTTCTTATTATTATTATCATTATTATTATTATTATTATTATTATTATTATTATTATTATTAGTAGTAGTAGTAGTAGTAGTAGTAGTAGTAGTAGTATACCCTTTAAATTCTTCGTATACTAATTTAAAATTCCGGGTCCCAATCTGAGACGTAAAATTTGAAATTATATTATAATACTTTCCTTCCAAATTTGTGAAAAACAAAACAAACTACCATCACATACATATTTGACATAGATAAGGCCCTTCGTAAAGTGCATGTCGGAACAATATTTTGCATTTATTTATGGCATAGGTTGAAGTAATTGAATGAGTATAAGAAAAAAGCTTCACAATCAAAGCTATCAACGAATCTATCACAACCAACATCCCAACAACAACGGAAAAATTGATGCCTTTCTGTGTCATATCTTTTAAATATCCACTTCAAATTTGTTGTGCTTTGATAGATCTTCAAAGGCACAATACTGACACCAGGAAGTGCCATGTCAATAAGAATGTAGATCCTGTATTGTGGTCTTTGATCTTTATGTCTGGGTGGTTAGATTTCATTATTGCTATGAATGCAACATAAAGATCCATTAAATTGTGATAGATTCTATGACTTTACACCGATTTGTGTGGCGTTCATACAAGTTCCTTGCAGTTCTTTTCCTAAAGAAGTTGAAAATATTTCACTGCAGCAGTTGGTGCACCCTGTCATTCTGAGTTGTAGAAGACGGGTCCTAATACAGTGAAACCAGACACGAGAGGAGGAATTGTTACCGGATATTAGTAACATAATCAGCATTTAGATTACGCAAAGGTTTTCAGCTTCTATACCACAGGTAGATTATTGTCTGGAAAAATTATTTTGCAAACGGCCTTAGATTTGGTCAAATCTATATGCATCTGCTTTCCTTTTTACGTTATTTGTTGCCGCTGCAGTATTCGGATTACGGCTTCCATGGTCTTCTTCATCAATTTTAAATTCACTTTAGAATGTTTTGTTGTTGTTATTATTATTATTAGTGTTATTATTATGTGAGGTGGTAGTTTTTGTGACGCCAACTGTCTTAGAATGGATGATGTGCCAGCTTTGAAATTGCTCATTAAGGAATCCCGCTTTTAGCAAGGATCAAATGCTGTTACACGCACAAATAGATCAACCATGATAATTCCATCTTGTACAAAGGCCCAAACTGTGAAAGGATAACTTGTTGTTAAGGTCTCGAACGAAATCATTTGCCACAAACAGAGGTATAGTATTAATTAACTGAGGTATAGTATGAACTATCTAATGCTTATATGAAATATATTTCTTGCTCGAAAAAAGTAAGAATCGTACTAAAATTGAATACTCAAAATGATTATGATGTTCGGATAACTGAAATAAAAAAAGATTAAAAAATGAATTAAACCTTTTCAGGAGAACGCAATGATAATTGTATGTAAATGGTGTGAGTTTGTCTTCGAGATTTTTTCACTTTCGATGTTATTAATTTGCTGTTAAAAAGTAATAACGAATAATTATTAACATTAACCAAATAGCAGGCGATGCGCTGTTTCGCTTAGTATACCCAGGAGATAATCAGAAAATTATACTTCCCTTTGTATATAACTCTAGAACTTAGTACAAAATGGTCTGATTCATCCAGAGTGCAAATAAATGGTTTTACATTATTTAAGATTCTTTCTCTCACTGCCACTGCCTCTCTCTCACTCTCTCTCTCTCTCTCTCTCTCTCTCTCTCTCTCTATATATATATATATATATATATATATATATATATATATATATATATATATATATATATATACACATATATATATATATATATAGGTAAATTCAAAACAGTAGCCACCGCTGCTACTAACGCACCGCTCTTCATTAACGAAGTGAGCTCTCTGGCTTCTGACGTTTGTATAAATTAGTATATAATAAGTTAGAATTTGCCTTATTTTCCGCCGTGCGTAGGTATCTTAGTGGTATGATCTCTGACTGATTCCAAAACGGTCGATCCTGGATTGAAGGAATGGAATTTCTAGCCACACAGATGAACTGAAATCAACCAAAACATGCTTGTTATGCTGATAACTTATATATATATATATATATATATATATATATATATATATATATATATATATATATATATGAAGAAATATAGTCTTAATATGTGCTATATTTATGGGATAAAGTGCTCAATATCAGAGATAGAGCGTGTGTAAATATGAAAGTGAACATAGAAGTCAACTCGCTCTACCTCTGATATTGAGCACTTTATCCGATAAATATAGCACATCTTCAGAATATATTTCTTCATGTTAAGCTCCTGACAAACAGTAGAGTACTTTCGCTACATTTATAACACAGTATGGACATAGAAAAATTTAGCTTCGACTACTCCCTAAAAAACATACCCATCCATTACATCCCCTTCCATATATAAGCTAAAATTAATTGAAAAAACAGAAAGATTCATAAAAAGAATGAGATGAAAAGCCCACTTTGTAAACCTGGACCTTCACAATAAAAATACACTTAAGGAAAAAATACGGCTTCAAAACAAAAAATGCCTCCCGCAACAAAAAGAATTAGATGACTTCGAGAAAGACTTAACTGACCTTGTTAGAAACATAAAATTCCATAAAAAAACAAGATGCATTTAAAAAAATTTAAAAGAAGATATAACTAAAATAAACAATTCAGCAAATATATTTATTGCAGCTGATAAAACAAGAAATGTATATAAACTAAGCCCTCCTACGCACAATACATTACTCAAGAACAGCATAACCAAAACATACAAAAAGGCACCTAAAACAATAGAACACGATATCAAAAAAGATGCTAAAGCAATCATTAAAAAATTAGACCTAGATGACCGAATAAATTGCATCAGCAAGGCGCAAGCCTTTATGACACTAAAAGACCACAAAGAAAATTTCAAAACCAATCCTGCATGCAGACTCATAAACCCAGCCAAAAGCGAACTAGGTAAAATAAGTAAAACGATACCAGAAATAATTAATTCTGAACTTAGGAAGAAGTTACGATTAAACCAGTGGAAAAACACAAAAGCACCTATTGACTGGTTCCACAGCATAAATAACAAACAAAAGTGCCAATTCCTACAATTAAACATATAATAATTTTACCCATCCATAACAGAACACCTGTTACATAAGGCCATCAACTTAGCTAAGGAACAAATAATAATAAAACCACACGAAATCGACATCATTAAGCACTCCCGTAAATCATTACTATTTCAGCATGAAGAAGCATGGATAAAGAAAGATGGGATATTTGACACTACAATGGGAAGTATGTTTCGGATGGAGTCTGATATCTTCTGTGTGTTTTTAAATGAGTCCTAATTGCACTTTGGTCGGGCAGTTGTAACGTAAGTCATCTGGATAGGCATGTAGTAGTGTGAGAGATGTAATTATTTATGAGTTTCGTTTAAAAAAAAAACATAATTCTTTAATTAATTATTAATGAAAGGGCATCTGAACTCTTAAATAATGTTGGTTCTTCGTAGTTTTGATTTTGCAGGTGTGTTGTTATTTTTTATGATAAGAATAACTGTTTCAAATTTTTTGTGAAAGATAATTTAATTTTCTTGTTCGTGTCGGCTGGGTTTGTGTATTTCTTTATGATCTTTTTATAGTCGACGTGTATTTGGATTTTGTAGAAGTTAATGTTATTGTTTTGTCTGCTTGTTCAGTATCATTATTTGTTATTATTTATCAGGTGTTCGATTACGTAGTTTGGAAAATATAAATAATCTTTTCTTTTTGCATTACTGAGTTATTTAAAGAAATGCTGACGAAAGGATGAATTCTCGTGTGCACTGTTTAGGAATCTTTTTTCTGACTGCTTTTTTATATGTAAGTGGACATTCATTTATGTTATGGTCCAAGTTCCTTGTACCACGGTGATGGTCCAAGGTAGAACCAATGAAGAAATAACTCGAACACAGGTATAGAATAACACAGATATATTACAAACAGAAATATATACATTTAAGTAGAAGTATTAGTAATGACTATCAGATTTGGTTAGAGTGAACTATGTTGTCTCGACAAATATCACTATTCCAATGTTCGTACAATAATCCTCTCTGCTACCTCTTGAAGCGCAGTATTTATAATGTCCGGAATAGTCCATTATTATTATGGGTAAGTTTCCATAACACCCCCTTCCGAGGCTTTTGCGTAGAAGGGGTTTTTAATATTTTTTTATTTGGATCTATTTCCTAAGGTTCTGTGAACTTCCTTTTTCTGGACGATTTCCGTGGTTCTGGCATTGTTTGCAGCCTTTTTATATTAAATGTATCGAAAATCGTATCCATCACCTCTTCCTGAGGTGGACCGTTAGCATCTTGTAACAGTCTCTTCCTTATTGGGTTTACGTGTCTTCTATGTGAGAATTTGTGACTCTGTATTATATAAACAATATTCCTGATTCTTTTTTTCAATTGTACCTTGTTCCCAGTAAGATTTATTATTTTTATTTGCTTTAAAAACCTTTTTTTCCTGGGTGGAAATTTCTTTTTGGTAAGCAGGACTGTGTTATTTGCTTCGTTTTATTTGGTAGCAGTTTAGCAAATACAGATCTGTTTTTCAAGCGAACATCACTTATGTGGGTGTTAATGTCGATGGTGTAGCATTATTTGGCGTAACTCTATGTACCTTTAGAAATTGTTGTAATGCTTTTTTTCCGTAGACACCACATATATTTTTCTTAACGCTCTTTTGAGTGTATCAACAAATCTCTCCGCTTTCCCATTTGATCTTTGGTGATATGGCCGCGATTTTATATGTTTGACTTGATAAATTTCGCAAAAATCTTGGAAGTCCGTTGATGTGAATCGCGTTACATTATGTGTGACTAGGCAATCCACTACTCCAAACCGAGCGAACAGCTCGTGGAGGCAATTTATGGTAGTTTCGGAAGTAGGATTTTTGCAACGAAACACCTCCGGTCATTTACTATAACTATCCACTATGTTCAAATAGTAAAAACCATGTATTGGCCCTGCATAATCTGCGTGTATTCTTGACCACCTTACGATCTGTCTCTGGCAATGGCTTATGGATGATTGGCGGTGCTTTGGCTGGTAAGTAACAAACCTTGCATTTTCCACCATCTGAGTAATATCCTGGTCCATGTTCTTCCAATATACATAGCTTCGCATCAGCGATTTCATTCTATTCTTTCCTGGATGGCCCATGTGGAAATCCTTTAGGATTCGCTTTTGTAGTGTTTTATGAATTACTACCCTTTCGTTATAAAGTAGAACATTATCGCATGAAGAAAAGCTGTCCGATATTTGCTTATTTTTTTCTGTTATTTTTGCTTTTGTTTCATTTATGAATTCATCATTTGTAGCTTCATTTTTTATCTCTTGTAGTGTGACGCGGGGGTGTTCGAACTGTACAACATAGTACTGCCCTGATATCTTCTTCATGTCGTTGGGCTGCAATTAGAGAATCTTCCAATGGCTCTGTTTTCGTTGGTATAAGTCTCGAGAGACCATCCGCATGCCCGATGTTTTTCGTTGGTAGAAACTCCAATCTGAAATTGTAGTTCAGAAGAATTGTACCCCATCTTAGTAACCTATTGGCAGTGTAAACCGGTAGACCTTTTTTCGAACCAAATATTGTTAGTAACGGTTTGTGATCCGTCTGTAGAGTAAAATATCTACCACAGATATATCTATGAAATTTTGTGATTGCGAAGATAAATCCAGAGCTTCTTTCTCTATTTGTGAGAAATTTTTCTCTGCTGGTAGTCATGTTCAAGAAGCATGTGCGATGGGTTTTATTATCACATCCGCATTTTATGCAGTATACACACCCCGACTCCATAGGCGCTCGCGTCACTTGCTACAATTATTTCTAATTTAGTATCGTAGTGTGCCAAAAATAAATCCGAAGTTAACGTCTTAATTATTTTGTCAAACGTTTTCTGGCATTTATCTGTCCACTGCCAAACTTTTTGTTTCTACAGAAGTTCGTTCAGTGGTGGGCGAAGTTTATGCGTGTGAGGAATGAATTCCTGGTAGTAACTCACTAAGCCTAGAAAACTTTGCAATTCTGTTATGTTCTTTGGAACTGGCATTTGTTTTTATTGATATTGCCCTTTCAGGTTCTGGTCGTCTTCCTTCTTGATCGATGATATGGCCCAGGTATTTGATTTCCTTCATGAAAAAAATTGCATTTGTTTTCTTTTACCTTGAACCCATAGCTTTGTATTCTCTTAAACACCTCTTGTACGTGTTCCCAGTTTTGTTCAACACTTTCGCTATTTATCAATACGTCATCCAGGTATGCAATCATGTACTCTAGTCCGACAAGAATAGTATACATTGTCTATTGGAATATCGCTGGCGCGACCTTAGTCCCAAATGGTAATCTTTGGTATTTGTATAAATCATTTCTGTGTGTTTATGCACTGTAATTTTGAACTTTCCTCATCAACTGGAATTTGTAGGTACGCTTCACTTAAATCTATTTTTGAAAACAATTTTCCGCCATTTAATTTAGGGAATACTTCTTCTGGACGAGAAATCTGCACATACTCGAATCTCTCCCGATTTCTTTTTGGCGTAAATCGTAGGTGCGGCCCATTTATTGTATTCTACATTTGTCAATATGCCAGTGTTCTCGAGTTTAGCCAATTCTTGATTTTTTTCTGTTGACACAAACGGTACGCTCCTTTTTTTCTTGAAGATAGTTTGAACGTTTTCTTTTATTTCGATATTTGCTGCCATTATTTTACATCTTCCGAGACCTGCTGAAAATACTTCGGTGAAACTCGTTTTTAGTTTCTCTTTTAATTTGTCTGCCTCGGTTGATAAACTTTTTACATTTTGGCAGTACGTACTAATTGGTAAATCCCAAAGTTCGAATTTTTGCATCCAGTCCGTTCCGAATAAGTTTTCTGTATTTCTTAACACGTACTTTTATAATTTTTTCGTCATTCCATTAAATGTCACGTTTGTAATCACTTCACCCTCAAATTTTATTTTTCTCCCAGTTACCGACCTCGCAATTTTATCCGTTTTTAACATGGCAGGTTTGTTCAGTTTTCTCCATGCTTTTACATTAATAATAGTTAAGTCCGAGCCGGATTCCAACTTTTGTCTGACTTGTCTGCTTTGCATGTCTACTTGTACGTATTTCCTTTTGTTAGTCTCCTCACCTTGGTCAGTCCTCGTGATTCTTATTCTGCTTTTGCTTTCTCTTCTAGTCCAACAATGAGAACTTTTATATCGTATTTTTTGCATGATAGACAAGTTTTAAAACGGTATGCACAGTCTTTATACCAATGCCAATTCCCACAACGATAGCATGGACTGGGTGGTAATTTTTTCTGATATTGACTTTTAGAAGTATAAAATATTGTTTTACCTGTTTCTGAGGAGGGAAAATTGGTTTGGTTTGTTTGTGAGCAGGGAAAGTTTGTTTGTCTTTGTACTTTATGTATGTGCGCGATGCCAGCTTCTTCTATATCTTTTGAGTCTTTCTTAACAATGATGCGTCTCTGGCAGTCTTCGGCCATTTTTCGAAGTGTCAAATCTTGTTCACTCTCCAATTTTGTAAGCATTCTGCGTCTAATTTCCGCGTCTTTGGTTGAAACCAGGCCTTGGACGTATATTAAACACTTGAAATTTTTCGTGCTGAGTTCCGATAACTTTAAGTCATCACAATATTTGTTTACAATGGAAGCGAATGTTATGTAATCTTCGCTGTCCTTTTTTTGTTAGGTTCAGACATTTCCATCTTTTGTGGAATAGTGAGGTATTAGGGCTGAAAATTTCTGTTAACAGTTTTATGACTTCTTTGAAAGTTAACTCATTTGTTTTCCTCTGTAGGATATAATCTACGAATTTGGTATATTCGCATGTGCCTAATTTTCTTAGTAATATATGTACTTTTCTTGTGTCTGACCAATTTTTACAGTCAAATTCATATAGATCTTCGTACCTTCGGAAGTAAGTTGCAAAGGTTTTGTCTTCGTCGGGTGCATACGTGAAATCTTCGATAGTTCTCCAAATAGCGTCTTGTGAGAGAGCTGTTTCGTTCTCGAAATTTTGCCCTATATTTGACATTACATGTAGCAATAATTTTTGTAATTAAAGATATTTCTGTTCGTTTTTTTCTTGCTGTTTAAATTGGATTTTGAAAAGTTCCACAATGGTTGACTTAAAATCTTCCATGTTAACGTCATTTTGTATAAGTATTTTACCTTAGTGTAACCTGATATTCTGAAACCTGTGTACGCAAAAAAATTTCCATTGTTGCCACAATAATATTGATGTCCAAAAGCAAAATTCTTTTTTATTTATATGTTCGCGTAGAACTTCTTTTTTTTAAATAAATCTCCACGAAGAACTTGTTTCTTACAGTTTACTCGGCGACACTGTTATGTGCGACGGAAAGTAAAAAAAGTATGTCTACCGCGTAGAGAGTTCGTTTTTTTTAGTTTTCCTCGTCGCCACTTGTTATGGTCCAAATTCCTTGTAACACGGTGATGGTCCAAGGTAGAACCAATGAAGAATAACCCGAACACAGGTATGGAATAACACAGATATATTACAAACAGAAATATATACATTTAAGTAGAAGTATTAATAATGACTATCAGATTTGGTTAGAGTGAGCTATGTTGTCTCGGCAAGTATCACTATTCCAATGTTCTTACAATAATCCTCTCAGCTACATCTTGAGGCGCAGTATTTATAATGTCCGGAATAGTCCATTATTATTATGGGTAAGTTCCGATAACAACTTATTAAATTAAGGCGGCAAAAGTTTCAGAGATATGTAACGGGAGTTTTCATGTTAAACCTTTTGTAGTATATCCAATATAATTATTTACAAAATTGGATTGGTCAGGAACACAGATCATTATAACACATATAAATTAGCAAATAATATTGTTTCTATGTAATTTGACTCTTGCTTGTGAATTAATCTATTTGATGATGAAGTCAGCGGTTTGAAATTTTTATAATAAATAATTAATTAATTTTTTTTAATTTTCTTGTTTCACTCAACTAGAGTTGTATATTTTTGTGGTGTTTTAAAGTGAATATTCGTCTTGCTTATAGTAAGCATTTGATATTTGTAGAAAATGTTATTATTTTTTCACTGAGTTCAGCGTTGCTACTGGTTGCCTTAGAAAGTAAAAGTCTCATATGATAATCTATAAGATGGTTTATACAACCGCGAATACGTTTGTTTCACGTAATTCAGTTTGTGGATAAGTTATTTAGTGACCGCTGGCTCTCATAAGTAGCGTACTTTCATCGGTGTTTGTGAGTGTGGTTGTTAATATAGGTTGTAACAAAAATATTTCATATTAGGTTTGGTTGAGTTTAGGTTTTTTGGTAAAGCTTGTGTCAGCTTCATCTTCCTTTAATACAGTGGTGAATTTCAAGTAAAAACTTAAAGTCTCCTTTTCAGTGACAAAAGGATTGAATTTGGTGTTGTTGCGGATAAAGTTCGAATTACTGATCACTTTACAACTGGTGTTGTTGCATAGGACTTGAAGGTTGTGTTTTAATCAATTTAAATGTTCGTAGATTATGTACAATATTATACGTCGCGAAATTTTAGATTTTGTGTAGAGAGAACTAGAAATTTTTTCGTTCACTGTTTCTGTTAGTTTTTTTTTCTATTTCATACTCACTAGGAGCCTATATAATTTAGTTTATCCCCATAATTCAGCAGTGTAAAACTTTTGTTTATATATATATATATATATATATATGTATATGTATATGTATAATAATAATAATAATAATAATAATAATAATAATAATAATAATAATAAATTTAATTTCAAAATATGGTTTAATCGCTACACAATGTTTCAAAATAAGAAAACAAAAACTTCAAACGTCTGTGTTTTTAAAACACAGTAAATTTTAAAATAAGTTATTCTAAAATTCGCTTAAATATGAAAAAGAAATAATGCTTTTAATTTGATATAATTGAATTTAATTTTTTTTTAAACATGGTAATTCCTGTGTAGCGATGAAAACATATTTTTAAATATGTTAATTTGTAATATTTATGCTCTGTAAATTTACATTGAGCACTGTTAAAAATATCAATAAGTACACCGGATTATATATCTTACAGTTCTTCTTTTTTTACTATAATATATATATATATATATATATATATATATATATATATATATATATATATATATATATATATATATATAAAGAATGTTCCAATAACTTGGACCGATTTAAATGTGAATTAAGTTTAAAAGTTTAATGAGTTTTTTTTTTTTCATTTTTCTTTCAGATTTAACAACTTATGTGTTTGGCGATTTCAACCATGGAAAGATTAACACTCAAATAAATCATGTGTTGTTGTTATCGAAGCCTATTACGATAATGGACTTTCAAACAGAAATGCAATGAGAAGTTCCCAGGTCGCATCATCGCTCGAAACAGCGAAGTCAATTGTCCTCCACAATCGTGCGTCTTGACGCCTTTAGATTTCAAAGTAATGTCTATGCCAACCAGCCAACAACAATTCAGCAGCTGAAGGATGAGATAATAAAGCATATTGGTGCTAGCCAGGAGAAACGAGGCAAAGACGTCATCAAAAATTTGATCCATCGTGTAGAGGTGTGCCGCCGAAGACGTGGTGGACATTTGGGCGATATTATTTTTCACACATGACACTAAATAACATGATCCAATAGAGAAACAAATAAATTGTTACCCATACCACTGATTTACTTTCTGCTGGCTTTAATCTGTCTTAATTAAAGAGCCTTTATATATAATTTTATGTGTGCAGTATTTCTACACATTTTCTCATCATCAATTCTCTGGTGATATTTGAATAATAATTATTCAATAGAGATCATAATTTTATCTATCTAGTGTAGTATTAGGGAATCATTAATAAAATACTAGAAAATAGGAGAATGCATTTGATACTTACTAAGAATCCAATTTCGAATTAATACAATATATTTGCCATTCATTGACGCTGTTTGTAAACTGACAGATATATGAAGAGAAACAAAGCGTGATTTTTGACATGAAACGGGAAGAATGAATGGAAGAGTCGTGAGAGAACGGGCAGGCGATGGATGAAAACAGTATAAATAAGTAAGATGAAGTAATGGCAGGTTTTACTTCTATCAGAAACGAAAAACCATCATTGGATAGGTTACATAAGCGAGATAACCAGTTTAAACAGCGCTATTCCAGGCAGAGGTGATCCATTAAGCCTTATCTGCTTTTTTGATTGACAGTTTGACTAAGACGCCATCGTCATGCTGGAAAAGTCGGTCCCACCTCGATATGCTTGACACCCTGGAAACGTTAAAATGTTCTCTAAACCCTGTTCCAGAAGCCGCTTGATCATCCGGAGAGCGATTTCTTTAAGAGAGAAGAGATAAGCGTTTCGGTGTCAAGATTTATACTCGTTTATCGTCCATCAACAAGGGACGAACATCAAGCCTCCATTTTATATATGCATTATACTTACAGCCATTTTCCTTTTCTATCGAAAATCCCCACGTGTACGCATAGGCCTGCATTCGAATACATACATACCTACATACATACCTACATACATACATATACATATATATATATATATATATATATATATATATATATATATATATATATATATATATATATATATATACACACATATATTTATACATATATATATATATATATACACATATATATATATACACATATATATACATAGATATATACATGTATATATATATACACACATATATATATATATATATATATATATATATACATACATATATATATATATATTACTGGGCGGTTCACTCTCTCTCTATCTATCTCTCTCTCTCTCTCTCTCTCTATATATATATATATATATATATATATATATATATATATACATACATACATATATATATATATATATATATATTACTGGGCGGTTCACTCTCTCTCTCTCTATCGCTCTCTCTCTCTCTCTCTCTCTATATATATATATATATATATATATATATATGTATGTATGTATGTATGTATGTATGTATATGTATAATCTTAAGAAAGGGAAAGAACAGATCGGCTCAGAGTCCACAATCCTTAGCATTTATTTTTTGACACTGCTCAATACAAACGTAGAGCAAAATATTTTACTATAATAGATTGCAATAAAAACATTTTACATCGCAGTACAAAAAAAACTTTCATGTTTCGGAACTTAAATTATTCCTTATCGGGAGATGGTAGATAATATATACAAATGAATCATTTGAGAAATTTGAAAACAAATTTTTACTTCTTATGAAAATTAAAAAGGTGCGGAAGTAATGTCAGAATTAAAAGTACATATTTTAATTCCGCCATTAGAGTAAAGATAAGATAATTTAACATTTAATATAATTATTATTAATCTGTTATTTCTTGTTATGAAGCGGTATAATTATATATCTCATTCGGCTTAAAAATAGCCTTCTCCTTCTATTCTTTTTTCTGAGAAAAACCATTAAACAGGTTGTCATTCCCATTAAATATTCTGAAAATTTCTTTATGCCTCTTAATTTACGTTCTGGAAAAATTAAGTACAATTACTTCACTCACACCATTAATTTGAATTCAGTTATTTCCTGTCAAACTTTTTTATTTCCACCACCATGTTTACTTGAAACTTAATTATATATGTTAGGAGTGCCTGATAATGATTTACAGGTTAACGTACGGATACATTAATTACTGTTGGACATTTTAATATATGCGAAGTGTTTAAAAAGAAAATGGAAAATGTCATACCAAAATCCAGAAGATAATTTGAATAATGAACGTTCGCTGCCAAAAGATAAGAAAATAATTAAGAACCTAGAAAATTTTGATAGAAACAAAGAAAATATGGTGTTGAAATTGTTGTAAAATTGGTCCTCCTATCAGTATCTGTCGATATTTCTGAGATGAGGTGTTATGTACACTATTTACATTATTCGGACTATTGTCCTCATCTTTGCTGCCCTATTTATCACAACGTTTCGACCATTCAGTATCTGTCTATATTTCTGAGAGGAGGTGTTATATACACTATTTACATTATTCGGACTATTGTCCTCATCTTTGTTGTTCGGCCGTTGTGCTGCCTTCTTCAGGGGTAGACCGTTGTAGTTCCACGTACCATATCTAATGGATGTCAGTTATCTCCTGCTAATTCCCCTCTCCAAGTTCTCCACCGCCTTAACCGGGTATTGAACTCACACTATTTGGGCCATGTCACTGGTTCTAACTAAAACCTTCAGCCACTGTGCCATGTGTCCTTGACGCCAAGTGTGTATGAATTTCTGGTTATTATAAACCTAATGTCTTTAGTCATATTTTTACCAGTGCTCATATTGCAATTTTTGCTCTTATCAAATCATGTTTTTACCAGAGCTCATATTGCAATTTTTGCTGTTATGATTGCACGTTTTTACCAGAGCACATATTTCAGTTCTTGTTGTTGTTATTATTATCGCTTTTCTCTTGTACTTGTTCCCGTATTGTATTCATTTCTATGCTTGGTCGGTTCAGGAGATTTTTGTGGCCTAGCATATGTGCTGATTCCTTAAATTTACGAATTTTCAATATGAGCTCTGGTAAAAACATATCGAAATAATGTAAATAGTGGCCATTCTATATAGCATTGAATTCTGAACAATCTCCCCACAGATAAGAAAATATTTGATGAAAATGAAATGCAGTCATAGGGAACGATGCTGAGCGAAACATGGACAGACAATATAAACAGCGTAGACCATATAAGGAAAATGGAATAAAAATCTACGCTTCAAAGAAATTCATAATGAGGAAAGTGTGCTTTGGAAAAAAATGATATTTACAGGACAATTTGAAGAAAAGACGGCCCTCCTAGTTATAACGATAAGCTACAAGCGCTTCCTGAGTAGGACAATAAACTACATCCGATAGCAAGTCCTCAGTTCCGGAGGTTTTGAGGATCATGGAACCCCTTCTTAATTGATCGTGTTCCCAGGACAAAATTCGCTATGATCAAATAGTCAACACCTCAACTGTTGTCAGAATACTAGAAAATGTAAATTTAGGTTTTAAAAGCAGCAATAAATTCTGAGGAAAATTAATACCAGCAATACATACATATATTTTTGAAGGAAAAAAGATTACCAGAAAAAAAATTACCAGAAATACATTTTTGAAGTAAATATATTACCAGCAATACATTTTTGAAGAAACAATATTACCAGCTATACCTATATGAATGAAGAAAAATATTAACAACAATACACTTTTGAAAGAAAACAAAATATTACCGGCAATAGACTTTTGAAGGAAGAACATATTGACAGCAATATTATGATTAAGGAATAAATGTTACCAGCAATACATTTTGATAGAAAAATATTACCAGAAATATATTATTACCAGCAATACAATTTTGAAGGAAAAAATTATTAACAACAATATATTTTTGAAGAAAAAAAGTTTACCACCAATACATCTTTGAAAGAAAAAAATATTACCAGCAATACAATTTTGAAGGAAAAACATTACCAGTAATACATTTTTGAAGAAAGAATAAGTAAATAATTATGACAGCAACACATTATTACCTGCATTACATTTTTGAAGGAAAAAATATTGCCAGCAATATATTTTTGAAGAAACATAATAACAGTAATAAATTTTGAAGAAAAAAATATATCACCAGAATATATTTGTGAAGAAAAACGTATTGTCAGCGATATATTTTTGAAAAAAAATTATTAACAGCAATACGTTTTGAAAGAAAAATGTTACCATGGATACATTTTTATATAATTATTGTCAGCAGTACATTATTTCAAGAAATACATTATTTCCAGAAATACATTATTTCCAGAAATACATTTTTGAAAGAAAAAATATTACCAGCACTACATTTTCGAGAGAAAAAATATTACGAGCAATATAATTTTGAAAGAAACAAACATATTAACAGCAATAGATTTTTGAAAGAAAAATATTACCAGCAATTTATTTTTGAAAGAAATCTTTTACCATAAATACATTTTTGTAAATAGTTATTACAGCAAAATATTATTACCTGCAATAAATTTTTGAAGAAAAAATATTACCAGCAACATATTTGTGAAGAAAACATTAACAATACATTTTTTATAGAATAATTATTACCAGTAATATTTTTTTAAAGAGAAAATATATAACGAGCAATACATTTTAAAGAAAATATATTACCAGAAATACATTTCAGAAGGAAAAACATATTACCCCCGATTAAGTTTTGAAAGAAAAATATTACCAGCAATATATTTCGCAAGAAAAATATTACCAGAAACGCAAACCTTTATAATCAGCGCGTGAAGTAACGCGTGTACACGTAGCCCTGCTATACGCGCTGTGTCACGCGCTGCGGAAGGAGACACCTTTTAAATTTGCCCATTGACTGCACGAAGCCCCTTTATACGTCCCATCAAATGTTGCCGTATCATACTGATTGTCTACGTAGTTCTAAGGTACGTGTCACCGCTTAATTCCGCAATTCTCATTCTACTTCTGTACGTTCAGCTCTGCTTAAACATTCCTCTTCACTTGGCCAAGCAACAAACTCTCTCTCTCAATTGAGGTTACCTTTTCCGTTGCATAAATCCTACTACTACAGGTAATGAACATGGGAATATCGAGGTCGTTTCAGGGAGAACCAAAGGGAATGTTCACTAATTACTGGGTCATGTGATGAAAAATGTCCTGGAGAATTTGATATTTACAGTGCATCGTGAAGGCAAGAGAGACAGAAGAAATCAGTGAATAACCTATGTATCGATCAAGACTAAATGTTTGGCAGATCAGCGATTAGGAAAGATAAGGGAACCACTATAAAGGACGGGATATTGAGGAGAGCTATGACCGCTCGCAGCCCGTATATACAACGCACATAGACGACAAAGACGACGAAGAATAAAAGAAGTAGTAGTAGAAGAGGAAGAAGAAGTATCAGGTTCTGATATTCCATAGAAATCCTGATAATTCTTGCTGCATCCTTTTAAAGCCTTACACGTCCATTATGTTAAAATAAAGAAGGTATCCTATTTTCAACGGATAATACCTCAAAGAGAATACAAACAGCCCTGTTCAGCGTTTGAACATCGTTCACTGATCCTATTTTTGGGGGTTAATAAGTTCGGTAAATAACAGGTAATATATAATAGATATAAATAGATGAAAAATAGTTTCTGCTTATATGGGTTACTACACCTTTCATTTGTTTTTTCTTGCAATATTTATTTAATTTTTGTCCGTCATATCGATGTGGAAGTACTCGCAGCGTCAGATAACTTGAAGCGAGTTGAACTTCTTAGTTTTGGCGGACATCTCGGCCTCTTACAGATTTCGTGACTCGCCTGAAAGTTCAGTAGGCAGAGGATTATGGATTTGGGATGAGAGTAGGAATGTGGAAAATCCGAAACGCCTCCAGCCTGTAAAGAGAATATCTTTATTTCTTTTCCTTGCATAGGAAAATCCGAAACTTGTTCAGTGGTGCAAGTGAGATTTGCCAGAGGATTCGCTTTTACCTGTTGATCACATCATATGCTTGGCTCAACATTGCACCGATATCGAAACCTATATGCATACGCACATACATACATACATACATATATATATATATATATATATATATATATATATATTATGTTATTTGCATTTACCTACTAGGAAAAATATATTTACATGCAATACTTTCTTTTCAATGCTGGTTTTAAAACAAATCTTATAATTAACATATTTCCGATTTTAAATATATAGTTATGGATTTTATAGTTTAAAGTTATTCATTATATTAGAAAATAAAAATTGAATTAATGGTTCATATTCGAATAACATCATGGTCGAAAAATTACTATTTCGACTTCACATTCAAAATGTAATATTCAGTCGATTAAACTGCTTTCCTCCCAGCAAAAGTTGTATTTGAGTTCAATGATTTGAGCCCCCTTTAATTGAGCGACATGATCTAAACTTAAACTGCTCCAATTAAATGGCAAAACATCCCAGTAATGAAAGCCCCGGGTGAAGAATGGTCACACTTCTAGTATATATATATATATGTATGTATATATATATTTGTCATCCACAGACAGACTGTTTCCCAGCTCATCAGTGTGGCCAGACGTCCGGTTGCCGAAACCCGACTGAATTGGCGTCAGTCGGAACTTCTACCTCTAAGCCGTTGGCGCACAGCAGGGACGAAGGTGAATTTTAGCGTGCTTACTTTTAGATTTAGATAAACACACAGTGACTGAGAGTGACGCAATTCTGCCGAAGAGTCATGCCATATTAGCTTTAATAGTCACTGTTTTACAAACGCACACCTCACACCCACAGAGCTCAACCGAAATTAATTTTTCAGGAGCAAATATATATATATATATATATATATATATATATATATATATATATATATATATATATATATATATATATGCGCGTGTTTGTGTGTGTTTGTGTGTGTGTGTGCGTGTGTTTACTTATCTTGTCTCTAATATTTATTTCGTGGAATACATCCACACTTCGGTTCCCCTGAATAAAATATTTAGATTTTTTTAAAAAACGTAATATATTCTTATTTTTAGGTGATTTCTCTAACTTTGGTTTGATAATGGAGCTATTACTGATTGCCGTCTCCAAGGTGATTCTATTGCGATTCAAGTTCGCTGGCTCTTAATTCATCAAGAGTTTTTTTTTTTCGACATTTGAAAGGTCTTATACTTCATACTGGAGAATTGATAAGCACATTTCGCATTCGAACCAGATTGTAGTGATTGTGTTGGTTCAGTTGCCGATCACTCAACAATAGATTTCACACACATACGCACACACACACACACACACAAACACACACACACACACACACACACACACACACACAAGTATGTGTGCGTGCATGAGTATTTGGGAAGGATAAGGATATTAGAATAATCCAGACCTAGATTGATTTTCGTAAATACACGAACTTAGACGGTGACTTAAGAATTTGTTTCATCAGAAGCCATATTCAGCTGTGCATGAATTAGTAAACAATAATGATAACAGAAGCTTTTATGGTGAGGCGATATTGAGAGAATTATGTTATAATAGTATTGGCAACGCAATCGTAACAACGTACGCAATGCAGGAAACTGATTGTTGATATCAGAAAAACAAAAGGAATATTAAAGAAATCCTATAGAAGGTAGTGAAAGCGAAAAGAAATAACAAAAATTGCTAAAGACAGAATTCATGGTTAATAGCAAAAGAGAAAGTTAACATTCAAAATACAAAATGTGCATGCGTGTGTGTGTTTCAAATTAACTCTTTACCAAGAAGTTCGCAAGTTTATTGTGAGACAGGGAAATATTCATTGTACCATTCAAAGAGGAAGTTTTACTGAAAATCAGAACAAAAAGGACAGAAGGACACTTCTAGTTTGTATCAGCCATTTGCAATATTCAGGTGACAATATGCAGAAAGTCTTTCGAAATTTAAAACTAACGAGGGAGAAAGAGGGTAAAATTGAATGAGGTTAGTTAAATGATAGCAGAGTTGGGATTAGGACAAATAGAGATCTTCAAAGCAAAAATTGGCATGAAATTTTAAAGAATCATGAACGGACCCCTTCTGAAGGAGCATGACATATGGAAACAAAATTAGAAGAAGAAGAAGAAGAAAAAGAAGAAGAAGAAGTACGAGGAAATGGTGAAGCTTTGAATTAAAAGAAAGCAAACCAGATATTTGGCAATATTCGCTGACGACGACGACGACGACGACGACGAACAAGAAGAAGAAGAAGAAGATAAATAAGTACGTGGAAACTAAGCTTTACGTTAAAAGAAAGCTAAAGAGATATTTGGCCATATTCGCTGAAGAAGAAGAAGAAGAAGAAGAAGAAGAAGAAGAAGAAGAAGAAGAAGAAGAAGAAGAAGAAGAAGAAGAAGAAGAAGAATTTCAAAAAATGAATTGTGGATTGAACACATGATAGTTTCCATTATATACAGTATTTTCCAAACAATATACTACAGACTCCAATCATTGACCTATGATCTCCGGTCATGTTACGAAATTATCAAGCTATTTTTATATAAAAATAATTATATATATATGTGTGTGTGTGTGTGTGTGTGTGTGTGTGTGTGTGTGTGTGTGTGTGTGTGTGTGTGTGTGTGTGTGTCAATACATAGGCATTTTATGGGTGTCATGAATGGCGTTCAAGTCTTTCATAAATGTCTAAGATATCAGTTGTATAAAATTAATTATCAAATCAACAATGTATCAAGTGAATGATACATGTGTGTCATGAAGAGGATTGTACTTATTTCGATCTTGTAGACAGATCATATAAACGCAAATGGTCATTCAAGCAATGCAGTAAATAGAATTTGGAAAAAGAAACATTAAATAGCAATCAAAACTTCGGAAAATATCAGAAGTCATTGTTTGAAATCTCTCGGATATATCATAAGAGAGTATAGAAAATATGACACAGTCAGATAATATGCAAAATATTTGGGGACCTATGAAAACACTGCACATATGATCCAAGAAGACAGTAATTGTATAGCAGGACAATGATTAGGAAATATAGTGAAAACAAATAAAATTTCAGAGCAACTTCTTTCCACTAATGAATTACATGTCGAACAATTCGGTTTTTGACCAGAATATTCGAGATGAAAATGCCTCGGTTATCGAACAACATTTCGTTTCTTGAACAACAGGTACGGTAAAATTGAAATGTTCGTCTATATTTTATTTGTTTAGTGATGGGTTTGTTTTGTTTGTTTTTCCTTAGATTTACTGATTTTCATTAGTGTAATGTAAGAACATGTGCACAATGTCCTGTTGTTAAAGTTTAAGTTAGCAAGCATCATGGGACTAGAAACGGATTAATCTATTTTATATTAATTCCTATTGGAAAAATAGTTTCAATTTACGAACATTTCAGGTTACTAACAGGCTTCAGAAACGAATTAAATTCACGAACCGAGCTTTCACTGTACTCGCAGCTACAGAGGAGAGGGAATTGTTGGGAGCCATGTTCGCCCCCATGATTCTGAATCGTAATGACACACAGAAGAATACATGATTTATGTATGGTTGAATTTCAAGAAGAAAATTGGAAGTAGTATGTTATACTAGAAGACGTTGTGTTAGTAAATTCAGATATTTCACAGAATATTCATACGATCAACCTGTTTTCCACGCCGCCAGTAAAGGTTGAACAACGATAATGTGACGTGTCCATTCAGGAGGTGAACGATCATGACTCTCCACAATATCTTATCCTAATTTTGTCATTTTGATATCTCTTCTAGTCCCTAATCAACTATTTACACAAACACTTTACGTAGGCCATGGATCGACAATCTTTTGCTATGTGCCGTCTTAGGGTTTTAAATTCATTCAGTCTGCCAACATCATACGTATTTTTCCTAAAAGGTCATTATACCTGTTCTACAATATATTTTATATAGTAATATGTAGGAAATATACTGTAGCGTATATTACAATTGAAACAATCAAATATCTTCTTTGCGTTGTAGTATTTATTTATTATTTATTAGTTCGGACTTCGTGATGTCATTTGCTGCTGCGTACCATTGGATATTGCTTCGTGTGCGATGTGTGGCACGCGTAAAGTATGTTGCCGACCCCTGACGAAGTCTATGAACTAGTTTACTCACTCCCACTCGCCTTCAATATATCTTGTGAGTGTCAAACGTTCTAAACCCACTTTCTTCAATATGATGAAAGTGAACATAGGTCTTAAACATGAACGTCCTATTTATTTGTAAATGTCTCTAAAACTCCGTCAATTAGCCTGTCCATGGTCTTTTCAATATCCGTCTCTAGGACCAAATTTTGTTGTCTCAAATTCTATTTTTCATCTCTGATGATATTGTCACGCGTACACTTTCATATAGCAGGACCGATATTACATAAAAACTAAGAGCACTTTTCTTTGTTGCTGAGAAGATTTTCCTGTTTCTTAATATTTTGCATAGCTTTATTAATGTATATTTCCCTATATCAACGCACATTTCGCTGTCGTATTATCGTTCTCTTGTAAAACATTTCCTTGGTATTTAACCCTAGAACACTAAACATCACTTAAAGTTACACCCCTACTAACCTTGGGTATATTATACCCGAGTTTGAAAATATAAAAAAAAATAGTAAATATAAATCTTTATTTGAAATATTTTACACGCAGGCACTTCAAATTTTTACTTTGAGTTTACATTAATAGAAACTGAAAAAAAAAAACATTATTTACGTAGGAAAATCAGGTACTGAAAATTGTAATTAAAAATAGGAAAATTTGCGCTGGGTACTATATAGCCATGGTTAGTGATCTACGGTTAAATTGTTGTAGTTGCTTGATTTTGACATCTCCAATTTGCAATTCGCGTGTTGAACTCGTCTTTTTTGCTGGCAACTGTATATACTGTCTTCTTTCAGTTGGTGATTATTCTTTTCTTCTCACTTTTCTCTCCTGCATTTCCTTTTTACGTTTTCTATCAACTCTGCTTCATAACATATGTTGTTATTGTTTTGATTGCAAATCCTGCTAAGTATTCTATTTCCCTAAGAATCACCTCACTGTAAATGTTGAATAAATCAGATGCAGATACACCCCTGTCTTACACCCCATTCTATTTAAACATATTTATCGAATTCATTTCCTATCCTTATGCAGGTTGTTTTCTTCCACATTTGGATTATTCTAATATACTTCCTAAATTACATAACACTTCACTTTCGACAGTTCTCTGTGAGGTATTCATCAAACGCTTTTGTATAATCAATAAAACAAATCATTAATTTGATGTATGTGTCTATTTCAATTTGTAGATAGCGTAGAGCATATTGGCGCTGAAAATAGGTCCATCGAGCTGTATTCAAATTCCAACAGAAGAATTTCCATTGGGGTCAATTTCATACAAATGCCATTATGAAAGATATGAAGACATCTTTTTACCAACAATATCTATGCGTTAAATTAGCTGAACAAACTTTTATCTCCAGTCTTGCTTTGCATCCAATCTTATAGAATTACAACTGAATTTATCAGAGTAATAACTGTTTGCATCAAGAACATCATCTAATAATTCTGCTAACCTTACCCTCAGTTACCTTAGTTAGTTCAAGTAACCATTACATCTGAGCAATTCCTCAGAAATAATGCGCTATTCCGTTTGAAATGAAAGAAATGCTATGTCCGAGATGCTACGTGATTTCGGTGAAAGAGCGAAAGAGAGAAAGATTGAAGTTTTTTTTTTAACAGCCGCTCTCATAACTCATGTAAAATTCCGTTTTGAAAAACTCTGAATTTAAGTTTAAGTGAAGCTAAATGGCTCCAATGAGAAAATGAAAAATAAAGAAAGCAGAAAAGATAGACGTGTTTAACTTCTGTTTCTGTGATATTGAAAAACTTGCTATTTCAGATATTTTCATTTATACACTCTTACTACTTAAAATATCGACCAGCATTCACATTTATGGTTGCTATTGCAATGTTTTGTTAAATTGGTAAACTAAAATATTAGACACTGCGATAGAAGACATTCTGCGGATATATTATTGTCATGGAAATCACCATGAGATTATTGAACAATTAAATTAAGAATGGTCCGAATATTAAAATAGAATAATAACTTGGAAATTTTTACGAGTCTTTGTAGATTGCATTAATTTATGATCTGTGACAATGACATTTGTTAATATAAAATCTGCACTTAAGATATCATAATTATGATAAAAATTTAATCAAATATCACATTTAAAATGGTCAGCCTATTCAGTCAATATTCAAAGTACTTTCTGGTCTTCTTTATACTATGCACTATATATCGTTTAGTTAGCAGGCTCTTTCTATGACGTGTTCTTACGATATTGTGATCTCTGTCTAAAAGAAATTAATTCAACTTATGTTGCGCGTGGCGATATTATTTCTAACCCATAAAGACTACTTTCTACGGATACCTCAGCTGCACCCCCTAGCGAGGTGAGACTGGCCCTAAAGCTCACGCGTTGAATATAGTATCAAGAAAAGGCTATTTGAATTTTTATTCTTTTCTCTCGTACGTAACCATGCATTGTTGCATTTTCAAATCTAAATAAGAATATATTTCCATAGACATTCTGTTATATAGCGAACCTATCAACATAAATAGGTATGCCCCCATCCTCAAAAATATGTTGGAGTAATATGCTGTCTAATTAGTCCACCACTAGTAGTGGTTTACCTACTCCACGCCGCTGGCGAGTATTTTAATTTGTTGATGTTATAAAGTTTAGCATTTCATTTCCAGCCTGCGTTTTGGATATTCCTCATTCAGTAACCTTTTTCGAGGTTACAACACTCTCTAAGAATCCCTTTTCATTATCTGTGTGCCTGTCTGTCTGTCTGTCTATCTATCTATCTATCTATCTATCTATCTATCTATCTATCTGTTATATACTGTATCTATGAACACTAATAGGAATATCCCAATCCTCATAAACACGTTGGACACTGCTGTAACTCGTGGTAATATGCTAAGTAGTTCACCAATATCAGTGGTTTACCTACTTCCCACCGCTGGCGAGTATTTTATTTTGTTGGTGTTATAAAGATTACTATTTTATTTCCAAATTCCGTTTTGGTTATTCCTCATTCAGCAACATTTTTCGAAGTTACAACAAAAACAAATATATATTTTTATATCATGCATAAAACGAGGGTCATTTTAAAACATGACAATTCACAAACACTTATATTTTATTTAGTCCATAAGCATTTACGGTAGGTAAATATTAATGTTTTCAATCTGATTCAATAAGAAGTTCTTGGGTCCGGGGATAAGTAAATATTGGCTATTCCTATATGAGTCTGTAAGCTTTTTATTGGTACGTAAATAGGTGTCCTTATATTTCGTCTTCGAATAGATAAATTTCGTTCGTTTATATGTGTCTGTAAGAATATACTTGGCAGTTATCTCACTTTGGGCGTTACAGATCTAACCGTGATGCAGTCAGTGAAATTTAATTATGCCGGTAATTCAGTCGTCATCTATGTTTGAATTTATAAATCGAAAATAGTTATATATTGGCCATTTATATTTTATTTTAATCATTTAGATGATAAGTGGCCGCTTTAGGGATCTTTTCCTTCTTCAAGAAAGGCGGTAATTATATTCCGCTCTCCGCTGTCAACGAGGTTCAAAGGAAGGATTGAACAAAGACGCGTTTTGAATTTCTTTATCTTGTTGTAAAAATAACACTGTAAATGTCGTATATAAGTTAATTACAACACATACAGACACTTACAAAAAAAGGAAGATATTCGTGTGTATTGTATAAAGTTTGAATTCGGTTATTGAAGGGACAACGATATACAAAAGTTGGATTAGTTTTTGATTGATTATTGTTGTGGTGTCTTGCTCTAATGAGGCTATTGTGGAATCTTCCACTTACTATGAAGTAGTAGGAAAGTAAGCCTCCGTGGAACAGTGTTCTACTCTCAAACTCTCTGCCTTTAGCAGAGAGGAACCCGGACGAGGCTTTACCGTAGGGCAATGTTTCGTCCGGGGAGATAGACAGACTCTGAACCCGTTTATACGGGTTCGAAGGGAATATATTTTGCCGAGCCTACGGGCTCGGAAAACCCACGATAAACTTGGTCTTGTAACACATACCACCCACGACCGACGTGGGGGGCGTTAAATATAACAGTGCCATATCCTGATCAACAGTATAACTCTCTGCCTTGAGCAGAGAGGAACCCGTACGATTCTTTGCCGTTTATGGCGTTTCTAAGGGAATATTTTTGGGCCGAGCCTACGGGCTCTGAGAACCCACTGTAAACTCGGCCTTGTGCCACATACATCCCTCGTGGGGGCCCGTTAAATGTAACAGTGCTCTAACCCGTTCAACTGTCAAACTCTCTGCCTTGAGCAGAGAGGAACCCGTACGAGGTTTTAACATAGGGCAAAGTTACGTACGGGGAGGTAGACAGACACTGAACCCGTTAATGCGGGTTCTAAGGAAATATTTTGGCCGAACCCACTGTAAACTCGGCCTTGTGCCACATACATCCATCGTGGGGGGGATGTTAAATATTAAGAGTGATATAGACTGAGCTCTGGTCAAGCGACACACACTCCCAAGTCGTATAACACACTTACGTTGTATATACTGTTCAATACACTATTTATCTGCATCCTCTTGTTTTGTTATTTCTTAACCATTACATGGTCACAACAGTTATAAAGTAAATTAAGTATATTTGATGAGATAAAGATTTGCAAAAATATTTTAGGTATATTTCAATGACAGGTACAACATACCAATACAGTAAGTATCTGACTCGCCATTGCTATACCCTATCTTTAGAAGAGCCAGATCAGACCAAACATGGATCATTGTGTTATATCTGTGATGGAGCATCCCATTCCTCGCTTACCAGTCTTGATAAATTTCAAAGGCATCTACGTGGACTTGTGGATGAGGAATTACTTTCCTACTACCCGCATTACTATGTCTCTCCCTATTCTATCGCTCTTTCTACGCCATGTTTTCTGATGATCACATTCCTTGGTCTCACCAGCTCTGACTTTTGTAACTGGGACACATTATGCCACTTCGTTCCTATTCCATTAGTAAGTAATTAGCTTCACGCGGACAGATTCGTCACAAGATCTGCCGCTTTGTTGAACAGAATTCTAGATAGATATTTTCCCAATTACTACAATCTTGATCATGGTATCGTGGCTGAATGGTTAGAACGTTCGCATTCTGACCATATCAACAAGGTCGCTTTGTCAAGAAAGAGATTTCCTGATGTGGCTAGAGGGGGGCAATCTCAGCGTGCGGCAAGTGCCTGAAAACCAGACCACGGATTTACCCAAGCCTTTTGAGTGGAATTGGGTAGACGGAACACGAGTCATCGTGGACCATGGTTTGAGCGTACATGCCTTGTTCAAATTATTGACCACTCTATATGTAACACGCTCTTTTCCCAAAACTGTGACTAAGGTCTGCTCAGCATAGTCGGGGTATAAACAACAGGTGGGCTCTGTGTGTGTTAAATAAATACCAATGTACCTGGGCAAGTGTCTGCAATCGGGATTGGATAGCCACCCTAGTAGATGGGTATCCTCAAATATACAACCAGACAAGCTATACAATTTTGACCTCTTCAAGTTAAGGGTTAACCTATTAGTTTCCTTGTTAATCATATGAAAGTGCTAATTCTTACGCTCATGGAACACCATATTACGTGAACTACACAAGTCCGATGCTTTGGCACAAAGGATCAGTGAGATGTTTTAGCTGATGGTCATTAGGGATCATTAGCCATACAAAATCATTCACCTTCTCCACGCCAACCTTGTCGATACTTATCGGGTATCGACATGTGCCATCCTTCACTTCCAACTATTCTTAGAGTATAAGGCTGCCTAACACACATCTAGACTTTAGAGTCTAGTTAGGGAAAACTTCCGATCCTATTCGGTCCTATATTAAAAGGAAGTACCGTTCTATTGAATGGATATTAATATTAACAGAAAAGTGGGAAACTAATTAAATATTAGTTTCCAAAATTATATGCAAATAAATTCCAAATTAATAGCAACATCTTTATTCGAATTGATCAGTTTAACATGAAGATAGTAACATTAGAAGAAATCAAAATGATCATTATATGTCTAAATTGACAATCAGACTTTACTCAGGTACACCAAATTATGGAATCATAACAGAATATGATCTACAGTTATCTAGACTTGGGCTTTCTACAGTTATATAAACCTGCAAGTAGACGTGCAAATCAAGAGGAATTCTTCAGAATAAAAGTTTTCTAAGAGTATAAAATTTAATCGGATCAACGAGTCGAGGCACTGAGATATCGTTTTCTAAAAAAGATGAAAATTCTTTGATAATAGATAATACCGTTTCACTGACTACTAATTACAGATTTAAAAAAATCTCAGTTCATAAAAATATGTGGAATATAAAGGAAAGATTCGGTGCCACCACCACCGACAAGTTTGCAACAATTCTGAAAGATTTGCAAAAAGATTGGAAGAAGTGGAAATCCACGAAGAAATCGGAACCATCAAGACGACCACATTATCAAATTTGGATAGCACATTATGGAAATTATTCCAGTATGGCGGAAAAATGCTTTCTGAAAGAAAACTTACGTGTTTCTACGGGTAAGAAAAAGTAATAACTACAAAAATCATAACAATTATCATTTTTTTCAATTTAACGTCGGCTATTATGAATTTAATTATGAAAATAGCTTTTTTTACATTCGTAGTGTCTCCAAAATGTGGTAGGTTGCTAGCAGCGAATGGAACCATATGAATGTGTTTAAATGTGTCTAAAAGACGAGACCTACCTCATATTCTCCACACACTTGTTTTATCCATTGCCAGAGGAGAAAAAGTATATTGAGTTGGCGCCAAATTTTCTTTACCCGACTTCTTCGAGTTTTTCAAGTCTTTTTCTTTCTTAACTCAACTGAGCATATATTTCAGCTGCAATATTTTTATAAAATATAATTTGAATAAAATAAAACATATTTTGATTTTGATTTCTTTCAACGAGAAAAAAGATTCAAATATAAATTTACATTAATTAAAAGGTATATGCATTGCGTGAAAAAAATAAACAAGGTTCATCTCTTACTTCAGTCCACGCACCTCGTCACTATTTTCTCCTGGACGACTTCCAAGTTTTTCTTTTTTCAATTTTGGAAATGTAAGAGCAACTCATTTCAATAAAAGTCAGACCAAAATGCAAAAGTCAATATCGTCACAGCTAGATTCATTGACCTCGACACCGCTGTTTACCCACGTGCAGAGGCAGATAATTAACTTTAATATATATATATATATATATATATATATATATATATATATATATATATATATATAATATATATATATATATATATGTGTGTGTGTTGTGTGTGTTGTGTGTGTCCATGTGTGTGTGTGTTCGCGTGTGTGTGTCCATGTGTGTGTGTGCGTGTATAAAAGACAGAGTGTGTAATATAATTTTATTCATTGTATGTATAGGGATACACCCAGTTATGAATATGTATACAATTTTTCACACACAAACACACACACTCACATATATGTGTGTGTATGTATGTGTGTGTATATACAGGGACATGTACAAATATAAATAATATATACAGATATATATCAGAATGTTTTAAATTTTAAATGTTACAAAATCATACACATATATGCGTGTGTCTATGTGTATGTGTGTGTTTGTGTGCGTAACTAAATCAACAATGAAAAAAATTTAATTACGCACACAAAGACACACATATAAACATACATACACATATATGCCACTACACTTGAATTACTTATAAGAAAATAGCATGTACGTAAACATATTAATATATGCCAATAAACATATATATATGTGTGTGTGTGTGTGTGTGTGTGTGTGTGTGTGCGTTGTGCGTGAATGTGAGGCTTTTCACTTGTAGTCTTCCATATTTGCTTTAAATTTTTTTAACAACTTTCCTAACTTTGTCTTGCTGCATCCTATTTAATCTCCTTACTAATTCACCCCCCCCCGCCCCGCCAAAGAATTAAGAATAAATTCTATGTAACCAGTCAGATCCGGTGGAGTGTGCTTCCGTCTCTTGTTACTTTTGAAATAAAATTATGTTGAATACGTTATTTGCTTCTCGATTCAGATGTTTATAGATTTTTATTAAATTTCCGACAAAGAGTCGTCAGTCAGTTATTGTTTCATTTTAATCATATTTTAAAGATTTAGATCCGAACCTCATATTACATCGAATTTCCAATTAATAAATTCCTTTTTATACCAATGCTTGCGTTATGTTCCCATTTTATTTTCTCATTATTAGTAGTTAAAACATACATACATTTTATATTTACTTTGTTAACATCTGCTAGGTGATGAATTCTTTCATTGATCGGAACAATAGTAGCTACTTTAATGAAATTTATTATCTTCATTCTCTCTATTTTTCGTAGTACTTTATATTAATATAAACGTTAAATTGTGGGTACCCAAATTTGAGTAGATATCCCTGATGTTTATGGTATGTTAAATAAGGAGAAGCCCAAACAAAAAAGCGTACTACCGACAAGAGCTGAAACTCTGTTCCATTTTCTAATTATGGAAACCACATAAAAACCAAGTGTTTCTTACCAATTAGGCCATGGGAAGCCATTATGAAAAACGATGCTCAGTTAACGTATTTACGAAATTCAATTGCTTCATTGAAACATTTCGTCTAACTTCATTTTTATACCAGCAAACGTCTTTGTTGTGAAGGAACGTACCTATCCTCTTCAAAGATCAGTGTATTGTATCCTCGGCACTTATCAATCTTAAGCAAGAATACATTGAGAAAGACCAGAGAGATGAGAATGGAAACTGACGGCGAACGTGTTAATATCGGTTAAAAAATGGAGAGTAAATAAAAACCAAACCAGGTGAAAGTAAGTAATAGGTATAATCCAGGGGTATGGTACAGAATTTGGGAACGCTTTTATAGTGAATAGGCATAGATAGAAATCAAAGAATTACGTAGATTCAAAGGCTTGAAAACTTGTCATTGAGGGATAAAGCATAAAACTGTTAAAAATAAAATAAAGAAATAACTAACATGAAGCAAAAGAATGATGAATTAGAAAATACAATCGTATATATAAATGCATGTATATTGTTTCTTAACACAAAAAAAATCAATGCTTCTTTGTAAACTTCTGTTACAACTGCGGACATCAGATAAACCATTAACCTTGGTGTTGATTCCATCTAATAGATGGAAAGCGCTAAATTCAAAATCCCACTATCTTCAGTGGAAACAACTAATCTCATTAAAGTACCCTGTTTAGGAGAAGGAACATTTCTCATCGTTAGAGTAGAAATTTCAGCTTGCTATCCGATCTTATGAAGAAGCAAATCGATTTTAAACGTGCTTGTGTATAAATCTTTCCACCATTGATGTCAGGGTACTACACTCCCTTCAAAGATTCGCTAAACGTGTTTGAGTGAGTTGTCTGAAAAACTAATGTGAGAATGCAAAACGAAAGTTTTCTAGACTATTAGTAAAGACTTCCTTCGCCACGAATTCAGAAGAATGGTCTACATTTCGGACGAATGCGCAGGTGGAAATCAGAGTATCTCTCCTGCAGTCTCATTTTGTTGCCTTCCATAGATGCTCATCAGGTGCAGTTAACGTAAAGCTTATTGACAGGCAAGGAATTCTAGAAGAGATAACAGAACAACAAAAAAATCAAAGAGCATTTTTTTATATTATTACTATATATTTATTTCGATATATGAACAAGTTGCTCTCAGAACAGACTCGATGAAATGACAGTAGTACCAAAGGACAAACGCCACTCATGATTCACTGAGAGATGATAAACTTAGGTGGTATTTATATTGGAGAGATCTTCTGTACAACCCTCAACTGGTAATTATCCCGAAGCGAATTAAATACCGTGTTGCTATATAGAAAAAGGAATATTAAATAACTCGCATCAAAATATCGGCAACGATTTAAAAGAATCACCTCTATTTAACAGCCGCTTAATTAAATATGTGAAAGAAATATAGTGGGACAAATGCTCACAGTGGGTTTCATGCCTGTCTGAAATTCATCTCCAGGAATATGCACGGGGGCTGATGATTCCATGCATGTTTACATTTTACATTTGTAAAGAACTATTTTTATTTTATTTTTTAATTCTCCTGGGTATCTAACCACAGTCCGAACGGGAAGAGCCTGGTGAGAAAACCGGTTGAATAGGTCAGCAATCTGAATATGCGACAAGTAGTATTCGGTAAAGCGACGTGACTAGATGAAGCCCTACATATATAAATACATACATGCATATATATATATATATATATATATATATATATATATATATATATATATATATATATATATATATATATATATATGCTGGAAGAAGATAAAGAAGGAGGTAGAAAAATTATACATATATGTATGTATGCAATTATATATATATATATATATATATATATATATATATATATATATATATATATATATATATATCTGTGTATGTATGTAGAAAAATAAGAAAGAACACGTTAGGTAATTAATCCGGTGTTCTTAGTATTTTTGTTTTTATTTTTAAAAAACAGTGCTCCAGAGAGAAGTAGAGCTTAAATTATAATTATTTTTAAAAAATCATATTTTTTAAAAATAATTATATATATATATATATATATATATATATATATATATATATATATATATATATATATATATATAGATAGATAGATAGATAGATAATAAACAATAAAATCTAAAATTACTTCATATGGGGAA
>OZ038489.1:110913352-110938352 GCA_964036315.1 Acanthosepion esculentum | reverse complement strand
AATTCTGATAACATACCTGCGATAGGAAAGAACATTTACGAAGTTTGGCAATTCTATAAAATTTACAAGCACATCAAAGAGCAGTTTGATCAATTGTTATATTTTCTTAATTTTTTCAACCGTTTTCAATTTATTTAATGGAAGATATATATATATATATATATATATATATATATATATATATATATATATATATATATATATATATATATATATATATATATACATATATATTTAAAGAAATGCTCTGTTTTATAATAAACAGTATTAAATAACATTTACCGGCCTGAATGTCCGAGAAATTTTCATGGAAAATTTTCGCTCTCCGACAGGAATCGAACAATATATTTCAAGACATTTTATATTATGTTTAACGTTCTTTTTATTATCGGACTATGTCCAATTCTAAAATATATGACGTCATTTGTTTACATTTGATACGCTAGAGCAGATATGAATAGAAGTGATTCATGGAAGATTTAAGTTTAAAGATAGTAAAATCGACCTTGCTAAACAGACGCTCATCTGTGGCCGAACGGTTAATGCACATCACGCGAAATGATGGTTCCGTATAGGATACAGGTTCGATTCCTGTCGGAGAGCGAAAATTTTCTATGAAAATTTCTCGGACATTCAGGCCGGTAAATGTTATTTAATACTGTTTTTTAGAAAACAGAGCATTTGCTTAAATACTTGTATCTATAAAAAGAACGTTAAACATAATATAATATGTCTTTAAATATATTGTCGGACTATGTCCAATTCTAATATATATATATATATTTGTGTATTTAGGCAGCAATCCTTCATTCATGCACATTTCATTAAAAACGACTGGCAAGGTGCTTTTATTTATATTTTATATAATTTCTCATATTTTAAAAAATTATATAAAAAACTAAATAAAAACACCTAGTCAGTCGTTTTTAATGAAATGTGCATATATATATATATATATATATATATATATATATATATATATATATATATATATATATATATATGCATACACATTACATTTGGAATTAAGATACCTTTAGTGAGTGACCTTTTGCTCCTACGCGGTTTAATCGTTTGTGGTATCAGTTTGTAGTATACTGTTTATTTTGAGAAGGAAAGGGAGAGATTTTATATGGACCTATTGGGACGTATCGAGAGAAGAAGAAGGCACTATCACTGGAATCATATTATGGATGTAGGAGAGCCTAGGTAGGGGTAGGGAGAGGGAGACCGATGAGCTGACCCACATCCTAATCGTCAAATGGTCAAAATTTAATTCGATGCGAATTCACGGAAATTAAAGAAAAACTGAAAAAACTGAAAACTAAATTTAGTAAAATGAAAGAGTGTTAATTCGGAATTATTGGTATTAAACTCGTTCATATATGAGAGTAAAAAAATTGCAGGGGTTTTCTCAGGATTTTGAGTGAATTTGGTTACATAGATATGTATTCTCATGCGATGGTCCCCGTTGCTAATACCTACTCTTATAGCTTTCTACAGTTGCATAGACTTAGATATCTATATTTAAACACATACATATATACGCTAGCTGGCATGTATCTACAAAGGCCCTATGATAGGATGAAACATTTTCGAAAGGTAATAAGTGGAGTTTAGTAAAGTTAGAAAAGCCCAGGAATCAACTTAGACATAATTAGACAGAATTACAAGACAGAGATGAGAACAAATTAAAATTATTGTTCGGTACTAATGTATAATCATTATCTATTTCCCTAGATATATATTCCTAGGCCACTTCTCCAACGCGTAATCTAATGTGTATCTATAAGTAACCCGTTAAACGCTATTAAATTCTTGTATTAACTTATATACCATATGTTATGTATTTAATGGTAGTAAAATTTGAATACTGCTGAATCGTATATAATGATTATATATAAGTTATACGGCTGACCTATATATATATATATATATATATATATATATATATATATATATATATATATATATATATATGTATGTATGTATGTATATATATATGCGTCTCCACAGCAACACATATATATACACACAGCTATACATGCGTGCATACCCCAGCACTTACATATATCTGCATATGCATCCAATTTTTTTAATCTTCCGTAACCTGTTGTTATAAGATATTTAATTAGCCCAGGGATTATCTAATCGTTTATTATTATGTCATAATCCATTTCGTGGTGATTTAATCCCCATATGTAGTGGATATTAAGGATGACTCAATAGATAAAACCAACGATGGGAGAAGGAAATCGAAATAATTGTAGTACAACCGAAGCAAAAAGACAGGGAAACTTTAATGTGAAAATTATTGATGGACATCAAGAATTATTGCTGACTTGGTGATGGAGGTGGGATGTGTATATGGTGGAAAGTAGGTTGGAATTTGGTAAAGGATTAAAAAGGGAGGAAAAGTTTAATGTTCAGTGTGAGGTTTCATTGATCAGTTCACTATCTTGTTAAGGGTTAATAGTTCAACTTAGTTCAGTCCAGACTGGGAAAGAGCAGAGATTCCCAGGTGAATTCCCTCCTGGGACAGTTCATGTTGGTTTGATGGGAGTTTAGGTAACCTCAAATATCCTCCGGTTACGGCATTTGGAAATTAATTTGTTCCTTTGGTTTAATAGAATCTTGTGGTTTTCAAATTTGATGATTTAATTTTCTCCTGTAGGCATGGATTGCATTTAATTTTAAAGCTACTAGGAGTGCGGGCAAACCCTAATATTTTCCAGTCAATCTGAGGGTTTTCTTTTTTCTCTCTCAATTCCATCAAACTTTTTTGGAAGATATATTTAGGATTGGAAAATGAGTGCTGATGTGTATATACACGCTGCTTCCATTACCCCGCGGAAATTCCAATATAGACAAATTTGTAGTCCTTGTTCTCTTTGGGGTAGATTGTTGCCTGGTATATCACTTTAGATGCCCTACATTTACGATTTATTGGGTAAATATCTTGGTTTCTACAGCTACATGGGTTATCTGTACAAGGTGAATTTTTCGTGTCGTTAAAATTATTAAAGATAGTCCTATTATGGGAATTGATAATTTTCAATATATTATTTGTGCAGAAATAACTAATGTTAACTGCCCTTATATTAAAGACTTTCCTTAGGGTTTGGTTATTATATATATATATATATATATATATATATATATATATATATATATATATATATATATATATATATATATATATATATATATATATATATATATATATATATATATATATATATATATATATATATATAACCAAACCCTAATATATATATATATGGAGGCACGGTGGATTACTGCATAGCGGGTTAGATCGAGGAATCGGAGAGACGAGTTCGAGTTCCAGTGAAATCCATTACATTCACTTACGTGCTAATACCTTGGGATAGGTATTGATCCTCTTCTTCTCCCCGAGCTATGGGTAAATAGCAGGCAGACCGGGTTCTATAGCCGTAGATGACAAATGGTCTAACGCAGAAAGAATTGACAAACTACTGGGGAAAAATAATCTGGTCTGTCAGTCATGTATCGAAAGATACATGAACGCCTAAGCCAGTACATATATATATATATATATATATATATATATATATATATATATATAATAAATACGTTGGTATGATCCAAGTCAATCCTAGTAATATCTAATATTAAAACTGATCCACACAAAGATCTCAAAATACTTATTATCACAGTGCATATGAATTACACAACAAAATCCAAAATTACCTCATATGAGACTAAGTAGATCTATTTTAAACCAACGCGAAGAACGTCGGTCTTATTCAACCCCGGTGTATGGACTGTATTCATGCCGGGATTAGAGATTTAAAATTTAACTTTGACAGCAGCTGAAGATTTGGTACAGAAACTACCCTTTACGACGCCTCATCCAGACGAAATGCCCGAGTTGGTGTTAAGGGTGAGGCGACAGTTATCAGTCTTAAAGGGAAAAGGCTCCACAAAATCAAATCAGATATTAAACTTATAACTCCAAATTTGGGGTTATATGAAGAATGAGGTGTTGATTTGAAACTGAGAAGGGCCAAAAAAAGCAGTTTTATATACAAAAAAAAAATTATGTATAAATTAGCAGCATGGCCTCGCGTTGCCCGTGCTTGATTCAAAAATCTTACGACTCAAACAGAAATCGCTATCACTTGACTTAAAATATTTTTGCCCTTCCTTGCCTTTAAAGAAGTGCCCTTTGCCGTGCTTATGTTGCTACATGGCTTACTTCTTGCCTATCTCTCACTGCGAAATTTTCTAAGCTCTATACTAAACATTAAATCTGTTACGAAAAAAAGACTAAGCAAAATGAACACAAAAAGGATTCTTAACTCGAAAAACCGAATGAAAAAAGAATGATAACAACATAGACTTTTTCACACCCAGTTGTGCAGAATCAGAATCAACGTTGAGTTTAAGCAAGCGAATGAGCCAATTGGAGTAAAGTGCCATGCAGATTTAAATTTTTCCCATTTGTGACGAATGCAGCTATTGATTTTTTTGCATGCTAATTAACATTTGTGTCAGTCACCTGTTGGCTTTCACGCAGGCCAATAGAATCTTCCTGCCTATTCTTGCCAGCCAGCTATAGGCTCTCACTCTGGTTAGTAGGAAATGGCCGCAAACTACAGGAAAACTACCGTAGAAGCATGAAAAAGTTGATTATTTCCACTATCGATAAGAGTTGGGAAATGCACAATCGGTTTTGGCCTTCCACTAAATTGGAGCATGTGCATGTAAATTTTGGTGCGAATCCGTCGAAGATTGTGGCCGTGCATTCATTACACACACACACACACACACACACACACACACACACACACACACACACACACACACACACACAGCCTGACTTTTATAGATAGAGATAGTTAAGTTCCCTCTTATAACAAAATTATATATACAAAAGAGATATATTAACAGGATTAACAATACATCCTATTTAGATAAATTAAATTAACTAAAAATATATTTTTATAAAAATATATTAAAGAGTAAAATTGTAAAGAGAGAATAAATTATCAATTTACAAATTTAAAGATAATTTATATTATTAAGAAAACCAAACCATACCAATATTTTCTAATTTTATCTAGTTGTTAATGTTTTTGAAAATATTCACTCCATATGGATTCTCTTATTTGATAAAGTTCAGTCTGATGTGATGAAGAATAGACTTAAGTAAGTTCAATAATATTCATTTAATTCAAAGTATTTTTAATTGTTCGTGCTAGAAAACGATTGCATATAACTAATAATTTAGACCTTTCTGAACAGATCATATCATACTTACCCTGGACATTCATATATGTGTCTTTTAAGATCATGTGATGTATACTTATGTACATACTTGTCTTCTTCTCTTTGCTTTGCAGCATTTGGTGCCGTTGAAATAAACTATACATAAAAACACATTATATGTGCATTTTCCTTATCTCTTATATTATATCTGCCTTAGGCGATACATGAAATCAGTTAATTTAAATATTTAATATGTATTAATTCAGCATACTGAATTTTTATGAGTGATTCAAAGTTTTCAGGAATATCATGGAAGATGACTTCGTTGGAATAAAACCTGCAAATATACCTACATTTGATAAATGCATCAATTTTAGGACACAGCTACAACATACTTTATCTATAAAATATATGCCAATGTCAGTTAGTCATCGTGTGACATTTTTTTCAACTTTACTTCTAGAGTCCGTAGACCAGCATATCATATCATTTTGGAATCAAGCCGTCTCCGTGAACAACTTATAAATATTCCGGGCCCGCAATACCGAAATTTTGTATTCCCGTTTCATTACTGCGATTTGTTTTCGGCGATATTTTTCGAGATTTGTTGCGTCTAATGATTTTATGAGAACAATTTTTATAACTTGGAAATAAATTTGAGCTTAATCGAAATTAATTGCGAAATCCAGCGAAGGTCACCCATGAAATAAAAATAATGGCTTGTACGGAAAATAATGACCTACGTACATCAACCTGACTTTAGATTAAGTTGCGGCTGAAGTATTATCGTTGATCTTTTAAAAGGTAAGCTTAAATATTAATGCAATACTTAAATATAGAAAAATCAATTTTGAGTACTTCTGTAGTTTATTGTTGCCTACTCCATCTTCTCCACCCTACCTATTGTGATGAAGACACAATCAAGAACCCTACGCAGGGGCTAGATTAAATGTAGCCCAATAGGACGGCTTTTAAGGTAGTTGTTCATAATCTACATCAAAGACAGGGACAATTTCATCTAGAGGAAACATTGAAAATTGGAATCAGGATAATCATTTCAAAGAACACAACATCCTTACGTATCTGATCTGATTTAAGTATGAGTCGCAATTGTATATGTTTATATCCAATGGCATATGTTTATATACATAAACTCTCGGCCTACACTTTTACTAGCATAACGAGTAGCATCCTTACAGAGTGTATGACAGCAAGGACGATGTAAAAATGGATGAAAATGCCCTGAGAATGTACGCATAAACCGTCCCCTGTTAAAATATCCCCTCACTAGAAAATCTTTAGAGTTTTTCTTGTTTTGAATTGTTGAAACGACCGGTGTACAACTGTATTGAAGAGGACCAATATAATATCACAGTTTTCTGTGTGTCCGTGTCTGCAACAGAAAGAGGTCTTCAACAAATTTAGAGAAAATGTTGGTGCTGATCTATGTGAAAAGAGCCTATTGTATCACGTTCTTCAGTCCGTCTCTCCCAGATGAAAGATTTTAAATTAATGTGATATTCATTGAAGCTTGGAAGTAAGTATAATTAAGCGATGGGCAATGCTTTTCAGCAGTTTTCAGGAATATATAGTTTCTATATATCTGTCTGAACGTATGTTGCTGCCGAGTGCTTGTGATTTAATATTCCGACCAATAGACTGAACTATCGTCAATTTATCAGATAGTTAAGCACTTTAAAATAGAGACTAGCCCAGCGTAGGGAAACATGCGCAAGTGTTTGGTAACTATACAAAATAATGACCTAAAACTTTCGAGTAAAATATTAGGAAATCGTCGATTATGTTTCAGCACAAAGTTAAATAATTATCAAGAGAGATTATTCGGTATTCTCCTAGAACATGCACCCTAGGTCCACTCATTATAGTTCTTTTAAAACTCACGGGTTTGCTCTGCGGGTTTTAAAAAAATGTGCCTGAGTAGGCGTCTGCAACAGGGATTACCGCACCACACTGGTATGCACGACTGGTATGCACGTAAGCGAACGGCTGGACATACATATGCATGCATGAAAGTATATGTTATTGAAAATCTATATGTTATTGAAAATGCCAAGAATTGTTTACGAATATGCTTCGAAATTTGATCAGACTTAGTGAAAAGGCAGACAGATAATCTTTGCACTTTTCCTCCTCATATATAAAAACACCGTTGAATAACACCTGAACCTGATTACACGTTGATTTATCCTATATTCTATTTCACGTTTGTTTCTTATGCTAATTGTTTTTAAGACGATTTTTCAGCTTTGGTAAATATTCAATAAACTGACTAAAACTGCCATTTTCGTAACATCATAATTATCTCTAACTGAAGTTTGGTAATCTATTGTCGTTATTCGCTAGTTGGTTGTATCAGCTGTATTCAGACTTAAACTACAAAGTCGAACTCGATTTCTAATGGAAAGTAAAAAGCCGTTTTATTCACCAGGCATAAAGTTTTCTTGTAATAATAAATAGCACAAGGGACTCGATAATGGATAATTTCATTGTCTCCAGAAGGGAAATCTTGCCGGCTACAGTTCAGTGATATAGTAGGTACAATGAATAAGTGAACCACAGGTTTTCTTTTACAAACATTAAGCTCACAAACAGGACATAAAACACATTGAAGGATTTCGGATTTCGGATGTCTTTTAATTCACAGAAAACCTAACCTTATAACTAATTGATTATTAGTCAAGTCAATGTTCAAAGATTACAGCCGCATAATATTTTTAACTTTTGCGGGATTTGCGATCATCAACAGACCTACTGAATATAATGTGATTCCGAACTACGTTGTATTTCCAAGATCACATGTGCCTGATTCTTTAGATTCTTAATTTACTCTTTTTTTAGTCACACAATATTACACCTTTTTCAGTAAGAGCATTTTGACCAGAAACTGTTGAACCCCTGCGAGACGCGCCTTTCGTAATCGGCATAACCATATTCATGTGATCAGTGTTGTTGGATTTACACCAAGGTTTTCTTTCCCGAGACAAATTAAAATGAAAATGGCTAATCAGCTTTATCTAACTATTTAGTTTTATATCAGAGTTCTCCTTCTCCGAGGCAAATTGCTTCCACCACGTCTTCTGAGATATCCTTATTACCAATACCAAGACGGTTTGCTCTAAGTTCAACATCTGAGAAAATTACTTCTTTTAATGGCACGCCATATATATTTTTAATATCTGTAGAATACGGGGTTTCTTCAATTCAGAGTCTATCTTTGAATCATTTTTGATAGTGTGAGAAATAACCAATTTAGTAGAATCTGGAAGAGATTGAATTATTTTTCTTTACTTAAAGGAACGAGGTCATAACCATGCCCACTCAAAATACGTCTCATTTGAGAATTTATATTAATTTTCTTTAATGGTCCTGACACCATGGATCTTCTTGGAAAACATTGCATACCAAACATAATACTACTGTTAAATTCGTGGAGTTTAGTAGATTGTTTGACCAATGTAGACACACATACTTATCGATCTTCGTAAGACGTAGAATACAATAAAAGCCGAATGTAAAATTTCTCCTTCACTTGTTTACTCATGGGTATCCCTTTCTTTAGATGGCTTTGAATGAAGTCCTGGAAATTAAAAGTTTGTATCTTATTTATAATCTAATGTAAATGATTTTTTTTTACTTTCCATTACTTATTTTTTTCTTTAAGTTATTAACTTATTTTGTTTTTACAAATCTTGTTATTGTTGGTCATATAGTTTTATTAATACTTTTATAATTTCATCCTACGTATGGCACTTTCCAAAGGTGCCATACGCAGGATTAAAACCATACCAACGGTTGATCAAAGCCTTGTGAGTGAAATTGGGTAGACGGAACAATTGGGGACCGCCGATAGCTCTACTAGCACAAAGTCACATGTCATCTTGGCGGAGGGCTTGAGAGTACTGGCTTTATTCAAATTGTTGATCAGGCGAGACAACACACTCTTTCCAATAAATTTTAACTAAGGTATACTCGGCATAGTTTCAGTATAAACCACAGGTGTGCTCTGTGGGTGTTGAATAAGTACAAAATGCGCCCGAGCAAGCGTCTGCAATAGGGATTGGCTAGACGCTCTAGTAGACGTGTATCCTCGAATTCGAATGGCCAGCTATACATACATACATGCATATAATTTAATGCAAATCTAATTCATTAGTATCTGAGGCAATCCACAGTTGTAATTGAAGAGAACAGTGTAAACCGAGGATTTACTTAACTGAGTGTCTCTTCCGAAATCTTAAATCTTAAATAATTAATTAAAAATATTAAAATCAATTATTATACTTTTAATACATTATAATTTGGCTCTTTTCTAGGGACAAAGTAAAAGTTAGTTTGCCTAAATTTTTCACCAGTAATTTGCCGAAATAGATATTGAATTCATAGTAAAAAAAATTATTTGGTTTCATATACTTTCAAACTAGTTTTTATATACGTTACTTGTGCAACTATGTCGGTGATTGATCAAAATGCGTCATAGTTTCCTGCACAAATGTCATTTCCATATTTGATATCTTTCTGTTTTTCAGTAATTATTTGATAATTATCCAGCAAAACATTCTTTTTCCTGGTTGGTCCGTTTAATAAGATTTCGGCAATATCTGGGCGGATTTCTTTAAGATATACAACGAGATGGTCCTAAGAGTATGATAAACTATAGCTTTATTTATTATTCTTTGACTCAAACTTGATTGCATAAAACATAATAATAACACGATATGGAAAGCATATACAGAAAGAAATATACAAAATCATTGACAACGTTATGCATGAAGGCCATGAAGAAAGTAATAACCGTCAATAGCAAGAAGACAATATTTACGCGTTAGCAGGAAGGGCAGCACACGATGCCCGCTACGAATTACAAATGTCAAAATAAAAGATGTACAGAAATCTAACCTACTTGAAATCCAGCAGAAAATATGACACATAAATTCAAAGGCGTATTGGAATTGGGAAATATTCCTTTCAGTAATGAAACGAAGTAAAACATTACGCGAAAACCGTCGTTAGAAATAAAGATACATGCAGAACTTCTTTGGAATATCAGTCCTGCTATATGGATTTAATGCTGTACAAATTCAGATAAATGGCGGACTTGTGAAAACAGAGACTCGGTTCACCAAAAACGGCTTGGAATACCATTGCGGAGAATGTGAACAACGTGGAAGTTTTAAAGAAAATGGAAATTGTCAACAAGAAAGACGTTTATACTTAGAATCAGAAAGAGGTTAACCTGCCTAACGAGTTTAGAAGGGTTGAACATGGACTGGGAATGACAGTAAATAATAAAAAAAATAACTTTGCTTAGACCTACAAGGATAGAAATTATGGGGAGCCATGATCGCTTATGTCCGATATGGGTACGGCATGTAAAATAAGAATTTCTTCTGTGAAAACTTTCATATCAAAATTATCAGCTTTATTAGAGTTGAAAATTATTTACATATAAATGTTATTTTACTGTTTTCATCGGTATTTTTCTTTTTTCATTTTGCTATTCAATCTAAAATATTTCATTCTATCGGATTTGAGCAGTCATCGTGCTGGTTAGATTTTATATCGGGTCATCCCATAGTTCTGTCCGAATTTTGAATAAAGAAAACAAGTGACCAAATGTTACATTTAATTACAGATTCAATCAACAGTGTATTTTCCCTGATTATCTATGACTTCCTTCCATCAATTAAAAAGCTTACTAATTCCATTACTGTAAAATTCTTTTGGCTTTGATTCGAAGAACTCACAAATGTCAGTTTTAACCTATCCCTGTGTAACAAAAGCTGTTTCTTCAAAATAATTCTGTAAGCTATGAAACAAATTGTAGTCTGAAGGAGCAAGGTCGGGAGAATAAGGTGGAGGAGGAATTTTCTCGCAACCAAGTTCTTCGATCTTTTGTGACGTGATTCTTGTTGTGTGTGTTCGCGCATTGTCCTGAGGAAACATCACCCGTTTTCGATTCACTAGAGCAGGTCTTTTTTTTCTCAAAGCTTGGTTCAAACGCTCTAATTGCTGACAGTCTATTTGAGCATTAATTGTTGCATTAGGTGGTAAGAATTCAAAGTGGATTATACATTGGCAATCCCACTAGATCGAAAGAAGAACATTCTCGGCTGTGGCTGGGGTTCTTCTCCTTTAACAAGCCACTGTCTACGACGCTTAACATTTCGATAAAAGATCCATTTTTCGTCGCTAGTCAAAAGTATATCCAAAAAAGGTGAAAAAAGTTGGCGAGATGCCAACTCGGGATTTGAGGTTCTTTTCAAACAATTCATGAGGCACCTTTTTTTCCAAGTTTAGGAACTTTTCCAAGTTGTTGAAGATGACGATGAACAGTTGTATGGTTTGAACTGAGAACCACTGCCAATTCCTCATTTGATAAAGCAGGAATTACTTCAAGGGCTGCTTCAATAAGCTTTTCATCAAACTCAACTGGACGTCCGGATCGATCTTCATCTTCAAGGGTGAAATCTCCACCTCTGAATTTTGAAAACAATCTTCTGCAAGTTCTTTGTTTCACACATTCCTCTCCATAAACTGAGTGAATGCTTCTATCCGCTTCGGCTGCTGAGTTTCCTTTCTTGAACTCATAAAAAAGGATTATGTGCCTCAAATGATTTTTGGGTACTTCCATGTTAGCAGGGTTTTAATCAAACAAAATTTAATTTTATTGTTCTCTGAAATAAAATTGGATCAGTTTTAATGGATCTAAACATAAAAATAATGTTCAGTTCCATTAGACATCATAAAATACACTTTAAAGTTCGTTCATCTTAGCAGAAATTTAAAATTCGGACAGAACTTATGGGATGACCTAATAGATGTCTAGAGATCACCTGAAGCACAATGAACGGGATGCATTTAAAACTGACTTCTTGCAGTTGGAACTTTTGCTTTACGAACGTATGGACATTAAATGTATTTCAAACTCCTGTTCATCTTTGATCACACTAGGCTGCATTTCTCGTTTGATCTTTTCTATATAATTTAACCTGATCTATAAAGAAGTCTGATCAAATTACGCATATTTGTTTGACTTAAAATATCTAGAGCAATGGTGACGTGGTTCATTGCTAATTAGAAGAGTTCAAGATTAGATAAATGAAATTGTGCTACGGCATCATATCCACTTCTAATGAACTATTCCTTTAAAGACAGCAAAAAAATCTCAAGATCCGTGAATGTTGCTTGCTTTGGTCTGTTTGACAATAGACATTAGTATTAATAACAAAAATGAGGTACGATCGAACAAAGACCACTCAAAGATATATATCTTAACACTCCAACCTAAAGCCGTCATGGGTAAGACGATAAGCTACGTCCAGCAGCAAGGCCTCTCAGCAGCAGATTTTGAGGAGCGTGGAACCACCTCTTAATTACCGGTGTTTCCATGTTCAACCTGACCCGGGGTGGTAGCACCTGTAAGGGTCCCATCTATGGTCAAATAGATAACTATTACCGGCAATTCGTTTTGGAAAAAAATTATTACCAGCAATGCAATTTTGAGGGAAAAATATTACCAGAAACAGATTATTGACAAAACAAAATATTACCAGCAATAACTAAAAATTGTTGGCATTAAATAACCCATTGAGGTTGATATGCTGTAAAATATAAAAAAACAATCTAAACCAAAGAATACATATCCTATTCATACGAATCCATCCTAAAAATGTTGTCGGCATTAAATAACCCATTGAGGTGGATATGCCATAAAACAAAATAAACCAAATCAATCTAAAGCAAAGAATATATATTCTATTCATAGGAATCTATCCTAAAAATGTTGTCGGCATTAAATAACCTATTGAGGTTGATATGCCGTAAAACAAAACAAACCCAATCAATCTAAAGCAAAGAATATATATTCTATTCATACGAATCTATCCTAAAAATGTTGTCGGCATTAAATAACCCATTGAGGTTGATATGCCGTAAAACAAAATAAACCAAATCAATCTAAAGCAAAGAATATATATTCTATTCATAGGAATCTATCCTAAAAATGTTGTCTTCATTAAATAACCCATTGAGGTTGATATGCCGTAAAACAAAATAAACTAAACCCAAACCAAACCAACCGAAAGGAAAACGAGGTATGGAACATGTACACGGTACCCTATCAGTTATGGTTTTATTTCTCCAGTATCCACCCTCGTATTTCTTTCGTGTTTTGAAATGTATTATGTCACTCTCTTGGAAAATACAAAAAAAAATAAACAAGCCCGAGAAACATTTATCCTCAATGTGTTTAATTTCTCCGCCACCAAAATTGTACAACGTGTATATTATTGTTTGTTTGGCGAACTTTCCCTTATCCGTTTCTCATAACTGAGAAAGGTTTCTATAACGGACGAATCCAGGAGCACGTCTAATGCAATAACAATTCCCACGCATCAGCAGCATGTACCAAATGTTGAAATACTGTATCAAGTTCTAACAGATGGAAAAGCGAAGATAATTATTTTCCTATGGAAATCCTACAAAAACAATACTACTCTATATTTATTAAGCTTTTCTTAATATGGAACGGGTAAAGCTTAACGGGATGAAAAAACAATCTATCTACACGAATGAATTTCTCTGCGAGATCCAACTCAATAGTTCTACGGTAGCCACACGAATATAGCGGGTACTTAATAAAGTTTAGTTTAAAATCATTACCACACACACATACGCCCTTACAAATTCAAATCCCCAACAGCATTCATTCATTGGACAGGAAGCAACGCTGCTATCTGAAGCGACAATTTTAAAATCGCTATATTTTCATGTAGTAGATTTTGTGCACTTTTGGAAGAATCAGCTCGCAGGTGTCTCTCCAAAACTCATGCACCGATTGGTCAGTATCGAGCAATCAGATTCTCTGCATGTGGAGAATGATTCTTCCCGCGCTGCGCTCCTGATTCAAAGACCACCTATATAGGCATAAGAGAAGAGGAGCAGAATCAGTGAAACTTCAGCTGCCAAAGACATCCACGAGTACTTCAAGTATATTTTATTCGAGGATAGCTGAAAAAGGTTTTGGTCAAATCCACTTCTCAAAATCTGGAAGAACTAGAAGTATTCTGTATAAAGCCAAGTTCTTTACAGTATAGTGTGCCCAATATTTATGGATTGTTTTATTTATCATCTGCTCTACGACATGGCACTTCGATTACCAATTTCCGATTTTCCTTATCTCCGTGCTGCGTTGAGGCTTCTTTGTATCTTTTAGTCCCCTCTCTTCATGTTTTATTTTACTGAGAATTTAATAAATCTCCTTCCGTAAAATCTTCTCGATTTTCGTTAAGGTCTACCTTGCTGCGTAGTTTCATACTTGAAATAATTTGCTAGACGGGTTAGGAATTTATCATAGTTTGAAAACGACTATTTTAAAAGAGTATATATGATAAAGATCAAGATTAAGAAAAAATATTATTTTTCCATGTAACGTGTACATTCCACACGTTATTGTTCATGGATCTCCCCTAATTCATGTCCTTTCAACTCATATCTTTTTTCCTTTTGATATCTCTCCGAATCTCTGCTCCACCATTTTACCTAACCACGTAGGTTAGGTGTTGCATTCCGTTCAATCTTCTGCGAGAGTTTCAGATGTCTCCTCCCTCTTCAGTGCTTCATTTCTAGCAAAATATTAACATATCAATATATGCATAATGGTAAGAAAACAAAGATTTAAGGGATGTAGAATATAATTCAAAAAATGATTTTTATTTATCTGCAACTTTGTATTCATCGTTGATTTTAATGTCACAGCATTTCGGCCGTTATGGCGTCAAGCCTTCTTCTACTGCGCGTTGATCCCGGTAACCTAAAGAAATTTTGGACCTAAAATTTTTATTTAATCTACGAAAGAAAATTATTCTTGTTCCAAATCATATCGTTTCTGTTCTTTGATATAGACCTTTGGGATTCTATAGCATCACTCCAGGAGATTCGAAGAGAGGTAAATCTTCTAAAAATCCTAAATGGCCCTTTCGCTTGGATCCATTATTAATCAGGTCAATTAGCCAAAGGCAGTGGAATTATAATAGTTAAATACCAATAAATATTATATAATATAGACGAGGGTAAATAAAAATTTGTTTTATTATTATATAACAAATACAGAACAAAACCAAACATATCGTATATCAGGACATAATTATATATTATAACTTCACACCTCTCTTTCTGAAAAGGATTACCACCAATTTATAGCCAGTTTTCCATCTCCAAATGAAGGAAAATATCGATCGCAAATTTGTAAAACTCAGCTCCTTGGTGATACACCCAGTACCTTCCAATATTTTCACTTCTTCATCACCACCATAATATATATATATATATATATATATATATATATATATATATATATATACACACTAACACACACACAGATAGACACACAACATATATAAATAATGATGAATGTGGAGACGTTAGAAATTCATGGTAATATTTTATTTCGAGAGAAAAATACTCGATATCGTCTCATCAGGCAAAACAATTTAAAGCAAAATTTGTTTTAGGTTTTACATATATATATATATATATGTATATATATATATATATATATATATATATATATATATATATATATATATATATATATTACAGCAAAATACATTTTTGGTTTTATATAAACACACACACTCACACACACACACACACACACACACACACATATATATATATATATATATATATATATATATATATATATATATATATATATATATATATATATATGGTGGATTTGTTGCACGAAGAAAAGCAGATCTCGCTGTCCAATGATGGAACCATGTGGCAACTGATCTTCAACCACTCGTGCGAAATGGCTCAACCTCATTTTCCATCTGTCTAAAACTTTTCACGACCTGGAAGACACGCATGTTCATAGATGTTGAGCACAACTTTAATTTAGAAAGCCCTCATTTGTCGGCCGCGTATATGTGTGTCTCCATCTGAAATAAAGAAATATTATATAATATAGACGAGGGTAAATAAAAATGCATTTTATTATATGGCAAATACAGAACAAAACCAAACATTTCGTACATCAGGACATAGTTATATATTATAGGTCCACACCTCTCTTTCTGAAGAAGAAGAAGAAGAAGAAGAAGAAGAAGAAGAAGAAGAAGAAGAAGAAGAAGAAGAAGAAGGTGGTTATCTATTCTGTTATAAAAGGACACACACTTATACGCGAATGACAAATGAAGGCTTTGTAAAATAAAGTGCTGCTCAACATTTATGATATTCATGGGTATCCCAGGGCCTGAAAACTTTTAGACAGATCGAACAAGAGGTTGAGCCATTTCGCTCGAGTGGTTGAGGATCAATGTCGACATGTTTTCACAATTAGACAGCGAGGCCTGCTTTACTGCGTGCGACAACGTCACATAACACACACATATTGTTTTCATTCTATTCAGGAATCTATTGAATTGCATTTAAGGTGCTGCCTTGGCCCTCTTCAGTGTCCGTAATTTTACTCTAAGTTTGCGTATCAGTTGGAGGTGGTTGCTCGCGCAGTCTGTATTTTGCTGTGTAAAACGACATTTTTGAATCTGCTATTGATTGCAATATAGTCGATTCATTGGTTCAGTCCTCTTCCTGGGCTCCGAATTGTCTATATACGTTTTGGGGGTTCCTGTCTAATACCTGAGCGTTCCCTTGTTCACCATTACATCCTCTTTTCTGCGCGTTCAGCACATTTTCCTCGTCCGAATTTGCCAATTATTTTACCATCTCTCTTTTTTGTCTACTTCGGCATTCACGTCTCTCATGACTATAGTAATTTCTTGCCAATTTCCTTGAGCCTCGGCGTTGTCCAGCGTACACTTTTCACTTTCCTTCTCTGTAATTTCTGGTGTCAGTGCGTATGGAACTATGATAGATATGCTGAAAAGCTTTGTTTTTTTCTTCAGTTTAATGACAATCGGTGATAGTATGCACGAAGCACAAATTGGTAGCTCTGTGGTCAATCTGCAAGGAACAACTTCTTAGAGTGGTCATACGAAGTACTAATATGTGCAATGAGTCATGTTTCATTGGAAAAATACGAATAGAAAATTAAAAATTACTCAATTATTCGTTTTGTTTCAATTAATTTGCACATAGTTACGATTTTATTTGCATTTATTTTCATTTTTATTATTAATCCCTACACTAGATATATTGCACATATTAGATTTCAGGATTTGTTCTTAAATCCATATGGAGATTTTTCCGATATATAGTTTCTCTGCTTCAAAGATTAAATTCTAATCCCAAACCACACAGGAATCCATAATTTGAAAGAGAAAAAAATGAGTACATTTCTTAGCAATTAACTTAAATGGGAATAAATAGACTGTTATGAACATACTTGTAAATATATATTCTTGAGTGATTCAGATATTCAAAATTAAATCGCTTAAATAGTTTTTAATCAAAATGTACAAGGAAATATATTAAATTGTTTTCTAATTAACTTAGAAATTTCGATTAAAAAAACTGTCAGCTGAGATAATTGGCAATCATCATATAATCATTTAACAATTTCCCAGGAATTGGTTTCTTTTTTTTTCAAATTTCAAATGATACGCTTTCTTTTAGTCTGGGGAATTTGAAATTCCAGATGTTTCCTTAAATATAAACTGTTGCAAAATAATGATTTTTTTTCTAAAAGTAATTTTGAATATAAACAATACTCATTTTATTTAAGATATTTGCATACATTTGCAGACGTTATGATTATTGTAATTTTAGAAAATTACATATATTTCTTTAGATTGTCAATACAGTTACAATGTGACTACAGATATTCAGTATCAATAGTTTTGAATTGTTAATGAATCATTTTCACTGAATAAGTGGGTTTATTTACAGTTGCTTTGTGTTACTAAACCTTTACATATGCAAAGTGTTCTTTAGCTTAAAGTTGAATCTAAAGAAATAAAGAGATATTCCAGAAGTAAAATCATACCAGCAATCTTCTTTTATGTGCCGTCTCACTTCAGGGCAGAGGCGTTCATGCCTCTCTATTTCGTTCTGTCCCTTGAAGCTCTCAATAAAATTTGTCTGTTTGTTATTTCTGACTCTGTTCTCCCATCCACTAGCTGAAGCCTGTTAAGTATGTCACATGTTACTTTCCCCTGTCCATCTTTACCTCTATCAGTCCCGTGGCTATCAAGTTTTACAAGCCCTCTTTCCTCATTTGGTATCCCAGAAATTCCAGCTTTCTCTTCCTGTGGTTAAGTATAAGTTTCCTCTTTGTTTCCATTATCTCATAAACCTTGTTCTTCATGAAATGTTTGGCCCATGGTATTCTTAACATTCTTCTGTAGTACCACACTTCTGTTGCTTCGAGTGTCTTCTTCATCTTTGAGGAGATTGTCCCCACTTCGCTGGGGCAAAGGAAGACATATATTCCCAAGTTGTGCTTTTCATTGAAGATGAAGGGAATGAGGGAATTATTTGACTTTTCGCATTGTTTTCTATGCCTATAATGGTAAACAAATTGGTTCTCAGCATTGGCATGATTCTAATGGAAAGCAGATCAAGGAAATTAATCTGAGCTGTCACTGAAGATGATGCACTTACTGTCCTCTGTCAAAATACTGCAAAGGTATTTATATTTGCGCACCTGCTTAATTTTAGTCCCCGGCTAGTTAATCACATTTCGGGCTCATCTTTTTGAGGAAGACCAGGCATTCTGTCTTGTAGTTAATGCTTCATCCTTCTTTTTGGTCTCCTTCGTTACCTTCTTTAGGAGGTTTTGTAGTTTTCCTTCCGTGTCTTCTATCAGCTCTGTCTCATCAGCGTATCTTATGTTGTTAAGATTGTGGCCGCCAATGATGAATCCTGATAGGATTTCCTGTTCTCTCAGAATTGCCTCGCAATATAGTTTCAATGAGTCCGTTGAGAAGATACAACCTACATTGCTCTTTCTTATAACATTTTGAGCATGAATAACGCCTTTCTTGGTCCGATCTCTTTAACGAACCCGCACTGTTCTTATCCTATCTCTGGCCCGATACTGCGGCGCGCTTTTACCCTCAAAATACGGATGATAAGTTTTGTTATGTGGCTAATTTGCCTCATTGTTCGGTGGAGTTCACAATCATTTGCGCCTTGAGACAAGGTTTTTAGGTAGTGCTATGAAAATAGATCTGCATTGATCTTTGGCTATATCCACACTGTTGTAGATTTCATTTATTATTTCCGTAATTATATCTATGTCAAAATCATCTAAGGCTGTCATAATCTCTGTTACAATTCCTTCTGGCTCTGCCGCCTTGTTTCTGTTCAGTTTGGCTACTGCAGCTTCTACTTCGGTTTTTAGAATTGCAGGCCCTTTGGTAATTTTCTGTATTCCTCTGTTCTTCTCTTTCTTCCTGGAAGAGTTCTCCAATATATTCGTTCCAGTGCTGAAGATTCTTCCTTCTCTAATATGTATGCTCCATCCTTAAGCAGCCTGTTGACGAACAATTCTTCTGTCTTATTAGTTCCATTATTTGTTTATGCATATCTCCTTTGTCCGTGGTACTCAGTCCCTCTATTTCTGTGCATTTTTTGATTAGCTACTCGTCTTTAGTCTGCTTGAATTTTTCTGTATTTCCTTCTGTATCTTAGCAGGGTTTTCTGTCTCATTTTCATAATATCAAGAATCTCATCAGGGATTCATTCATTTTTTTTCTTCTTCCTTTATTCTCCTTTGGGATTATATCGTTTCCTGATGTCACTAAATCTTCTCTTAGTGCGTCCCATTTCGAGTTTCCATTTCCATTTTGTTCCTCATATCTTCTTTTCAAACTGTCCATATACTTTTGCTTCAGGTTCAGATCGCTCAGAAGTTTGTTTGATTGCAATTTGGATGCTAGGTTTGGCTTCTACAGTTTCCGTAATTTTCAGTCATATGAGTGTAAAGCTTGGGTAGATTTTGCAGTGAACCATTGCATTCCTGAATATTTTATTCATAGTTACGTTGCCAAGTTTGATTTTAGTTTCAACTCATGGATCTCTCCATCTCCATAACTGTCTCGGACGTTCGTGTAACCATGTGTTGACTATTACATGTCAGTGGACGTGAAACATTGGACCAATTTTTTCTCCACGTTCATTGCAGCTCCTAGTTCGAATTTTCCAGCTATCTCGCATGCCTTCTCCTTACCTATTTTGGCGTTCAGGTCTCCAATGATAATTATGACTTTTTTTCGTGTGCAATGATCCTTGGCTTTTTTGTCTAGCATGGAGTAGAAATATTCGATTTCTTCTTCCTAACTGTGTATTGTCTGTGATTTGGTTTGGTTTCTTTAGTTTTACGGCATATCAACCTGAATGGGTTATTTAATGCCAACAACTTTTTTCCTGGTAATATTTTGTTTTGTCAATAATCTATTTTGATAATATTTTTTCCTGAAAATGTATAGCTAGTAATATTATTTTCAAAAACTTATTGCTAGTAATACTTAATTTTTCCAAAAAGTATTGCTGGTAATATTTTGTTTTCCAAAAATATATTGCTGGTAATAGTTTTTTTTATTCAAAAATGTATATCTGGTAATATATTTTAACAAAGTATATCTGGCATTGAAACCTATTTTTATACATTTATAATACTTTTACCTCAGTTTCGGTGTTAACTATTTCCCCATAACTAGGACATTAACGGGTGCTACCATCCCGGGCCTGGATGGACCTGGGAACACCAGCAATTAAGAGGTCCCTCTGAAAACCTCCTGATCAGAGGCCTTTCTGTTAGACGTAGTTTATCGTCTTACCCTGGACGCGGATGTGGTTCATATATATATATATATATATATATATATATATATATATATATATATATATATACACACACATATATATATTCATATATATATATATATATATATGTTGAGGGGTCCTCCCCTTTTTTCACAAATGGACTCACCCAAGGTATACGTATACTACTGCTAGTGAATACACGAGGAGCAAGCTTACGAGCGAACGAACTAGAGCGTACGAACGTAGCGGCCAAGAGTCACAGTGAGCTAGCACGTAGACTAAGTAAGAAGTCATTCAGTTAAACTTCGATACCAAACACTGCATATATATATATATATATATATATATATATATATATATATATATATATATATATATATATATATATATATATTTCTACCAACCCGCATTCCTGGACCTACGAAGCTGTATTACCAGTTTCTATTATTACGTTCATCCATTTATTTTCCTATATTCATTCTTGCCGTTTGTTATTATTGGTACCGGAGTTCCTCCCGGAATTCACAACAATTTGGCGGGGAGGAATTCGAACTCACACGGAAGGAAAACGAAAGAAATTTCTCCCTCGTCGACTACAACAACTTGGCGCCCAGGAATTCGAACTCACACAAACGAAAAACGAAACAAATTCTCCCTCGTCGAGCAAAGCAAATTTGCGGCGAAAAATTCGAACTTACACTAAAGGAAAGAAGAATTTTCTCTCTCGTCGACCACAACAACTGGGTGACGAGGACTTCGGACCTACACGAAAAAACAATTGGCCATTTGCTAGTGTCCACAACAACTTGGCGTCAAAAGATTTACGAGGATTAAAATACAGAAAAGCGAGTTTTTCGTCAGACTCTTATCATGGAGGACTTGAACATTTTTTTAGTAAAACTTGTAAAATACCACAATGAACAGCAATTACAACTCCAAGAAAGAATGGAAGAGAAGTGGCAAAACAATTACTACAAACGCAGAAGGAAAATGAAGAATGGCAAAAACAATTACTACAAACGCAGAGGGGAAATCAAGAAATACAAATGTAACTCCAGCAACTATTATTAAAGGTATCGGGTAGAAAACTACAAAATATCGAAAATATCGAAAAAGAGGCGACATTTTCCCAAGACGCAGTGTGTAATACGATAGAAACATTCAAATACTCTCTAGAAGAGGATAAAAAAATCGGGGACTATTTCGGACGTCATGAAGACATCTTCAATATCGATTGTCAAAACTGGACGGAAGCTAAGAAGATACGTCTATTACTCAGGAAATTGGGAACAGAGGATTACACAAAATATGCCAAAAAAGACAAATAATTTAACTTTTGACAAAGCAGTAGCATGCCTTACGGAGATTTTCAGTCCAAAGACATCGTTTTTCACAATAGGTGGAAATATCTTAACCTCGTAAAGGGCGAAAATGTGGACTACTCCACGTTCGCTGCAATCGTGAACAAACATTGCGACGACTTTAAGTTTGCAGAATTAACTCTTAACAATTTCAAGTGTCTTATTTTTGTACAAGGGTTAGTCTCAGGTAAATATAGTGAAATGCGTAAAAAAATGCTTTCAAAACTGCAAAATGAGCCTGGATTAACACTACAAAAATTATCAGATGACTGCCAAAACATGTCTGAGTATAAAGAATGACTCGAAGCATATCGAGGAGTCAGGAGTAGCACACATACGTCATACAGTGATACGTCGATACCAAAGATTATATATATATATTTTTCTACTAACCCGCATTCGTGGAACTACTAACCTGTATTAGCAGTTTGTATTATTACATTAATACATTTATTTTCCTATATTCATTCTTGGCGTTTGTTATTATTGGTAGCAGATTTCATCCCGGAATCAACAACAATATATATATATATATATATATATATATATATATATATATATATATATATATATATATATATATATATTATGTTTCTTCGTCTTCTTCTATATGCCGTGTTCCTCCAGGAAATGGGCGTTCATGATCCTCTAGAATCTTTGTCCTTTGTAGATCTTTATAAATTTTATCTTTTTGTTATCACTCCTATTACCTGTTCTGCCATTCATTTACATAAGATCGCTGAGTAGGTTATATGTATCGCTCATTTGTCCCTCTTGCCTTCAATTACGAGCTGTAAACAGGAATATCATAGAACGCTTAGCAGTATTTAATTTAATAAACATATTGAAGAATTATGAAATGTCATTATGAGATTTATAACATTTTACAAATAACTAAGAGAAAAAAGAATTGCCTCAACTTTATAGTAACATAATTGCAGATAGTAATTCACCATTTCAAGCGACCACATCTAGTCTGTTTTGCAAGAATTCACACAAGAATATATTTCGGTGCGACTTTCAGTCACCTGTTGATTTCATGCTTCCCCTCTATTGAACTGGCATCTGGCAGATTTAATCAATCAGTTTTCAAGAGAATCTCCTCTTCTGTCCAAAATTCGATCAACTCTGCAAACTTAATAAAAGATAGGCGATCCTGCAACCACAAATGTTAAACCGGTGCGTTGTAAACTGATTCAAAGAACTCGTTACAGAAGTCGACTTCTCAGCTCTGTTTGAAGACAGATTGATCAATAAGCAGACGAGTATATCAATGAACAAGTAAAACTGACAACGATATATTCTCTTCAAAACCGAACGATATACAAACGAAGGCCGGACGAAGTGATCACCACTTTCACAAATAATGATTAATATCCATGTGGAATAATTTACGAACAATTCTCAGAAGCGTCTCGTTAAATCATAAACCTAATTCTATCAATGTAATTTCATGATATGACCCCGTCAGACTAAGTGACCTTTGTAAAAAAGAAAGGCAATTAATATGCTAGCTTTCCTTAATGACCTAATGACTAATGCAGTTTTTTATCGGAAGGAAACGCTTTAATGAATAACTTTTTTTGTTTTTTTTTTGTTTAACGGCGTATGAACACTTTATTTGTAATTTCATGTCGAAATTTATTTTCTTAGGAACATTAAAAATTTCCTTTTCAAAAACGTATTGATATTAATTTTTTTAACTGTATTGCTGGCAATTTTTCTTTTACAAAAATATAATTCCTAGTATTTTTTCCTTAGAAAAATCTACTGTTTTAAATTTTGCTTTTTTTATATTTTTAACAGAAATACTATTAGTATTTTTTTTAATATGAGAATATATTGCTCTTACCTTCACTATAAAAAAATATTTCTACTCTTTCATATTGTTTTGACCCTGGTTTTTGTCCATAGCAATTGCTACCACTCAGTGTCAGAGTGAAGATTAGAATAACAGCAATTAAGTGGTGAGTCCACGCCCCTCAAACATACCTGATTAGGGGCCTTACTGCCGGATAACTTTTTTTTAAAACTACAAATATCTTCTTTTATGTGACGTAAGCGATCATGGCTCTCCACATCCTCCATCCTTTGTAGCTCTCAATAAGTTTTCTCCCTATGCTACTTCTTCCAAACTCTGTTCTGTTATACACTTTTTAAGCCCAATAGGTATGCCACGCGTTGCTTTCCTTGTCTCGCTTTCCCTCTATTTACCCTGTGAGTATCAGATTCTCCGAGCCCTCCTTTCTCATTATGGGCCCCAGAAATTTCAGCTGCCTCTTCCTGGTGTTAAGTATTAGCTTACTCCTTGTTTGCATCCTCTGCAAAATCTTATCATTACTCACACGCTCGGTCCAGATATACTTAGCATCCTTCTGTCGAACCATACCTCCATTGCCTTGAGTTCCTTCTTCATCTTTGAGGAGACCGTCCAACATTCGCTGATGACAGATATAACGTAGCAGTTCAGTACTCTTTTCTTTGTTACCAAAGAAATCCTGCTGCCTTATAATAATCTGCCTAGCTTTTGGAATGTGTATCTGTCTTCGGATCTCAACTTTGCACTTACCGTCCATCAGAATAATTCCCAGATATTTAAATTTCCGCATATAATTTTTTTTAATGTTACC
>OZ038489.1:110900852-110908352 GCA_964036315.1 Acanthosepion esculentum | reverse complement strand
TAATCCCCAAACCTGTATGACAGTATATAAATACAGTTTCATTGTAAAAATACCAGCAATACATTTTTTATAAATTAAATTACCAATTCTCCCAAGAAAATTTAAATTTGGCATTAAATTACTCATAAGGAGTTGATATTCCTTTAAACAGACAAACCCAAACTCTGAGTATCATCTACCATGTAATCTGTTATGAAGACTTTTATTGTAATTTAACCACACCCACACATGGACTCTCACAGCTATAAATAGGAGCAGGTACTGCCTTTTGGAGAGGGACGTTTCCAGTAGTCAGCTCTGAGAGTCGAACCGAATATTCTTGCGATAACGCTCTCGTTTTTTATATGTTTGCATTAATGTTTCTGTTAATATATTTGTTTAACTCAATTCCTTTATATATGCATTTATTTCTGGCCCTAACAAGGCCACGGAAACTTGAAGACGATGACACTTAATGACTCATGAGGAACGCAAAAGGATTACGTGGAAATTTTCAATATTGGTTCCACTATTGTCAATATTTGGCAATCCAGAAAAGGAAAAAGAAATGGAAAAAATGTAAATAATTATTATGAACTTTCTGAGAATTCATGTCTCTCGGTGAAAAAACACTCGTGATTCCCTGAGTGAGCAAGAAATTAAAATTATTGCATTTTTTTTTAAATTTCTGTTCGCCTAAATCCTAAAAAGTGAGACAGTCAAACATGGACGAGTTCAAATCCGCCATGCTCCGTTTTCTTAAGTTCCAAATCGAACAGCAAAAAGGAATGGAACAACGGTTGGATAGACAAAAAGAACCGTTTGAAATTCAAAAACAAACTGTACAAGAGCAAACAAACTTTCTTGAACTGACAAACCGAGGGCAAATTAGTCAAAACGAAAATGCGTTCTCGCAAAACATGATCTGGGGCAGAATTTTGCATATTCTCCGCATAAGGATATAACTTTCTCTTCCTATTTTTGAAGGTACGAGGATTTATACACCACATATTGCACGAATCGGGCAGACTCTAAGAAGGTTCGCTTACTACTTAGAAAACTAGGCTCCATGGAGTACACCAAATTTGTGAACTATATTTTCCACCGTAAAAAAAGCGAACTGATATTTACTGAAGCGTTTACACTTCTTACAGATTTTTTTTAGTCCTAAATCTTCACTTTTTCATAATAGATGGAAGTGTATGAATTCAACTAAAACGGATAGTGAATATTACACTACATTTGCGTCAGAGTTGAGTTCGAATAATTTCAAGCTACAAATCGGAGCAGTTACTGCCTTGTGAAGAGGAAAGTTTCCAGCAGTCAGCTCTGACTGTGGGACCGAATATTTTTGCTGTAACACTCTTGATTGTATATATTTGTAATACTGTTCTGTTAATATATTTGTTTAACTCAATTCATCTCTTGTTTTTATTTCTGGCCCTAGCAAGGCCACAATGAAAGCATATAAACATATAATTTTGTTTTAGATTAAAAGTCCCAAGAAAAGACATTTTGGCATTAAATGACCCATAACGAGTTGATATGCCGTTAAACAAACAAAATAACAAACAATTTTGGCATGTACTATAATCCACTGTGAAGTCCTTATGCATCCAATGTCAATTTTTTTTCTCTTAGATTAAAAATACGCTATTCTTTATGTTAAGCACCGATGTGATAACTGTTATCACTGAATTTATCTACCTTGCTTTAGATTAGAATGACGAAGCTCGAGTTGTAGGTTATGATATCTCGAAGGCGTTTGACAGGCTTTGGTATGCGGAAACTCTCCACAAGCCCAGAAGCGACGTTCTCTCTGGTCGGGTATTTGCCATTATCGAATATTTATTTTTAAAAAATCGGACAATGATTGTCGTGTTGAACTGTCAACCTTCTAGGACTTTTCACCTTAATACGGGCATCCCCAAGGCTCTGTCCTTGTACATTCGTTTTTTTTTCTTATCTTTTTTCACAGCAATTAGGTATTTAAGCTGATGACAACATTTTTTTCTTGTCTTAATAATAAATTCGATAGATTCTACGAAGTAAAACTGTCCATATCTAGAGGTATTGCCTAGATATGGGCAATGTAACGGGGGCAGTCGATTCGCGTAGTTTAAATTATGAGTGCAGATCGGAATTCCCTTTAGATTCAGATCAATATACATCTGAGAAATGGCGGAGGTCACAACGGCTGAAACGTTATGAGAGCTACTAAACTGTACTCTATTAATCTTAAGAGGCACTCCTCTCCGACTTCTATTAGAATTACTAACCTCCAGGTAAATGACTCGTGGTGCCTTTTCGGCCTAACGATATCGGTTTACACGAAGAGGAAAGACTACATTGAAACCATTGCAAGGTTAACTACTACGAAATTTAGTTCACTGTCTCGTACTAGAGAATTAAAATATCCAGAAACTATATTACCTATCTATAAATCTACCATTCGCCTCTACTTAAGATGCTGCCTCGTACAGTCTGTTGCATCTGCTATTTATCTTGAGCTCCTTGATAAAATCCAAAGAAGAGTCAGAAATATTATAATTAACCCTGATGACATCTGGGCTTCGGTTACTTTTCACCGACGTAACGTTGTCTCACTCTGCCATTTCTACACACATATTTGGTAATTTTTCGGGTGACTCCTTCGCTGTGGAGCTCTATGCATATAAATATGAATATAAGCCCAGTAATAGCCTGCGAACGAGGACTCATCGATATATATGTAAATTGGTTAGAGTAAACCACATATTTGATGTGGACCCGAAGTAGGGGCCACGGAAGGAAAACACGGAACACGGGTTAGAGGTAAGAAAGATATATTCAACAGAAGAGTTACAAAGAATAGTTTAAGCAGAGCTTATTATCCAGTGGTGCCTGATGTTGGTATCGTACGCGGCTGCGCATTACTGGTGCTACTACGATGATTCACATAATAATATAGTACTGGAAGAGTCCATGATGTAGTGAAGTATCGGTCTCAAAACACCCCCCCTTCCAAGAGTTTTCCTCTTTTTTTTCTTTTTTTTTTTGTTTTCTTGAAGGAAAAAATAAAAGTAAAACTGTTAATACCTCTTCCTCTTGGGATTCACGTCGAGTGGTTGATTGTACTCTTGGAAAATGTCGTATCTTTTTCAGAGTTTTTAGAGCCGTTACATGAATTTACAAGTAATTCTTCAAGATGTTTTTGCTGTAGTTCTTTTTTCTGAAGTGTAAATTGGTGGAATTCTATTTGTTTTTTATGTAACTCCATAAAAAATTGTTGCTGTCTTTCGTCTGATTTTTGTTGGTGGAGTTGCTGTCTTTCTTCGCTTTTTTGTTGTTGAAGTTTCTGTTCTGTTTGTTGGTCCGAATGTAATTTGGGGAATCTTTCTTCCAATTTCTGCTGTCTTTCATCTGATTTTTGTTGGTGGTCCATCTGGACCTTTAACATTTGGACAATTATTTTTTGGCATTCTTCCATATTTAGATAATATGTAGACAAGTAATGAAGGAACACACAAAACAGAAAGATATAGATAAATAACAGCAATTACTGTTGCTTTGAAAACCCGTGTACCAAATCTAGTAGTCAATTAATAAAATTAATAAGATCTACTTACTGGTTTAGATCTTTCGAGATACCGTTGTTCCGTTAATTTCAATGTGACCATTTAAATTTTCTCCACACTTATTATGTTTTTTTTTAGAAGTGCGAGGAGAAAAATACCACTTATACAGCAAAAAAAATAAATACACTGGATTTTTTTCCTTCATTTGGGAGAATTTGCTTTGCTTTTTTTTTCTTTTCTTTTTTTTTAGAAAAAAATCACCTCAATCAATTTCAGGGAAGGGTAATTTTATGCACGAGATTTTTCGAACTTGAGTCAACCGTAGAACTTCGAGCTCTTGAGTTTGTCAGTTTGTTTTGTGCACAAGCTGGGTTTTTTGTAAGCAGTCGTTCTCGATACTTGGTTGCTCGTTTATTGCGTTTCGTTCGCTGATGTAGTAATGCCAGTTCAAAGTCTAGTTCAACACTGATGTGGGAACCAGTTGGGTTAAACGAGTCCTCTGTCGCCACTGATGTAGGACTGGGGCTTTGGGGTTTCAGTGTGGGTGCGTGTCTCGAATCCTCTGTCGCCACTGTTGTGGGCCCTAAGTAGGGGTCATGGAAGGAAAACACGGAACACGGGTTAGAGGTAAGAAAGATTTATTCAACAGAAAAAGTTACAAAGAATAGTGTAAGCAGAGCTTACTATCCATTGGTGCCCGATATTAATATCGTACGCGGCTGCGCATTACTGGTTCTACTACAATGATTCACATAATAAAGATGTAGGGAGGTATCGGTCTCACAACAATATTCTATGTTAACAATATTTTTCTCGCATTCTCTCATGTGGAACTCCCTTCCGGCTGCATGCTTTCGAGTCAACATTAATCTTCAAAAATATAAACGCAATGTGAATCGATATTGATTATTCTCCTGACTACTTTCGCTCCTGATTAACGCTACTGTTTTTTAAATATTCCTGACCTAGTAACTCCTTTTATCTAAGCGGACATACTGCATTGCTTGGGACGAACGGGAATAAAAAGAAATCCTAGGTAAGGACAATATAAATAGTGTAAATAATGCTATCTTTTAATGATTTTTGAGAACCATTTTCCACAATATCAGCTCGCCTCATTGCGCTTTTATTGACTCTCATTTTCTATAGACATGAAGGAGCGATAATATAAAACTAGGTCATCTGACGAGAAAGTTCTTTCATTGAGTCATAACAAATAATTTTCCTTGTCAGAATCTATCTTGCACATTTATAAATCAACCGCCCAAGCATTGAATATTGTGACTTTATCTGGCTCTACTATATATCTAGATATACCCAACAAAATACAACGAATTGTCTGTAATCGTATTGGTCATCAGCTTGCATCATAAACTCTGTCACGTATCCACCACTGTAATGAGGCTTCCATCTCACATTTTCTTTCTCTGTATTTTCATTGCAGTTATTCTACTGAGCTTCCCTACATGGTAGTTCGGCCGCGTGATATTACGTGTTTATGATAGACTACTTGGTTTCACAGTTATAATATTAAAAATATAGAGGTAACCGTAAGATTATTATCATGCAATTCTCGCCCATGAAATCTTTTTCGCTTGTTCCTTGCCTCACTGTCTTCAAACATTTAATGCAAAATTAACCGTCGTCGTCTGTGTTTCAGAAACTGCTTTTATTGGCATAACCCATCAATAAAGTCTTCTGATTCTCTTATACCCAAAGGTATCCCTGCTCTTTATTATCAGTATCAGCATCCTTGAACTGAAATTGATATATATATATATATATATATATATATATATATATATATATATATATATATATATATATATATATATATATATATTTACGTTTTACAAGTTTATGTTTGGAAGGGATAATTTAGGCGGATATAAAACTAAGAAGAGTTGAATGCAGACTAAAATCATTATAATGAAAATAAGAAGGCTGCGATTTAATTATGTTTCGCTTTTAATTTTTATTTCGTGAACACCGAGATGTTTACGAAATAAAAGAAATTACAAACGGAATGGATAATTAAGGTCTCCATCTTTTCATTATCATATATATATATATATATATATATATATATATATATATATATATATATATATATATGTAATTGTAAATGTAAAGGGGTCTCCCCTTTTTACACGAATGGACTCACCCAGGGTATACATATACTACTGACAGTGAATACCCGAACAGGTAGTAGAAGAGTTGAGTTGGTCGAGTAGAATAGTAGAGAACGTTTGGACAGTCAGACGGTGCAAGTGTCTCATTGTCTCAGTAAGAAGTCATACAGCGATACGTCGATACCAAAGACTATATATATATTTTTCTACTAACCCCCATTCCCGGAAATACTAACCAGTATTACTCGTTTGTATTATTACGTTAATACATTTATTTCCTATATTCATTCTTGGCGTTGGTTATTACTTTATACCGGATTTCATCCCGGAATCTACAACAATAATATTATTTAATAATTAGTAGGGATAATTCCAAAGAGGATATAAATCGAAAGAACATAGCAAAAATAACAATGATGAAAGCGGGAATTTTAGAAATCAATGGCAATAATTTGATTTACGGGATAAGACCCGTCACTTCAGATTAAAAAAAATTACAACAATATATGAATCTTAAATTTATCCAGACACAAACGAAAACACTTATAATTAATCAATTGTGGTAAAATTTTGGTAGGAAGAGACATCTATAGCTGCTAAGATTGTCAAAAGCGGTTCGGCTAGGTTTTACCTTCAAAGGTTTTGGAATTGCAAGAAGCCATGTGTCTGAGATTCTACTTCGCTCAGAATATAATGATATATGTTTTTTTATTTAGTTCTAAATTGGCTAATAATCCTATTCACTTTCGGGAGAGACATTGTGGATTTATGCAATCATGATTTCATTTGTCATGTTTAAGTTCGTTCAAATTTTCTGAAACTTAAATGCTACTAGCCTTCAAAGTCCAGACAATGTGAAGTAAGACCTGTATGCAAATTAACAATGGAAAGATACTGTCGAGTATTGGCGCTTCCTGAGTTGTAAAGTCGAACGTGGTGATGTCAATATATATATATATATATATATATATATATATATATATATATATATATATATATATATATATATATGACTTTTTCTCTGATATAAAGTTTTCTTCTGTCACCTAATTCTGAGATACCTAGTTTAGATCAAAATCAGTACAGACGCATAGTAGTATTAGTCACGATTTCTCACTGGTTAGCAACGATGTCCTGAAGAGGCATTATTCATCAGAATTAGATGGAGTTCATATACTTTGCGAAATATCGAGAACGGAAAATGTAAAAAACGGGTTGATCTATTTCTACACGTACACACACACACACACACACACACACACATATATATATATATATATATAAATATATATATATATATATATACACACATACATAAAAACATACATATATACATACATATATATATATATATATATATATATATATATATATATTTATATACACAAATTACATACACACAGACACTATAGTTAACTGCTACTAATGTTTTTTTCTCCTGATGATGGTCATGTTGCCCGAAACTAGTAGAGGCAACTGATTGAAATAATAAAAACGAAAGAATATTTATATACAACCCAGTGTGTCTGAAGATTTTAATTTTTATTGTTCAAAACACACACACACACACACACACATATATATATATATATATATATATATATATATATATATATATATATATATATACATATATATATATATATATATATATATACATATATATATATATATATATATATATATATATATATATATATATATATATATATATATATATATATATATTATATATATCATATAATTAACAAACAGATAATCTAATGTGTCCATTGATTATATTTTATTTCGGCAGGAAAGCGATTTTTCCTGGTTCTTCAAATCACGTTTCC
>OZ038489.1:110875852-110895852 GCA_964036315.1 Acanthosepion esculentum | reverse complement strand
GGTTTTAGCGTACTATCCTTGTTCACGTTGGTTACCAGGCTAGATAAATCATTCTTTTACAGAAACTGTAACTAAGGACCGCTCAGCATAGTTTGAATATAAATCACCGGTGGGGTCTGTGGGTGTTGATCAGGAATCTCCAATTGTGATTATCTCGCCGCAATAGTAGACAAATATCGTCGGTTTCAAGGGTGTGTGCAATTTTCAATTATTATTAGGGATAACTAATTTATTTACAATTTTAGTAGAAAGAATATTTGAGATTAGAACTATGAATTTTGTATTGTTGTATTGCTATTCGCAGTCTCTAGATTTTTTTTTTTTTTTAGATTAGTGGATTATCTAAGTACGGTTTTAGCGCTGAAGATGAAAATGTGTGGGATGTAAAGAAGCTTAAATGTTTTCTACATATTTCTCTTCATCTAGATATTCAGGACTTGGACTCTAAGGCAGAATTCTATGAATAATTCTGACGTTATTTCTTGATTGTGATGGGAATATGAATTAATTTCCTTAATGGGTTTACAATAAAATTTAGAATCCAATTTGTTATTGATATGTATTGATCAGCTGTCGGGAAAATGTAGATCTTTTTAAAATTCCATATTCAGGTAAGAATTCCGAGATAAGTTTAACGTTACGTTTATTTTTTGTCTCTGATATACTATAAGGATATAATAAAGGAATATCGTCCATCTATATTAGGCAAGTAGATTCTTTTTATGCATGATGTGTTTAAAAGGACTAGACTCTAAACATCCTAGAAATAGACAAGAAAAAACAACACTAATATCAGATCTCCTAGGTAAGCTCAATTTTTGCTTATAGAAATTTTATTGAAAGAGAAGTAAAGAGGGTTAGTGATTAGTTTAGATAGTTTTATAATTCCATGTACTGGTAGAGAAACGCATTCTTTAGACTTGTTGAGGTATTTTCTCAATATGTTCCGGAGTTTTGCAACGAGTAAATTTAGTGAGATTTACATATTTATGTTTCTATCCTCTGGAATTAGTCACCCGTTTTTTAATGTGTATTCGGTTGATGGTACCTAAGATCGGAGTTAGGAGTTTTGTTATAATTTAGCAAAATTGTGTGATATACTGTTGATTCTGCGCACAAATGATCTGATAGGTATTTAAGGTTTTTGTGTTTTGGGTGAGTCGTATAGTGTGGGTGTAGTGAGGTGGTACGCTTGGGTAATTTATTAAATCAGACATGCCTAATTTTTGAATGCAGACGTTGGTAGCCAGTATGACTATTCCGCCATTTTTATCCGACAGCGTTATGATTATATTTTCATTCCTGCATAAGTTTTCAATGGCAGTAAATATCTCCTGGGTAATGGTTATCGGTAGCGTGTCTGCACAACTAAAAATCATCCATTAATTATATATATATATATATATATATATATATATATATATTACAAACAAATGCTTAGAGTTACAAAATTTATATACAGTTTTAAAAACTAGGAATTTATTAATTTTAATTTTATTAGTCTCTAAGGCCTTCAACCAACATCTCATCAGGAGACAGTCGTTGGATAATTGACAAATTAGCGAAAAAGTTCATAAGAAGGACGTTCCATTGAGACCCATACCATCAATGTTTGGTTCAGCCCAACATTCTTTGACCCAATGGTTTTGCATGTCATACAACCGGTTCGAACATTTTATGCTAAATATTGTATACCTGATTCGTTTACGTTCGTTAAACGTTTACAGGCCATACAGCTTTGCCCTGATACAGATTTTATGTCGTTTTTTTTTTATGTGACCGGTCTGTTTACTAACGTATCATTAAAGGAGACTATTAATATTTGTGCAGACTTGTTATATGAATTTGACATTACTCCACCTACTTTTCCTAAGGATGTATTTATGGAACTTATGACACTTTTTACCAGTTCAGTGAAGTTTAGCTTTGATCATGTCATGTACAGTCAAGTGGATGGGGTCCAGATGTGTAGTCCCCTTGGCCCTGCGTTGGCTGATATTTTTCTTGGCTACCACGAGATGTTGCTCTTTGGAAAAGTGTCTAATCCGTTTGTTTATGTCAGGTACGTCGATGACACTTTTGCAAATTTTTCAAATGAAATTGAGGCTGTTAACTTCTTTAATGGCCTTAACTTTTTACACGAATGTTTGTCCTTCACTATGGAAGGGGAGAAGGACAATTGTCTGCCCTTTTTGGACGTTTTTGTTGAGCGTAGCAGAGGGTGTTTTCTTACAAGTATTTATCACAAACCTACCTTTACGGGTCTCTATTTCAATTGGTGCTCGTTTGCACCTACATCAAGGAAAATCAATCTTGTTAAAACCTTGGTGTACAGGGGGCTCGAAATTTCTTCTCCTACTAGAGTGGATTGTGAATTTGAGAACATTAGGGAGATTTCCCTCAGTAATGGCTATCCGGAAGCCCTTATTGATTATATTATTAGTAAGAAGACTAAGGAATTTCATTCCCCTAATTTTCAAGGGCCTTCTAAATGTCCGGTTTATTTGAACATTCCTTGGATTGGGGATAAGGTTCAAAACTTAATTAAGCAAGTTAGTAAGTCGGTTTCTGGTTGTTTTTCTTCTGTTGCTTTACGTTGCATTTTTCGAACTAGGTCTGCGTTTCCGTCGTTTCGCAAGGATGAACTGCCCTAGACAAATTGAGTAATTTAGTATATGAATATAATTGCCTTGCATTTGGAAACTAGAATTAACCAGCATGTACCTTCTAAAATACGATAAGATAGATAAAACGTGTTATCTCCCCCACTAAATATGGAATTGGCTATTGCTCAACACTTAGTTGAGAATATAGCCTGTGCCAAACTATATAAAAAAGAGTGGTTTAAAATCATTCATACGGCTGGTTCCAACAATTATTTGAAGATTTTGGAATCAGTCTGTATAGGAGTATGGAAACTTTCTCTCTGCCGGCTGAAAGAATTTGTGAAGTCCCTTAATCTGTTGGGGGATATTTTGTTTTAACCGTCCCTCGCTAATTATTTACACGTTATTTCCCCTTCCCTCGTTATAAGTATATACACTTATATGTTATTTTACCGTGTTTCCCCCATTTTTTGCTCTTCATTTTCGTCACTATTCTTTCGGTAATTTGTCAATTATCCAACGATTGTCTCCTGATGTGATGTTGGTTGAAACGGCCTTAGAGACTAATAAAACTGTATATATATATATATATATATATATATATATATATATATATATATATATATATATATATATATATATATATATATATATATAACCTTTACATATATATATATACATTTATAAAATATTTTAATTAATATATTTATTAAAATTATATATATATGTATATATTACACTTATATATATATATATATATATATATATAAATGCATATATACATATACAGATGTATATACGCAAACAGACACATATATATATATACATATATATATATATATATATATATATATATATAAATATATATATAAAAAATATATATATATATTTATAAATATAATAAAGAAAACAACTGAAAAGTTGCAAATTTTTAAAAAATTGTATGTTTTTTTTGTGAAAGTATTTATTTATATTTTATATATATATATATTTGATATTTCAGATCGGCCACGATCTCTCGTCAGAAATGGCTGTTTTCAGAGGTTTTAAGAAGGTATACGTGGCTTCTCATTATGCTATATATATATATATATATATATATATATATATATATATATATATATATATATATATATATATATATATATATATATATATATAAATGTTTAATATTAAAATATCTAGCAAAAAATTTGATTGCGTTAATGTAAAAACATTTTTGCTGTTCAAAAAATGCCAGGAGGCGCGGAGCATCTACCAGATGATAGTTAATATACATACATACAGAGGTTCACAAATACATGTTTAAGTAAATATTGCGTGAATGAATTATTGTGGGACAAAATGACTTTTCTCTTCGGAAAGTAAAAATTATACAATTTCATAGAATATTCGATTCAGTAAGTTAATATGACCCAGATGAGCAGTTTGCAATCCGAGCATAGGGGTCATTCGAGAGATAATTAATCTGAAGCATTATTAATTTATTCATTGAGTTATTTCACGATAATGATTTTGCACGATATTAAAAATGATTAATGCTAGCAATTTTGTGCATTTCGATAGGTATTATTGTTTTTTATCACACACACGCACACATATACACTCACACACACATATATATAAATAAATATTGTTAAATATATATATATATATATATATATATATATATATATATATATATATATATATATATATATATATAAATATTGTTAAATATATCAGGCAACGAATTTCTATTTGGGTGATGCTCAGCCGTTCTAATCTTCGTATAGTTGCTTTAAGTTCGGGAGAACATAAATACAAAATATTTTCAGACATTTGGAAATGTTTTTTATTATACTGTTCCTTGATCTAAGCTTTTGGTTCGCATAAGTCATCTTCAGAGTGGTTATATGGACATTTAAAGAAAGACATTCACCATCAAGGATGATATCATTTTATGTTGACATAGAAGATTGCTATGTGACTATAACGGTCTCGGTACCGCTGACACAGTTCATAAAATCATGATGCCGTTCTATGACGTCGTACCACATGAGAGACCAAAATAGTAACATCAGAGCAATATATCTAGGTATAATGCAATGTCACTAGTTTGAAATATAATCTTTTTGAGTGCGTTTTGCTTTGTTGTAATGTAGAAGGCCTCTAATATCTAAAGGTTCGTTTTACTGTGTGTATGTGTCAGCATTGTGTTCTTAACTAATACCTGATAATTATCAACATATATATATATATATATATATATATATATATATATATATATATATATATATATATATATATGTAAATAAAGAGAGAGAAAAAGTGAAATAGACAGATAGATAGATATATATAGGTAATAATCCGTTGGTATATGCTCCAAGTGAATTCTAATAATATAAAATATTAAAACTTATCCACACAAATAGCTCAATGTATTTCTTTCAACAGAGCATATAAATTACATTCAATAGGAATGTAAAATTACCTCATGGTTATGATCCTTTGACCTTACAAATTAAGATTTACTCGGAAGTATTTTCAAACCGATCTAGTTAATAAGATAAGATGAAATGAAACTTATTTTATCTTATTACGTTGATCGTTTTGAAAATGCTTGCGAGTAAACCTTAATTCGTAAGTTATTTTTAAATTCATATTGTATGCAATATATATATATATATATATATATACATATATATATATATATATATATATATTTATATATATATATATATATATATATATATATATATATATTGGATTGATTGATAGCAACTGGGTGTCAGGAAACGGAGAGACGAGATCTAATTCCAATTGGATCCATTACATTCACTTATGTTCTAATAACCTTGTGGAAGATATGAATCCTCTTCTTTTGAAACGCAGACTGGGTTCCAACCGGTCAAGCAGAAGAAAGAATTCGAAACTTCCGCTTCGCAGGCATATCCGTCACCACATCTACTCAGCTGCACTGCATGTGCTCCCCCTACAACTCTATGGAATAAGGGACAAAAATGTCTATATACATACAATTGTGGACGGAATTATTCACCCCCACTGGATATTTGCATATTTTCTTAGAAACGTACTTACTGAAGTAACCATGAATATTTGATGTCGTATTTATCTTTAAATAATTCATGAAGTTTTTATAGGTTTTGATATTCATAGATATAGGTTTTCTAAATTTTGGTGCAGTCAAAATATTGGCACCCCCTCCCGCCAATTATGGCATTTATGAAATAAAATTGCTCTATGACAGTTGTAATAGTTTCTTATTAATTTGGCATTTATAATTGTTTATAGTTACGTTGTTCTGGAATTGTCATCAATGGTCGACTGAACTTGCTTTGTTTCAATGACTTTTGTTTTGTTATTATTAGTTACTTTGTTCAATAAATACGTTAATATCTTGGAATTTCGAAAGGACGCGTCGTTTCTACTTGAAATCGAAACGCCATAAATTATGGTAACATTTATTTCACAAGCTGAATGCACGTGAAGGCTGATTTTGCATTTAATACAAAAACGCTTTGAATATGGGATAGTATTGACCAGATTCTATAACTGGAAGCTACCGAAGAAGACATAATATACTGCGACAACACATTCGTTCTGTAACCATGGCAAAGATGGCTAAACGGAAGAAAACTGATGCGAACAATGTGATGGATGTACAACAGTTTTCAATTATTAAACTATTCCTAGATAAAAAAAATTGTAGCATTATCAAGCAGTACAATGAAATTCATTGTTTTTAAGAATTGAGAACCGGCATCATATTACACTATTTACATTATTCGGACTATTGTCCTCATCCTTTCGCCATATTTATTACAACGTTTCGGCCGTTGTACGCTCCGGCTTTCTTCAGGTGTTTGGAATGTTGAACTAAAATCTTTATTTCTCTCACTGAGGTAGACTGTTCTTGTTCCACGTACCATGTTTAATTGATTTCAGTTGCCAGTTATCTGCTGTCCACAGTGGATAAAGGTGTAAGTTAGATCCAGTGACAGGACCCAATGAGTGTGAATTCAATACCCGGTTAAGACAGTGGAGAACTTGGAGAGGGGAATTAACAGGAGATAATGTAAATAGTGTGCATAATACCTCATCTCAGATATATAGACAGATACGGGCATCAAATTCTTAAATTTTGGGAGAGTGCGAAGGAAAATTGTATTCGTTGTCTCAAAGAATACACACTTAACGCGGTGTATTGTCAATGACATTAAAGCATCAGAGTTGAATGTATCGACAAAGATAGTCACTTGATACTTTTATCAAGCAGGTCATCGAGCTTATCATCCAAGGAAAACTTCCTTACTTGAGGTTAAACATCTGAAATGCAAATTAGCCTATGGTAGAATGTGGGAGTAAATATTGGAAATCTGATTTCTGGTCAGATGAAACCAAACTAGAATTAATTTGTCACATGTCTTCCCGTGAATGAAGCTCATAAATCCAAAATGTCTTTCCCTCCAATTAAGGATGCAGGTGTGAGCATTCAGCTCTAGGCAAGTTTATCTGCTTCCGGACAGGATAAATCATTGAGAGTACAAGGTGTTATATATAAAAAGCATTATTTGGCTATTCTTAACAAAAATCTAAAACAAAGTGAACGGAAGCTGGCTTTGGGGCATCCCTGGACGTTCTAACATGACAAGGATTCGAAACACACGGTACGATTTTTAGAATATACATAGATGAGAGTAAAATGAAGGTATTCGCATGTCCTGACCCTTTGAACATTTATAGGCATATCTGAAGAAAAAAGTAAGAGAAAAATTTCCTTTGAATATAGAGGAACTAGAAGATATGACCAATGAAAAATGAAGCTAAATATCTATCAGCCTGCGTCCGTGCTTGAATGCATCAGTTATGCTAAGCTACTATATACACTTAGCTTGTTTACGGCATATCTTTCGCAATGGTTTGATTGTTCTTAATAAATGAATTCCATCGATAAAACCTTCGAGTCTGGTCGTTTCTCGGGGTTAAATTTATCAATTTAGTAAATTTTCCTATGCCCGTAATAGCTTTCAAATAGTGTGGCATTGGTCACGAATCTGATAAGCAAAAACAGGGATGAAGCCTCAGAGCTTGAATCAACTGCAAGTGCAAACGCATGAAATCCTCCTCGTTTTTCGTAAGGTTACTGTAAAACTGGCGCTAATAAGAGGTTCTTTGGAATTTTTTTCCTTTTTAATCCTTCTCAACCTAAGGTTGTTCGAATGCAAATTTAGGATGGAATCATTTGAATTAACTTTTGGCTAAATGCTAAAAGCCGACTTTTTACCAAGTCTTGCGCAGATTCCCTCCACTTAACTGAAATAATCTAAACCAAACATTCACACAAGACGATTTATTTGTCACATGGACTTTACGTGGCTAATTTAGAAAGCATCGGATGAAAAACAAGGGAGTTATGGTCGAAAAACGGGCAGTTTTCATGGTTTATCTTTATACGCCGGAAGCGAGTAGGACAAAAACCACACTATGTTATTTCTTGCGTGATGGAAATTATTGGCGACATGTTTGAAGGAAATTGGATAAAAAAGTAAATAAGTTATTCAAGATTTGATTTTAAGCAATACGAAAAAGACCATTTTTTTCCAGTTTTTTGCATCATTTGTGTGAAGCCTATGTCGCAGGAAAACTATGAAACAGATGAAATAAACCTTGTAAAATGAGGCATGTTTTGCATTAAGTGCAAAAAACATCACCGCGTCCAGTAAACATCTTGTTCGCGTGTATCCTTGCCTTAGTTTTTTAAAGACTTTGTACCCGCCTTCAGTTTTATCGATTTTTCTCCCAAAGCCGGTGTACCCTGGAGATTGAAATGTTGGCCTTGCCCTAACCTAGTAAATTTGTAACATATGTGTACAATTTTATCGAAATCGGTTGAGAAATACAGACGTGTATTCACACACATTGACGCAAAGACAGACAGACTCACACACATACAGACATCTTCAGTTCGATATATTTTATATATATATATATATATATACATATATATTTGTATGTGTGCGTGCGTGTTTGTGTGATTGTGTGTGTGTGATCACAAGTTTAGTGTTTCATTTAACAAGCTTGCATTAATATCAAAGAACTGAATCCTTGTTGTTGTTTTTCCGAATTCAATGATGGAATTGTCTGCTCTGCCAGAAGAAGTGACAGTTGAAAGCCTCTCTTCATTTTCAGCCCTGACAATTCCAATTACGAGCTTTTCTAAAAAAAAAAATCTGATGATGGCTCAGGTGCAGAGGAAAGCCAAATATGAGAAAAGTATTTTGGAAGAATCTTTATATTTTTATATTGTTTCGGAAATTCTACAGAATCGTCCTTACTTAAAAGTTTTCATTCTTTGATGAATTCACAGAAAACTATTATAAAAAATACCATTATACTTATGTATTTGTCTGGAATTTCTGATTTGGCTGATCTTTTTGGCTCGTAATGTTACTAAGTCACGTTCATTCAATTGTCAATTCTATACACATTCTGAAGTAAATATTTCCTGATTTTACTCCAGTCTGATACAGGATCATATATTAAGTTTATAAATATATTCAAAGATAAAAAAATATATTTTATTCAATTTATTAGTTTCAGTCACCAGTAATATCCGTCTTTCGGAACGAAATGGAATGACTATTATATCACCCGAACTGCTAAATATGTGGCAGTTAAGTATAACGTTTATATACTAGTTTTTATCCGGTAATCGCAGCGTAAACAATGGAGTAAAAAATACATTTCCTAAAGTCGTTATTAGACACCTCACAGTGTGTAGGGGATCTCAGTCTCATCAAGGATTGATAGATCAAAATATAAAGCAAGTACAAGTATTAAAAAAAATATACGAGGGCAAATATAGGCATCGAAATCCGAAGACGTAATGTAATGGCGAAAGATGCTTTCCAATATTTAAGAGAAGTATTATGAAAAACTATACTGGATCGTTTTGCAATATCGATAACCCTACACTGCAGAGAATGTTGGACATGAAGTAGAGACTTAAGGCTACAGATATGTGGTTCTACAAAAGGATTCTGGGAATACCATGGACTAAGTATCTGAACAATTTTACATTGCTTTAAAGAAAATGAACACAAGAATTATACTAATGCATAGAATCTGGAAAGGAGAGATTAAATTTCTTGGAATTGTAATGAAAAATAATAGCTTGGAGAATTTGAAACTGCCATGAAATATTGAAGGCAAATGGGACGAAGGAAAGTAGCGAATAGCCTGAATTTAAAATTCCCAAAACGTTTGCGGAACAGGAATTAGAAGGGACAGCAAAAAGACAAACATAGCTAAAGTCTAAACGAAACAGGCAGTGGCGGGGAGCCTTGGTCATCTGTTTCCTGAAGGAACACGATACATAGAATAATAAACCAAATTTTATGAAAGTACAGTCAGGGGAATAACCTTTTTGAGAAATCTAGAAAAAAGTATAATGTTTATTGTCAAGGTGTCATAACTGAAAGGCAAGAACGAAATATGCAATGTTTCGTTTCGGGCGAGACTTTGTCGGAAGACGAACCTAGCTTTCACCGGATTTTGGAGATGAATCAAATAAAATTATAGGTAAAACGTAATCAACGTAGAAATATTCGGCAATTAGTATTAATTCTAAACATATCACATTAGACTGAATTTTCAAAAAGGTAGGTAAAATAAGCAAGGAGGTTGTTTTGGTTTCACAAGTTCTTCATGATAAACGCAAAAGGATATTATTTATGACTTATGTAAAAATCAAAGGTTAGATGCTCACAATCTTCTTTGGCTTTCTTTAAGAATAAGGGGGAATTAATTTTTCATTGCATATTTAAAATTTCTATATTTTATAGCAACGCGTACAAATTTTAAAATATGCAAAAATCAAAACATTCTGTCGCTAATGTTCTAATTCTGATTCTGTTTAATATGAAGTAATATATTTGACACACAACACGAAGACGTGAAACATTCTTTTGATCAACATATGTCGTTCTGTCCGTTGTGCCCCATTATCTTGCCAGTTAATATATTGAGAAGCCAATGATACAGGAAAAGCTTTGGCTAAAAGATGGTGTATTTTCAATATGTCGTCGTAGAGCTGTGCATTATTCACTGGACTGAGCCATTATGCATCTCTGATCATGGACAACTGGAGATATAACAGAACTTACATTAATATAGAACTCACATTAATTTAATCCTCCGATCCATTCATCACATAAACCCAGTCAGTCAGTTATGTGCCATGAGTGATACACGCGATCATGTATCGTTCAATACATGACTGACGAGGCAGATCTTTTTCCCCGCAACAAGGTTGGCATTTCTTTCTGTGGTAGACCAGTTGCCATCCAAGGCTATATTTACCCATAGCTGAGGGAGAAGAGGAATCATGCTTTTCCTAAGGGCATTAGCATGTAAATGAATGTAATGGATTCGACTGGAATTCGAACACGGCTCTCTGATTCCTTAATCCGATTCCTTATACAAACCGCTATCCATTACTCCATCGTGCCTCCCGACAGGAAAGTTTTGTGGCATCCTGACATCAATTTCGGAATAGCATCGTTTTTCTCGTCATTCATCTACTTGATACGATAAATCCCCTGCGCTTGATGAGACCGAAACCCCCTACACACTGTGAGGTGTCTAGCGAAGCTGAGCAGGAAAGTTGACTGACAAAATTCCGCAGCTAGTATAGAAACGAACACTTTCTAAAAATAACGGCACTTCTGACGACTTCTCAGAATTCCTTTCTTGGGGATGGTAATATTCTTTGCGGTGTTGATGACAACAGAATTTCGTAGATACGATGTTTAATAAGATCATTGAATTAACTATAAAGCGGTCCATGTGTGATAACTTTATTTCAGTACCGGAAACGTACATTATTTTATTATAATAAATAATGTCATATTAAAAGGAATCCAATTTGGTGCTTCAAACTTAATTTGTTTACAATTCGATTATTAATATAAAATGGGCAAATATAGATATGACAGTGTTTAGGAAGATTTATATGAGTAGAACAATCTCCTTACAATTGGAATGACGTGGAAAATAAAGAGATTCGAATCTGTGGATGTAGCTTGGTGTACCCTAAACTGGTGGAACGAAAGAAAGCTCATTCGCTATGGGAACATTGATAGAATAGCACAAGGTTTGTGAGTTCTATGGAATCTAGTCAGTAGTGTGGAAAATAACTCATACTTCACAAGAATGCGAAAGATGATTTTGAACGGTATTAACAGTCAGTGGATGCCTGTTTTGGTTCCATGGATTTCGAAAATGTGGTCATTCACAACGACCTTCATGAACCTGTCTGCGAGAGTGGACCTGATAAATTCGGTAGATTCATCAAGGTATGTCATACCTGAGAAGTTTGAGTAGGAATCATATATTTTCCCACACCTTGTCAAAAGTATTTTAGATATCGTAGACGATCGCTCTGAGGCCTTAATTCCTTCCATTGTACAATGATAAAATATGATTCGTTGACGTCGTGAAAGGAACAAACACACAGACACACATATACATATATATTTTCTGTTTATATGTTATTTTTATCAATAATATATATATATATATATATATATATATATATATATATATATATATATATATATATATATATATATGTTGTGTTGAATGTCAAAGACAACATAGTCCTGCATATTCTCTTTTGAATTTTCTCATATTTTCTAATGAGACTTTTTATTTGAAAATTATATTGAAATAAATATTGTACGTAGTATAACCGAACAATGTAAAAGAAAAGTTGCTGCCAAATTACTCTCTCTCACACACACACATATATATATATATATATATATATATATATATATATATATATATATATATATATATATATATATATATATATATATATATATATATATAATTATGAACCTAAATAGCCAGGCAAACCTACCTAGATTTCACCTACGTGGATCGTCAAGGTACGCTTGGAGCCAAGCGTACCCTAACGATCAACGTAGGTGAAATTTAGGTAGGTTTGCTTGGCTCTTTAGGTTTATAATTGTATTTGCTCTACTTAGTGTATTGAGCCCTTTAATTAGTTATTTGTACTTTAATCGCGTTGGAGGTTTTTTTTTTGGACTCTGAGCTTGAATTCTGGAAGATTGTTTTCGCCTGAAGACATATTCTTAGTTCTTTATTTTTTTATTCCTTTATTTTTATATATATATATATATATATATATATATATATATATATATATATATATATATATATATATATATATATATACAACTTGGTGCATGCTTGTCTCCCGGATTAAGCGATCATCATTACGTACCGTATGAGTATTAATAAATGGTCGGGTGGTATTGAAATCGCTGTCTAAATAGTGAAATACGTAGTTGTGTGTATGTATTTTGCTATATTTACGTTTTAATATGAAATCGAGCAGGTATGAAAATTTCAGGAGCCTATGACGAAAAGAATTTCATAATCAGCTCTCACTGATCGGCAATGTTCTTCGTAGATGAGTCAGTCTAGAACAGTTTGTATTTGATGCTAGTTACCTCTGCCCAGGTGACCCCATGTTCGAATTCTGCTGGAGAGGGCATTTATTTTATTGAATGAGATTTCTTTATATTGAGGCCGGTAAAGGAATATAAATAAATGTATTGTTTAATGAATAAACAGAACGTCTATTCAAATATGAGTATCCACTAAAAATAACGTTTCAAGTGTGAATATCGTTTGGATTAATAAATAAAATTCCATTACATCTTTAGAAAGCACACACTCATGCATAGAGTGCTGTTCGATCAAAATGACTCACCTGACTTTGTTTCAAATTGTTTTCGCCTATTGTTTTTGGGGTCAAACTAATTTTTAATCTTACTAATTTAAAGACCCATTCCCGACCACATAGTAAATAGTTTACTCACCCTAAGGTTTTCTATTGATAATTACAATATTGGATATAAATGAGATTTAGGGAAAAACTCTGTGCAAAAATGTGACTCACTTATTTCCTGAAACTAGTAATCTATAGAAACATAACCGAACAGCTTTAAATAGAGAATGATAGAAGTATAATTTATTTAAAATAGGTAATATAGTTCGAAATATTTAATAATCTATGGGTCCTCCTTTATCTTGAATAACCTTTTCAACCCTTTTTGGCATTGACTTGATTAGGTTCTGGCAAATCTCATCTCCACGCATTGAATTCCAGTCGGATATGAAATTCACAATCAAATCCTCTTTGTTGCTCAAATTCTTTCTCACGAGCCTGTACTTTATAATGCTCCATAAGTTTTCTATGGGGTTGAGGTCAGGAGATTGGGGCGGTCATGTCATAACACTCACCTGCTTCTCATCAAAATATTCCTTCATCAATTTTGATTTGTGACAGGGAGCATTATCCTGCATAAAAATGAGCTTGGTGGGATCGATTTGCACCCTTTCAGCGGAAGGGAGCAGACAAGATTCTAAAATTCTCTTGTACTGCTCGCTCCTGATGGTCTTTTCAATAGGTTTTAAGAAACCAGTTCCATGAAAAGAAAAGCATCCCCAGAACATTATACTGAACGGATGCTTGACAGTACTTATTGCTGAATTCAAAGAGCTTTCAAAGCTTCTTTTTCGCATTTTAGATCGCTTATCCTTTGAATTTAGCTCATCATCGGAGAAGAGAACAATTAGTAAAAAAAATCAGGTGAGCCACTTTTATCGACATCATTGTATGTGTGTGTGTGTGTGTGACAACCACAGAGAGAGACTGTATGTGTGTGTGTGTTTGACGCTATCTGTCGTGGTCACTTTATGTAAGTCTTTTTCTTTATGTCAACATAGAGTGATATATTCAGACATCCTGTTCTGTTCTCTCACAGATTGTACAAGGCACACAACAATAACATTTATCTGTCGGTTACGCTACGCATGCGCTTGATCAAATTATCTCCCCTTTGTCATATTCACTTTAATCATTTTACAGAGACGCCATTCATGGCAATAACACTTTGAGCATTTAAGTATATTAATGTTAGTTAAATAGGCACAATGCAGCTGCGCTTCATTCTACAGCGAAATCCATAGCATTACGATAAAGTGAGACATTTCTCATTCGCATCTACTTTGCTGTACCATTTAAGTGATGTTCAGATATAGATCCATACGCACAAGTAGTGATTGGATGAGCTTTTCCGACAGATACTTATATAAATATTTTGACAAGTAATATTAAAAAGAGCATTCCCTTTTATGGCAATTGTATTTTACTAGATAGTGTTTGGACAAAAGTATATGGCGAACCGTGTGAGTTGGCTTCTTACAGACGTACTCTAATAACAATATATAGTTTGTTTCTTTCAATAAATAAAAAAGCTTTTATAATTATTAAACTTAAAGTCTTGCATCAGCACTTCATTCTAGGGTGTTCTTGGCCATTGGCCTCAACTTACTTATAAGTTGTATCATCTCTCTCACTTCTCTCGTCTTCTTCCGGTCGGGTGACGAAATGTTTTTGTGTCAAGAGATGAAAGACATCAACAGATAATTTTAACCCAGTTATTTTAGTAACGTCCATGTCGACATCTTCTATTTATCCACTGGGGGATGTTCCAGACAAGAAAGGCAACACGTCTACATTGTTTGATGGTTAAGATTCGACTCACTGAAAAAAAAAACTTTCTCTACACCTATCATTACATACGCTGTCTCAGTCAATCAAAATGGACTTCCCATATTTTGTCTTCCTCGAAGTTTGAACAGAGATACCATTCACCTTAAAAATAATAGTCTGCTAATGTATTATTAAACAAAAGCATATAATTTTAAAGAGGAATATTGAGACTGTCGCTTCGTCAATTACGAGATAACTATAGCAGTCACTTGACCCTGCTCGTAGTATCGCAGATGATAAACTAATGCAATGTGCTTTAATATTCATTAGTTTGTACTACTTTTAAATACCAATTAGTTTGTTCTACTTTTAAATACCAATTGCATAACCACATTATAAAGACTGGCATGAAAAGAATTCAATATTTAAATTTATATGCAGCTTATAAAATTTCTCGCGAAAATACACTTGGAAAGGTATAAATCTAAATGTTCCGCCCATAAACTAATTTAATAATAGAGAGAGCTTTCTACAGTTGGTTGGAAACTAGTACTGTGAAGAATAACATTCAATTTGAAACTGTCTGAGCATGTAGCTAGGAAACACACACTGATAAAAATATTTTTTTAAAGAAAAACACAGAAACAGTTTGTTACTTAAGGAATTGAAGTACCCCACATAGTACTGAGCTCAACTTTAAAGAAAATTATTTGACAAGGAATAAAAGAAAAAAAATAATGACAGTGAATGTATTTGTTTGTTTGGGGTTTTATGGCATATCAACCACTATGGTTTATTTAATGCCAGATCCAGTATTTACTAGATTTATCAAAAGCGTATAGTTGGCAACATTGTTTCAAAAACGTATAGCTGGCAACTGTTTCAAAAACGTATAGCTGGCAACATCATTGTTTCAAAAAAATGTATCTCTGGCAACATCATTGTATCAACAAAATGTATCCCTGGCAACATCATCGTTTCAAAAAAATGTATCCCTAGCAACATCATCGTTTCAAAAACGTATAGCTGGCAACATCATTGTTTCCCATCACATTTTAGGGGTAAGGTGTATATTTAGTGTAGGGTTTGGGAAGGGAAGTTAATTGTACGTTGTAATTGTTTTGGGATGGGTTAGATGTGATGGGGCATGACATGACCAGCCGATTGATCGGATCGACGGCCTTTTGGTTGGACGTAGTTTATCGTCATACCCAGGACGCGGATGCAATCTATCGTCATAGCCAGGACGCGGATGCAGTTTATCGTCATACCCAGGACGCAGATGCAGTTTATCGTCATACACAGGACGCGGATGCAATTTATCGTCATACCCAGGACGTGGACACACCTTGGGATTTCACTATTTTCCGATAGCTGGGACCCTAACAGGTGCTACCACCCCGGGTCAGGGTGGACCTGGGACCATCAGCAATTAAGAGGTGGTTCCACGCTCCTCAAAACCTCCTGATCAGAGACCTTGCTGTTGGATGTAGTTTATCGTCTCCCCCAGGACTCGGATGCAGTTTAACGTCATACCCACAGTGAATGTAGTTATCACGTAAGGAACTATAAAAATGAATAAAAACCATAATAAAAATTGCAGTTGATTATTTAGATAAGGAAGCGAAAAATGATCTTCCATGTTACATGATTATTTAATTTTGTTGCTGTTGTTGTTTAACTATAAAATAAAATTTTGTTGTGGGTGTCACTACACATTCTTTCAAACCCATTATTTCATAATTTTGGTAAAAATGCACATTACATTTTCATGATATTTTAACGATTACACCTCTAGTAATAATTATGGGAGATGATTTTGACACCATAACACAATATACTGTACTCCTGAATTAGAAAATGATGCGTGTGCTGAATTTAAACTATCAGGTCGATTACCGTTGATGTACTTCTGAACAACATCACCTGCTGGCGTATAATGGAATGCTTTTTAATTCAGCGATTTAGTTGTAAAAATGAGGAAACGACATATAATTTTTTGTATGTCTCAAGAACAATTTTAGGGGTACATGTATGATAGAATAGGAAAAAATCGTTTGTCGGCTTTCGCCCTTTAGGTCTTCATCGGACAACGTTTGATGTTTACGCTGATGCGTCTATGCAAGAACAAAAAGTGGACTCTGAGGTTTTTAAATTTCAAATTCATTTTTTGTTTCTTTGCTTATAGTTTTACACGTATAATCTAGTAATTTTATTTAGATTATTTTCATTAATGGCTCCATTATTTTTGTTATTGAATATCCCGCAATGTGATAGTAAAATGGGGAAACGATGTAAGCAAAAACGTAGACTTGATTCTCAGCATGCATGAACAAATAAGATTTTAAGTTCAGAACAGTAGAACTAATGAAGGCAAGATAAATATATTGAACGATCTGAAATGGAGACATAACCGCTTATAAATATAGATTAATAAATAGACTATGGCAACGCGTTGAATAGATGCATATTCTTGTAATTCTACGAACCATTTCCCTTCAGGACGTTGGCGATCATTGTTCTCCGCAAATTCTTTTTCCTTTGTCGCTCTTCCCACAGCAATTCTCTTGCTTCACTATTCCTATTTTCATGGAAAATATTCAGACGAATTTCTTAGTTCTACTAGGGAAACCCTTCATTAGTAAGACCCATCATGCCAGGCTTATTGTAGCGAAATATACTCATTAGATTCGTATTCAATACCGTTCGACCCGAGGCAATTTCGCACGAAACTGCTTTTTGTAACCGACTCCCAAGCAGATTCTTCCTCGATCGCTACAAGCTTAATCTGTTGAAGTCTACTGTCAACAGTTTTCCTCCCCGGAAAAAAATGTTCCCCAAAATCCTTCGTCTCACTCTGTAGCGCTTTATGTCTAGAATATTTTATACTTTGACCATTATTGTATATATCCATCCTGCATCCGAGCAACTGGGTCGTCTTCCTCTCATCTCCTCATTACCATTCTCTCCCCGCCCCTGGTAGTGGTGCTGGTGGAGATGGCTCTGAATTAAAGAGATTTTGCCGAGGGCATTCGTGTGGATTTTATTTGGTTGTTTCCGTGCGACAGCGAAGTACACAGACTTGACAAGAAGCGCCTACACACACACACACACACACACACACACACACACACACACACACACACACACACACATATATATATATATATATATATATATATATATATATATATATATATATATATATATATATATATCATGGAATATAGTTTTAAGGCCTGCTATTTACGTAAACACCAACGTAAGGATCAATTTCATCAAATAAGGTCCTAAAGAAAGAAACGTGTCAAAGGAACACTTTTTTTTTCCATTTCTGATTCCTTTACCCCATTAAATTTATTAAGATTTAATAAACTTTTATCTATGAAATAGTATATGATTTAATTCTCTGTTCGGTATTCTGTAGGGCCAGAACTTCAACAAAGTTTGGACTTACAGTCTTCACTCTCTAGAGAGCATTTTCATTCAACGATGTGAATATGCGACTGCTTGTATTTGATTATTTGGTATCATTGCGAATGCATTTGGTATGATGCTTTCATCTGACAAGACTATTTTAGGAGATCAGTGAATCTTTCCGGTAACTGTTTCAGCCTTATTTAAATAACCTCAGACACACGCAAACCCAAACACAATTAGACGCGCACACACACACACTCATATATATATATATATATATATATATATATATATATATATATATATATATATATATATATATATATATATATATTGAACGATAAAAATTATTTAAAAAATCAATTAAAATTTTCAGACATGCTGGGTTGTAGATTAATATTCTTATGCTTTTGTCATTATTATTTCATTTATATTCCTCGACTAGTTTCGACCAACATGGCCATCATCGACAGAGAAAAAATGTCTCTGCTTGTTGTAGCAGCAAACTACAGAAATGAATGTCTTGAAGAAAACGAACGTTTGTCTGTAGTTTTCATTTGTGTTTTTTATTATTTATTTATTTATCTTTTTAACATTCCTTGTGTTGGTCAAACAGTCTTTTTTAAGTTATCATTTGAGATAAGAGCTATGTCCCTTTTTTTTCTCCGGTCTGTTCAGCAGAATTATTTGTGTTTGGGGAGGCGATGGTAAGTGTGTTTGTGTGTGTGTGTGTGTGTTTGTGTTATTTAGTTTAGTGTGTGTGTTATTTAGTTGTTTAGTCTCTGGTAAGTGTGTGTGTGTGTGTGTGTGTGTGTGTTATTTAGTTTTTAAGGGAGTGAGTGAGTATGATATGTGTTAGCTTGTTTATTGCTATGGGTGTGTGTTATCATTTGGCTCATTAGGAAAGTGAGTGAGTATGTTGTGTGTGGGTGTATGTATACGTGTGAGGCCTCAACACCTCCGTAAGCCTGTCTTTTTTCTATGGGTATGGAATGTGGGTAGGTTTTGATTTGTAGGGTTATGTGTTGCTACTATCTATATTGTTCAATTTATGGTTTAGTCTTGCTGGAAACAGGGTGTGTAAACGTTATATCCACTTATTTTCCTGGAACTCTAAAATTCTTCTAGTGTTATCTGCTTTGGGCTTTTCTATTCTCTCAATTATAGTGAAATTGGGCTTTTCTATTCTCTCAACTATTAGTGAATTTGAATATATTTGAATATATATATATATATATATATATATATATATATATATATGTGTGTGTGTATATATGATGAAAATGTGGAAAAGACAAAGCAAAATCCGAATATGTAAGTATATTGTTTTTTTATTTTGTTTTTGTTTTTGTTATTCTGTCAACGTCAGACGTTTCGGT
>OZ038489.1:110828352-110873352 GCA_964036315.1 Acanthosepion esculentum | reverse complement strand
AGTCGGTCAGGTTTCCATCCCGACTTAAAGAAATCGCATGTCTAGCCACACTGACAGGCTGTTATATGCTGGACGTCAGGCCGACGATTGCGTCCAGCATGAAACAGCCTGTCCCCTATGACTGTTGACTTGAATGTTCACTTTTATATTTATATTTACATACGCTCTATCTTTAATATTGAGTACTTTATCCCATAAATATACCACGCCTTAAAACTATATTTCTTCATATATATATATATATATATATATATATATATATATATATATATATATATATATATATATATATATGAAGGCACTTCTTGTCAAGTCTGTGTGCTTCGCCGTGGCATAGAAACAACAAAATCGAATCCCCACGAACGCCCTCGCCAAAATCTGTTTAATTCACAGCCATCTCCACCACCACCACTACCAGGGGCGGGAAGAGAATGGGAATGAGGAGATGAGAGGATGACGACCCAGTTGCTCGGATGCGAGTTGCTGTCGACGAGGTGGAAATATATACAATAATGGTCAATGTATAAAATCTTCTAGACATTAAGCGCTATAGAGTAAGACGGGAGGAAGAAAACTGTTGACCGTAGACTTCAACAGATTAAGCTTGTAGTGATCGAGGAAGAATCTGCTTGGGAGTCGGTTACAAAAAGCAGTTTCGTGCGAAATTGCCTCGAGTCGAACGGTATTGAATACGAAGCTGATGAGTATATTTCGCTACAATAAGCCTGGCATGATGGGTCTTACTAATGAAGGGTTTCCCTAGTGGAAGTAAGAAATTCGTCTGAACATTTTCCATGAAAATAGCAATAGAGAAGCAAGAGAATTGCTGTGGGAAGAGCGACAAAGGAAAAGGAAATTGGGGAGAACAATGATCGCCAATGTCCTGAAGGGAAATGGTTCGTAGAATTAGAAGAATATACATCTATTCAACGCGTTGCCATAGTCTATTTATTAATCTATATTTCTAAGCGTTTATGTCTCCATCCATTTCAGATCGTTCAATATATTTATCTTGCCTTCATTAGTTCCACTGTTCTAACCTTAAAAACTTATTTGTTCATGCATGCTGAGAATCAAGTCTCCGTTTTTGTCTGCGGACAAGAGGCATCCGACGAGAAATACGTTTTCAATTACCAGTCAATGATATCATAACAAAAATAAGCGAGTTAATCCGAGTTTGAATTTTGCGCAGATATCCGTCCTTACGCTTTCACCACAGACAAACCAGTCGAGATCGATGAAGAATGAACACTTCCGATAACACGGTGAAATCATAATTCCTCTATCGTTTACAGAAGGATATCAGAAATGTACATCAATATTTGTGCAGTCAGTTAGATCGGCAGCAAACTGCTGACCGCCAATAAAATTTCACTAATTCGACAACCATGGATGGCACTTTGACGATGAATAAACATGACAAGGTCTGCCGATCAAAGCTATATTTATTTTCTTATTTTGTGTTTCATACACCCACACACAAATATCTATCTATCTATCTATCTATCTATCTATCTATATATATATATATATATATATATATATATATATATATATATATATATATATATATATATATATATATATATATATATATATATATATATATATATATATATATATATATATGTATGTATATATGCGAAGAAGATCATTATTTAAATAAGTATTATTAAATATAACAGGCAACGAATGCCTGTTATGTCTGAACATGAGCCGGTCTAATGTACGAATCTTTGCTTCAATCTCTGGTGAAAATGAAGACAAAATTGTCCAGCACTTGGATATGTTTTTATTAAGTTGGTCCTAACTTTCACATGAGCCATCCTTAGCGTTGTTATGCAGACATGAAACAAAGATATCCAACGTCAAACTCGATATTTTGTTATTTTGACATAGAAAATTGCAATTCAAGGATAATAATCGTGGAATAGGAGATATTTCTTTATTTCTGGTCCTAAAAAGGCCACAACACCACACGGATCCTTCCCTGCATCCCATTAGAATATCTGAAGCTCCACTTCTCGAGAGCTCCTCTCTGCGGCTGCTCGGTCTCACGCTGTTTGCTGACCTGAGATGGAACAATTATATTGAGTCGAGGCTTCATCCACCGCAAAGTTGGCTTCCTGTACAGGACCAGGAAATTCTTCTCCCCTGAATCGATCCTCCGAAATTATAAATCAACCATCCGCCCTTGCATGGAGTATTGCTGCCATATATATATCCCTTATGTTTGCCTCAAGGTTCTTGATAAGATCCAGAGACGGGTATGCAATCTAATGGGTCCTGATCTGGCTTCACGTCTGCAGTCTCTCTCTCACAGACGCACAGTCGCCTCTCGTCTCTTTTATAAATACTTAGATTGCTCCGATGAGCTGCTATCGCTGATTCGCAGGCTCCATGAATTCAAGCGTCCTACGAGGCTGGCATCCCGTTCCCACCCTTTCACAGTTGAAAATTTTATATGTAGACGTCTATTCTACTCCAATTTCTTCATAACTCGCACCTCTTGCCTATTGAACCACCTTCCCCATTCCTGTTTCCCTGATACATATATATATATACATATATATATATATATATATACATACATATATATATATATACATACATATATATATATATATATATATATACATATATATATATATATATATATATACATATATATATATATATATATATATATATATATATATATATATATATATATATATATATCATGAGATATAATAGACAATGAATGTCTATTATGTCTGATAATAAGCCCTTCTAATATTCGAGTGTTTGCTTTAATTTTTAGTGAAAATAAAAACAAAAATTGCCAAACATTTGGATATTATTTATTAATTTGGTCTTAAGCTTTCGGCTCACACGAGCTAACTCTATAGGTCTGAACATTTTAATACTTTGTCTACCAATGGTTCCAATAGACAGATAGAATATATGTGATCTTGTGTGTGTGTGTGCGCGCGCGCGCGTGTGTATGTGTGTGTGTGTGCGTGTGAGAGAGAGAGAGGGGGAGGGAGGAAGAGAGAAAGAGATGGAAATGGCAATATATCTTCTAAATGTATCCGTATCATCAATCGGGATTCATCGACCATGTCTTTAACATGAATCAACTCAATCTGATAGACCCTCGATAAGTTCTCCACTGCAAAGATTATACGGTAAACTGAGATGTCATTAATACATTCTTGGCTATCATAAAAAATCCTTAAAATTCATGCCTGTAAAAAACAGGGTTTTTTTTCCTTTGATAACCCTGTTATTTTAACTACTTTCGCTTCTAGGCAAGACTTATTCTTTTAAAAAGCAATTAATAACACCTAATAATGATTGAATTATGTTATAGGGGTTTAGTTGCCTGATAATTGAATGATTCCTTTTTCATCTCTTATCAACCACGTGGAAGTTACTTAAAGCCAGATACGTATACATATTTTTTTAAATAGAGATTCATTTTTATTACTCTATACTTTAATTCTTGTGGTTACAGATGTTTGAGTTGATAGCTTTGTAATTTAAAATTTTTTTCTTAACTTCAATATATATATATATATATATATATATATATATATATATATATATATATATATATATATATATCGGGTCTACTACTCCAGCTAACCTATCCATATTGCAGATGCTTGCTCAGGCGCATTTGTGTTTATTCTACACACCCAGAGTACACCTGTGGTTTATATTGCAATTATGCTGAGCAGACCTTAATTACAGTTTCTTTGAAAGAGCGAATTATCCCAGCGTGATTAACAATTTGAACAAGGCTAGCACGCTCAGGCCCTCGGCAACGATGACTAAACAGTTTTACTCACTAGGCTTCTTTCAACCCGTGGTATGGTCTTAAAGTACTTTCCAAAGGGATCGACCCCTCAACGATAACATTAGTAAGTCTCCTTCTTGACAAATTTACCACGGTGGGATTCGAAATCGCGTTCCCTGGTCAGAACGCAACCTTCTAATCACGTGCTCATATATATATATATATATATATATATATATTTCAGTTAACATATATATTTATATTTATATATATATATATATATATATATATTTACATATATATTTCAGTCAGCATATGTATATATATATATATATATATACACACATATATATATAATGTCTGTTCCTTTTTGTGTGTGTGCGTGCGCGTGTGTGTGTGTGTGCGTGTGTGTGTGTGCCTGTGTATGAGTATTTGTGAAAGGAAGCTTTAAACTTAAACAATGACTTAAAGCATTCATTCGTGTTCAATCGCTACAATTTTAAAATAGACTTAACAGTATATTTTAAAGAGTATAGAAACAGAAAACTACTGGAAAGAAAAGTTAGACGAGTCTGTCGATAGAAAGAAGATCAAATAAATCAGCTAAAAGTTAAGCATAACTTTCGTTAACAAATCTTATCTGTGATGTTGATTAAATATTTATGAAACAGTAAATGATTTTTCCCATTATTAATTCTCGCCTTTATGTTATGCCTTCAACCTTTGTAACTCCTAAGATATCATATGCAGAGATCTTCCAGACGTCATTGAATTGCTGTGTCATTTTTTGTAGATCATCTGGACAGAAAAATACAGCAATACAAAATAGTATCTATTGGACGGAATACCACTGAATAGATGTCACGATTTCTGGCCACATCTCCCTAATATTTGTAGGTAAATATAGTCAAATCTTAGTCAAATTGGCATTTAATCTAAAGATAATTATCCTCAATCTGTAGTTAAATGGGGGCAATGAATGGTTTGTTAATTTTAACGTCTGATAGACGAAACAGACCCCTTTTATTCGTCCTTGAACCATTTTTAATTTCCATTAGCATATCTCTAGGAGGGTGACACAATGTGCCTTCTCAGGGATGAATGTATAAAGTACAGTGAATTGATTTCTAAGTTAAAAACTAAGAAAGGTCATTCACTACGTGTTAGATATTTTCTTCGTGTAAGAATATATTCCTGCCACATCTGATTATATAGTTAGAAGTTATTGATAAAATCAAAAGAAACTGCAATATTATTGGTCCTGACATGAAAACCCAGCTTCAGTCACTTTCCCAACCCCGTAAGGTAGCTTCGCTGTGTCTTTTTATAAAAACCTTCCGGGCAATTGTTCTGATGATCTTTCCTCTATGGTACCTAGAATTTATGAATTTAAACGCAGTACTAGATTGGTGACATAATTTCACCAATTTGCAGTTGAAATGGCTAGATGTAACCGTATGTTCTATTTAAACTGTTTCTTTTATCGCACTTCTCACTTGTGGAACACTCTCTTGCCTTCTAGCTTCCCAGTCAATTTTGATCTTCAGAAATTTAAATGCAATGTCGATCATTATCTTCTGTCTTCGTATTTCTTATCTTTCTTCCCTTAATAGTAGTTTTTTTCTCATATTCTTTAACACTAAGCAAACTCTTGAGTCCTACTTGCTTTGTTACCTTGCTTAGGGTAAAATGATTAACAAAAAAACTTACGGAATATTGAGTGCAAATAGTATTATTCCTATATACAATATATACCCAGCTGTCCGGCATACCTAATTTTTAACGTAATTTTAAGCAACTTTTGTACTACTGTTTTGGATATAATTATATCGATTTTTATATATCGAGTACATAGTGTCCACGAATTGGCGTAGACGGTTAGGAAATAATGCAATCTAGGGGTCATCAGTCAGCAGTAGACCAAATATACAAAACCATTTTCCTTGACTATATGCAGCGCCTTTATAGAACCGCACTAACAAGCATGCATTGGGTCGTTTTAAAACAGGCTTTAATGGACGGCTAAGTTCTGTTTCACACACGCAAGAACAATAGGGATGATGACTGATCTGACTACTTAAATCTTTTCCATTTTTTCAGGGTCCTATTAGCGACAAAACAAGTCTAGGTGGGGCGCTATGTCTAATTGTTTACTCCTCTCCTCGCAGAAAAAACTTAATTGCTCTTTTAATAGAAATATACATAAACTATTTCAATCAGTGCTACCTACTTCATGCAATGCAAAGAAAGATTTAACACATATTATATATCAGCAATAAATATTTAAAATCAATCACCCTTCTAAAAGTCCATGATCGACAGATTTTGGTCAAGCTGAATTAACCCCTTTCAGAATACAGTTGATAAAAGGTTTTCATGTACAAGATCTCTCTCGCAAACGACACGAGCAGCACTTGCGATGAGTTACAAACTAAGTGACATGTCTTGATGTCTGCAGATGGGAACATGCAAGACAGCATGCAAAAATTCTTAACGCTTTTCATATCTGGTTACGGACTTGGAAAATTGACTTTTTGGGATGTAAATTGACTTTTTACACCGTTAATTATATATGCCTGCATCTGACGGCGTAATATATTTGTTGCCACGCAATCAATTATAATAATAACATAGATTGCTTTTTGACGGCAGTACAAGCCGTTGTTGCGTTATTTATAGAGGTCATATTTCAGACTACAGGATGTTCTTCACATTAACCTGTAATTTACGACATACGCGGTTCACCATTTAATTTTATCTTCGCTGATAAAACAAAGAACGATGTTTTTAGTGTGTGTTATACTGTATGCATATAAATATGAACATATTGCATTCAGTATAGCGTGGTATTTTAAGGGTTAAAATGTTTAAAATTATTCAGCCAAATAATTTGGATTTTAAAAACTAAGGTACTACGAAACGTATTAAAAGACTACGAGACAATATTATTAATGGAACTATAATTTTGTAAATGTCAACAATGGTTTCAAAAGATTACCATTTACAATGATTTCCAGAAATGCATAAAATTCATTATTTTAGTGTGGCTGCAGCACAATTTTTGCAAAACCGAATTATCTAATTCATTTTAAATCAATGTAACATTGTTATATTTAGTGCAATATGATAAAAAAAATAGGAAACGTTAATCAATCTAAAAGCTTTGACTTTTATTAAACTTCGTTAGAGATTGAGGAAAAAACAAAAAAACTAAAAGACAGAAGTTTTTATATTTTAAAATTTGTATAGTTTGATTTTCATTGGCCAGTCATGTATCATTTGCTTTATAACCGTAGGTAAGTCTACAAGTACGTAAGTTTGTAAAAACATACGACATACGGAAGGCAGAAGGGCGGGATGAAATCAGTTTAAAACCTTAAATTGATGACGGAAGACTGACAGTAACATAGTAAGGACCAAATATTAGATAGAACTTCAAGGAATAGTAAATTGTGGAGAACTGTAATAAAACATCCTGAAGAGATAAGGCACATAAAATAATTTTGTTAGCAATTTGATTTGATTTTACACTTGTCTTTTTTACTGTAATATATTTAAGTTCTGAGTAATGCACTTACATTTTTCTTGTTTTCTGCTTACAGAACTGTGATATTATTCCATTCAAACACGCCAATAAGCTATTAATATTCAATCATTAGCATGTCGTTTATTCCCAGTACCTGGACTTTGGGTATGTTTTCTACATCAAGGCATTAATTTAGTAACTGGAGACATGGTTTTAAATAACCTCGTCAGATCAAGAGTATTATATAGATGTCATGCATCGCCGGCAAATCGTTGAGGGATGTTTAAACTATAAACTATACAAGTTCTTTCTCAAATCAAAGACTAAACACAGCTACCAGCGATGGAGTCTTGTAGTTCTTATCGAGGACTATATTTGTTGGAGTTAAGCTACATAATCACAAATAACTGTAAAATATAACAGAAATCACATAACTTGAGAACGTTCAATAACAAGAACACTAATTAAATGGATAGTATATTAAACTAAAGGAAGAAATGAAGACGCTAATGTGCAAAACTACTTCCAAATAAATGTTAGGATGTAAAACTCCATCAATACTGCAAAAAGCGATAAAGTTAGTCCTGAGAAACTCATTTTCCAGGGGAATTATTTCAAAAGAAAATTCTTACGAATTTCAACCGACGGTATAACTGGTTGATTGGAAATGTATGTCGAATTTTTTCCTAATAAGGAAATGATTGGTGTAATTGTATTAATTTTAATTGTGATTGTATTAACCTTGGTGTAATTGTTAGCAAGTCTGTCGCACTAAATCAATTAAGACTTTGTGAGTTCGATCTTCATTGGGTGCCCTATATTTTCGGCATTGCGTCATGTCTGAGTTACGCTTAGAAATAACTTGGGCACCTCGACGTGGTGTAATGGTCAGCATATTTGTCTTGCTAGAACATTTACGACTGAATAGTGAGTTTGATTCTCACTGGGTGCCCCATAATGTTGTCCTTGTTACACGTCTAAGCTACGCTTAGAAACTCTTCTTCTAAAAAAAACGTGTCTAATATTATCATATTGTCATTTAAGCCAGGAGGGTCGGAGGTAATCAATAAGTAACATAACTAAAGAGTTTGTGGGACTTAATGACAGAAGAGGAAGTAAGAGCAATAGACATTGTTAAGTCTTACGAAGGAAAATAAATTGTAAAAGACCATGTTTACAACATTGTAAATCCATAAAGAATATAAAATAGCATTAACTATTTCATTCTTTCTTCTATATATTACATTTTCAGCTATACACTTACAAATTGTTGTTCTTGTTTTTTTTCTCTAACAAATGCAATGTTATTACATTCAATAAACCATGTTGAACAAGGTTAAACTATTGAACTTGCTTTGTTTCAATGACTTTTGTTTTGTTATTTTTATATAGTAATATATATTTATATATACTTTATGTTAAAATTGAAACAGTAAAAAAATATTTTAAAATATTCACATATTAAAATCAAAAGAAAATGGTTGAATCCATCAACACAGATTAATGAAATATTCTCCACGCGTGACATTAACTGACATCATTTTCAGTTAACAATATGGAAATAGCGTTTCCTACATTCCAGTTGCTAAGAACACTCTGTTTTTTGTTTTTATTAATTTTCTTTGTTTAATTAAATTCATTTCGTTTCTTGCTTTGAAAAAGTCCGCATTGGACGAAACGCGTCAGCAGTTAAAAAAAAAACAAAAAAAACTATTAAATATACTTGTTTATCTCAACTTTTATTTCGCTTTTTGCGTAGTCGAATTTTAAAACATTTAATATATGACGTAACAGAATACTGTCATGCCATCACGGGTGACAAATCATCAAGCCTTATTTGCAGTCTCGTCATTCTTGATCGATTAAATAGCCGTTGAAACACCACCAACAAAACAGCATCTAATGGTCACTGTTATTTTACCTACAATGTCCATCGGCTATATATGGACATCTCTAGATTATGGGAAGTGATAACCTTCACTTAAAAACCCACTTGGTAATGATCCAAGACTTTTCAAAATGTGAGTAACAATGAATGTAAATTCTCAATATTTCCATCCGTTGTGTGGGTGGTTGATGCTGGAATTTCAATCGTTTTAAGCCGTTAGTCCGGTATGTGTGGCTAAAGTATCACATGTCATTATTGCGACTTTTATTCCAGACTGTTATATCGATTGATCGTGTTTTCAGACGTGTTGTCGTGATTCTGATGATTTCACAAGCCATATTGACTTCTCTACCCAGTAAAAGCTTTACAGACACAAACTTTTACTAGATATTCCAAGATTTGGTTAAGTCTAATAGGAGATTTATATAGGAAACCTGTCTTTACAGCAAGAAAATATGTGAAAAGTATAAAAACATTGCTGTGTAAGTTGTTATTTGATTTGTTATATTTCTCGGTTTAGTGCCAAAAAGTAAAATCTCTTATAGCTTGCGGATATATATTGGAATTTAGTTTTACTTCAACGCGGCAATCTTTTTTATGGAAAATATTTAGAATTGGAAAAAATGTACTGAATTAAAAATATGCTGATTAAGGAAATTATTGGGATAATTGTTTCCCGCGATTTATAAAATATATCTTGACAACTATAAAAAGAATAACACTAATAAAAATAAAACTTACATTGTTATTGGTTGAAATCCTTTGAAAATCACGTCGGTTATTTTAAAGATTATTTGAAATAAAACGTTCAAATTGTATCTAACAATTTCATACATTATTATTCCAGCTTTAGTTTTCTGCTGATACATTACATAGGAAAGAAAGAATTTTGAACATCTCGTAGAATACACGAGCAATTATTTTCAATAGTCATATTAAGAATCTTTGGATATGTTTACCATCATCAGCAGGAGAACGATTCCATTGACTACACAACAGTATAACAAGAATTATTTAAACTATCTGCTTTCTTACCGGAATTATTTAAACTGCAGTGACCTATCATTTTATTAGGTTCACTAATATGTTATTGAGTTTGGATAATTTTGTCCATTGGAAGTGACTGATTTTGACATTGATCTTCCAGAAGTTTTCATTCAAAATTTAGTTCTAAGTTTTTATTATGGAATCCCGCAATTCTTGAAGATTTGTAGCAGCATATCCGGCTTCCCAATATATATTTTACACCACATCACATTTCTTTGAGATTGATATCAAGGAGGTTAAATAAACACAGGAAATATTGTTGTGTTCCCCGCACCAATCTGTTGCTATTTTTCATTTACCACGCGGTCTGTTTTCTTGCCGGAAGTGGTTATATTTGAATGGGCTCACAGTATGCAGTTATTGAGTCTTATATACATCCATAATACCAAGGTAGTCTTTTAAACGGTAACAAGGTTCTCAATGAATGCCAAAATAGATTTTTCTTGCCATTAAACCCTCACTAGTTAGCTTGATCCGTTGGTATAATGAAGAATTGATACACGCTTTCATGTAGTTTAAACTATGTTCACGTCCTACTTCCATAATATTGCTGCGAAAGTATTATTATGTCATTTTTTTAGCCCTTAACGAAGTGAAACATCGGCTTTTTCTATTTGACAGGAGTTGTATCCGTCGTGTATTTTTTTTGTTTTATCCTATTTGTTTGAAGATTTGACGCGTTGTGCATTTTGCATATCACCGTTGCAGACGTAGTTTGAACCAGTCTGGCCATTTGGTTACCATCTCTTTCATCAGTTAAGTATTTCTGTCTAGAGTAACGCTACTCACTGTTTTTCTCCGTTTTATGACAATTCTCTATAAACCGAGAGATGGGTAAGCATAAGAATACTTGTTGTTGTTTTTAAATACTCCAAACTGCCCGTTTCGTAACAACGATCGAATCGTGTGTACAGCCGCTTAAATTTTCTTTTGTTTCCCGTAATACTGCATGAATTAAAACTCAGCAGCTTATTTTGCACATATTCTAATACTAATGTCAGGTAAATTACTGCCACAATATTTACGAATTAGAAAGACGCATAAAAGTGTATTTACTCACGTGTATTTAAATAATTAACCAATTAAGAATAGAATACTAAGTGATAAGATACGCGAATGTTCCTGATGATAGCAGATTCGTAAAGGAAACTAAAACATTCCCTTCGTATTCCATTTGTATAGAGGAACTTTCATTGTGGCTATTTTTTCCAGAGGACTGTTACCTTTGGGAAAAGACAGTCGATGGGAAGTTTCCTCGTTATCTAAGATATTAGCCACTTCAAGTCTAAGGTCAAAACTTACGTATCTTACATATTCTCACAATATGCACTTCTCATTTTTCTACAACAACAAAAGTTAATAAGATCTAGCTTGAAAGTATATTGCGGAATATATCGGTGTTGTGGGAACTTACCTATAACGATAATGGACTCTTCCTGACTCTATAAATTCTGCGCCTCTCTGAGAGAGAGGGTAGTGGAATGAGTCGAGACCTAACGAGTCAAGACAATATTAGTTCACTCTAAACCAGACTGACAGTTAATGCTAACACCTTCAACTTCTTGTATAATATTTCTGTTGTAATATATCTTTGTTATTTACTACTTTTGTGTTCGTGTTGTTCTTCCTTGGTTCTACCTTGGACCCTAACCGTGGTGCGAGGATATTCGACCATAACAATCGGGTGGGTAAAAGTATAGAAATAAGTTTAAGAATAAATCGTTTGATGTCGAGACTATTTTGAAAAATGTTGAAAACATTTTAATTCACTGTACATACACTACTAGAATTTTTCGAGGAATTTATAAGAATCAGAGGATCTGGAGTAGTAATATTCGAGAATAATTTCCGGTATTTAGATAACTAGCAGGATCCTATTGTTATCGAAATAATAAAGATTATGTCATTTTCTTCATCGGACAATAAAAAGTAATACAACTGCTAAATTCTGGAAAGGTTTTACTATGATATATATATATATATATATATATATATATATATATATATATATATATATATATATATATACATATATATGTGTGTGTGTGTGTGTGTGTGTGTGTGTGTGTGTGTGTGTGTGTGTGTGATTGTTTGCAACACCAACGGCCATCCTGGTGTCATCTGTTCTCACTTATTAAGCTATTCTGATGTCACAACTATTTGCTCCTATTTGATCGGTTAGATGATGTCAAATCTGCATTTGATCACAAAAATAACCTACGTTCGGTTATCTATTCGACAATTTTCTTACATATTTCAAAGTCAGTGATTTAACTATAACTGCCATCTTTAGCCTATCGCTTTGCAATATATTTAGAGATTAATGATAACATTCAGAGAACAATCTGCAATGTTATTGATCCTGATCTGGCATCTCAGCTTCAGTCACATTCTCTCCATGTAAATGTAGATTCACTGTGCTTTCCATGGTGGTTGTTACGATGAAGATTCCTTCTTTCTAAATATTAACGCAGTATCAGTTTTGCGGCAAGGTTGTTTCATTTTACTATTGAAATGAATAGATCTAACCGTAGGTTCTATGATAACAGTTTCTTCTATCGCACTTCCCGCTTTTGGAACTCTATTCTGGCTTCTGGACTATCATTCAGCAGCGTTGTTCTTCACAAATTTAAATGAAAAAACCCTCTCACTCTCATCCAAACTAGACAGACCAGATTGCAGATGTTAGATCGCCCACATACATACACACACACACACACACACACTTATATGTACACATACACATATCACACCCATTCACAAAAAAATGAAAGACAACACAGACATAAGACACACTTCCGCTTCGCAGCAACCAATAAATCTGTCAAAATTACTAAGGCGGTATATCTGAGACTCATGAATCTGCCAAATCATCCTTAAAATGAACTTGAAAAAGGCTTTTGACCAATATAAGGATTGAACAAAATTAACGCTAAAAAACGAAAGTAATGAACACTATAGGCAAAGTTCATCTTCTAAGAGACAGTCATCCATCCTATATTCCAGCGCTAGTAACAAGCTTGTTTTTGTTTTCTTCTAATGTTGACCATGCTGGACGAAACTAACCGAGAAAGGTTAAAAATGCAACTACTAATATTTCTTATATATCAATAGGCCTTTAAACAAAATATCAGATTGATGAGAAAAGATGTTGAAAATCGACTTTTGGGGACGTGACTTCCCTTTCTCAACGAGAAATAAATTGATATTTCACTTTTGGGTTTCTTTTGCGTCATTTGATATATTATTATTAATGAGATGTCGTAATTTCGGCCTGTCTCTACCACCAGTAATAGAACACATGCACAACAAATATTCTCCACCACGAGTTCAACTTTTTATTGATGTGTTCCGAAAATTTCGATTGTTAACATATTTTCTCATCGGGCGCCACTCTAAACGCCTAATAATATTACTTTTAATCATTTCATATCAAGGAAGGCAATGAAGAAACTATGGCACAATGGTTTTCTAACATTTAGGGAATATGAGAAAAAAACACTAGTGAGGGGAGAGAACAATAACAGAACAGGCATTAAAAAGATAGAAGATAACGATTGGCATTACATTAAATTTAAATAAGATAAAACTTCATTGGTACACAAGAAGCCGTAAGAAATCTCTACATCCGAGATGTGCGATAGAAGAAAATTTAGCATAGAACTTAAGTTTACATTTAGACAGTTTAAATGTAAAGTTATGCGACATTTCTCTTAATCTAGTATTACAATTAAATTCATAGACTTAGTATCATGACGGATACAATAATAATAATAATAATAATAATAATAATAATAATAATAATAATAATAATAATTATTATTATTATTATTATTATTATTATTATTATTATTTCCTTTGATTTCCGGATACCAACTAGAGACCTAAGTTCATAAATGGCGTTTTGACATATAACACTGCTAAAAAAAAATAACACTGAGATCATACTCTTTTTTACATACATGTCAGGTAATGTGATATGAAATGTCATGTCTACATATTATAAGAAGCGTACATGGACAATATATACATATATGTCTTTATATATATATATATATATATATATATATATATATATATATATATATATATATATATAGAGAGAGAGAGAGAGAGAGAGAGAGAGAGAGATAGAGATAAATAGATAGATAAATATAAAAATATGATGTAATGAGATGTCAAATGTCATATTTACATATTATTAGAAGTGTATATGGACAATATATATATATATATATATATATATATATATATATATATATATATATATATATAGTGAGAGAGAGAGTCAGAGAGCGTTAGATAGATAGATAGATAGATAGATAGATAGATAGATAGATAGATAGATAGAAATAAAGTGTGAGATAATGGTGTGTCAAATGCAGAATGAATTTATAAAAATGCAAGATTATATGAAGTAGAAAATATGCAAATCTTTTTTAAATTTGCCTTCAGCCCTTAAAATTTTCAAGCAAAACTAATACCTTGTTACGTTCTTACATACTCAATTACATGGAAATTTCAGTTTCACACGTTTATTTATTTATTCATTAGCTCAGCCTAATGAGGCCTGCTAATAACATCGCCTAGCTTTAATTGTAGTTCTGTAATGATTTTTGACAGCCCTAAATCAATGTTCACTTCAACATCTTTGCAGTAATACACTTTCGTCTCGCTCCCACTGTACAAACTTATTCCAATCATTGATAATTTTGCCTGCCACATCCTGCAGGGCCAGTGTATTAGCGGTCTCCGTTCGATCATCCAATGAATTTTCCCGCCACTTCCAAAAGACATGTCATGCCGTATCAGCCGTATCGACTGGACAAGTCGCTATTCAATTTCAAAGAAGAGTTGGGCGGCCGGAGGCACGAATTTGGCTAATAGCAACAGCACTGGTAATGTCTTCAGCTAATATGGATAATGGAAGCAGCTTTTAAGTTTTGTCATCATATTTCAACTGAAGTCAGCTAAAAGTTTCTTCGTCACTTTTTATTTGTTGGTATAGCTTTTAGTTTGAAGAATTTTACTCCAGTTTCGACATTATCACTAAGATATTATTTTAGCCAAAATTCCTAGAAATAAACATATCATGGCTACATGCATGTCGACTTTTACATCCAAATGCTTTCTTTCTTCCTCCTTTTCTGAACGCTGTTTAATGATTACATATTTTGATTGTCTTTATGTATTGTAGTAATCATTGTTACTATTCTCCTTATGTAAACATACATCGTCCCGTCCTATCAAGAATCTTTTTCTTTGTTTCAGTTCTTTTATATTCCACATCAAAGCAATACGTATGTAAAAATGACACTCCACAAATTCCTACCTCTTATAACGGGAAATAAATAAATCTTTCATATCTATCATTTTACTTGCTTTGTTCTTTATCTAACCAACGCGTCAATTGGGTTAATCGATGCTAATCCTTAATTATCAACCCATGCAAATTCATCTTGTCTCTCTTCATCATTTTGTAACCCAGAAATTTCAAATTGTTTTTTTTATTGTGCGTATATAATCCAACAACACAACTTCTACGTAATTCGCACTTTTGGGGATCTCTATGTTCATCATACGTCAATAGAACCATATATCTGAGGCGTCATATCTCTTGCTCAGTGCGGAGATGAGTCAACAATCAAGAGGGATATAGGATATTATATTTTTCATGATATTGACCCCGTCGTTTTTTAAACGAAGTCTTCCCATCGATTAAGACTTTGATTTATTTCTGGACGATATCTCGTTTTTCTTATGAGCCTTCGAATTTGTGTTAAACATTCTCCTCCTCTGTTACTTCACTACACACGTAATTAATTTTCTGCAAAGCCTTGAAATTTACGTTTCTATTACAGATGGCAATATCGCGGGCGTGGACTGGCTCACAACCATTGTTTGAATAAAAGTTAAGCTCGCTGGAATCGAAATGGTAGGGTGAACAAAAGATCATTGCTAAGTTCGTGTTCACTTGGAACAAATGACTTTCATAAAAAGTATAAGTAAGCTACTCCCTGAGTATTTTCCCGTCAGCAGATTCCTAAACCAATGCGTCGAGTCTGTCATACCGCAAAAATTGACAGAAAACTTGTTGCGTGAATGTGAACAAATACTTTCATATAATTAATTGAGTGATTCAATAAAACGATGATCCACTCGTTATCAGTTGCTTAGGTCAGGTCTCTAGACAGTTTGAAATGATATTACTTTTTAAAACAAACGTGGGTTTTGTTCTAAATTTTAACATCGTACTGGAGAAGAAACTAAGCCCTGTTGCAAGATTAAGACTTATGATGTTGAATAATTTTTAAAAACAACCATTTTAGTGTTGCAAGTGAAAAAGAGTAGATGAATGAGTAACTAAAAAAATGATTTATTATACATTTTAAATAAACATTTCACCAATTACATATCGCTTTTTTTAAAGAAAGCAACACTTTCTGCTACTGTGTGACGTCATTGAAACATTCCCTTAGGAATTTAACGGGGATAGTTTACTAAATTTATAATAAGCAAACATAAGATGTGCTGTAAATTTTAATCATATCAAATCCTAAGAGATTATAGGAAAAAAAATATTTTATGAGGAGATGGCATGTAGATGTGCTGGAATGTGGTCATCTAAGTGCTAAAGGTTCATGTCATGTAACGAAAGAATGAAAGTGAGAAAGAAAAGAAAAGAAAGAAAGAAAGAAAGAAAAGAAAGGCAGAGACAAGAAATAAAAATGATAGAGAGAGAGAGAGAGAGAGAAGAAAGAAAGGATAAAAGCGAGAAATACAAAAAAGAATAAATGAATGAGAAAAAGGCAAGTAAGAAAGAACGAATCAGAGAGATACAAGAAAAACGAATGCAACGCAAAAAAGGAAGAAAGACTGAAAGAAAGAAAACTAAGAAAGAAAGGATTAAAGTGAGAAAGACAAAACAGATTGATTGAAAGAGAGAGAGACATGAAAGAATCAAAAAGAGAAAGACAAGAAAAAATGAAGAAAAAGAGGAAAATAAAAAAGTAGGAATGGAAGACAGTAAAAGAGAGTTTAAAAAGAAAAGGAAGAAAAAATGATGGAATACTGATGAGAAAGAAATAATGAAACAGAAAAAGACAAAGAAAGAATGAAAGAGAGAAAGACGAAAAATAATGAAAGAGAAAAGGACAAGGAAGAAAGAATGAAAGATAAACAAGAAATAAAAAAGGAAATTGAGAAAGACAAGTAAAAGAATGAAAAAATGAAAGAGAAGAAAGAATGAAAAAGAGAACGGTAGGAAAGTAAGACAGGAAAGACAGAAAGACAAGAAAGAACGACTAAGAGAAAAACGGGAAAGAAAGAGTGGGAGACGAAAAGACAAGAAAGAAAATAAAAGAGAAAAAGACAAGAAAGAAAAATGAAAGAGAGAAAGACAATGAAGAGATAATGAGAGAGAATAAGGCAAGAAAGAAAGAAGGAGAGACAGAAAAACAAGACCAAGAATTATTGAGAGAAACACAAGAAAGAAATAATGAAAGAAAGAAAGTTAAGAAAGAAAGAATGAAATACAGAAAGAGAAGAGAAAATAATGAAAGAGAATAAGTCAAAGAAGAAAATTATTTGTGAGAACAACAAGAAAGCAAGAATGGAAGACAGAGAGACAAGTAAGGAGGAATGAAAGAGAAAAGAAATAATGGAACAGAGAACAACAAGAAAGGAAGAATTAAAGAGAGAACGAGAAGCCAAAAAAATTAAAGACAGAAAGAAAAGAAAGACAAATGAATGCGAGAAAGACAAAGAAGGGAAAGAGAGAAAAAGAAGAATGAATGAATGGAAAAGAAAAGAATAAAATCAAAGAGAGAATAGTGAGAAAGTAAGAAATAAAGACATGAAAGAATGAATAGAAGACAAGAAGAAAAAACTGAAAGAGACAAAGACACGAAAGTAATAATAACAAAAAGAAAGACAAAAATGACAGTGAGAAAGACAAAAAAGAAAGAATGAAATAAGGAAAGACAAGAAAGAATGAATGAATGAGAAACAATAAATAAAGAATGAAAGACAAAAAAGAAAGAACGAATGAAAGACAGAAAGACATGAAAGGAAGGATAAAAGAGAGAATGAGAAAAAAAGAGAGAAAGAAAGAATGAGCGAAAGACAAGAAAGAAAGTATGAAATATTGACAGACAAGAATGAAAGGTAGACGGATATTAAAGAATTAATGAATGACAGAAAGACATGAATAAAAGAATGGGAGAGAGAAAGACAAAGAAAAAAGCATGAAAGAGAGAAAATCAAGGAAGACAATGAAAGAGACAATGCCAAGACAGATGGAATGAAAGAGAGAATGACAAAAAAGAAAGAAAAAGAAAGTGAGATTGACAAGAAAGAAATAATGATCAAATGACTAAAACAGGAAAGATGGAATAAAAGGTTGAAAGAAAAGAATGAAAGATAGAAAAAAACAAGAAAGAAATAATGAAAGAGAGAAAGAGAAAAAGTAAGTATCAAAGACAGAAAAAGAAGCAAAAGATGAAAAATTGAAAGACATGAAAGAAAAAATGAAAGTGTAAAGGACAAGTAAGAAAGAATATAAGAGCGAAAGGCGAGAATGAAATAATGAAAGTGGGAAAGACAAAAGAGAAAGAAGTAAAGAGATAAATATTGAAAGAAATAATGAAAGAGGGAAAGCCAAGAAACAAATAAAGACAGGGAAATATCACGAAAGAAATAATGATTGAAAGGAAGAAATGAAAAAAGAAAGAGAGAAAACAAGGAAGAATTACAGAAAGGAAATAAGACAAAAAAGAAAGAATTAAAGATAGAATTGGCGTTAATTGGGTGTTTCTCTTTCTTTCGTATCTGTATAAGACGTAATATTCTAATAAGCCGTAATAATAAGACGTAATATTCTTCAATTTTCCTTTTTGCATTGAACTATTTTTTTTGCATTTTAGCTGCCAACTTAGAATTTAAATTGCAATCTAATTTGTGTTTCAGTTGTTTCGTTCCACATCATCTCTTCCTCCTGAAGTTGCATTTTAGTAAATCTTAAATGCTTGACATATTGCCATCCTCATTGTGGATTCTCTCTCTCTCTCTTTCCAGTTTTCTTGGTAAATCTTTTTGTGTATAATCCTTACACACACACACACACACACACACACACACACACACACACACACATACATATATATATATATGTATATACACAAGTATACGATTGGTGTATACGGAATAAATTCCAATAACCAACAACTAGTATTCTTAAAAGAGTGTAAAATAAAGAGTAGAGCAGATATAATTATTTATTTAAAAATTATAACATAAATATGTTATAAAATCAAAAGCCATTTTGTTTCAACACTTCCGGTGTCTTATCAAATGATGATGATGTCATATTTAGGATGTTCATCGTTCCAATTCTTCAGCTTTGTGTGTGGGTGTAAACTTTTCTTTCATCCATTTACTATGTCTTTGTACCTCTTTTTTTCATCACTTCTTTGTGTAAATATATATTCTATATTTCTGTCTTTGGGCAGCCATCTAACATATATATTTCGTTCTTTCTTTATTCCTCTCATTCTTTCGGAAGCGAACTAAAAAATTATTTCATACTTTCTCTGTGTAGTTATTTACCATTTATCTTTGTTTCTTTCTTTCCTACTTTCTTTTCTTTCCTTTTCTTTTTTTCTTTCTTTGCGCAGTTAATATATTACTTTCTTTCTCTTTACTCGTTCTAGCCGACTCCTCACACATTCATTTCCAATACAAAAATGCCTTTGAATGTTCCACAGGGAAACAAGATCAGAAGTGGATCTCGCATAAATTCTTGAAAGAGGACGCATCAAGCAAGAGGCAGGTGGCCGAGATGAAGACATCAATTGGCCCCTCCCACTGCTTCTGGCCCTGACAACTTATTAACTTCAAAGAGGGCACCAGTGCGCCAAGGCCGACATGGAAGGAAATAGATCAACCAATTTAGGCAACTTTTGCCTTCGCACATCCACCAATCGATGAGCGTAGAGAAGAAGTAAAGTTTCACTCTTAGCCTTTCGAGCATTTCTTTGACTGTCACTTCCACGTGAGGAAGAGTTTTAATTAGCCTTTAGCATGTAGCTTGTACACTTTTTCAATATGTTGCAACTGGATGTGTTATTTTTCTGACGCGTTTTACGAATTCTGCCCTTTGAAATAGACGGGCAAACGCTGTTGATTGGAATGCATATATATCCGTTTTTTCTCTCGCTCAAATCGACTGCAAAATACCGGTTCTAAATCCATTATATTTGTAATAAAAATACTATTTAGAGAAAATTACAGGATTTCTCTTATTAGTAACATTTCGTGTCACGGGTTACCATGGCTCTCCACAATTTTCTTCTCTTTTTGCTATAAGCAATGTTTGTCCATTCATTATTTTCCCTGTCTCAATGTTCACATCCATCTAAACCATTCACTATGTTTCTCTGTCATTCTTGGCTTCAATATGTAAATTTCTACAAACATCTTTTCTAACTAATGACATGTCAACTTCAATTCAGTTTTGTTTCAATGATATTTAAGACTTTCTTATTGTACAGATGTTCCGTTTATGTTATTCGAGAAATATATCTGTAGAGCCACAACACAGTTACCACAATACTTCTCTGCCTCTTTAATGAATATGCAATAATTTACTATCAAATAGAAGTAATAATATCACATAAAAACACATTACACATATATTCCTTTTTTTACATACATAATAAGTATATTTTTCTAATATGTGTATAAAGGTTACATAAAAAAAATGATAACGGTCACCTATTGTTTATTCTGCATAAAATTACCCACAAGTATTGAAGGCAGTCACAATATATATTAAATACAGAAAATTTTCGTCTATATATTTTATGGATAGTATAGTCCATTGGAATATCCAAAGATGCCTTGCAAAAGCTAAGAAAAATATTAAGAAACAATAAAATTTCGTTTGAAACAAAGGGAATAGTGCTGAACTCATACGTATTATCGCTCCTATTTTAAGGCATGGGATAATACCCAATTTCATTACAGATGAAGCAGTGGTTACAGAAACGTTATTCTACAGAAATGTAAGGTAAATGATAAGAAATATATATATATATATATGCTTACAATAAGAAAGACGAAATTGTAATTTCTGGCACACGTAAATTTAGCTTCGGGTAAGTCAAAACTCACTGGACGTACAGAGGCAAAACGGAGAGAGGAAAACTGAAAATAACCCGATTAAAATGTTTGCGTAAATGCTTGGCAGACTAGAGAATAAGAAAGAGAACATTACGGCAAATTTTACTAAGAGACAAAAAGGACAAGAAATTGTGGATATCAATAATCACCTACTTTCCAAAAGGACAGGACACGTAGAAAAAAATGGGAAATCTTACAGAAGAAGAATTTTTTTCTGTGAAATTTCCCATATCTTTGTATGCTGATTATTATGATTTCTTCCCTGTAGAATCAGTGTAGAATTGATTTTCTAGCATTGTATAATCTATCATTAACGTAAAATGTTAAAAAAATTAAAGGTTATTTCTTTTAGTGAAAGTTTGTATTGGGGTTGATCTGAACTTTGGCATGATTTTAAGAGTCGCATACTATAAATATCTATAGATCATCTTTCACAACAATATATATTTTTGTTGGTATTTTATCTCCTAGAAATAACTGGTAAATTTGCCAGATGTGGCAGTTGAGTGTCTAGGATTTGCCATTGAAACCTCGGAAGAAAGTCGTTAATATTAATGTTCCTTTCTATTTTGTATTGTACATAATTGATACGAATGAAAATGTAAACAAAGGAAGCATTTCGACAGAACCAATGGTATAATCTACAAGCTTCTTTTTCTTAAAAATTAGCAATTATTGCTACAATTTATATTATTTTTTGTGATTAAGAAATTCTGGTTGCAATGATGTTAATTAAGCAGCTCTCTATTCGTAATATAAAATATTTTGAGTAATTAAACATCTCTATAAAATCATACATTGCATTTATATATGTTTTAATGAATAAAATTAAAAAGTTTTCTAAATAATGGATTGCTTTACTCTGTATCATGTATTGAAATTTTCAGATTAAGGACATTGAATCATTTACATCAGACTCCCCTAAAAGACATATTAAAATTGTTTTATAATCTCTATCTAATTCTTAGTGAAATAAAATATGTGAATACAGATTAATCAGTTATAATCGAGTTAATTATAATTAGCAAATCGTATATTCAAGCTCTATTAAACATATGGCCCGATTCCTGTGAGAGCGACGCCGCCGAGGTATCTAAATTTCTGATATGGCTACCTTCGGCAGTAAGGTCGAAGACAATGACCCGGACTGAGCGTGACTAACCCCAACGGTTGATCAACCGGATGAAATTTACAACAGATATCAACAGCTGAACCAGCGGATGCAAAGGGCTACACACAAGAGACTTACCACACAAGGTGTCTTTCGAAATGTTAACTGAGTCAGCGACAGTCTGTTACCGTTTTATAACTGTATTCTGCATGTCTCGTTTCATCTATGCCGTGGAGGAAGATTATTAAATCAAGTGTGTAGGTCATTTCCTGGCAAGTTGTGCTCCACATAAGACAAATTATTGCCATCAGCACATTTATCTACTATGATCTTCTTTCGCATCCATTCAACTACGATAAGGAATGACGGGAGCAGGTTCTGTTGGTGAAACTGGAAGCGTCTAGTCCTAGACCTGCACGTTGGCGGCAAATTTAGTTATCAACGGCATCATCATAAAGGAAGCGATCAGCAAAGAAGAAATTCCGCTCTTGGATACGATATAAAACCGACGACGAATAAATGCAATATATAATACGCGATTACGAAAGTATCTATAATATTGACATCAAATGGGAAAGAAAGCCATTAAATACTGTAAAAGTAGTCTTAGAGAATCCGATTTGTGTTTGGCCAAGCGGATGTGTTATTATGTGTTATGAGATAATTGATATTCAGTAAGACCTTTAAATCTCGATCTAGAGACAGAAAAATATTTGAGAAGCATTGGCATTTATTTGCCGAGAATGAAGAGAATGAAAAAAACTCCTTTCGGTGACATTGCATCTAGTTCAAGTTTGGGCTATGAAATAACAAATATGAACCGATTTAACGCACTGAAATTCCTTGCACGTATTTATGGAGACTCTTTCATATGTCAGGACGTTTGAAGCTAAAAAAAAATATCCGTACAATATGCATGTACCATTTTTTGAAATAAGTTCTTCACACACAAGGACGTTCGTATAGTGAAACTGATATCAGGTTGGGAAAGTGGTTATCGGTGCGGCAATGAGGGGTAAGTGTCTTTTGTTCACTTTCGTACTAATATTCTTAGGAAATACCGATTCCTTCTCTTCATCGTCCAGTTCTCTGTTAAATGACTGTGTAGACAGGACTGTTTATCCTTTGGTGGCAAAGTATCTAAGAGAATAAAAAGTATGAATGAGACAAAACAGTGGGAAACGTCTGGGAAACCAAAAAGCTATTATTCTTAAGATTGCTTGAAAATTCAGAGATAATGAAGATAAACTTTTGTTGAATATTATTTAGATTATTTATAATCGCGACATTGAAGATTTTAGCTATTTGTTTGCTTTTTACATTCTTAAAGGTAGTCACGTTTTTTACTTATTTATGATTGTAAATATGTTTACAATATTATTTTATACATATTTATTGTGTTGTATTTTTAAATGCAAAGTCAGTCGTCATTCTCCATAACATTGAACCCTCTTCGTTTTATCTCAGCAGTATTGTCTCCGAGAATAAGCTCATCACGAAAGGGTGAATTCCAGGGTTACAATCTCTTACCCTAACAACTATATATATATATATATATATATATATATATATATATATATATATATATATATATGGTGGAACCTCCCCATCGTATTCAACCTATGAGGTTCAAGCAGCTCAGTTCATAGAAACCGAGAGCCAGACACCACCATATATGATTTTGTTATAGTGGTGAACGCTTTGTGCATGACCAACAACACTTTTCGAAGGCCCGAATACAGTGACCTGATGCACTAAGTGATGCAAGGTCACAAAGTTTTTATATATATATATATATATATATATATATATATATATATATATATATATATATATATATATATATATACTCATAAATCAGTCAGTTAGGTCCGTCTACGAGACTTTGGACTCAAGATGTTGAATGAAACATCAATTACCGAAGTGACAAATATTACTCTCATTAATCCGATATATATATATATATATATATATATACATATGCTGACTGAAATATATATGTAAATATATATATATATATATATATATATATATATATATAAATATAAATATATATGTTAACTGAAATATATATATATATATATGCTGACTGAAATAAATATATATACATATATATGCTGACTGAAATATATATATATATATGCTGACTGAAAAATATATATAAATAAATATATATATATATATATATATATATATATATATATATATATATATATATATATATATATATATATATATATATATATGTATGTTGACTGAAAGATATATATATATATATAAATAGTAATTTGTAACGTGATCATTTTCTAGAAAGTTGTGAGATACAGCTGATATGATAACATTTGGTTGTTTAGCTTTAGATTCCGGACATCAAATTAGATATTTTCCTATCTATCTAGCTATCAATCTATATTTTATTTTCCTATACATTATTGTATTATATTTTATTTGTTTTGAAAGTAACTTGTTCGTTTTACGTTATGGGTTATAGCTTTTTTGTGTAAAGTGATTCTTTACGGGTCTTCATTTTGGATATGAACTCCGATATCTATCATTACGGGTCTATATTTTTTATGGAGAGACGAATATTAACATCTGAGGTATTTTAAGCTGGTAATTTTATTCGTATTTTCGATATTATATTTATCAGATTTTAGGTTGCATTATGCACGCAGAGTTTATTCTTTAGTTACATCTATGTGGTTACGTTTGGTATACTGTGGAAAATGTCTGTCATAACAATTAGCTTATGTGATATGTCTTAGAATTCAGGATTCTTTCGTGAATATTACATACTCTGTAAGATCCCGAGAAGTAATTCCACACGGATTCTTTAACAACAAATGATTCATTTTACTTTGATGGTCCAAATATGAACAGAGCAGAAAGAGTGGGCTTATGAAAATATACATGGAAAAATATCCTTAATGATTAAGATAAATAATTTCTCTGATACAGTCTGAACACATTCGTGTTGGTTTCCCTGAATAAAAATTAAAGGTTCAACATGATTTCAGAACATTATAATGAATGGTACTAGATTATAAAACCTGACAGGTTAACATCATCATTTTAGATCATATATGAGGATATTTTCAGAAATTATCTACATATACACGGGCAAGAAATCACACAATTGTGCACGAGCGAACGCAGACACACACACACACACACACACACACACACACACACATACAAAATAAATCCAAAACTGTACTGCTCATTATAGACATCTTAGTGTTATGGTCCAAGTTCCTTGTACCACGGTGATGGTCCAAGGTAGAACCAATGAAGAATAACTCGAACACAGGTATGGAATAACACAGATATATTATAAACAAAAATAAGTACAAATACGTAGAAGTATAACACCCCGATCCTAAAGCTTTTGCGTAGCAGGGTTTTTAATATCATTTTTTTCTTTGGATCTATTTCCAAAGGTTCTGTGAACTTTCGTTTTCTGGACGATTTTCTTGGTTCTGGCATTGTTTGCGGTCTTTTTATATCAAATGTATCAAAAATCGTGTCCATCACCTCTTCTTGAGGTGGACCGTTAGCATCCTGTAACGGTCTCTTCCTTATTTGCTTTACGTGTCGTCTATGTGAGAATTTTTATCCCTGTACTATGTAAATCATATATTGCCGATTCTTTTGTCAATTGTGTCTTGCTTCCAGTAAGATGTATTATTTTTATATGCTTTAAAAAACCTTTTTCTCCTGGGAGGATTTTTCTTTTTGGTGCGTATTTCGGTGTTACTTGTTTTGTTTTGACTTGGTAGCAATTTATCAAAAGTTGATCTGATTTTTCTAGCAAACATAATTTCTGTGGATGATAATGGTGATGGTGTAGCATTATTTGGCGTAATTCGATATACCTGAAGAAATTGCTGTAATGCTTTTTCCGTAGACACCACATATGTTTTTATTAACGCTCTTTTGAGTATATCAACAAATTTCTCCGCTTGCCCATTAGATCTTTGGTGATAAGCCTGGGATTTTATATGTTTTACTTGATAAATTTCGCAAAACTCTTGGAAATCTGCTGATGTGAATTGCGTTCCATTATCTGTGACTAGGCAATCCACTACTCCAACCCGAGCGAATAGTTCATGGAGGCAATTTATGGTCGTTTCTGAAGTAGGATTTTTGCAACAAAACACCTCCAGCCATTTACTATAGCTATCGACAATGATTAAATAGTAAAAACCGTCAATTGGTCCTGCATAATCTGCGTGTATTCTTAACCACGGACGATCAGTCTCTGGCCATGGCTTATGTATGATTGGCGGTGCTTTGGCAGCTAAATTACAACCCTTGCCCATATCCACCATCTGAGTGATATCCTTGTCCATATTCTTCCAATATACATAGCTTCGCATTAGCGACTTCATTCTATTTTTTCCAGGATGTCCCCTGTGGAAATCCTTTTTGTAGTGTTTTGGGAATTACAACCCTTTCGTTCTCGCATAGAGAAAAGCTGTCCGATATTTTCTCATTATTTTTTGCTCTTTTTGCTTTTGTTTCATTTATAAATTCGTCATTTTTGGCTTCATTTTTTGTCTTGAATTGTGACTGGGAGGTTTTGAACTGTACAACATAATAAAGTCCTGATATCTTCTTCACTTCTTAGGGCTGCAATTACCGTATCTTCCAATGGCTCTGTCTGTTTGTATAAGTCTCGACAGACCATCTGCATGCCCGATCTTTTTCGTTGGTAAATACTCCAATCTGAAATTGTAATTCAGAGGAATCGTTCCACATATAAGTAAGCTATTTGCAGTGTAAACCGGTAGACCTTTTTTCGAAACACAAATTGTTAGTAATGGTTTGTGATCAGTCTGCAGAGTAAAATGTCTACCATAGATATTCCTTGTGACTGCGAAGATAATTCACAGAGCTTCTGTCTCTATTTGTGAATAATTTTTCTCTGCTGGTAGTAAAATTGGAGAAGCATGTACGATGGGTTTTATTGTCCCATCTGGCATTTTATGTAATATATACGCGCCGACTCCGTAGGCGCTCGCATCACTTGCTACAATAATTTCTAGTTTAGGATCGTAGTGTGCCAAAAACAAATCTGAAGTTCACGTTTTAATTATTTCGTTAAATGTTTCCTAGCATTGATCTGTCCACTGACATTTTTTTTTCTTTAGCAGTTCGTTCAGTTGTCCGAGAATTTTATGAATTTGAGGTATGAATTCCTGGTAGTAACTCACTAATCCTAGAAAACTTTGTAGTTCTGTTATGTTCTTAGGAACTGGCATTTTCTATTGCTGTTGACCTTTCAGGGTCTGGTCGTCTACCTTCTTGATCGATGATGTGGCCAAGGTATTTAATTTTTACTTCCTGAAAAAATCGCACTTATTTTCTTTTACTTTGAATCCATAGCTTTGTATTCTGTTAAACACCTCTTGTACATGTTGCCAGTGTTGTTCAACACTTTCGCTCTTAATCAATTCGTCATCCAGGTACGTTATCGTGTACTCTAGTCCGACAAGCATCGTATCCATTGTCTGTTGGAATATAGCCGGCGCGACCTTAATCCCAAAAGATAATCTTTGTTATTTGTACAATCCTCTGTGTGTGTTTATGCGCAGTAGTTTTGAAATTTCCTCATCGACTGGAATATGCAAGTACGCTTCACTTAAATCAATTTTTGTTTTAAAAATTCCGCCATTTAATTTAGTGAATACTTCTTCTGGACTGGGTAGAGGATAGTGGTAGTCCTTTATTGCTGCGTTCAAACCTGTAGAAAAATCAGCGCAAACTCGAATTTCTCCTGATTTATTTTTGACGTAGACCGTCGGTGCGGCCCATTTACTGTATTCTACTTTTGTCAATATGCCAGTGTTTTCGAGTCTGGCTAATTCTTGATCAATTATTTCTCTTGGCGCAAACGGTATGCTCCTTTTTTCTTGAATATAGGTTGAACGTTTTCCTTTATTTCGATATTTGCTTCCATTTTCTTACATCTTCTGAGATCTGCTGAAAATACTTCGGGGAAACTCGTTTTTACTTTCTCTTTTAATTTGCTGCCTCGGTTGATAAGCTTTTCACAATTTGGCAGTACGTACTTATAGGTAAATCCCACAGTTAGAATTTTTGCATCCAGTCAGTTCTGAATAGGTTATCTGTATTTCTTAAGATGTACATTTTTATTTTTTCGTCATTCCATTAAATGTTACATTTGTAATTACTTCACCGTCAAATTTTGTCTTTCTCCCCGTTACTGATCTAGCAATTTTATCCGGTTTTAACATGACAGGTTTGTTCAGTTTTCTCCATGTTTGTAGATTTATAATAGTTAAGTCTGAGCCAGAATCCAGCTGTAGCCTGACTTTTCTGTTTTGCATTTCAACTTGTACGTATTTTCTTATGTTAGTTTCATCTGCTTCGTCAGTCCTCGTAATTCTTATCCTACTTTTGCTTTCTCTTCTATTCCAACAATGAGAACTTTTATGGCCTAGTTTTTTACGCGAAAGTTATGTAATCTTCGTTGTCCTTTTTTGTTAGGTTCATGTATTTCCATCTTTTGTGGAAGAGTGAGGAATTATGGCTGAAAGGTCCGTTAGCAGTTTTATGGTTTCTTTGAAAGTTAACTTGTTTTTCTGGGAAGGATATAATCTCCGAATTTGGTGTATTAGCATGTGGCTAATTTTCTTAGCAATAGACGTACTTTACGTGCGCCTGACCAATCTTTGCAGTCAAATTCATATAGATCGTCGTACCTGCGGGAGTAATTTGCAAAAGTTTTATCTTCGCCGGGTGCGTACTTTAAATCTTCGATAGTACTCCAAATAGCGTCTTGTGAGAGAACTGTTTCGTTCTCAGATTTTTGCTCTCTATTTGACATTGCACGTAGCAATGATCCTTGTAATTCCTATTGTTTCTGTTCGTACTTTTGCCACTGTTCAAATTGGATTTTGATAAGTGCCACAATGGTTGACTTAAATCTTCCATGTTGACGAAATTTTGTGTACGTGTTTTAACTGATAATCTGAAAACTGTGTAGGCTAAAATAAAAATTTCCTTTGTTGCCAATGAAATTGATATCCAAAAAGAAAATTCTCTTTTTTTGTGTTCTCGTAGAACTTGTTTTTTTTAAAGTTTACTCGTCGACCACTGTTATGTCCGACAGATAGCAAAAAAGTTATGTCCTCCGTGTAGAGAGTGTGTTTTTCTTTTGGGGGTTTCCAGGTCGCCACTTGTTATTTGCGACGGATAGCAGAAAAGTATGTCCTCCGCGTAGAGAGTTCGTTTTCCCTTTGGCTTACCTCGTCGCCACTTGTTATGGTCTAAGTTCCTTGTACCACGGTGATGGTCCAAGGTAGAAACAATGAAGAATAACTCGAACACAGGTATGGAATAACACAGATATATTACAAACAGAAATATGTACAAAGAAGTAGAAGTATTAGTAATGAATATCAGATTTGGTTAGAGTGAAAGTATCACTATTTCAATGTCTTACAGTAATCGTCTGACTCTCGACTCTGTCTCTGACTGACTCTGGACTCTGAACCTCTGTCTGACTCTGAACTCCTGCTTCCTCTTGAGGCGCAGTATTTATGATGTCCGGAATAGTCCATTATTATTATGAGTAAGTTCCCATAAGACTTAGATATCCATTTTTTCCCTCGTCATGATATGGCTGATCGTAACATTCCGATCGGCAGAACAATCCGTCTTCTAGTTCTGACATTTTCCACTGTATAAATTGAAATGATTATATCGAATAAATTCCGAAGTCTGCAACTAAGAAATCGTGCTAGACAATCTTTCTCTCCAGAATCGTCTTACTTCTTTATATGTCTATTTGCCCGTGCAGTGAATGCTGTTGCCAACTCTAGTCTGACATTTCTGATATGTATCTAGAAGAATCTGCAAAGTTATCGACCCTGACATAGCAACATTTTCCTACCAACATAAACTACATGTGTCTTGTCAGGAAACATCTTCATGATTGTTATGATTAGCTTTCGTATTTGGTACTTCGACATTATATATTTAAGTTTCGTACTAGGTTTAGATTTAGACCTTTTCATTTTACTTTTGACATTTTTCAGGGTAACCATGAGTTCTATTCTATGAGTTTCTTCTCTCTTACGTCTCGATTGTGGAACTCTAATTTACTTTCTTGTTTCGTTTTGAACTTCTATCGTTAAAAATTTAAATCCAAAACTTTTATTATTTTTCTTCTCAGCAAAATGTTCTCCTTTTACTCCACTCGCAACACACACACACGCACACGCACATGTATACACATACACACACACACACGCACACTTATATATATATATATATATATATATATATATATATATATATATATATATATATATATATATATATATATGATGGTGTAACAAAGTTTATATTAGTTTAGATAAATTATTTTTAATTTTAGTTGTGATAAAATGAATGTATTTTATTTTTCATTGCGTTTGTCGGGATGTACCACGTTTCTATTTGGAAATATTTTATTAGCCACTTGTTACGCATTGTATATGAAATAAAGTATAAGAAGTTGTTTTATCATTTTCTAGATTCTTGTGATACACAGCTGATATGGTAATTATTTACTCTTTGACTTCAGATTTCGGGTATTAATGATAAATCAGTTATTTTCCGTGTCTGTCTATCTTTCTATCCATGAGTTAAAGATCAAATGTCGATCAAATATGGATCAGAATCCGACAGCAGGTAAAATAAAAAGAACAAATAAGAAACGTATATCAATCTAATGGAGTAATGGATAGCGGGTTGGATTAATGAATTGGATAGCCGTGTTCGAATTCCAGTCAATTCCATTACTTATACCCTTGGGTTCTATAGCCTTCGATAGCAACTCGTCTACCGCAGAATGATATGCCAAACTACTGACGGAAAATATATGTCTCGTCAGTCATATATCGAAAAATACATAATCGCCTAAGCGTATATCACGCATGGCACATAACTAACTGATGTCTACCTAAAATGTTTCATTTTTATTAGCGCTCGTCAGTGATTAAAAGACAACAGAGAAAAAGAAATAAAAACCTGATAGTTTCACTCATCTTTCGGTGAGTTCTCATTGGACAGAAACATGTCACGTGTAATAAAACCGTGGATAATTCTATGTGTATGTAAGATAGTGAAGTATTTTGTCTGTTAAGGTGGGCAATGGATGATAATGTGTATTTGCAATTATGTACATCTGTCTTTCTAATACAAGTTTTTATCTTGTCCTTTGTCTGATCAACACTCGTAAGTCATAAGGTACTGATTTTATAGGTCGATTCTTTAGAAATGTATTCTTCGTATTAGATAAATATAAGTTAGATTCTTGAAGATTCCATTCGGAGAACGATGGCGATGTAATTTAATGTTTTAGGTGTGCGTTTATATTTGATAATGATATTATTAAGTTATCTATGTATTTTCACCTTAAATAATTGTTCTTTTTTAATGACGGTGACATTAAGAAATCAAAATTAGGTCTAGCATCGTTTTGACGCAAAACGACAGAGGTTAATCGATTGTCGAAACGTACGTCTCTCTTTTGTTTGTAGATGCAGACTTTCAAATCACGTATTATCTCCCCCATATAAACATTTTTGCAATGTAAACAATTTGTTTGGTAAATCCCAGCATTTAAGTCGGTTTCTGTGTTTATTCTTTTCCTATTTATATATCCGATTGTCGTCGAGGTTGTAGTCCTAGTGTTAGGGATCACTAATTTGATTGCGGGTTTAGTAGAAACAGTGTTGGAAGGCAGGGTTATGAATTTTGTGTCATTTCTGTTAAAAGTGTTACTGGTGGTGGCTGGTTTTGCTTTACTTTTTTGTTTTTGTGGATTTTGTAAGTTTATTTTTTTGCGTTGAGGATAAATTTATGTGGGTAGTGCAGAAGATTGAAAATTTTCTCAAAAGTTATTAAAGTTGAAAGTTATGAGGTTCGAGGCCTTTAAACTGATCAACCAATAACATATGACTTACGCTAAATTTAAACTAGGCGAAGAAGCAAAAATTAAACATCGTTCTTTTATAAATGCTTCCTGACCCGTTGATTTGCAGATAACAACAGCCAGACCTAACCATAAAGGGACAACATATGCTTACATAAAATATACAAAGCAGACGATGAAGTTTCCTGAGAAATATTAACGAGTAGAAAGATAATTTAACAAAATGCTAAATAAAATTGTAATCTTGTTATGTCCAGGATCGTTTCAGTTCAAATTCCGACGGATCGAATGTCAAAACGCTAGTTTCTCTTGTGTTCGTGGATGCCACATTTTAGATCACGGGATGTCTCACAGATATAAACATTTTTGCATTGTAAACAATTTATTTGATAAATCCCAATATTTGATTCGGTGTCGGGTTTATTTTTCTTCCTAATTGTATTTCCGATTTTCGTGAAGCTGATAGTAACAATCCTAGTAATAGCGATGACTAATTTTTTTGGTTTTGTGGATTTTGTAAGCTCGTTTTTTTTTTCGTTGAGGATAATATGATGTGGTTAGTGGAGAAGATTGAAAGTTTTCTCAATATCTATCTATCTATCTATCTATCTATCTATCTATCTATCTATCTCTCTATCTATCTATCTATCTCATATTATCCATCTATCTATCACATCTATCTCTCTCATATCATCTATCTATGACATATTATCTATCTATCTATCTATCTATCTATGTATCTATCTATCTATCTCATATTATCTATTTATCTATCTATCTATCCAAAATATCACACGTATGTTGCTTTTGGATAAGATAGCTAGATGGAAACCATACGTCTTCGGACTACATACATAATTTTTCTCCTCCCTGAATATTAAGAATCCAATCTACACTGTTATTTAAAAGGGTTTTAATGTAGATTGTTTTCCTTAACTGGTTGTTGCCAAAGACAACAAAGGCTATTTAACAAGATTATTTTCATATACGAATGGCCATGTTTAAATGAGCGAAACAAAAGGAGTCAGAATTTTATCGGAGCACACTGATTTGAATTTTCGCGGGCAAATTTAAATAGCAGGCTACTGTGATTCTATATGGTTCTGCCCTCATTGTGGTTGCTATTATTTGGGATTTTAGGCAAACTTATTCAAGGTTTATTTAAAATTTCAACTCGTTGACGTCCCTCATGTTAGCATTTGTTAAATATCAGTGTAAAGTAAAGGGGAATAAGAGATAAATATCTCCTTACTAACAAAAAACAAAACCCCACAACTGTTGTTAAATATATATCCTGCAGTGAAAACACGGGTTCTCTTTCGATCACCAAATTTAAGGATGCTAAACTGCGGAAAAAGTCAATCAAAATGACGTCGGAAATATATCGCATTTCTCAAGTACATTATATCTGACAGCCCAATGTCCCACATAATATGATAAAGAAGATGACTCAGCAGTGCCTTTTCACTTGCCCGTGAATTCACGAATTTCATATTAGCAAAGTTTAGTGGTAAGAAAGTAGCTTTTCGCACTAAAATTCTTAACTGAGTATTATCGCTTCGTAGAAAAAGTGTTTCTGCAAATGATGTTAATATGGATATACATTGAGCATTTTATATGCCTCTCCGTCACTGACAAGTAGCCGGCAAATATTTCCCTACTATCGACGTTAAAAATAGAAAATAAATATCACGGTTGTTATCTTCGTAGCTACATTACTGGGTAGGTAAACTACAGAAAAGCAATCGTGAATCTCCAAACAGAGGTTACAGTTAAATATTTAATATCAGATGATACCAAAACTATGTCATTCTCATTACTTTACTGAAATAGCTTCAAAATTAAATGTTGTAATTGATGAAATTTTGTGGAATATATCTCTGTAGAATCAACACAAAGTAATATTCGTGAAGCAGAGATATTGTCATTAATAGAATGTAAACAATGATTTCATTGCTCAAATGTAAGTTATTTCAGGATAAAATCAATGCCATTTCCTTTCAATTCTTGAAATCTAAAAGATCAAACGACGAATTCCTTATGAAATAGTAACTTTCTAGACAGTCCATCTCCAAGATTAAATGCAATTTCTTTGAGATATTAATATAAGAACTCTTCATAAAACATATTATTCATTTCCCCTTTTGCCATTAGAGAGAAAATTAATTTCATATACATAAATATTTTTCTAGGACGTGTGCAACTGTGACTTCAATCAGAAATCTTTTTCTTTTGATAGCAATAGAAGAAAAATAAATCTATACAATCTATAGATTTCTAAAATTAAATCTATTTCCAAGATGGTAGAATTGTCACAGAGCCAGGGCTTTTTTTCTGAACTATTCTATGAGTGTTCTTTACTTCATGACCGTTAGATGCGTCTATTCCAGTACTTGTTTGCTTAACCTAACGCTATTTGCTGGGCATATAAAATCTATATATTCCTGATAGTCACTGTTTTTCATCGTAACAACATTTGCAATTATCTGATTATAACAGACGTTCGTTTTTTTTCTCAATACCACATCAGAGCAAAATATATTTAATAATGTAAAATGCTCAATGTATATCCATATTAACATCATTTGAAATTCCTATAAAAAATAATAATTAATTTCTATATTAAAATATCTGACTAACTACAAAGCCTTTACAGCATAAGTGCAAATCAACTAGAATTCATTTAAATATTGTAACATATTTAATTACATATTTATATGTTCCTCTATTTCATTGTACTTTATTTTTCTTATTTCATTTTAAATCATTTTCTGTACATTGATATATATTGTTATTATTATTATTTTTATTAGTACATTATTTGATATGTATTAGTTTCAGTTAGTTTAGTAATATTAAAATTAATATTAATATTAGTAATATTATTAATTCATACAATTTATACCATTTATTTAAATAAGTTAACTCAGTCATATTCCACCCGAACGATAATATATCACGGGGGAACCATAATTGCAGTGCTCGAAAATAGCGTCGGCATGAAACTCGGAGTTGTGCAATTAATACAATATTACCTATATATATATATATATATATATATATATATATATATATATATATATATATCATTAAATAATTTGGACACGTTTTCTCTACTTATTCTTAATGGGATCCCCTCATATTTATGGACGGGATAATTAGTATTCATATTAAAAGTACAAAAATCAAAATTACCATGTTGATATGTGTGCATTTTATTCCAATGTACTTTCGATATTAGCACAATTTCTTCTTCGTTTTCTTGTTTTTTTTACTAAGACAAAATTTCTGTGTTCATTGGAACATTATGATTTCTTACTTGTTAACTACATTTAACTTGCAGAGTCCTCTAAGTGTTGACTTCTATGTTCACTTTTTTATTTATATATATGTATATATATATATGTTATATTCAAATAAGAATTTATATATGTTATATTTAAATAAGAATTTAATATATGTTATATTTAATATTAAATAATTATTTAAATAAGAATTTACAAATAAGTTTTCTAACAAGTTGATTTTATATATATATATATATATATATATATATATATATATATATATATATATATATATATATATATATATATATTGTGTCTTTTCAGGACGTATATAAATAATATACTCCATAACCTATCTTTCTTAGATCGAAGCAACATTTGGCCTGTCGGAATCACTCACACTATCAGTTCTGTTATCCATTTATTCAAATTCATCAGTGAGTTTATTCTTTTTTTTTTCCTTTGCCCGATGGCCGTCAATAATGCCTGTGAATTCTCTTTTTAAATTCTGCATTACGTCTTTCTTCATTATGTATCATAAAAGATCAGATACTTTTGTTGCATTTTAAGTATTTTTGTTTTTGTTTTCTTTTTCTTTATTCTTTTCCTAGTAGCTCACTATTTTGTCTTTGTTATACTCAGCATCTTGCTGAAAAAACAAATCCGTGTTCGTTTGGTTTTCCTCAATTATGACAGTAATTGATTTTTCTTCCTTGCGTAAAAACGAAATTTTCCTAAATCCTAATGAATTTTATCTCAGATTCTTACACGGAAAAGATACATGAAATTACTAAATATATCTATTTTTATTCAAGTGATAAAATTATGATAAGCGAGTTTAAATATTCGTGTCAGAGATGTGAATTCATGTCAGACTTCGTTTTAAAATGTATGCATAGTGATATCGGTAATGTTTCGCCATTTGTTTAAAATCTCGCGCATGCGCTTTGTTTGTTTTTGATTTTGTCAGTTTCCGACGGAGTGAATTGCGTCATGGCTCTCTTTTTCTCACAGATGCTGCTGAACTGACCTTACTATAATGTGGACTCTAAAAAAAACTCCCATTCGCAAATTTTTTTCATAAAGACTGAAGTGTTGGGGAATATTTTAGGGGAATCGTCATGCTAGGAAATAACGGAGAAAAATCAATGCAGAAAAAAAACTTATTCATTTCACAACTTCAGAAATTATATGTATGATCGTTGCGTATTCTTTAAAAAATAACAGATAAAGTCAGTGTATTTATAAAAACAAAACCAATACGTTCACTTTAATATATGCTCGCCATTTTGAATACCTATACCCTTTCGAAACAATGCCTTATATGCAGTTTAATCGTCTTTTGCCATTTGCTATGTCCAACGAATATTTAATATAGACCAAAATCTAATAATCGTTTGGTGTTCACTATGAAGGGCCTGATTATTCTTCCTTTTATAATGTGATTCTAATTAAAACTTTCCTGCCTAATCATCCTGAGACATGATATTCGGTTATTCATAATGCTTTAACATATTCTTTGATTAAGAAATTCTTCTTGACAGGGATTATGAGCGTTAAGGAGAAGCGTTAATGGATTGTGTTAGTATATATTTCAATAAGTTTGTAGCCAGTGGAGAAAGGATCAGCTGTTTATTAATTCTCTGCATGTTCGTGGGACTGTTGTATCTTACTGACAGATATGTGGTCATTATTTGTAAATAATCCTCTGGCACAAATACGCTACTATAAACTGGCAGATAGATAACTGCTAACGTTGAATTCAAGAAAACCTCGTTCAGGATAAAATATAAAGATTTAGCAACAAGATGTTTATTCAATACTTTATTATTACCTTGATCTTTTGAATATAGAAAGCTTTATCATTGTAATGGCATTCTCCATTATAAAAGTTTGTGATTATAATTCAAATGTACTTATTTTTGGGAGGAAAAATTGCCATTATTAAATGGTGCTTTTATTGGAATAATATTCTTCAATTGGAAACTAAAATAATCTTCCATTTAATAAAGGTATCGTTATAAACTGAGAGACTCTTTCTGTCTTCCATCAGTAATGCTGATGCTAACCTCGAGATGAATGACTCGTTGAGCCTTCTCGGGCTAACGTTTTCTTCTGACATGCATTAATAAGTATATCTAATCTTATTCAAGTGATAAAATTATCAAATATAAGTGTCAGGGATGTGTATACGTGTCTGACTTCGCTTTAAAATGGATACATAGCGAGATCGGTAAATTTTCGCCATTTTTATTTTTAATCTTGCGCATGCTCGTTGTTTGCTTTTCATTTTGTCAGTTTCCGGCGGTGTAAATTGCATCATGGTTCTCTTTTTCTCACAGATGATGCCACATTGATTATACTAAAATGTGCAGGCGAGACATTTAAGAAAAAAGCCCATTCGCGAAATTTTCTGATAAAGACTGAAATTGTTGGGGAATATTTTAGGAGAATCGTCCTGTTAGAAAATAAACGGAGAAAAATCAAAGCAGAAAAATCTCATTCATATCACAACTTCGGAAATGATATGTATGATAATTGTTTATTCTTTAAAAAATACCAGATAAAGTGACAGTATTTGAATGCAGGATATTGTTCATCTAGAATCAATTTTATGTTAGATTCACTCGTGTCATGTTAGACAATTTTTTCTGTACGGAAATATCTTATATTTAATATATTTATAATTTTACAATTAACGCATTATTAAAGACATTTATATTATGTTTAACGTTCTTTTTATAGATACAAGTATTTAAGCAAATGCTCTGTTTTATAATAAACAGTATTAAATAACATTTACCGGCCTGAATGTCCGAGAAATTTTCATAGAAAATTTTCGCTCTGCGACAGGAATCGAACCTGTATCCTATACGGAACCATCATTTCGCGTGATGTGCCTTAACCTTTCGGCCACAGATGAGCGTCTGGTTAGCAAGGTCGATTTTACTATCTTTAAACTTAAATTTTCCATGAATCTCTTCTATTCATATCTGCTCTAGCGTATCAAATGTAAACAAATGACGTCATATATTTTAGAATTGGACATTGTCCGACAATTTATTTAAAGACATTTATATTATGTTTAACGTTCTTTTTATAGATACAAGTATTTAAGCAAATGCTCTGTTTTATAATAAACAGTATTAAATAACATTTACCAGCCTGAATGTCCGAGAAATTTTCATAGAAAATTTTCGCTCTGCGACAGGAATCGAACCTGTATCCTATACGGAACCATCATTTCGCGTGATGTGCCTTAACCTGTCGGCCACAGAGAAGCGTCTGGTTAGCAAGGTCGGTTTTACTATCTTTAAACTTAAATCTTCCATGAATCTCTTCTATTCATATCTGCTCTTAGTGTATCAAATGTAAACAAATGACGTCATACATTTTGAATTGGACATAGTCCGAAAATTTATTAAAGACATTTTGATATGTTTAACGTTCTTTTTATAGATACAAGTATTTAAATACAATTTTGATATGTTTAACGTTCTTTTTATAGATACAAGTATTTAAATACTTGTATCTATAAAAAGAACGTTAAACATATCAAAAATGTCTTTAATAAATTGTCGTACTATGTTCAATTCAAAATGTAATTAAGGCATTCTAAGAATATTGCCGCCACATTTGGTTCGATCCTTCTGCTATATATTTAGAGATCCTTGATAAAATCCAAAAAAGTATCTCCATTGTTATAGATCCTGATCTGGCATCTCAGTTTTCCTACCACCGTAGTTTCCGTGTGGCTTTTGCACAAATACTTCGTCGAATTATCTCCCAGCTTCTTGCTTTCCAGCTAAATTTTAAAACTGAAATGCAATTATCTACTGTCTTCTTGACTCACCTTTTATTATTCTCTGTCTAATAATGTTAATTTTATTTTTCTCATATTCTTTCACCCTGTAACCCTTTGTGTCTTAGTGGCTTTATTGCCTTGCTTGGGGGGAAATTGTTAAAAAATATATGTAACATTGCTCGTGCAAAATACAGGAAAATAAGTAAGATAAAAGATTAAGGAAAAAAGAATGTTAAATAAAAAACGGTAGCATTCCGTCGTATTTCTGAAATCATTACAACTGATGGGGTGTGTTGACCTCACCAGTCCCTTAAAATAAGAAAAAGAATAAGAATGTGGTGATACCCTAATATTGTCCTATGAATTGGTAAACCAACAATTGTCGAGAATGTTATAGTTCCTGATGAAAAAGTTTACCCCTCCAGAATTTTTCAGTTATAATTATATACTGTACCAACAAGTGGATATGCAAATGCTAATGATTGGAATTACACACTTATTCCTCTCCGTCACCGATAAGTAGTCAGTAAAATATTAGAAAATATGCGAATGTTAACAATACTATAAAAACATTATCAGGGAAAATAAAGACATCAGATTTCATTTCGAGCCACGTACTTAATCAAATATGAATTCCTGGCCATGTCAAAATCTAGATTCTTTGACGAGCTGCACAATCGAATGTAAATTTAAGGTTCAATGTTTCTAAAAATGAATAAGGAAACATCATAATAGATAGAACGGTGAGTAAGCAGAGACTGTGGTTAATATTTCAATCATATTGTCGAACAGTGTGAAGAATTAATATACTCAAACATACTCCTATAATTGCTTTCGAATAAACAGGGGTTTATGAAGCAAGAGTGTGCATGAATATTTTCAAAGCGTTTAATAATGCTGATGATTAAAAAATAATCTATTAGTCTAATAGAACCATTGCTTCGTTTCAAGCAACTCAACATTTAAGTTAAGTGTGTTTAAAGACAGTGACAGCTGGCAACTAATAAGTAATTAAAATATATTTATAAGCAATAGCCGGATGATAAACGTTGATATTTCTAATCTGGTAGAATAAACTGCAAAGAGACAATCAAGATCAATAAACATTCATTTTGTTTATGGGATTTTAGTAAAACGGAAAGACGTAAATAAAGTTGGGAGGGATCAGTTAAATTGCAAAAGAATTAATAAGCACCCACTTCCTGTTTGTTCTAGAAGAGTATCCACAGGGATTGGAATTATGAAATTTAATGAAAGACAAGAAAAAATGAAATAGTCTACAAAAAGCCGCCGAAATATTATTTCTTACCAGCCGCCATAACCAGCTGGTCAATCAGGAGAAAAAAAAAAGAATTCAATTAGAATGGAGCAAAACAGCATTATGTTCAGATGTAACAAATATCTTCAATTACTTTCAAGGACATGAATGAGAAAAAACAGGAAACAGGAAGACCTACTTCAGACCACAATTATTTTGGAGCTTTTGGAAATTCAATTTGTCAGTGTGCTACGAAGGATTTAAAAGAGGATACATGGATACAGTAATTGTTAAGTTTAATGAAAATTAGTAGAAAGATCAACGAAAAATCGCCATTTTTCGTTATTTACGCGGGTTTTCACTATATGGGTATATTCAATTATCAGTTAAATGACTGATAAAGAAATCAACGTCTTGTTGGCTACAATTGAATGAAGTTTGTATTAGATTGCTTGAAAATTAAGGGAGTTTTTAGTTTAAAAGTTGTGTTGAAATCGATTTTTCGTTTTTCGCGGTTTTACGCTAAACGCAGTGGCGTAAAAAGAAAAATGAGTTATCGTTGAGCTCATCATCTTGCCAGTAACTTACATACCCAGTCTGAACGAAGTTGAATGAAAAAAGTTGAATTTATTGTTTTTTGATCGGCCTTATCTATTATTGATTTAAAAAAAAATTATCGACTTATTACGCTAAGAACCTCTCTCTTACAATGTATGCGCCAAGTCTTGTCAAAATCGGTTGGATGGATCTCGAGTGAAAGGGTATCACACAGACAGAGAGAATGACGTACAGACATCCTCTGTTTTATATATATAGATAATAAACTTATTTTCATTGTTCATATTGAGTCTGGGAAATAATACATCACTCGACTGTAGAGTGTAACGGATTTTAGAAAAGCTGGCTCAAAGACGATTTTGATTCTATTCTCAAGTATCGGACATTTAATTTAAAGAAAAAACAAAAACAAAACATTCCTGCATCTTCAGATCTCTTTCACGTGTTCAAGAAATGATCACATTAATTTCATGGGACTTCAGCAGCTGCGTAAAGAAATATAAAGGGGAGACAGGCCGCTCCCTTATGGTAGGGTTTCAAGAACACCAGAAAGCTGTAACACGAGGGAAAGTGGGAAAAATCAGGCGTGTTTAACCACCTATGGATAGAAAAGGGAGATCACCGCCCTCTGTGGGATCAGGTTGAGATCATAGACAAGGAACACCATTGGAAAATTCGTAAACTTAAGGAATTAGCACATATGCTCGACCACAAAAATCTCCTGAGCCGACCAAGCATAGAAATGAATACAATATGGGAACCAGTAATAAGGAGTGCCATAAAAAAGAGCTAATAACAACAAAAGTTGCAATATGAGCTCTGGTAAAAAACATGCAATGATAACAGCAAAAATTGCAATATTAGCATTGGTAAAAAATGGTTGCTGAAGACATTCGGTTTATAATACATAGAAATTCATAATAAATGTCCTCAAGGACACATGGCACAGTGGATAAAGGCGTTGGTTAGATCCAGTGACAGGACCCAAGTGAATACCCTGTTAAATCAGTGGAGAACTTTCAGAGGGAAATTAACAGGAGATAACTGTTAACTGACATCCATTAAACAGTCTACCCCAGTGAGCAAAATAAAGGGTTCAGTTCGACATTGCAACCACCTGAAGAAGGCCGGATCGTACAACGGCTGAAACGTTGTAATACATATGGCGACAAAGATGAGGACTATAGTCCGAATAATGTAAATAATGTTCATAATACCTCATCTCTGACATATAGACAGAGAATTCAGTAATTTTTCTAACATTAATTTGCTTGTCATTTATTCCGTGTTTCGGCGGAATTCTGATACACAATTTAATACACTGTATTATTTTTTTTAATAAAAAAACGCGTAGTTGGTCTCAGGGACTGGATTAGGCTATCCTCATGAATTTAGTAGAACTAATGATATTGCGTCTTATTTTATGCATAAACATCAAATCTTCCTAAATGTTTCTTAAGAATTCATCACCCTTACACATTTCTCAATTTTTATTTGTCATATATAAGAGTTCTGATTTTGTAAATTTCAGAACTTCTCGGGTATAGCAGTATTAAGTTACCAAATAATAATAGGCGATATCGAGTTATTGAAATGCATACGGCATTTAAAAATATTTGAACAAAAAAAAGTATAAACACATGATAGTTTTGGCTCAGTGTCTACTTCAATATATATATATATATATATATATATATATATATATATATATATATATATATATATATATATATATATATATTACATGAATCATTCATACAAAAAGTAGATTTGTAAAGTTAGTGATATGTAATGGCAAAAACCTCTTAGCAAACATTTTTTTAAAGTTGCATTAACATACGGACCACTCGATGAATGTTATGATCCTTGTTTTTAATAACTACAAGTTGTATAAGGTCTTTTTTAATCTGCTAGTACTTTTATATCATTAACTTTACTAATCTACTTTTTGTATGAATGATTCATGTAATATAAATTGAACTGCTCCAAATATCTCATATATATGTATATATATATATATATATATATATATATATATATATATATATATATATATATATGTATGTATAGAGAGAGAGAGAGAGAGAGAGAGAGAGAGAGAGGAAAGATAAGAAAATAGGGGGTATAATTTTACTATCTGCAACATATAATTTAAAAGAGACCTCACTACAGAATATAGCTAAATATTATTTATTATCGGAGATTAAAACAAAAATAAAAAAAATGATAGTATTCTGTCTTGAAATTAATCGTTCACTCACCAGTAATTTATAATCGCCCGAGGAGATACATTTGTAGTGTTGAAACATGATTGCTATTGCGTAGTGATTTTTAATATGTTTTTGTTTAAATCTCCGATGATAAATAATTATATTCTTTAAGCATTTCATCCCAAATAAGGCAAAAGTGCCACTCGAATGCAAGGGTTTACAGAGAGTGACATCAGAAGTAAAGAGCGGTGTTTGAGGAAAGGATATAGAGAAAGTCGGGCATCGTGATCAAGGCATCGGATGGTGTCGATGGACATTACATTTTAATATTTGAATTTTAAAGCTATCAGCAAAGCAAGTAGGAGTAAAGGAATTCTACTGACGGGACGTGTGAGAAAAGAAACTGTTGGAGTAGAAGAGGCGGTTACACTTAAATGTTTCGACTGTGCAAGCCTTGGACGGAAGATACCAACCTCGTAGCAGGCTTAAATTCATGCACTTGGGGTACCAATGAAAGTAGTTCGTCAAGCAGTTGCCATAAAAAATCACATCACGTGTGTGAGAAAGTGACTATAGACGAGAAAGAGTTTATAGGAGTTCCAACGTGAGAAAAGTGTGTATATAAAAAAGAAGAGAAACCGCGAAAGTTTTTGGTTGTAATGTGGTTGTTTTTTTTAAATATTATGCTTTATTTTCCATATGAAAAATAAAACATAATATTTTTTAAAAAACATCAACATTACAATCAAAAACGTTTGCGGTTTCTCTCTCCTTTTATACATATATATATATATATATATATATATATATATATATATATATATATATAGCATAATGAGAGGCCACGTATAATTTCTTAATATGTATATATATCAAAAACAATTGAAAAGTTGCAAATTAAAAAAATTAATGTTTTTTTTGTGAAAGTATTTATTTATATTTTTATATATACATATATTTGATATTTCAGATCGACCCCGATCTTTCATCAGAAATAACTGTTTTCAGAAGTTTGTTTTCAAGTAGCGTCCCTCGCGAGACGACGACGTCACGTGATATGGAATGCAACTGTGTTCGAATATTTGTAACCTAAATCTAACTGTAATAATATTTTAGATGTTGTATAAAAAAAATTTTGTAACTATATCTAAAAAAAAATCGTTTGTTTAATTATTGAAATATTTATAAAGATTTAAAATACCCAAGTCTTTATTTAAACCTAGTTTATGTGTATTTAATTTTTAAAATCCAGTACTTTTCTTTGTTCTGCGTGTGGATGTGGAATTGAAATCAGAATCTATCAATACACATTTACAGAGAAGCACCATTCCTATATATATATATATATATATATATATATATATATATATATATATATATATATATATATATATAT
>OZ038489.1:110810852-110825852 GCA_964036315.1 Acanthosepion esculentum | reverse complement strand
CTGCTCGATCGAATCCTCTTCTATTATTTGAAGACAACAGATTCATTGCTATTCTCATTGCTAATTATTTCATGACTGCATGGTTCAATTCTTTCATTATATATTCTTATTTGTGATCTATTTTTCAATTATGGAATATATTCAAATGTATTATTTTTTGACAACCTGAATGTTAATATAAATTGCTTCAGTCATTATTTACTGGGAAAATCAATATAGCCCATCCATCTGATAATGAGAATATTAGTATTTTTTAGCAATAATGACCGAACAGCCAGCGATACATAGATTAAAATAAAAGAAAAACTATCAATTTAAACTTAATTCAATCTCTCTCCTATTTTCATGAGAGTTTCCTTCCTAACATTATGTGTGAAGTAGTGTGGAACGTGAAACACTCGAATTTGTAATTATTTTCTCATCGTGTTACATGTATATATTCCAGTTGTTGATATTTTGAATATTCTCAAATTATGCCGTTTCTGTTATTTGGTACAGTTCTGTGATTCTGTAGCGCCAGAACGGAGGTTCAAAAAACTATATTCTACTATAACTCTTACAATCTGTATAAGCTCGAAGCCATTTCAACCGTTGACTTGAGAATGAGGTTTTATACAACGAAATGATTAGATATTATTCAAAGTATTTAGCGCTATGTACAGTGTGTTCCAATAACTTAAACTGATTTTAATGTGAATTGAATTTATGTGTCTAATGATGTTTTCTTTCAGATTTGGTGGACATTTGATATATATATATATATATATATATATATATATATATATATATATATATAAGCATTTCACCCCAAGGCCGGAATACACTAGCACGCAAGGGGTTACAAAAGATTTGGAGTGAGATCAGATAGGAGTGATAGAAGAAAGGAAGTGGAGAAGGATAGTGGATAGATCAAGGCAACTGGAGATGTCGATTGACATTACATTTGAATAGTTGGAGATTATAGTTGTCAGGGAAACAGGAATAAGGAAGGGAGTTCCACAGGCGAGAGGTGCGAGACGTGAAGCTATTGGAGTAGAAACGACGTCTACATTTAACAGTTTCAACCGTGAACGGGTTGGAGCGGGATGCCAGCCTCGTAGAACGCTTGAATTCATGAAGTCTGGGAACCAGCGAAAGCAGCTCATCGGAGCAATTCCCGTGAAAGTACTTATAAAAATGACAGTGAGAGGCGACGGCGCGCCTGTGAGAGAGCGACTGCAGACGAGATGCCAGATCAGGGCCAAGCACTTTGCAAATCCGTCTCTGGATCTTATCAAGAACCCCGAGGCAAACAGAAGGCGCTCCAGACCATATATAGCAGCAATTCACCATGCAAGGGCGAATTTTTCACCCATAATTGACATGACTTATATAACATGATCCAATAGAGGATTAAATAAATGTTCACCGATGACAGTGATTTATTTACTGCTGACTTTGATCCGTATTAATGAAACACTCTTATATATAATCCGTCTTAATGAAACACCCTTATATATAATCTTTTATAATATTCATATAAACATTTCGATCTGACGCGGGGATTTAAAAACAGGTCAAAATTTGTGGCGTATTTCTCATTTTTCTCGAAATTTGCGGGGTCGTGCAAAAATGCATAAACTAATACATGTTTAATTATTGTTTGTGCTAATAAATGCTAATTTAGTGCTTGACTATTTCATTTGTATTTATGTTGCGTAAGATAATTTTCATTCTTCTTTACATACGTTATTTGTCTTCATATATAACTGCCATTTTGTTATGTTTGGAAAATCCCCTGAAGTATTAATATCTGACGTCCTTATTATAGTCAATTAAACAAATAAAATGTTTGTACTAATTCTTAGAGTCTTGTTTCTTTTGATGTGCCGTGACCTTTCAGGACGTAATGATCATGGCTCACCACTTCCTACTATCCCTTCTAGCTCTCAATAAGTTTTGTCCCATTGCTTCATCCCACAGGCCATGTTATGTCATCCAATTCCAATTAAGCCCGCCAAGTATGCCATACGTTGCTTTCCTTTGCCTATCTTTCTTTCTGTTCAACCTTTGAGTAACAGATTCTCCAACTCCTTCCTTTCTCATTAGTTGTCCCAGAAATTTAAGCTGCCTTTTCCTGATGTTAAGTATGAGCTTCCTCCTTGTTTGCATTCTCTTCAATGCCTCAACGTTGTTCACACGCTCGTTCCATGATATCCTTCTCTAGAACTATATATCCGTTGCCTCGAGTCTCTTCTTAATCTTTAAGGAAACTCTCCAATATTCGCTGCCGTAAAGGAAGAGAGATGTCAAGTAGGAGTTCAGTACTCTTTGGCCATCCCACTAATTGTTCCGGGCTCAGCGTCCTCTGTCAGAACACTTCCCAGATATTTAAAGATTGTTACGGCTCTTACACTCTTTATTGTCTGAGGATATTACTCGTAAATATTAATATTATTGTTTTCTATTAATAAATATTATTATATAAAAATTTTCTTTCTTAAATTTGTGTTAGAAAAAATACTCTAAACATTTCTCGAGTTAAACTAATTATTCAACATTAATATTAAATTAAATTAATAGGAATTACTTACTCACATATTAGGCAAATGAATGAGAAAATAGAAAATATTGTAACGAATTTCGACTCGAGAAGTACTTCATCAGTTCATGTACAGTATATACATAAGTGAGAATAAATATCTTGATATCGACAATATTAATGGAACAATATTATTGTATCTATACTAATACATCGTAATGTATAAATAAAGAATGCGATTTTAGGTAATGGCCCCTCGATTAGTATAAAACGTTTAGAATATAAAGATTAATATATTGTCATGTTTAATGAAAGCGTTCCAGAATAGTTTTCAGAAATACGTTCGCCGATCAAGATATACTGTATTTATGTACGTTTGTCCCAAGTCAATCTATCTATCTCTTTCTCTATCTATCTATCTATGCACACGCACCACCACACGCACACCGCCACACACAGACACACACACGCATATATATGTATGTATGTATATGTGCATATCTATGTCCGAATGTAATGTGAACGAAAATAATATAAATTTTAAAGTTCACGGCATTAATTCAAAAAAGTGCTCAATACCAAGAGTAGAGCAATAATTATTTATTATAATTTTACATACGTACAGAACAAATTAATCACTACAAAGATGTCTTCTTGTTCCGATGCTCAAGCATCTCGACTGGTGAGAACCAAAATGGTTATCATTTGTACTGAAGAGTAAGTTGTTTTGTCCGCATGTAAAAACTAAGATGTATATATATATATATATATATATATATATATATATATATATATAGAGAGAGAGAGAGAGAGAGAGAATATTAGTGGTCAATACATATATATATATATATATATATATATATATATATATATATATATATATATATATATATATATATATATATACATAAGTTCCCAAGAGGGTAGAATCCAGGAAGAACTCAATATCCAGGACAGAGTAAGAATATAATATAAAAGGCTAAAAACACTAATATTCCATGGTTATAATTTATTGCATTGGAATCGTAATCACGATCCAATTCATCAGATCTACAAATTAAAAAAATATTTTCCGATTTTTTTTGAATTTGTAGGTCTGATGAATTGGATCGTGATTACGATTCCAATGTAATAAATTATAAGCATGGAATATTAGTGTTTGAGCCTTTTATATTATATGATATATATACATATATATATTATATGATATATATATATATATATATATATATATATATATATATATATATATATATGATATATATATATATGATATATATATATATATGATATATATATATATGATATATATATATATGTATATATGTATGTATGTATATATATATATATGTATGTATATATATATATATATATATATATATATATATATATATGTATATGTATGCATGTATGTATGTATGCATTCGTGTGTTTGTGGGTGTGCGTGTATGTGCGTGTAAGCATGGTGCGTAATTATATAGAAAGATATGCTATCGGCGTACAGAATTCAAATTTAGGTCGATTTATTTTGCTTATTTCTTACTAATACCCTTGGGAAAGCCATGAATGTGCCTTCGTCTAGCTCATGTATTAAATAACATTAATAATGTGCCGTCTTATTTTGACCTAGCAACAAATCTATTAGAAGGAAGAATTATGAATTTATACCCGAGGAGGACTGTTTGGAGACGTCGAGTTCGCCATTTCTCAGTTATCAGTTCTGATGAAACGTCTGACTGGACTTTCTTACCACGAAATCGACGGGTGGCTCGATAATGTCTTTAGTCATTCGTTAATTTGGAGGACACCATATTATACGAATATAAGTCTCAACAGTTTCTCCTTATCAGAAGCAGTCAAATTTGCTTTTCAATTTGATGACCGATATCTGACTGTTCAACATTAATTTGTCTCGTTTGCTTATTTTCTTTTTATTTAATTTCCTTTTTAGCTTACATTCTGTCTTGTTTTGTCGAGTTTCTTCCTATCTGTATATTCATTAAGTATTTTCTTATTTATTTAGCATCTAACATTTTTTTTATTTTAACTAATAAACTTTTTAGTTTCTTTTTTTCTGCTTTTCTTTTTGAATCTGTAAGTCTGATGAATTGGATCGTTCTTACGATTCCAATGGAATAAATTATGACCATGGAATATTAGTGTTTAAGTCTTTTTATTATATCCTTACTCTGTCCTGGACGTTAATTCGTTCTCTCTATCTTGTTTTTTCAAGATATTTTTCTACAGCTCTCTTACATTTCTGAAGGAAAACGTTACTCACTCTTTTCATTTCCAACTTCAGGTTTAAAAAATAATTTATACGTTTTAGAGTCGGCTATAATAATATCTAGACAACTACCAGCCTATCACATTAATATCGAGCCATATCAAAAGTTATAAAAAAACTAGTTATAAAACATTTTATTAAATCTGACCACACAATTAGGCGAGTTTTACAAGCAGTTATTCAGAAATATAGCATCTATGACATATAAAGAAAAAGAATATATAAATGTAAAAATATTCACCATGAATGTTGTCTCATATATTTTAGTATTTACTTATTTCTCAATTAGGAATACTGTTATAATATCTTTTTTGTTTATATAACTTTGATGTTAATATAAAATCCACTATTAATTAATTATTCATTAAATCTATACAGGTCCACCATATGGTCACTATAATGGGGAGATAAGCATGTCCGTATTAGGAAACATTCGGAAATAATGACTGGTCAGCCACTGCTGCTTTTGTGAAAATAAAGTATTTATATTCAAATAGTTTTTCAGAAAAATAGATTTCTCAAATAAATCTTACCGCTCTCACTTATATTAATGGTGTTTTCTTAGTAACCATTTGATTGAAGTAGTTGTGTAAAGTCTAACTTGAATATGTAAAGATTTCTTGGGGTTACATTTGCGAAAGTCTTCAAGTAATGTTGTTTCTTTTATATGATACAGTTCTTGATTTGGCGTGTTGTCTGGAAAGACACCAGCCGAACATGGCTACATATGAAGGCCATTACGGTTTTAGAATACAGCTCAATAATAATAAGAGTGCATCTGCGAAAAAAAAATTAAAAAATGTAAACATATTCAATGTCCACGCTTCCTTCCCCACCACAAAACTCGACGGTTTAAACGTCTGTGAGAAGCCATGGGACATAGAGAAGTGGAAGAACCATTGTGTTCTCTGATAAGAGAAAATTAAGCTCGATGTTACAGATAGCTTCCAAAGTTTCTGGCATATACTCTATGACACAGTATATGATATTTCATCATGATCGGTGGATTTATCACCTTCCAAGGACAAGAGAACATTAGGTTATACAGGGTGTAAAATGCGGCTTGTTACATTGGAATGTGGTAGAGAGCATACCTATTGACTGAATGTCCTCGCTTTGAAAATGACTGGATTTATCAGCAATTCATAATGCCCAAAAAACAAAGGACATTTTCCCGGCAAATAACGTAATTCTTTTGCAACATCCAGCGAATCGACCTACTTGAACCCCAATGAAAATTTGGGGCGCAGATGGCAAGGGAAGTTTATAGAAATGGATGTCAATTCCAGACAGCGCATGATGTCTGCGAAGCCATCTCCACCACATGGAATAAAATTCCAGGGACCCTATTGTACACGCTGTTTTAAAAATTATTCACTATGATGACTGTGCAACTCACTACTGAAACATCAACGGACATTTTTTATTCTGATTAGAAATTCATTTATGTATAGACTTAAAAGTTTTGAGTAGTTAATATTCAGCTTAATTTTCCAGTATATTTCACTAAGGAATGCTAAAGATTCTCTAATTTTTTATATTTCCTTTATATATTTTCATTTTTTGAAGCGCAACTCAAATAAGTGTTTGATTCAAACAACAAAATGCATAGATTTACTTCATTTTCATTGGACTTATACATACATACATACATACATATATATATATATATATATATATATATATATATATATATATATATACACATATATATATATATATATATATATACATATATATATATATATATATATATATATATGTATGTATGTATGTATGTATGTATATATATGAATATATATATACCTTACATATATATATATATATATATACCTTACATATATATATATGTATGTGTAACATATATATATATGCGTGTGTATGCATATATATATATATATATATATATATATATATATATATATATATATATATATATATATATATGTATGTATTTATATATGTTTGTCTATGTTTGAATGCATGTGCATATATTAATGTATGTACATGTGTAGCCTCGAATACGAGTGCCCAGCTCTTTTATATATATATATATATATATATATATATATATATATATATATATATATATATATATATATATATATATATATATATGTATATATATATAGGTATATACAATGTAAATCTATCACGATAGAAAGTAAATCTATCACGAGGACCATCGCCCTTGATATATTAAAGGTCTTCTACGTAAAATCTTGAGCTGATTTTTTTTTTCCATTTATGAAGTCCGTTTTAATAAGTCGCTCCTTGAGTTTCGTTGTTAACGGCTAGTCACCGCAGTACTATAAACACAATGCCGGCCTTTCTCAAGGACACTCCTCGGTCCCACCCTTTTTCTGTACTCTATTAACGCTGTTCCTAAGAAACTATAACGCCCTTTAGTGAATATCTATGGGTGTCACAACAGATTTGCTGCTGCACATTCACCTATAATGTTGAAATAGGTATTCTCCCAAAAAGGCCCCTTGTCTTGAACGTCTATTTGAAGTAAAACTCACTCCCCAGATTTAATTGTAAATGTTATCTTTCCAAGATAACGTGATGATTTGTACGTATTTCCTTTTCTTTTGCACATACCACAGAACACATAAACACACTACCTTGAGTTGTTCTTCGTCCTTGGTTCGATAGTAATAAAGAAAAGACAGATGATAACATTAAATTCATGCTATAAGATTTATTAAAATGATTTATAACTTATGCTTAAAACATGAGATATATATATATATATTTACTTTGTTCGCACTATTGTCTTCAAATTTATGTTGTCGACATGTCGGCCTTCACTCGCTCCAGACTTCTTCAGGTGACTATAAATTCGAACTGAGCACTTTATTTCGTCCACCGCATAGCCTTTTCTAGTTCCATGTGCTATGCCACGTCTTGGTGTTTCAGTTATCTCTCTTTAACTCAACTCTCTATGTTTTGGTTCACCACTGTAGTAGCCAGGTGTTGAACTCACAACACCTTGGGACAAATCAGTGGATCCAACCAACGGTTTTATTCAATGGGCCATTTTTCCACGACGTCCAATGACTTGACCCAGAGAGTTCTGAATTCAATACCTGGCTACTGCAGTGATGAACAAAATGTTGGAGAGTTGATCTAAATGGAGATCACTGAGACATCCGGAAGGGTCAGGGCATGTGGAACTAGAACAATCTTACCCAGTGTACGAAATAATGGGTTCAGTTCGAAATTTCAATCACTTGAAGAAAGTCGGAGCGTACAACGGCCGAAACTTCGTCTACATGACAATGAGGACTAGTGTCAGAATAATGTAAATAATTACAATGCCTCATCTCAGAAATATAGACATATATGAAATATAGAATGAATCTAATGTTGGACTATGTGACTGAAACATGTAACTTATCAGAAATTACTGAAAACAAATTCAGATAAGCTTATTTATCACAGGAAACCTCACTGCGATTGATAAATTCAATGACACAAAAGGTTAATACGGGACCGAGGAGAGACCGAGGAATGGAGGTAGATAAATAAAATCACAAATGTCAGGGGAAAGGGATTTTTTATTCTGCTCTCCCTGATACTAGGTATGTTTGGAAGTTGGGATATATGTCTTTGCTGATAAAATATGATAGGTAATAGCTTAATCATAGTAGTCCTGAAAAGAGTTGTGAAAATAATTTGTTCAGCTGCAATTTATCTTGTGCATAGACCGTGGCTGAATTGTCAATATGTTTCACTCCAGGTAAGAATGATACAATCAAATCAGAGGATTTATTCACGCTATCTATTATAATATCTGCCTTCTAATGTACTTATTTTGTAAATAACACTCATAAAGGAAGGAAATACAACACCGGGATACTGTGACACAAGCCCCGGTTGGATTAGGTGGTCGAGACCGATGTCTTGGTCGCAGCACACTGTGCCGTCGGTCCGTGATCAAATCCCAGTTGCGGCGCGAAGCTGTAAGGGTTCGTCCACCAGCGTTTTTGTGGTTGACTCTTTGTCGTTGCCACCGGCCTGTGTGCCGGTCAATCCCTGTCGTCTCCTGGTTCGATCTGCTTTGTCGTTATCAGCTCGCCTCCAACGTCTGTTTACCGAGGTAACTGCTTTGATCTCCAGCCTAACCTACCCACGTTGGGCCTTTGATCTTAGGTAAACGAAATCAATCAGGCGTCGGGCCTTAGTGCAAGCTGAATCTGGGGTAAGTACATGAAATAATAAAACAAACTCAAGAGGTTCAAATATGTTGAGAAATAACAATTATCTCTATCTGTCTGTTGAATACAGGAGTGTGTTTCTCTCCCAGTCCGTTTCTATGGATTCGTGACACTTTTTGCGTTTCTTAAGCGAGTTTTGGTATCTTAAGTCGTTCTTTAATAAACTTGCTTTTGGTGGGAAGACTAACTCGAAAGGCGTGGAATCTTGGTCACCTCCTGCGAGGTGCCATTCTCCGGTGGGACTCCTAATGTCGAACTTACGAACTCCAACTGGAACTGCTACTGCCTGAACGCCCGGGGACGTTCGTTTATATGGACACCGACCATAACCCGGTGTGGGGCCGGACGTGGTTCGGGTTGCTCGATAATTCTCGATTTCCAACAAGAATTCTCTTTGTCCCCAGGACAGAAAAATGGATTACTTCCCATTTTTGGAAGGTTAATCACTTTCCATTTCGGGGGGTTTCTCCCTCGTCCATGAGGATAGGTCGGAGGTGAATTATCCTCCTAGACTCTTCCTTTCTCATATTGGTATCTCATACTAAGCCTGTCAGTGGGTGTCAACAACTTCCCTGTCTTTCTCATACATTCACCTACGCCTATCACTCACGCCACCACGTGGCCAATGATCACTCTGCAGCGTGGGTGTGGCTAGACTGGCCTTCTTAAAATTATCCTCCAGAAAAAAAAAATCTTTTCTTTTCTTTTCTATCGGCCAGAATGTTTATGAAGTCCACATTGCCATAATTATTTTTTAAAATCATATCTTATCCTGAGCCACCCAAAATCCACTTAGCAGAATCTCTACCGACTCATTAATCACTGCTAGTTAACTTTTAACTGGGTGGTGGTGTTTCACCTGAAAATCAAATTCTTTATTTTTCTCGTGTCTTAAAATTCTCGTATCACCATATGCTCATTTTCGGCGACCTCGAGTCTGTCGTCAGGAGATTGAATAAGCAATAACAATGATTCCTTTCTCATATCAAGATTTGTACACATAATGGCTGGCTTTCTTCGTCGGAATCCAAGAATAAAACTATTAAATAGTATCTCTGATAGATAACTAATATTGATTTCCTCTACCTGTATGCAGTTGACCGAAGCCGAATTTTTTTTATCGCCGCCATGTATGGTCGGCTTTTTCATTACTTCCCTAACTGTGTTTCCCTTGGCGCGTCAATCCCTTATCATGACATTAATTAATTCTGAAAGCATCTGAAATCTGGCATTCTCTTACGGATTTTCTCTCCTCTGCGAAAAAAGTATCTTTCTTAGTAAATGAAATAAAATCGTTTCTGATTTTTTTTTGTTAAAAAAAAATGTCGCTCAGTCTGTCTTTCGATATAGCTCTTTTTCGCCTTAAGTATTTCTCGTTTTAATTTCTATGGTTAATTAGTTAGCCAATTACCATAGCTAAATAGTGTCACAATACGAATACGAATAGGAATAACAAAAGAAGCTTTACCAAATAAGAACAAAATATGACTAAAATTAAAATTTCATGAGAAACAAAGAAATGTGTCCTGAAGAGCCATGTAATATCGAACTTCCTACATGCAGTGGTCCTATACGATTATTGTTTCACAGATGAATATTAGACTGGAATCATCAGATATATAGTTATACAGAAGTATTAGTGTCCCAGCTATGGACAAATAGCTAAATACCCACCCCAAAAAATATCAGAGCATACAAATAGATTTTATAATAAAATTACCAGAAATATGTTTTATATCGTAAAAAAATCAACAATACCTATTTATATTAAAATGGCCAGCAATACAATTTTATACAATTACCAACAATACATTTAGTAGTAAAAGGACAAAGGAAACATTTTATCTCATGTTGAATGCGCACAATTAAATGTTAATTATATTTAGTTGAACACATGAGTCAACATATTTATATTTCAGCATTAAACAACTCCTAGTGGTTGATATATCACTAAACAAAATCAACGAACCAAACAGTATAGCGGATTGTTTTCTAGGAGTAATTTAAAAAGAAAAAGTAGAGATTGGATTATTTGTCCGGATGAGACCAACTCGTCTTAGTGAAATGCAACTCTGAATTCAAAATCAACCTAAAGAAGCAATAGATTCTGTCGGTTAATTTTGCACGAAATATAACACTGCTTCTATGAATGCAATACATCTTGTGCAGTTCGACCCTCTTGGGGGTCCCGACTCGTAATTAAGCTCGTGAATGTCAGTATACGCATTTTATTGCTTTATATGGAAATTATAGAATATTACATTTGCGTTTATTACATATGCTTCTATGTTTATTACATTACCATTTTAACAACATTTTGCCCTGAGTATGGATTTATTCTCTCCCTTACTAGCTACGTTGTCTTTGGTTTGAATTGTATCGTTTATAGTATTCAGTTATCGTTGCATTTTTCACCGACATCCATAACATATTCTCAAGAACGATTATTCTAGATTCTGAATGCAGACATAGATTACACAGATATGGGTACCTTTTTATTTGAAAACTATCACTTTTAGCTCTGTCAATAAACTTCTTGATTATCTGCTTCTCAAGTGATGATATAGAAATATTTATTGCATTTATCAATAAAAGAAATATACAGCAATTGCAGACAAAATTAAAATCTTTCATTTTTTTCTTTCCCGTTTTCTTTTATTTTGCTTAGTTTTGTCTTTTTTCAGATGAAATATATCTTGTCGCTTACAAAAGAACAAAATGAAACACGCAACATTCTACAGCTATATTAAAATATGAATTCATTTCGAATTGTAAAGATCATTTTAAACACGCTTACGGCAATATCTCATTGAACATCGGTCCTCGACGGTTCATCGAAGTTAAGCAATATCAATGCTGGTCAGTACCTATATGGGTGGTCGCTTGGGAACAACAGAAGAAAAATTGGAAATTAATTAATTTACGCGCAAATATGATTTGGAAACGTATGGCTATAACACCTCTACCCCAGTTATGTGAAAAATACTTGAAATTGTATAGGTAAATCCTTATAACCCCACAAATAATGCTTATAATACCAAACTATTTGTTCTCTTTAAATAACTTGCAAAATGTTTATAAGCTGTAAAAAACAAATCAAACTTGTAAACATGCATAAAAGTGATACATTTATTCACAAACTAAATTCTGATTAGGATTTTACAAGATTTTCTATTATTTAATCTTTCATATGAAATCATTCCTTAATCTTGTAATTTTTCTGCCCAACATAAATTTAAAAAAATGCAAGCGATTACTGGTTAGTTTTTATGTTTAGACCACATTTTTTCTAACCTCCTGAAAATTTGGCTACAAAATTATATATTGACATTATCTTTATAATATTTAAATAAAATTATACTGATAAAGCAGATTTTGGAACATTCTGATAATGAGTTTAAAATAATTTTTCGGCATTAGTCGAGATCGGAAGTCTAGTATGTGTGTTTTTAGAACAATACACAGTTTTGACTTCACAGTTGTTCTGCTATAGACTGGAGCACAATGAGGATTAGAGAGTAAGGCCTCGAATGAACCCATGGCTAGGGAGAGAAGAGATGGGTTAATATATTATTTATGAAAATATGTGTGAAATGGAGAAATCGATCGCAATTCAAAATCAGCTCGTCGATTTCACACTAACAGTCGTTAAACTGGCATATTCAAATGTAATTTTTTTTATTTATTTTTCGAAACTTAAGGAATGAATATAAGATGATAAACAGATATATTTTAACTTTTTATGCACACTCGGAAAAAGGTGCTATTGAATATATCATGTTAATCAATAGATACCTCTATCTATTTTTCTATCCTGTTGTAATCTCTTTCTTTCTCATTCTCTCTCTCTCTATCTCTCTACATATATATATATATATATATATATATATATATATATATATATATATATATATATATAATCCAGTAGTAAATAAACCAAGTGAATTAGAATATTATAAAATATTAAAATTGATCCTATAACAAAACTCAATATAATTATTATAACAAAGCATATAAATTACTTTAGAAAATTTATTTCTGCATATTGTCAAGACCTCAAGTAAAACTCATGTGGGTCGAAATAGCTATTTTCGAATCAGGTAGCTTTGAATTTTTATTACACACAAACACACGCACACACACACACACACACACACACACACATATATATATATATATATGTATATATGGATATACTTTGTTTTTTAAGTATAACTATATTCTTAAATATCAATTGTTTTTGATTTAACTGACCTTAAAAGTTATTTTTTTATTCAGTCATTTTTGTTTATTTCTAAACGCATAATTTGTTTATCTTATTACATATTTATTTCGAAATATTCTTATTCTTTAATATAATCTAATGATTTTATGCTAAATATAAAAGTTTAATTAATTTTTATTTAATTTTAATATAAATTATCTTATTTTTTATTCATTTAAATATATCTTATTTTCAAATAGAATTTGTCTTGAAAGAGTACTTTTATGGATGATTTTGTATTTTTAAACATAACTTTATCTATATAATTGAAGTTTTTTAAAACACCATTTTTATTCCAGTCTTAGTTTCAAATTAACATTTTATTCTTCATATAACACAAATTTAATGTCAAAAAGTTAATATCCGGGTTTAATTCCATGAAACATCTTCCCTTTAAGACTACTCCCTTCCCCCTCCCCTGACCCCCTACGTGCCTTTCGGTTGAGTGAAACACTGAAATGTATAAATTCTGCATTAGTTTTTCGACGTTTTTTTTTGTAGCTGTCACTGTTAAAATTGTAATTCCAACATGAAATCAGTATATCAGTCACTTATGTGCCAAACGTGATACACACTTGGGTGATCATCTATAATTCAATACATGACTGACGTGGCAGATTTTTTCCCGCAGCATGTTGTCATTTCTTTCTGCGTTGACCATGAGTCACCCAAAGCTATAGAACCTGCCCTGTCCTGATAAATGTCCATAGTTTGAGAAAAAGATTCATAACATTCACAAGTGTATTAGCCCGTGAGTGAATGTAATATATTCGACTGGAATTCGAACTCGGCAATCCGATTACTCAATCCGAGCCGCTACCGATTAATCCAACGTTATTCAATAAGAATGATTAATCTCGTCGTTTGAAATAAGTCTTTTCTCCATATGAAGTAATTTGGGATTTTATTGTTTACTTATTAATTGCGCTCAGTAATAATAAATGCATTGAACATTTTTGTGGATCAGTTTTACTATTTTATTTTACCTGGATCCACTTGGAATATATACCAACGGATATATTACATTTACTATATATATATATATATATATATATATATATATATATATATATATATATATATAAAGTATGTGGTGCGGTTTCAATTTATAATACGCAAATCATTCATACGAAAAGCAGATAATGAAGTTAATGATATAAATGGCAAGAATCACTCTCGCAAACAATTTTTAATAATAAAATACATTAACCTCGAATCCGTTAATGAATGGTATGATCCTTGTTTATAAATTACGGTTTCATCAGCTCTTTTATTTACTTTTCATTTGTGTCCGAGAGAGATTCTTGCCATATCATTAACTTCATTTCCTGCTTTTCGTATGAATGATTTGTATATATATATATATATATATATATATATATATATATATATATATATATATATATATATATATATATATATATATATATATATATATATATTTCTCTGTGTGTGTGTGTGTGTGTGTTTGTGTGTGTACTGTTTTTTTCTTTATCTATCTATCTATTTATTTATTATGATTTGCTCTTATTTAACCCCTTTAGAGAAACTATTCTGTCTGTCATCAGCATGAATGATGCTACACTCTTGGAGAACAACACACTGCACCGAGTTGCTGTCTCCTTTTCAGCTGATTTGAAGTGGAGCGAATTCATCGAATCAAAAGAGAGGCCACTGTACTATGGAACAATGTTTTTCTCGTCAG
>OZ038489.1:110755852-110800852 GCA_964036315.1 Acanthosepion esculentum | reverse complement strand
TCTATTCATAAATAACTTGTTGCACGGTTGGGAAGTTCATTCTAAATCATTTTGATAGCGACTTGTAGCCTTCTCCATTATTATACGTTTCAATTATATGATTCTTAAAGCTTCAGGAAGATTTGGCTGTTCTGTTCTGGGGACCTCATTAAATCGAAAAGAGAAAAAAAACTTTAGAGTGTAAAAGATGAGTGTTACTTTTTCAGAACTATTGGAAATTTAAAATCAAAATAATGATGTAAAAAGGGTGACGGGACTTTATTTTCAATCGTATAAATAAAACATTTTTAAACCTACTGGATGAAAGAACCTAAAACGATGATTCCAAACAAAATAGCAACACTTGAAATGTTTAACTTGTTTTCCTAATTTCTATACGATCTACATCTTAAATCTCATATACTTTTCCAAAGTTTTTCATCAACTATTGTGTTTCATAAATCTCCCAACGAAATATTCGACTGGATAAATATATTGATTTCCTGTCTTGTTCGGTTATAACCGATGTGTATCAACAGATCAATATTTATCGAAGCATAGATCGGTTTTACCAACACATAGAAATTACTATTACCTCATTCGGATAAACACTTTTCATAATAATATTTCTCCCGATTAATTTTCTGGTCTTCGTATGACGTCTGCTGTATTCAGAAACGTTATATATTTCTTCTGAATGGTTTTTCTATCTTGCACGTCATATCGTCGTTTTTTTTTTTTTTACAGAATTGTCATCCGGAGCTGCGGCCAAAATCGCTTTGCAATGCATGCAGTAAAATACGACATCATCAGAAGGTATCTGGATGCAGCCGGGTTCCCTTCCCAAATCGAACCAGTAAGCCTCAACCGTGGTAATGAAAAGCGGCTGGATTGCATTACCATTTTCACTTTTAAAATAGGAAGTCGTTCATTAAGGATGCGACTTGTGCCGATACATTTTCGACCGGTAATTGGATCAGGACCGCGGTTGAGCCGGGGTATGTCACTCGGGGCGCGGAGATAAAAAAATAGTTAAATATTCTTCTCTTGCGAACATATTTATTGTTACTCCAGTGGCAGTGGAGACTTCTGGGGTAATTGGCCCTCGTTCGATTGCATCCCTTCGGTGGGTTGGCGGGATTACGTCTCGATTAATTGACGAGTCTCGCGAGACGGGGTGGCTCTTGCAGCGTGTCTCACTGGCGAGGCTGTAAGGTAATGCCTCCTACATCATTGTGGTTGGCAGAGGATAGCAAAAAACATTTTGTTTATAGATAAAAACGTTCGTTTTGTGATGGCTCAATAATGTTTTCTATTTCAAAATTCATCCGTGAGGCCTCTATTCAAATCGTAAATGAATGGCTCGCTGTATTACAGTAGAATTATTGACTAACACTGGATTCATTTTTTTCTTTATGTTTTAAATGCGACATCTACTGAAAAACAATGTCAATACAATTACCATTTAAAATCTTAAACCACGACTAAATACAGATTTTCCAAATATATTCCCCTGATATTAGCACAAGTAATAATCCAAGGAACGGGGTTCAAATATGAAACGTCAAACTATGCATATACATTGATTTTATTATATGGAAATATCTAATTGAAATGTTTGGACATATAATGTAGAACTTAGCCTTAGAGAATATGGCATTAACAGGAAATACTGAAAGCAAGTGAGATGGAATTACGCAACTTGTAAAATATCTAGCATGTCAAACAACAAATAGGGAGGACGGTAAAAGTTGTAGCGAGCCAAGACCGCGCAATTCCTGAGGATATACAAGAAGTAAAAGACCAATACTGAGGATGACGGGAAAAAAAAACATCTGCTGATTAAAATGAAACTGAAAGTGAGTTTTCAAATGGGCGTATGTTCCAGTTTGGTGGTATTTTCTTAGACAGTTAAGGATAATATTCTTCAGTTGGTAATAGATGTACGAAATAAATCAAGTATTTCAAGTTTCAAAACAGAGACTGCCTCTGCTGTGAAAATGCTGCCATAACTTTTATGAGAGATAAATCACTGAAATGATGGGGCAATTATAGAGTAAGAGATATAATCTGACATTAATAAAAACACTGTAGGTCTTATAATAATCCCTATCTATAAATTGCAGGATGTGTGTATGTCTGTAACGAATGCACGGCCGAAATTCTCGACGGATTTGCACCAAAATTTACATGTACATGCTCCAAGTTAGTGGGAAGGCCAAGACAGACTTTGCATTTTCTAACTCCCATCAAATCAAGCACGGGCAACGCCGGGCCATGCTGCTCATGAAATATATTAGGGAATAGGAAAATGTAACAAGACTCATGCTTTCTCTCTCACACATTTTAAGACTCAATTATATAGACACTGATAGACCACTCAAATGTCTATCTATCTATCTATCTATCTATCTATCTATCTATATATATATATATATATATATATATATATATATATATGTGTGTGTGTGTGTGTGTGTGTGTGTGTGTGTTTGTGTGTGTGTGTGCATGTATGTAGATTTGACTTCGTGTATTTGTACAATCATTCAGATATAAATAAAGTGCGTATAATAATGCGATATATTTGGGTCTAGCAAAATGTTGCAAATCTTATTAATTCCCTCTTGCACTATTTCACACACAAACATGTATGCACACAATCACAATATTTATCAAGCTATATATCTGTGTGTGTTTGCGCGCAAATATTAACATATAAATCATATACATAATTAAAGTCAATATAAATAAAATGCAAAATAAAAGTTTTATTCATTCTTTCTCTCTCTCTCTCTCTCTCTCTCATATATATATATATATATATATATATATATATATATATATATATATATATATATATATATATATATATCATAAACAATGATATCTCAAATAACCTGATATGGGGAATAGCGTAATTCGGCAGACGAATGCATCAACCTCGACGTCACAAATTGAAATTTAATTGTGAAAGCTAAAAAATAAGGAAAACGTCGAAAAACTAATACAGAATTTATTCATTTCACTGTTGCAATCAGAGAAAAAGCACAAGAATAGGGATCAGAGAGGGTGGAAGGTATTATTCTTAAAGGGAAGAAGTTTGAAAAATTAAGCCCGAATATTATTAACCATATGACATTAATGTGGGGTTATATAAAGAATGAAATATTAATTTAAAAATACAGTGGAATAAATATGGGTTTATGTAATTTGCATAATACACCGACCCGACGGAATATATATATATATATATATATATATATATATATATATATATATATATATATATATATATATATACATTAATCCGTTCGTAAGTTATCCAAGTGGATCCTATTAATATAAAATATTACAACTGATTCACAAAAGAGTGCTCAATATAATTTTATTCACACTATTTACATTATTCCGACTATTTTCCTCATCTTTGTCGACATGTTTATCACAACGTTTCGGCCTTTGTACGTTCCGTCCTTCTCCAGGTGGTTAATTTTAATTATAAAGCATATAAAGTGCTAACCTGCTGAGATTCCAATATAAAATTAGTTGATTACCTTGACATCACACTTAACTTGAATAATAATGCATATATCTAATAAGAATATATTTGATAAGAATAAAACATTGTACGAAAATACCCTCTAGATATGTGGTTTTGCACATAAACCATCTTACTTAAACCCCGCTAATAATCATAGTGAAGTTAAGTGTAGTAATCCACACAAAAATAGGAAAAGAAATATTTTTGGTTCACCCCCCACACTTATGTAGATTATCTAGAATTAATATTACACAAATTTTCCTGAAACTTATAAACAAGCATTTTCAGAATAACAACCCTTTAGGTCAGATTTTCAATAGAAAACAATTAAAATAAGTTATTCATGTACTAACAACATGTTTAGAATAATTGACTCCCAAAAGAAGTATATCCTTAACAAATTCAAATTTGTAGAAATCGTATACTTTGCACAGTCGAAGGAAAATGTAGAGCGTCTAATGTTATTTATCAAGTCATCATTTACCCTAATGAAAATAAACCAACCCACCAAATTTATATTGGGATTTCTGCGGGGGAATGGAAAAAAGACTTTATAACCACAGACACTATTTCTTCCAACACAAGACTAAAACACCAAACTACTCTCCCTACAAAATTCTGGAAATTGTGGGAAAAAGACATGAACCCTGAAATTGACTGGGAATTCATAGGTTTTGCTCCCACTCCAAAAAGCTTTAAGGGTAAGATGTAATTTATATTGAGAGGAGAAAATTAAAACCCTTAAATCTAAAAATTAATAGAGTCTTCTAAACAAATGGAATGAATTGGTATCCAAGTGTCGACATAGGAAAAAATTCCAACTGACATAACATTATTTCAACTCCACATTTCATGTGTCGCCACAGGAACAAATTTCAACTAACATAGTATCAGCTGAACCTCGCAATCCCTTCTTTCATTGTGTTTTTATATACGAATATTTTTATATTGTGACATCTTCCCTATATGCATTTTTTCTGTATGTGAAATTGTTTTCGAGATGTGGAATGTTCTTCTATATTTAAGTATTTCACTCCATGTTATATATTTCTATATGTGGATTTTTTTCTATATTTAAATGTTTTTATAATACTAAATATTTTTTTATATATTGAAATTAAGTTTAATCTTTTACAGAATTTTTAAATAATTAGCATAATTATAATTTAATTTTAGTTATAAACTTAGTATTTGAAAATTTATTAATATTATATTGATATAATGAGATTGGTTATAGTAAAATGAAATGAATATATAAATAATTTACTTAAATATTTTACTGTAACTTTTACGATATAATTAAAGATGTAGTATGAAATGGATTAATATTAACATTTTTTTATAAACGTATTAATTTTAAATTCTTGCTCCCATTCTATAATAATTTTAAGCTCCTCTCTAAAAAGGTTCATAGCTTTGTTGTTCATTCTTCTTCCTTGAATAGGTGTTGATATGTTACATTTATATCAGTGTCCATTTTCAACCGTCGCGTTTATCTGTACCCGACTCCGCCATAACCATATTAGGTCTCTTAAACTTCTCTATCTATGACAAGCCCTCCAGTATTATAGGCCAATTATTATTCTTTCTCCTTTTGCTTCCTTCCTTTACTTTTTTTCCTTCTTTCCTTCCTTTGCCTTTCAGATTTCCTGTGAAGAATCCTTAATTTTATATATTTTAGTAAATGTATTTGAATTAATGTCCAGGGAAAAACTTCTTTCCTATGGACGAAATGATCATCAATATGAGGTAAGTTGTTTTGTTCTCATTAATTGTAATTCACACACAGACACACACACACACACACACACACACACACACACACACACACACACACGTGTGTGTGTGTGTGTGTAGTTTTTGTGACGCGTATTTCGGACTTCAACCAAAACACTTGGATATACATTTAAGTCTCATATATATATATATATATATATATATATATATATATATATATATATATATATATATATATATACATATATACATATATACAGAGAGAGAGAGAGAGAGAGAGAGAGAGAGAGATTAGATAACATATAGTGGTCAAAACTGAGTAACGTTAGACGGTGCGTTCATTCGCAAACCAGACTGGCAATTGCAGTAACATTTACTCGGTTTTACACATTTTTCCATAAATATACCAAACTGTGAAACTATATTTTTCATGTATATATATATATATATATATATATATATATATATATATATATATATATATATATATATATATATATATATCTACACACACACATATATAAATATATATATATATATATATATATATATATACAGAGGTTGGAGAAAATAATTGTAACACTTGTTAATTTCAAAGAAAATTTATTTAAAATGGAGTGGGTCCTTCTTTAGGCTCAAATACAGCTTTAATATGTCTGACTTAATCCAGAGGAATTTTCAGCCATTCTTCCATTAACACCTGCTCCAGCTCTTTAAGACACAACGGTTGGGTATAGTGGCTCCTAACTTGTTGCTCCAAAATGCAACACAAATGTTCAATAATATTGACATCTGGAGATTGGGGAGGCCACTCCATGTTTTTTAGCTCACACTCATGCTCTTTATATCAATTCTTAACCACTCAAGCGGTATGTATTGGAGGATTATCGTCTTGGGAGATGCAGTCACCGTCAGAGGATAAAGTCTTGGCCATTGGATGAACATGGAAATGTTCAGGTAATCTTTGCTGTTGATACTACCATGCAGTGCAAATATTGGACCGAGACATTTCCATCATATAGCGGCCAAAGCTATCTCTATTCCACCTCCATGCTTCAATGTTGGAAGAAGGCAGTCAGGGTTGTAAGCCTATTTGGGATAACTAAACACATAAACTGGCTCTGACGTTGGGAAAAGGCAAAAACTGGACTAGTCTGAGAAGATGACTTGCTTCAAATGATCTGCAGACCAGGTATTTTGATCTCTGCACCACTTCAACTGAATATTGCGAGTGGAGAGAAGAGGTTTCCTTACAGCGGCTCTTCCATGATATGCAGCTTTATGGAGCTCACGAAGAACAGTTTTAGTAGAAAATGGACTATTCAGATGATTATTAAACTCAGCAGTCACTTTGATCGCAGTAGTCTGAAGGTTTTTTTTTCACATTGCGTTTCAATTCACATCGTTACCTATCAGTAAGTTTGCAAGTCCGGTCTGAATTACTACGGTTGCTAGAGGTTTTGGCATGTTTCTCAAATTGTGTCATAGTTCATGATATGGTAGCTCTTGAAAAATCAAACAGTTCAGCACCCTTAGAGATCGAGGCTCCTGCCATGCGAACTTCAACAATTTGCCCTTTTTCAAACTTGGAGAGGTCACGCACTTATCTTAAATTTTGCTAAATTCTAAAATTAAATAATGCAATGACAGTAAATTAGATAAAGAAACGTATTTACAATAGATATAACCTGAAATTACGAAGTTTTAGTTGAAGTTCTTAATATAATAGGAATTTCAAATATAGGAGTAAAATTTGCACATGTTCCAATTATTTTGTCCAAACCCTATCTATATATATATATATATATATATATATATATATATATATATATATCTACATCAGACAGTTATGTGCCATGCGTTATGCACGCTTAGGCGATCATGTATCTTTCGATACATGTCTGACGAGGCAATATTTTTTCGCAGTAAGTTGCCATTACTTTCCAAGGGAGACGAGTTGCCATCCAAGACTATAGAACACGATCTGTCCTGCTATTTGCCCATTGCTCGGTTGGGTGAGAAGACAGATTCATACCTTTGCCCAGGGTATTAGCACATAAGTGAATGAATTCCACTGGAATTCGAATTCGGCTCCCCGTGTATCCATTACTACACCTAAACATTAATATATATGTAAACACACACACACACACACACACACACACACACTCACACATATATGTGTGTGTTTATATATATATTAATGGTTAGATGAACATTATAATATAGCAAATTTTCGCTTTTCAACGGACGAGCGGTTAGAATTAAAATTATGAAATATTTCAATTAAAATATTATTTCACGAAAATAGGCTTGCCAAGTTCACTGAAATTATTGGTTTCTCTTTTGATAGGAATTTATGTATAAATCTTTTTATATTGCTCTGTGGAAAGTCAACATCTGTATTTTCTATTCGAGTCAGATATGTCACACATAAAAAAATAATTGCAAATAGTGATACGTCATCAATCCCCGGATTAAACATACTGAGTACTCTTGTCTTGGTTTCATATGCAATATGACAAAATGCGTGTTTGCCGACCAATGTCATCGTTTCGTATTGGGCCGTGTTGCTTCCATTCATCGCAGTATTACTCCCCTTGTTGCTTTGATTTTTTTAAACCAATGTGTCAATATTGAATTGACACTGTCTCTTACTGAAAATTAAATGAGACGTCATTTCAGTAACTACAAGATGATAATTATAACAAAAAAAAAAAAGAACTGAACGTCCTAACGCTTTACAAATATAATCTCTCACCTATTTCGCGAATTGATAATTAGTTAATTTCCGGTCGACGATGTCAGATACTACCTTATTTGAGAAAAAAATATTTCAATCAATCGCAAGACTGAAAAATTATTATGCTAATCTTCTTGTTTGTTTTTTTCTCTAATTCCTAAAATCGATTTATTTTCCTCTACTTCAAACACAATATTATCCTTGTACGCACAAAATACGCTTTGTAAATCAAAGAATTAACCTAAAAATATTATGTCATATCCAAACATTCATTTGCATATTACGCAAGATGCGAACTTCGTTCAGAATTATCTAAACAGTCAGCTTGTTAAAATAGCATTGACTGAATGAAACCTGTATGTCTCAGCGAGTACGATCCTTCTTCTAACCGTACTGTGTATGAATATGAAGTACATCTGCGTCCTGGGTATGACGATAAGCTACGTCCAAGAGCAATGCCTCTAATTAGGAGGTTTTGAGGAACGTGGAACAACCTCCTAATGGCTGGTGTTCCCAGGTCCACCCTGACCCGAGATGATAGCAACTGTTAGGAACCCAGCTATTGGCAAATAGTTAACATCCTAACCGGCGTCAAAACACTATGAAAGTGTAAAAATAATCTTTAATACCAGAAATAATTTGTAAAATATTTTCCAGTAATAATTCTTTGAATTAAAATAATCATTACCAGCAATACAGTATTACCTGTAATACATTTTTGAAAAAAATTATGACCAATGCATTTTTGAAAAAAAAAATTACCAGCCATATATTTTTGAAAAACAAAAAATTACCAGCAATATATTTAAAAAAATACCAGATATACATTTAAAAATAATAACAGCTATATATTTTGGAAAAAAAATAGTACAAGCGATACATTTTTTTAATTACCAGTAATAGATTTTTTTAAGGAAAAAAATCTTACCAGAAACAGAATTTTGAATGAAAAAAAATTACCAGCAATACATTTAAAAAAATATATATATATTACCAGCAATAAAATACTTGTCGGCAGTAAATAACCCATTGAGGTTGATATGCCGTAAAAGAAACCAAACCAAACTTTCTTTTGACTAGTACTACATTGTTACAAACAAAGTACTGTACCAAATAACAGAAATCACATCATTTGAAGACTTTCAACAAAAGCAGACTAAAGTGGATATGACGCTAAAATAAAATAATGACATTAAAAAATGTTACCTACTTCAAACAAATGGCTAATGTTGAATCCCCCGTCAATACGTAAAAAAGCAATACCAAAGCAGGACATGAGACACATATTTTCCTGAAAATAATATTTAAGAGTAATATTTCATAAATTTCAACCGAAAATATCGCTGGCTGCAGGATCAGCTTGTTGGGGACGAGTAGTATGTATAAGTTTCTTTATCTATCACGATGTAAATTATCAGAAGGATTTTGGTTGTTAGGCTGGCGTGTTCTTGACATTATCCTCAACAATAAAAATGTTTAAAAATATGAAACACAACAAGGCAATAATTCAATTAAAATAATACACACATTTATATACATTTAAACAATATTTACAATGATGTTTTTATGTTGTCGAAAAGTTGGTGTGTTTAATGTTGTTTGTATTAAAATATCCGGATTGTTCTAGTGTTCAATATATTCGTGTAAATTTACAAGTATTGTTAGATTACGTTTTCGGTAACGTAAGTGTTCATTTAAGGTTCAACATGAATGTGTATGCAATTATTTACGTACTGTTCTTTTGGTTAGGTCAGCTGAAGTTGCGTACCCTTAACTGTAGTTAAGGCTTTAGTTCGATCGTAGTTCTTTTAATTATTTAGTAGTGAATATTTTCTTGTTCACTTTACGTAAACAAAGTTTGTTTAAAGTTCGGAAATATTTCTTGGTCACAGAGGATTATTCGAGCCAGATGTTGATGAGTCAGTGGTGTTCTTTTTACGCGGGAAAGTTATTGTTTCGAGTAGCGTAGCTTAGTCTGGCATCTCTCTGAGTTCTATCCGCTGACTGAGTTGGTCAGTCAAAAATCTTCCTTTTATAAGTTCGAATACTTTAACGTCTGACTGCGTTAGTCAAAGACAGGAGTTCCTTGAGCGTTACATTTTGGCAATGTGTGAGCGGTCGAAATTGGTTGTCGTTGTCGTGGTTTGCTCGGGACTGCTCAGCGTGGCACGTGTTCTTGGGTTTTTATACCATCTCATAGGCTCCGGGAAGAATGGCGCAATTTACTTCTTTTCACGTGAGCTTTCAAATTTTCGAGCTGTAAGCCAATAGAATTCTCTGATTGGGAATATGAAGTTTTCACTGGATAAGCTTAATTTTACGTGGGTGTAAAGAATAGATTGTTCCCACAACAGGGGTGTTAAAATAACATGGACGATTCCACAAGCTAATGCATGATATTCCCTTATAAGGAAACAGATAATAATTATCATTACCATTCGATGGCCTGGATCTCATCGCCGCAAAAACCATAAAATTACGTGAAATTGCTGTGCAGAGACGTTCGTACATCCCTCACATGTATTTCGTTCTGTTCACCTGACCACTTGTTGATCTGTCAGGTTACTCGCGATCCCGGCATTACTGAGCTTAACAGATAATACCACGATCGTCGTATAAGATTTCATTTCTTGCCGTCAATTTTCCTTCTTAATACTTTCGCAATTTGAATCTAACACTTTACATTGTTAGCCCAGTAAATGCTGGTTCTCAGAGATATAGCGCGCATTTTATATGACACGTGAATAGGGGGTTCATTTTCTCTTGATGTAAGAAAAATATATGCCGTAAAAGAAACCAAACCAAACCTTCTTTTGACTAGTACTACATTGTTACAAACAAAGTACTGTACCAAATAACAGAAATCACATCATTTGAAGACTTTCAACAAAAGCAGACTAAAGTGGATATGACGCGAAAAGAAAATAATGACATTAAAAAATGTTACCTACTTCAAACAAATGGCTCATGTTGAATCACCCGCTTGAACAACCTACAATGTCATCACTGCTCTACGATGAAATACACTCTTGCCATGTCAGGCGAAATTTCGTTATCACTTCCAAAAATGCTTGTTATATTCGAGACGTCTTAGGAGCCGGTACCCGTAGTAACGCCTTCCAAAGATATCCGCACCTGTAATACTTGTCCAAGTAGTAATCTTCAAATAGAATAATGATCAGAAAGGAATCGTAATCCGTATAGTACTAGAGTAGAGCGAGTGAACTTATAGCAATAGCGGATAGACGAGTGAACAGTTATCATTATGCTATTTCGGAATTCACTTCCTTTATGATCACGTGATCTACTTAATAATGGAATCGCCTGTGTTACTCACTGGTGATCAGGTATGAAAACATAGTATCGGCAACGACACTTTCTCTTATACAACATAAGTATATGCTATTCTTACAAGGTCTTCATAAATATATATATTTATTAACACTTGTTTCCATTAAAACGCAAACACATACATGGGCTCATCAATACACACATATATATGTCTCTATGTGTTTGTGTTGTGTGTGGGAATGTGTGTGTGCATATTTACATTATCATTTGAGCATTGTAATTAATTATTTATGATAAAAGTATGTGTATACAATATTCCTGACGCACGAAAAGACAATAACGCTAACAATAAGAAAAAGCATTTCTTGAAAGCTGGAAGTCAAATAGAAAGAAAAGAGACAAAAAAGAAAATGGGAAGAGGGGCGCGTAAATTAAAAGAAAGAAAAACGATGAAAAGAATTTTTTAAAAAATCATATCCCACGTAAACACATAGGCGCAGACAGGCGCACCCACGCGAACGAACACAAGGTACATTACGAAAGAAAATCTTGCACCAATGAAAATTGCATATAAATAAGAAAAATCGTGAAGTATAAGGAGATAATTGCTGATATCTCCTGATGAAGGGACGATGTAATTCCGGTGATGGGAGCTCTCTAAGAAACTCTGGGGTCGATATGTTGATGGTAACATCAATCACCTAAGTGACAAATATATTACTTATATTAATTCTCTATATTCCCCCTCACTCACTCACTCTCTCCACACACAAACACAGACACACACACATACACACACATACAAACACATATATATATACATTACTTCAAAGACTGGTATACTAGAGACTTCCTACTTGAAAATACGCTCTGTTTCATTTATTAACCTGTATATATTATGAATAATATAATGTATATATATATATATATATATATATATATATATATATATATATATATATATATATATATGTATAGGGTGAACCAAAAAAACGGGAATTTTTGAAGTGCGTATTACCAGACATGAACAAGTGGCAACACTGCGAGACAGTGACCTTGAGCAAGTAAAATGTCGCCATTTTAGTAACGAGAATGAAATTCACAGTATCCCAGCTGAGATGTTGCAGCAGTCAATGAGGAATGTTAACAGCAGATTTCAAGAATGCATTCGTACAGAAGGACGCCATCTACAGGACGTAATAAAAAAAAAATGGAAATTCCATCATTGTCTCTTAAATGGCATGTTTTAAGGTTTCAATTCCTATGAATTAAATATTTTTCCTCCATCACTCTTCGTTTTATTGGATTGTTAAAACGTTCCCGTTTTTTTCGGTCACCCTATATATATATATATATATATATATATATATATATATATATATATATATATATATATATATATATATATGTCTATATATATATATATATATATATATATATATATGTCTATATATATATATATATATATATATATGTCTATATATATATATATATATATATATATATATATATATATATATATATATATATATATATATATATAAATATATCTTCATATATATATGTTGAGTCTTGACTCATTGTTGAATCTCGACTAATGCATGGAATAATAATGCAACACAAAATGTACTTAGAACAAGAATGTATTATAACAAGAAAATGTACACAATATTTACATATAGTATTTCTGTATATTTCTGGGAAGACGTTCCTGGAGAATGTGTTGACTAAGTCGCAGTCGGGCAGAGTCTCTAGCTGGATCTCTGTATTCGCCCTCCCCTGTCTTCCGGTACCAACCATTATTTATATAGTCGGTAGTCACCTATGCAGATTAGGTGGATCCTACCGCAACAATATATATACATATATATATATAATTTTATAACATTTGTGTTATAATATTGAAATCAATAATTTTATCAGCTCTACTCTGTATTGAGCCCTCTTTTAAGAATAATAATTGTTGGTTATTGGAATTTATTCCGTATATACCAATCCTATACTTGTGTGTATATATATATATATATATATATATATATATATATATATATATATATATATATATATATGTCTGATTAAAAAAATAACACATTATGTCTACTTATTTACAGATATTTTCAGATATTTTTCTGTGTATTATCATCAAATGATGCCATAAATGCAGTGTAATACACGATAACTATCCGTGGATTTGAACGAATGTTTGTATTTTATTTAATCAGACATGCCTACAAGTGAATTTGATTGATACTTTATGTATTATCACTTCTACTTTATGGTTAATAATGCTATAATCTAAGTTAATCTTGAGCATTTGGACACTAAAGCTTCATCGAATTTCCCTCATATTTTGCACATTTGTTTTATCAACTCATTATGTTCAAGATTCCACGTATTATTTATTCTGATAATCTGATATTGAATTGCTGCTTTGAATAAATACTATATTTATTTGCCTCTATGTGCTTTTGTTGTCTTCTCAATCAGGCCAAAGAAAATTTATCATCTTCGTCTTCTTCCTTTTCTTTTTCTTCTCTTTGTTATTATTATTAAAATATTATTATTATTAATAATATTATTATTTTTTTTCTTTCATATCTGGCGTCTACACATTTCTTTCCGGGTCCCGCCCAGGGACCTAAGGTTAGAAATGCCATCATGACACCTTCCATTGACAAATGAAAAATAAAAAAGTTAAAAAATAATTACATAGATAAAGCCCCTCGTAAAGTGTGGGCTGTACTTGTCAGAACATTTTTTTGTATCTCTTTGAGTCATGGACTTCCAGTGATCCCTTCAATTAGTGTACTGGAATCTTTTCAACCAGTCCAAGAGCTCCAACTATAAGAGGGATTGTTGATGTTCCCATGTGCCACATTTTTGTGATTTCTATTGTATTGAAATTGTACTTGTATTTTGAAAGCTTTTTGAATATCTTCAAAGATACATTGCAGTCTGCAGGGACTGTCATATCAATAAGGTAGCACATATTTTGTTTGTGGTCTTCAATAACAATGTCTGGGCGGTTGGCCTTGATTGTTCATTATTATTATTATTATTATTATTATTATTATTATTATTATTATTATTCAAATTTCTCTTTAATTACACCGTCTGTTTTATATTGAGATCTCTTTTAAATTGAATGTTACTTACGTTGGAATTTTCTCTATTCTTCTTTTATCTTAACTGGATCTCTCTCTCTGTCTCTCTCTCTCTGTCTCTCTCTCTGTCTCTCTCTCTCTCTCTCTCTCTCTCTCTCTCTCTCTCTCTATATATATATATATATATATATATATATATATATATATATATATATATGCAGGTGTGTGTGTGTGTGTTGGAGCAGAAGACGTACGCCAGTGGGATAATTTACTAAATGTATCATTAAAAATGAAAATATTATTTACTAGTTACTTAATATTTGCCGAACGAGACGACCTCATTTTTCAAGACACATTTCAGTTCTGTGCCTTCATCATTCATGAAAAGGTCGAAGAGTTTCCTATGTCATTTCACCAAATTCACATATAATTCTTTCTTTAAGTTCCCCGTGATTCTTTGAAGCTGATGGTACCACAGAAAAAAATATTATGTCTACTTATGTATATTTCATGTACAAAGATACACACTCTCACTGCCTCGTTCTCTCTCCCTCTCTCTCTCTCTATATATATATAGAGAGAGAGAGAAAGGTAAACATACACAGTATATATATATATATATATATATATATATATATATATATATGTATATATATATGTATATATATATATATGTATATATATGTATATGTATATATATGTATATGTATATATATGTATATATGTATACATACGCCGTAAATATAAATACATAAATGGAAGCATATACACATAAATATAGACACACACGGCATAAATTTTATATATATATATATATATATATATATATATATATATATATTGACACATATAGAGCTATATATATAGAGAGAGAGCTATATATATATATAGAGAGAGTGCGATATATATATATATATATATATATATATATATATATATATATATATATGTATTGTCACATATAGAGCTAGTTAATTACATATCTATGGAAGCGCACCCATATAAATCCATATATTACTGCTGCCAATATTCCTACTAATAATATAAATACTGCCAATGACAATGAACTATTAATAATAAAAAAATATTTAATTAATTTTACTCAGATTTTGAAATGCACTCATCAAAAATATTTTTTAATTATCTTTTGCCACCTGATGTGACTATTGCGTAATCTGATATTTTTGTATAGCTAAATAAACATCTCTTTTTTTCTTCTTCATCATTGATATTATTATTATTTTATTTTAATTAGCTATTTTGTCATTCCCTGTAATTAAAGAGTCAGCTTAACAAAAATATATATCCAATATATATGTATATATATACATATATAATATATACATATATATACATATATATATATATACATATATATATATATACATATATATATATGTATTTTTGTGTGACACGTCAATAATATTATCACACACACATATATATATATATATATATATATATATATATATGACATCGGGTGATTGTACGTCTATTTCCATTTTTAATATACATATATATATATATATGTATTTTGTGTATTTTTGTGTGACAATTCAATAATATCAGAACACACACACACACATACATACATACATATATATATATATATATATATTTAAAGACATTTATATTATGTTTAACGTTCTTTTTATAGATACAAGTATTTAAGCAAATGCTCTGTTTTATAATAAACAGTATTAAATAACATTTACCGGCCTGAATGTCCGAGAAATTTTCATAGAAAATTTTCGCTCTCCGACAGGAATCGAACCTGTATCCTATACGGAACCATCATTTCGCGTGATGTGCCTTAACCTTTCGGCCACAGATGAGCGTCTGGTTAGCAAGGTCGATTTTACTATCTTTAAACTTAAATCTTCCATGAATCTCTTCTATTCATATCTGCTCTAGCGTATCAAATGTAAACAAATGACGTCATATATTTTAGAATTGGACATTGTCCGACAATTTATTTAAAGACTTTAAATAAATTGTCGGACAATGTCCAATTCTAATATATATATATATATATATATATATATATATATATATATATATATATATATATATATATATATATATATATCACATCGGGTGATTGTACGTCTATTGCCATTTTTATACGAGTGCTTCTGCCCTAGAGTCTGCTGCCGGTGTGTCCTACTTAGCAGTCCATTCTCTCCAGATCACAATAAATGCTACAAACGCTGCTTCTTCTCTGACGTCACCCCACTCGCTGATCGAGTCCGACATCCTTCACCTGGCTCCAACTCCATTAACATGTCTCTTTGAGTGCAACTAATTTCTAACAAGTGCTGACAGTTGACAAATGGGAAATGTGCAAGTTATCTCCACACCGCGTCCACATTTGCAAGGCAGTTTTCGCATTCTCAACAGTCCAGCAGTGCCGATTTTTCTGGTCAGTACTGCGGACATTGTCCAGAGATGGTGTTATTCAAACGAATACTCTTGTCACAAGATATTGACCGGAACATTCATCACAATTGAATAGCCAGCCACGCGTCAGCATGAGTAGTCAGAAATGGTGTCCATGGCCAAAGGATCGAAGTAGGCCGTTTGGTGTGAAATGTCCTGGGTGGTGGAAATGTGATATCCTGGTCGATGTGTCATGGAAGAGATGAGACGGAAAGCAGCGTAGTAGAAAAAATTCGGCAGACTTCCAAGCATGTAGCTGATCCGTAAGAACTAAGTGCATTGCTTCTATGTAATCAGATATTGAACTGGGAGGCGGAGGAGGGTGTTTCGGCTTAAGTCACGGTGTCTAGATTGTCAACCATGCATACTCTGAGTGATATTTGAAGATTTAATGATTTTCGACAAAATTAATATATATATATATATATATCTCATAAAACGGGAAGAAAACTGACTTCTTTTAAAATTTTCCAGAGTTTATTTTTAAGTAATGTCGCCTTTTCTATTAAATACATTATTCTTTTAGTTTAACGGGACTAGTGTCAAATGAATTTAATTTGTTTCTATTCGGTTCAATATTTCAATAATATTTCATAACAGTACGAAACAAGGTGGTGTGGCAAATGTTTCCATCGCCGAAAGAAATATAAAGGGGAGACATGCCACCCCCTTAAGGTAAGGCTTCAAGAACACCAGAAAGCTGTAACACGAGGGGAAGGGGATGAAATGGAAGTTGAAGACCACATATGGGGAGAAAAGGGAGATCGCCGCCCTCTGTGGGATCAGGTTGAGATCATAGAAAAAGAACACCATTGTAAAATTCGTACACTTAAGCAATCAGCACATATGCTAGGCCATAAAAATCTCCTGAGCCGACCAAGCATAGAAATGAATACAATATGGGAACCAGTAATAAGGATGGCCGGGGAAAAGCGATAATAACAACAGAAATTGGAATATGAGCTCTGGTAAAAATCGTGAAATGATAACAACAAAAATTGCAATATGAGCACTGGTAAAAATGGTTGCTGAAGGCATTAGGTTTATAACAGCCAGAAATTCATGCACATATTTATTCAAGGACACATGGCACAGTGGATAAAAGCGTTAGTTAGATCCAGTGACAGGCCCCATATAGAGTGTGTTCAGTACTTGAACTCACACTCTATGGTTTAATGGCTGCTTTCCGTCTCCTGTTAATTCCACTCAAGTTCAGAACTTGGAGAGGGCTATTAATGAGCGAAATAAAGGGTTCAGTTCGACATTCCAACCACGTGAAGAAGGCTGGAGCGTACAACGGCCGAAACGTTGCAATAAATATGGGGACAAAGATGAGGTCAATAGTCCGAATAATGTAAATAGTGTTTCCATCGATAGTATGATTTACAGTAGAGTTGCTGATGTTAACCTGTTTCCTAGTTTGTTTTGGATCACTGGTAACCTTCTCCTAGACTGGTTGTCAGCATGTTAAAACTGTGATTACTTCTTACGTAGGAATGCTTCCTAATATGCGTTTTTCCACTTAATTGGAATCTTAGCGTAGGACATTCTGATTGGTTGCTCTGAATAAAAACAAAACAAATCATGCTGCTATGTTCTCCCTTTCTTACTATACTGTCTCTCTCTCTTATTTTATTTCTTATTCTTCCTTTTCTCGGGAAGAGAGTGTATCTTGTGTCTTTCTTTCTTACTCTTATCTTTCCTTCCTTTTCTCGTGAAAAGAGATTGTATGTTGTTTTAAATCTCAATAAATTGTATACTCACCACTTACTTACTAATGAGATTTGTCACATTTTTACATGTTTTTGATGTAATATGCTAAAATAAATTATATATATATATATATATATATATATATATATATATATATATATATATATATAATTCGTGTATTTAGTCAGCAACCCTTCTTTCATGCACATTGCATTGAAAACGAGAGACAACGTGCTTTTATTTAGTTTTTAAATAATTTCTCGTGTGATCTAATATATTTGTTTTCTTTTTGGGTGATAAATTATGTAAAAACTGTCAGAATGTTCTTTTTATCCTAGCGCTTTCGGCTATACATTTAGCCGTTTTCAAGGATTATATTTTAACTGTTAAAATAAGAAATAATTTGTTGTATGTATCTTTAATAAAATGTTTTCATTTTACAAAAACGTTCAAGATATTATGCCCAGGTTCAAAGTTAATATTATTAAGTGTTGTTTTTTTTTTTTTTTTATTAATAAGTCTTTCATTATGTTTAGCTTTTTTTTGCAGGTAGATGATGCTATTATATTAGTGTTGTCAACAATTATGTTACGAATATTGTCTGGTAGGTCTCCATGAATATTTAAATGAGATCTAATTGAGCAATAGTCGGAAAGGTGTAGAGTGAGTCTGCACGTCAAACACGTTGTCGTGTGGCCTATATAATTATATCAATAATTCACGAGCAAAGAACATTCGGACAGTTTTTATATAATTTATCATCCCCCACAAAAGAAAATTAGATCACATGAGAAGTTGTATAAAAAACTAAATAAAAGCACCTTGTCTGTTGTTTTCAATAATATATATATATATATATATATATATATATATATATATATATATATATATATATATATATATATGCACACACACACACATATCTATATATATATACACGCACACACGCACGCACACACACACACACATATATATATATATATATATATATATATATATATATATATATATATATATATATATAAAAGTGGACATGGAAGTCAGAACTTAGAGGCGATAGTCTGTTTCATGCTAGTGCAATAGTCAGGTGACTAGTGCTGTTATTTTTCTCGGCTATTTATATATATGGGTTAGTGGTGCATTATTGGTAGTCTATTTTGGCGGTTATTTTTACCGGAATTCGTTTATTTGTTTATTTATTTATGTCAAATTATTTTGCTTGTTTTTTTGTTTGTTTGTTTTTTTGTTTTTTTTTAATTTTATTTTTATTTTTTATCTTATATATTTATTTATTTATTTTTTATTTTGATCGGTGTTTTTTGTTAACGTAGTAAAAATTTGTTTATATAGCTTATTGTTGGTAGTCTATCATGGCGGCCATTTACCGGAAGTCGGTTGTTTGCTTATTTATTTGGGTCAAATTGTTTTGCTTGTTTTTATTTATTTTCATTTTTATTTTTTATCTTGTATATTTGTTTATTTGTCATTGATTAAATCTATTTGTTGAATATTGGTGTGGGATGTTGTGTTTTGTTCTTACTGTTATTTTTTTGGTCGGAACAGTTTTTAATTTATCTATTTCGGTTGATTATCTTTATTTGTTTTTTCTAAACGGCTAGTTTATCGTAATCGGTTGTTAGTTTATTTATATATTTGGATGTATTTAGATCAATTTATTATACTTGTTGTTATTTATTTGTTACACTATATATTTTTGGCCTTCGATTTTTAAGTAACGTAGTATATTATCTTTTATTATTTTTTTTTTAAATTTTTATCGTTATATAACAGTTATAACTTTCGTCCGTTCTTTTGTTTTGATTTTAATTCGCATATTCTAACAGGTGTTGTTTTGTAATTTGTTTGGAGTAATTTATTTTGCTTATTTTATTGTTGTTTTGTTTGTTGATATATTTATTTATTTTTCTATTTTAAGTTACGTAGTAAAAGTTTGTTGTCATGTCTGCCTCTTGAGATTAGCTCGGATCTTTTATTTAATAATTTATTTTGATCTGGGAAGGTAATGATAGCTATTTTTTCCTTCAAGCAAAGTTTGCAAGTTTTTGATAGGTTGTTGTAGGCTGATGATTTTTTCCTTATTTTCCAAGATATTTTTGGTGTGGTGTGTGTTTTGTTTTTTATTTCCCATATATACTTAGAAAGCATTGTGCTGTTCGCATATTTACTATTTGTGAAAGACATTTTGTGTACATAATTTCTTTGTTTCCAGGGTCTTTCGGTTACTCCTATGTATACTTTTTCTTCATTATCTGCTGAATTTATCCTGGCTTGGTAGATTACGTTGTTTTGTAAACAATTACCGTTTAAGGGACATTCGTTTTTTATTCTGCAGTTGCACGTGGGTTTAATTTGTTCGTGTGTTTTGTTAATAATTTTCCTGTTGTGCTTTTTTATTATTTGTGCCATGTTCTCGGTGCAACTGTAGCTGATTTTTACTGTGTTTTTGTTGAATATTTTGTGTAGGGTGCTTGATTCCGGGGAGTGTTTCTGTAAAAGTTTGAAGAATATTTTTCCTGTTTGTTTTTACGTTTTTGCTGTATGGTGGGTTGAATCATATGATATTTCTTTTCCTGTTGGTCTTTTTTGTGTTCTGTGGTGAGTATGTGAGTGTTGCTGGGAGTCCGCTATCTTTTAAAACTTTGCACTAAAGTATTTTGGCAGGATTTAAAATTTCTTACCATATCGAAAAATAATTTAAAATAAATTGTGATTCGATTTGAATATATCTCATATTCTACGATTCTAAGCCAGGCGTGTTATATTTGGAATAGATCTCTTCTGCAATGCCAGGCTTAGCAATTTATTCATGCTAAGCAGTGCATGTGGGATCCATCCCCAGAGGTCGCCCCTCTACTTGGCCTTCGTGAGAAACAAAGCAATCTTAGTAAATAGCCCCCGGCAGCCTTCGTGGTTGATCTCCCTTGCGCCCATCGGTGTAGCGTCAGTCGTTAGTTTTCGTTCGCAGTTAAAAAGCCAATATCTATGGTTGTATTTCATGGTTGGCAGGTCTTTCATGCAGCGAACTATGGGTTTTCACAATGATTCTCCTCTTATATGTTCCAAGGCTTATACATTCTATGTATCTATCTCCACTGAGATCGATAAACAAAGTAGATAAATAGGTAAATAAGGTGAAGATATATTAGTTTCCTTTTCAATGGGATGTACCATGTTAGACAAAATACGGAATCAATCGGAAAAAGATTATTTTTATTTCCTCACTAATTCAGATGCTTAATTTGATCATGTATATGATGCTTACAAAAAAGTATTCCTGAAGTGTCAAAAATATTTTGCGACTTCCTCAAATTAAATAAGTATGAGAATGCATCGCAAATAACATGTAAATACATGTTTGCATGCGTTGTCGAGCATAGAAGTTACTGGCAACATGTGAGATTTTTTCACCATTCCTGGCAGATTTTCTCATATCCCTGTGTAGAATACTTACTCACAAAAGTAATAGAAGAGAAAAGAAAAAAACTCTAAATGAATTCGTCTACAAAAAATATCTAAAATTTCGAGCGTCCTTTAGTTGAGCGCATGCGTAGACGAACCAACATAACAAATTTAGTCCGATGAATTCCTGAATGACGAAACGCGTCCCAAGTAAACTTTTTCCACTTTGTTTCTCATTTTCCCTAATATTGTTCTTGATATATAAAAATATAATTATTCAGATGAAATGAATAGAAGAATAAATCTATAGACCAAATATTAAATACTTTCCATTTTTCTCAGCCTTTGAGACGACCCGGCGCCAAGCAGCTCCTAATTTTTTCTTGCCAAGTTTTAAGTTAGTTGACTGTTTGCTGCATTTTATGGCTTATAAAAACATTATGAGTTATTTAATGGCGAACCAGATTTTGGATTGTAAAAATAACTTATCGTTTTACGAGCGAATATCGCATTATATTTCTTTTATAATTATTTGCTAAAAGACAAATCCTGTTATTTAAGCCACAGTTAGGGTGAGATGAACCCATACATTTCCCAACGGCATTTTTGAGTAAATGAATGCAATGAACGTGACCAGAATTTGAAATGGGCCACGGACTTCTCTTTCCGAGCGCCATCAATGACATTCTCATTCACAGAACTATCACATCACACATTTTAAGTTTTAAAATATATATTTTATTCAGTTAAAAGAACAAATAATGTTTTAAATTAGATATTTTATTTATCTAAAAGAAAAATAAAGAGAACACTGTTAGGAATAAATTGGTTTCGGGGAAAATATCGGATTTTCAAATTGTAACTGCAGCACTTACGATCCCATCTAAATTTAGAATGTTAGTCTTCTCATGAAGAATAGCGGATGATTGTTTTGGAGGTGGAATGCAGATTTGTTATTTTCTTAGAATGTATATAGATACGCATATTATTTCGAACTCCCTATGGTCGAAATTTCATTAATGCTCCCTTTCCACATTGTTCGGTCCTACATTGCTGTCCCCAAAATCCCAGCGTGAATCCCCAGCTATAGTGTCTGGGAAAGTCGATTTTCATGAGAATACAGTTCTAGGTAGCCTTGGTTATTTTTATGCAGGACCGGGATTAATCTCACAAAAAACAAGGGTTGTCCTTATCGACAGAGTATATATATATATATATATATATATATATATATATATATATATATATATATATAGAGAGAGAGAGAGAGAGAGAGAGAGAGAGAGAGAGAGAGAAAGAGATGTTTTACATTACAAAGAGTTAATCATACCTTGAATCAATCAGCAATATGAATGCGATTATTGGCGAAATCACTTCGCTAGTAGACATAATTATAAGCATTATACTACTGATAATCCTCTGAATGATGAGATCCTCATATATAAAATGGATATGGTGTATTTTTTTTTATTTCTGCTAGTACTTTCGAATGCTTCGCGCAATTCATCATCAGACTTTATGTTTCCATCGGAATCAAAACTGGGAGACGAATTAAATATCTTTATCCAACCGAAAGATGTTTTTAAGAATGAGCTATTAAATATTTAAAGTGAGAATTTTTTTATGTATTTTATAATTTGGTAAATCCACGTATTTCTTTCCGTTGGATAAATTACAAAATACATAAAAAATTCTCACTTTAAATATTTAAAATTTAGCGTCGCGATTTGCGCGCTCCAACACCATATAACCGTTAACAAATAGCTCATTCTTAAAAACATCTTTCGGTTGGATAAACACATTTAATTCGTCTCCCAGATTTGATTCGGATGGAAAAATAAAGTCTGTTGATGAATTGCGCGAAGCCTTCGAAAGTACTAGCAGAAATTAAGAAAAAGACACCATATCCATATTATATATGAGGATCTCATCATTCAGAGGATTATCAGTAGTATAATGCTTATAATTATGTCTACTAGCGAAGTGATTTCGCCAATAATCGCATTCATATTGCTGATTGCTTCAAGGTATGATTAACTCTTTGTAATATATATATATATATATATATATATATATATTAAAATAAAAACAAACCACTTTAAGGTTCCATATAATAAATTATTTCACCACAGCCCTTTTAAAGGACAGCGGATCATCAGAATTTATTTCAAATGTGTGTTCACAGAGTATATATATATATATATATATATATATATATATATATATACATATAATGTGTGTGTGTGTATGTTAGTCGTTGATTCTGATAAGAAGACTATTGACCCTTTAAAAGGTTCTGCGAGTTTACATGCCACATTCCTCACCAGTAGAAAAGCTAGTGTGGGAGCTGTTTTAGACTACAACCAGCCGTCCCTGCAGCGGTTTTTACTGCGTTACATGTTATCAGGAGAAGAAATTAGCCTGAGCTAAACTGCATATGCAACATATAAAAGATAGAACCCGTTCTGGTCTGTTATTTAATGCAGGATTCAGGCGAGAAGATATGAATACTTTTTTTTACTGTATTAACGCGAAAGTGACATAACCATTTTATTATAATTAACCGAGATACATATTCTTTGAATTGCTACATTACTTGCTGAACACACACACACACACACACACACACACACACACACACACACACACACACACACACAAAGAGACATACGCACACACACCTATACATATATAATAATGTAGATCCAAATAAAGAGAAAAAAGTCAGATTAATAATCCACAATTCTTTAGATTTTTTGGCTTTTAAAAAGTGCTCGATACAATGTAGAGCATAATATTATAATATTTATATTTAAAAATATTTTTTCATCGTGACTCGGAAATTTCTACTTTTTGCAACCTTAAATTTGTTACATTATCAAGCTATATTCAGTAATTTTTGAAGAAAATGATTTACTTTTTTCTTTTTAAAATGGAGTGGTATTATATTGAATAGTTGAAGTAGGATGGGGACTAAATTTCCAAATTGTATAGATATGTACGTATTTGACGAATCAAAATCTAAAGGTGAAACTGAAAAACGTAGGTTAGAGGTTAGGTGTGTGTATGTTATTCATACTTCTCTGGATGAGCCGTCTTGTATAGACGTGTCACCATAGCTTCCGGTTAAATGTATATTCATAACATACAATGAAATAAAAAGAGAGTGATATGAGTATTCAACAAGACGTTAATTTGGGGATTTTATTTTTTTTAAATTATTTTTGTATGTACTTTAGACTCTCTTAAAGAGGCCTCTAGTATGACTAAATCATTTTTATATATTTAAGTATTTCGATCTAAAATACAATAATAATTATTATATTGAATGTTTCGATTAGACATGGCAATATTAAAATTAAAATCAAGGATTACTCCACACAGGGAGCAGGACTTGAAGTTTCATTCACAATGAATCTTTTAGGTGCAGTTTATTTTAAATATAAAATAAAATAAACCCCTTAAACCCCGTTTATCTTCAATATAAAATATAAATTCCGCCCATCTTAAATAAGTTATATACCGTACCTATGAACACTAACGTGTTTGTCCGAATCCTCGTCCATCCTGGGTATGACAATAAAATCCATACACGCGTCCTGGGTAAAACAATAAACTACGTCCAACAGCAAGGCCTCTGATCAGGAGGTTTTGAGGAGCGTGGAACCACCTCTTAATTACTGGTTTTCACAGGTACACACTGACCCGAGGTGGTAGCACCTATTAGGGTCCCAGCTATGGGCAAATAGTTAACCCCGAAATTGGTTTAAAAGACCATGAAAGTGTAAAAAATGTTTTAATACCAGAAATAATTCATAACAAATTTTATTTCCAGCTATACATTTTTGACGAAAAATTTTACCAGCATAGTTTTTTGAAAAAAATTTATTACAGCAACATATTTTTGAAAAAATATTATTACCAGAAATAGATTTTTGACAAAACAACATATTACCAGCAATGGAAATTTTGTTGGCATTAAATTACCCATTGTGGTCGATATGCCGTAAAACAAAACAAACTAAACCTAATCCTCGTGAATACATTGGACACTATTGTAAATGGGGGTAATATGAAGTTTAAGTAGTGTTGAAACTTGACTCATTGTTGAATCTCGCCTAATGCATGGAATAATAATGCAACACAAAATGTACTTAGAACAAGAATGTATTATAACAAGAAAGTGTAAACAATAAGTACATATAGTATTTCTGTATATTTATGGGAAGACGTTCCTGGAGAATGTGTTGACTAGTCGCAGTCGATCAGGGTCTCTAGTTGGATCTCGTGATTCCTGAGATTCACTTGACCTCCCACAGGGCCAGGTTGTGACACAAGGTCGGAGTTTAACGTGGGAAGGGGAAGGGGAATGGACCCGAGTTTTCACCCGGGTCGCAGTGCTTTGGCTTTAGCTAGTCATAGCTGGTCTTGGCTGGTCTTAGCTGGTCATAGCTTGTCCAAGCTGGTCAGAGCTAGTCAGACGTAGCCACGATACTACCAGCGCAGGGACGAATCCCTGCCGCCGGCCTGTATCGGAGAAGGAATCCCGGCCCTATAGGCGATCATTCAGTGAGTAATCTGCGAACAGATACTACACTTTGAGCTTAGCCTTGGGGCCGCGTACAGACCGAGATCTCGTGATTCCTCCTCTCGTTCTCCGGTACCAACCACTATTTATATAGTTGGTAGTCACCTATGCAGATTAGATGGATCCCACTACAACAAGTAGTTCACCACTAGCAGTGGTTTAGCTATTTCACGCCGCTGGCGAGTATTGTATTTTGTTGATGTTATAAAGACTTCCATTTCAGTTCCAACCTCCGTAAATCATTCTAGGTTAAAACAAAATAGAAAATATTTAAAAAAGATTTTTAATACTAATGATTTTTATTTTTAATGATATTTTTTTATATGGTTTTAGTTCCATACGGGATAATATGTATATTTATTCACATATACTTAATAGCTCAGTCATATTACATCGAGCACTATTTTATTAACACCAGCACACAATGTGCGATATTTTATATGATGTGTGACAAAGTGGAGAATGTTTTATTTGACGCGTTTCGACCTTTAGGACATTATTAGACTAAACTTGTTATGTGCAACTACACATGAGCACGAAGGGATACCGAGAATTTCTTTTTATCTGGACCATTTCATATAGCTTCTTTTTTCTCCGGATGAATTGTGTTAGTAGATGTGCTGCCAGGAATCGTGGAATGCTGTTTTAGACAGGGCGAAAATTTACTGTAGGTTAAATTTTGATCAAGGCATTCAGTAGATATTTTCGTCGAACTGAATTTCTTTTCTCCTTTGATTCGAGTAGTATATTTATGTTAGAATTGTGATCAGTCTCGTTACGGTACGCAACAAATGCATTTGTTGATTTGTTGTGTAAAATGTCTCTTTTTATTCCTATAAAACTTTGCTTAGATTCCTCGAGGTTCCATTACAACGATCGAGTAAACTCCTCCTTCAAGGTTTACCTTATTGCTTTGTTTAGCATTGACTAAATCTTATATTGTTTTATATGTCGTAGTAATAAATAAAAAAATTAGTATGCTATAACTGGAAGGTGGAAATTACTCGATCGCCCCAAAAATCTCAAGGAATCTATTGGCCAGGTCATTAAATATACCAAAGTAAGTGTACCGGTATCGATCAAAATAGAATGTATTAAAATATTTACCTGAATAATTCAAATAATAAATATATTTTTCTCAATAAAACATTGAATATCAAAACACCTCGGCTGAATATGAATAATTCTCGGCCGTATAAAATCTCAGTCAAAATCTTTAATCAAAGTTTGGTTAGTATGCGCCAAAAACCGTAATAATGAAAACAAATGTAAGGGTTTAGGTTTAGATTATTCAAGCATAGATTCAAATATATTGGGTAACCGATGAGAAACATGATATTCCTTGAATAATAAGAAAACTGCCATGTGTCGTAAAAATTTGCACACCAGCGAATTAGTAATGAGCCAAGGATATGTAAGTCAAATCTGTTCTAAAATACGCTTCTATTTTTATTATACGGTTGTTTTTGTCTTTAATTCAGCAATAGTACACAAAAAATGAAGTCTCGCCGATTTCAGATCGTCGTGTCGAAACGTCACACATTCTTATTAAATGAGAATAATTATTTCATTATGAATTACCATCGTATTACATCGATTTATTTATTAAGTTTGGCGTATTATTTAGCTTTGTATTTTCATTGTATGAAAACACTTTTTATTCCGATCACCCACAGGATTCGCAATTTTGGAACTAATTAGAATTTAAATTATTTCCATGAAATTAAAATTCCTGCCATTTTGAGACGTCTCTCGTGTTCCATTTTATCTTCCCACTCAATAAATCTTTGATTCATGGTCATTTTCGCCGTCGGCAAAACAAGTACAGATTATTGTTGCATAGAATTTTGATTAAAATTAAAGAACGTAATATATCAATTGGATTCTCTCGATTGAAATGTCGAAGTTATATTCTGATCTGTGTTAGATACCGTGGCCAAAAATAATCTAAAGTTTTCTGATTTTTATAACTGAAAAGACAAAACACCCTGCCAAATACTATGCACAAGATTGTATTTACAATGAATTCAAACAAACGTCTGGATATTAATTTTAAGTATAAAAATTATACGATTACATGGCTTCGCCTGCACGTGATAACATTAACGCTTCTCTTGAATTAAAAATAATTCGTTAACGTTTATTTGGTTCTTATAATGTAGCAATACGATTCCGCTGCAAGGCAACTGTCTAAAGTTAAAAAAATTGACCCTGATGTTGAACGATGACGTTCGAAAGTACTCGGTTGTCTTTTGGAAAATATATATACCAATATAATTTTGAAATAAAAAGTCTCATTCGAAAATATGAGAAAATACAAAAGAAAATCAGCAGGACTAAGTTGTCTTTGGCGTTTAATACAACGTGTTTAAAAGAAAGGATGTTGGCTAAGTACACATATATATGTATATATGTGCGCGTATATATATATTTATATATATATATGCCTATATATATAGCTATATTGATATATGTCTATCTCTCTCTCTCTATATATATATATATGTATATATATATATATTTATATAATATGTATATATATTTATATAATATGTATGTATATATATATATATATATATTTATATAATATGTATATATATTTATATAATATGTATGTATATATATATATATATATAAGTTTTTCATGTATGTTTATAGTTTGTTGCGGAAAGGGGTGCTAATTATTTTAATGACTACTAATTAATTGCCCCGCTAAGAATATTTAGAGTAACGTTAAATAAGGATTCTATTTGCAATGAAATGTATAACATTAGCAGCATTTCTATACAAAAACTGAAAACCATAGTAGACGATGAAGAAAGAAGTAATCACAAATTCCTTACATGCAATTTATATTGATAAATCATGTTTCCAGTATAATGTGGAAGTTTTTGACATAGTTGCACATGAAAGAAGTAATCCTCATCGTTTGATGTGGTCGAATATCTATTCATAATTCTCATTGTAGGTTTCTGACAAGATAAAGTCATTTGTTGTCGGGAATTCCTTTCAGTTTATTACTCGTGATATTTTACGAGCCGTCGTTGCAAGTGTTGACGTCGAAAGTTAATACGTCATTCAAATATATCTGCACCCTTTAAGTCTAAGCCAGTAGTGTTAACTCCAGCAAATGAAAACTAATGCACTGTTGAGCCTGAAGTGCGGAAAGATAACCCAGTCTGTATTAGCAAGAATGAAAGATAATCGAAAATGAAACTTGTGTAATGATAGAAAATTATTGTTGAGTCTTGACTCATTGTTGAATCTCGACTAATGCATGGAATAATAATGCAACACAAAATGTACTTAGAACAAGAATGTATTATAACCAGAAAGTGTACACAATATTTACATCTAGTATTTCTGTATATTTCTGGGAAGACCGTTCCTGGAGAATGTGTTGACTAAGTCGCAGTCGGGCAGAGTCTCTAGCTGGATCTCGTGATTCGCCTCCCTGTCTTCCGGTACCAACCATTATTTATATAGTCGGTAGTCACCTATGCAGATTAGGTGGATCCTACCACAACAATTATTTTAACAAATTTCGTTTCGTTCGGTACTCTTTGCAAAAACAATGTGGAAAAAAGAATTTGACAAAACAATATTGCGATAAGATGTTGTTGGGATAAATAAAATAGCTTTTATTTCCCGTGATCTTCAAGGCACAATTATCTGCTTGTGCCGGGGTATCGTCGATCAATCTTGGGAATTCATCCGGAGATTACGTCTAGGTAGTAGGCAAGATAGAACGTATAGAGAAAATCAACAAATATATGTAGTCAAGTAAGATAAGTTCGTGGGAAAAACAAAACGAATTATCGCATTGTTGTATTCGAGGGTAAGTTGCTGTCACTGGTTTCCCTACTGGCCGCAGACATTGTAGTTGAAAGCGCCTGGTGTCGCCGGCGATGACTGGACAATTGTGTAGTTTCTCACGCCTTGATCGTTCGTCACTAATTTCAACCATAGTCAGAAAAGATATTTTATAACCTGATATTTTTAGAGTGGTCCGGAATTGGTTGCGTGGAGCAGAACGAAATTAAGGTCTATATTTTATGAACATAGAAACTGTAGATTTTTGAAGCACGTCTATTTGAGTTAAATAATTGAAGGTCCTTCAGTTCACGAAAAATGTAATAAAATACGAATTTTTCACATTAAATGTTTTGTTTTTGTAATGGGTTATAGTTATCTTCTACAAGAATATAGCAAACTAGAAAAAACAGAGCGAGTTGTCAAAACTCTCATAAATATTAATAAATTATTGTTTAATATCAAAATTTACGGAAAAAATATTCGCAAGTTTATGAAGTGCTTAAGAGATATATTTACAGTAATAGTTAGAATTTAAAATTTCTTTCTCTCCAAAAATTATAGCATATTTGTATGTCTATATATTGTATATAAATACTTATCACTGAGACTGTACGCAGAGACAGCTTAAATAATAATGCATAAGGTGTTTGATATCCTTTTAAATCAGGTGCGTCTGATAAGTTCGGAATTAGTAGAAAATGTTAAATGGACTATCATCAGTTTTTTCACCACTCAAAAGTTTGTATACTTCATATAATACCCGCAGCATTTTTTGAATAGAAATAAATAAATGTATAAATATTCCTAACCGGGGTAGAAATCTTTAATTTTCCCTTATCAGCAGTAAGGACCAAACTACATCGTAAATTCCAAGTAGTCAAAACCAGATTAATTATAACGCTCATAAAGTCAATTGCACTCGGATTACTTATACAGATACTTCTCAGTCAAAATTACAATGTACTACAAAAAGAACATTATTTTTTTTGAGAGAACAATTCATTTTGAAGTTTTCGTCTACAGATAATTAGTTTTAATGCAAACGTATATGTTGACTAATGCGATACATATAAAAAAAAACACTTGGTTTATACCCAGTCGATCATGATCTTAATTCAAATTCTCGTCAATCATTAAATTTGATTAATAATAGCTAAGTGAGTGACATTTTTCTCTCTCTCTCTCTCTCTCTTTATATATATATATATATATATATATATATATATATATATATATATAATATCTGGATAAAATAAATGAAACAAAATTGGGTGTTTTTTTTATGAAAGTATTTATTTCTGTGTTTTTGTATATATTTACTTATTTAATATTTCAGACCACCTAGGTCTTTCCTCAGAAATCAAATGAGATACTGTGTTTGTGTGTTTGTTTACAGCGTTTGTTTACAGCGTTTGTCGTGAAGCGTGCATGTCACGTGATGTGCAATGCGACTTTGTTTGAATATTTGGCGGATGACTAATGATAGTGTCTTAAATGTTGTTTAAAAGGTTTTTTGACCATAACTCAAGAAATATTTCTTAAAATATTTTTAACTGTTGAAATATTTATGTAGATTTAAAATATCCACGTGTTTGTTTACCCTTAGTTTATATGTGTCTAATTTTAGAATTCAGTATTTTTCTTTTTTTCTTCTTCGTATGTGTGTTGTACTTAAATTACTGTGTTTGTGTGTTTGTTTTTAGACTCGGACGACACGTGGTGTGGAACGCGATTGTGTTTGATTCTTTAACGGACATCTGGTGTTTTGGTTATTGTTTAAAAAGGATTTTTTACCATATCTAAAGAAATTTTTTGAAGAAGTATTTTAACTATTGAAATATTTATACTGATTTAGAATACCCAAGTCTTTGTTTAACCCTAGTTTATATGTGTTTAATTTTAAAATCCAGTATTTCTCTTTTTTTCTTCCTATGTATGTAGTGCTAAAATTTGAGTCTATCAATATACATTTGCAATTATCTATCGAATGTCGTGGTCTATTGATGTGTTCTGCTACTGGGGAATATGAATTATGTTGTCGTATGTCTTGTTTATGGTTGTTGAAACGAAGCCTAAAATTAGTTCCAGATTCGCCAATATATCCACTATTAGGACATATTGTGCAGAATAGGTAGTAAATTATATTATTGCTATCACAAGTGAGGCGGGGTGGATGTATTGTGATTTTGGAGTTGGATGCGAGAAATTCACTGTCTGTTATTATGTGTTTGCAAATTAGACAACGAGTTTTGTTACATTTGTAATTACCTGTTTGGTTTGTATTATTTAGATATTTGGTGGAGGTGAGGATAGCTGATAAGTTAGGTGTTTGTTTTTTTGCGTTGATGGGTGGTTTGGCGAAAATGTGTTATTTTTGTTTAATTGGAGGATCTTGTAGTCATTTTTTAATTTGTGAGTAAGTGTGTGGGAATATTGATTGTGGTTAAAAACCATGGGAATCCGATTGTTGTTTTTACTTTTTTTGTATGTGAGAAGTGTGTTACAGTTTATGTGGATAGTTTTATTAAGTGCTTCTTTTATTATATTTATTGGGTATTTACATTTTAGGAATTGTTCTGTTAAGTTATTAATGTTGTGTAGAAAATCTAGATGGTCTGAGCATATGCGTTTGATTCTTAGAAATGAGCTGTATACGATAGATTTTTTTAATTTAAGAGGATGACAGATTTTGAAATGAAGGAATTTGTGATGGTTTGTGGGTTTGTTGTATAAACTGGTGGAAAGTGTGTGTTTGTTTAATTTTATCACAACGTCTAAGAAAGAGACGGATGTGTATGAATGTTCCATGGTAAATTTAATTGTGTTGTGGAAGTTGTTGCAGAAAGTGAAAAAATTTTTTAGTTTTTCTGATCCATGAGTCCATAGCAAGAAAATGTCGTCAATATATCTAAAGTAGTGTAAGGGTTTAAATTCTGAATTGTCTAGTATTTTCCTTTCTAGAATGTGCATAAAGATATTAGCATAGCTAGGTGCCATTTTCGTGCCCATTGCTGTGCCACTAATTTGTAAATAGTGTTTGTTGTTGAATTTAAAGTTGTTATGTGTAAGAATGAAATTTATTAATTGACATATATCTATAAATTGGTTGTTGGGTAATTTTTTACTAAGGAACTCCAAGCAAGCTGAAACTCCTTCAGTGTGTGGAATGTTCGTATAAAGAGATGAAACATCCATCGTTACTAGGATTGTATCCGGGTTGACTGAGTTGAGGTTTTTTAATTTGTTGAGAAAGTCGGTGGTGTCTCTAATATAACAGGGTATGTCAGGCAGTAAAGGTTTTAGGATGTTGTCTATGTACTCGGATATAAGTTCTGTGAGGGTACCAATGCCTGATATTATGGGACTGCCAGGTGGTATGATTTTGAGGGATTTTGAAATTTCATATATATTCCCTGCATTGTGTGGTTGTGTAATTTGGTGTTCGTTTGATGAGAGAGTGTTAGAGTGTTTTTCTGAAATGATTTTAGGGAGTTTGTGTAGTCTTGGGATAGTGTAGAATGTTGCTGTTTTAGGGTTCTCAGGAATAAGAGAATTTATGGTGCCCCTTATGTTGTGGTTCAGGTTCTGAGTGAGAGATGATAGTTCTGTCTTGAATGTGTTAGTTGGGTCTAGAGGTAAGGGTGCATAGTACTGGTTATTTTGAAGTTGTGATTCTGCATCTTTTATGTAGTTGTTAGTGTCTAAGATGGTTATAGCTCCGCCCTTGTCGGCTGGTGTGATAATTATGTCTTGGTTGTTTTTAAGAGTATAGATGGCTTGGTGTTCTATTTTGGATAAGTTGTATTTTTTTGTGTGGTGTCCTTTGTTTGCTAGGAAGTTATCCATGTGTTGTCTGGCTTTGATGGCATATTGGTCTAAGTGTTGATTTCGTCCGGTTGGTGGGGTCCATAGAGAGTTATTCTTCGTTGGAGGTGGTTTGGAGCATGATTGTTTAGTGGTGTTGTCCTTACTAGAGGTAGATTTGTCGTCCGAGAAATATTCTTTTAGTCTCAGTCTACGAATGTAATTTTCCATATCATAGCAGAGGTTTAGAGGTTTTAGTGGTTGTGAGGGGCAGAATGATAATCCTTTATTTAGTAAAGCGGTTTCTTCTTGGGTAAGAGTATATTTGGATAGGTTGGCGATGTGGTTGTCGGCAGAGTTAGTATGGGTGTGGTGGCCATAATCATTAAAATTAGACACATATAAACTAAGGGTAAACAAACACGTGGATATTTTAAATCTACATAAATATTTCAACAGTTAATATTATTTTGAGAAATATTTCTTGAGTTATGGTCAAAAAACCTTTTAAACAACATTTAAGACACTATCATTAGTCATCCGCCAAATATTCAAACAAAGTCCCATTGCACATCACGTGACATGCACGCTTCACGACAAACGCTGTAAACAAACGCTGTAAACAAACACACAAACACAGTATCGCATTTGATTTCTGAGGAAAGACCTAGGTGGTCTGAAATATTAAATAAGTAAATATATACAAAAACACAGAAATAAATACTTTCATAAAAAAAACACCCAATTTTGTTTCGTTTATTTTATCCAGATATTATATACATATCAAGAAAGTATACGTGGCCTCTCATTATGCTATATATATATATATATATATATAATATATATATATATATATATATATATATATATATATATATATATATATATATATACTAGCAGCAATCGCTATCACATGACATAAAATATTTTTTCGCTTCCTTGCCTTTAAAGGAGTGCCCTTTGCCGAGTTGATGTTGCGACATGCCTTACTTCTTGCCTATCTCACACTGCGAATTTTTTCTAAGCTCTATACTAAACGTTAAATCTGTTACGAAAAAAGAAATAAACAAAGTGAACACAAAACGATCAGCTTTAAAAAAGGACGCGTAACTGAAAAAACCGAATGAAAAAAGAATGTTAACAACAAATACATTTTCACACCCAACACAGTTCTGCCGAATCAGAATCAACGTTGAGTTTAAGTAAGCAAATTAGCCAATTGGAGTAAAGTGCCATGCAGATTTAAATTTTTCTCACTTTTGACGAATGCAGCTATCGAATTTTTTTGCATGCTAGCGTGCTAGTTAACATTCGTGTCAGTCAGCTGTTGGCTCTCACGCTGGCCAACAGAATCTTCCTGCCTATTCCTGGCAGCCAGCTATAGGCTCTCACTATAGCCAGTAGAAAACTCCGCAAACTTCATGAACACTGCCGTAGAAGTATGAAAAAATCGATTATATCACATTAATTTTGAGTTCTCCAGACGCAATATCTATTTTAAAGAAAATGGAAAAACGAAGATAGATCAAACATTGAAGAGCCACATTTTTCGTAGGACATTTTAAAAAAATAAACGAATATTTCATCGATTTCTTTTAAAATGTCTCAGTGTTCAACTTGATCTCAAATACTGTAACGCAGGAAGAATGTTCAGGAACTAACTTAAGTGGTTGTTGTATTTTGAGGTTTATATAATTGAAATATCCAGAAATGTGCAATAAACTCTAACACACATTTCCCGACAGTAGCTTCAAATTCAAGTCTTTTTTTAAATTTCATTTTCACGAAGATATTTCTTTCGCAAACGGTTCATGGAAGCATCTCACTATATTACCCTCATTTCAATATATTATCTTCATTTTGATATGATCGTGTTGTCCATGTCGAATATCGATCTCATTTAAGATTTGATCAAATTGTGAGCAATGTAAGCTACACACACGCATAATGTTCACTGGAAATGAGAGCTGAATAGCATCCATGACCTGAATGAAGATCATACAGAATTTTATTCGTCATCTCACGCGTTCAGTAAGCGATTAGATTCGTAGGATTGTCATACCAAAGGTTAACATTTAAGCAGTGACTTGGCTACTACAAGATAGCCTGATGGGTTGTATCATTCATTAAACTGATTTTGAATTCAATGTTTTCATTTATTTGGACTGGATAGCATCAGAAGAGAAATGTGTCGAAACGAAGTAGGATGAGAAAAGATTGATCCATCATTTTCCATAGGTTATCTATACGAAAGAGAACGTAATGAAATTGAATAATCACCAATTTATTTTTTTTTTGTAAATTTATCCATTATACATTGTACATTCAATGATGTGTTACTTCTGGGAGATTTCTACCATAGAAAATGACGCTATATAACACAGTGTCCATGACTTTATTTAAAGGACTTCCATACTGATCAGTTAATCTGATCAATATATAATATATCAATGTCAGGCATATTCACTGCGCTATTTGTGATAAGAATCACAATCTGTATCTACTTCTACTTTATATTTAACCATTAAAATCTTGTGACGGTAGGCACAAATGTGTTAAAAGATTACTCGTTTACAGATGGAACACACCAGGTTATTTTTAATGAGTTGAACAAACCTAATTCCCCTGTATTTCAAATGTAAAGAATAAGTCCAGTTCTTTCATGTGTATCAGACAACGAATTTATTATAGACATTTGAACTGTTGTAATCTATCTTCAATTTCCTTCGTATTTGATATGTGGTGACCTTTATTAAAAAAAGAAGACAAAAACCTATAATTAATATCTGATTTCTATATGAATATTATTAGCACCAGTTGTTTTACGAACAACTGGTTAATGTCTATTAACAGACCACCCCAAGCAAAGTGTTAAAACCGCTAAGATGAATTTGTTTATTGAGATTGAAAGATGATACAGAGAATAACTAGCAGGTCCGATGAGACAACAATATAGAATATTTTAGAAATCTATAACAAATACTAGATTTTTATTGTAATTTTTAAATTAATTCTGGATTATACGTGGTGAGAAAAGTCCGAAATATATCTTACTCTTTTGTTTTGTCTGTCCGACGTGCAAATTATATAAATTCTTTGACGATGGCCATGTTATAATCAAATTCTCGAAATAAAACCAAAACTCTTTAATGTCATCGCTTTTCATCATTGGCACTGGGAATTAATGAAACGTACGTGATTTCGTTTTCAAGACGCATTTTTAACTTTTAGAGACTCGTTCTGCAATGGTAACCCTTGAAAATATCAGTTTTTGTTTTTTGTTCAAACAAGATCTGAAGCTTTATCCATATATATTTCTCAATGTCATCTTCCGATAAGGATTCCGAGTTTACGTAAATTTTTCCACCTTTAATTACTTCTCGGTTAATTGAAAATAAACATGAAAGTTAAATAACTTGTCTCAGACTATGGAAGTTCCTTTTATCTATAATCTTAATCAGCCATTAGATTTCTACTGCAGAGGAAAGGAGATTCCTAGCAGAAGCTACTGCAGTGTCTCTGTTATGATTTACAAGGAGATCAATCTCATTCTTACTGTGGTTTTAACAAGCAGATATCAATCTAGGAACATTTCGTTCAATCTGTTGTCATTTCTGATTCCAATGGGTGCAGACTACTTTTGTCATTTTATCGTTAAATCGTTCCGATGAAATCATGAACACATTTTGTATTTCTGAAAGGAGAGATATAAAACGATGGTAAACATGGTTTAAAGTTTTACCGAATCAGTTGATATAACGGGATTATAACCTTCGTTCAACATTTTAATATATAAGAATGCTAATGACGATTTCATGTCGGAACTAATTAAGATTAACCAGTGAAAACCACACACACACATACACACACATACACACACACACACACACATATATATACATATATATATATATATATATATATATATATATATATATATATATATATATATATATATATATATATATATCAAGTCAGTCGGGTTTCAATCCTAGCTAGAGGCAACCGGACGTCTAGCCACACTGATGAGCTGTGATACAGCGAAACAGTCTGTCTGTGGATGACAGTATATACGCTCCTGAAAAAATTAATTCAGTTGACCTTTCTGGGAGGAAGTGTGTGTTTGTAAACAGTGACTATTAGGGCGAATAATGCACGACACTTCGGTAAATCGAGTTCTATCAGTCACTGTGTGTTTATCTAAAAATAAATACGCATCAATTCACCTTCATCCTTGCAGTGCGCCAACGGCTTAGTGGTAGAATCCCGACTGACGCCAATTCAGTCGGGTTTCAATCTTAGCTAGAGGCACGGACGTCTAGCCAAATTGATATGTTGTGATATAGCGAAACTGTCTGTCTGTAGATGACAATATATATATATATATATATATATATATATATATATATATATATATATATATATATATATGTGTGTGTGTGTGTGTGTGTGTGTGTGTGTGTGTGTGTGCGTGCGTTTATATAAAATTTTATAACACTAAAATATTTTACATTACCACTCAAAAGCATTCATTATTCAGTACTTAGATTCTTCTTCCTCGGGTGATGTTAGATAAAGTGTCATAAAAATGATTTATTAGAGAATTTTAAAACAAATCGTTACCTCTTTTTGGAAGTTAAAGGGGGGCATTAGGTCAGAATTAACTCTCTCTCTATATATATATATATTTAAAGACATTTATGATATGTTTAACGTTCTTTTTATAGATACAAGTATTTTAGCAAATGCTCAGTATTAAATAACATTTACCGGCCTGAATGTCCGAGAGATTTTCATAGAAAATTTTCGTTCTCCAACAGGAATCGAACCTGTATCCTATACGGAACTGTCATTTCGCGTGACCTGCATTAACCTTTCGGCCACAGAGAAGCGTCTGGTTAGGTCGATTTTACTATCTTTAAACTTAAATCTTACATGAATGTCTTCTATTCATATCTGCTCTAGCGTATCAAATGTAAACACATGACGTCATATATTTTTGAATTGGACAAAGTCCGACAATTTATTTAAAGACATTTATGATATGCTTAAAGTTCTTTTTTTTAGGTACAAGTATTTAAGCAAATGCTCTGTTTTATAATAAACAATATTAAATAACATTTACCGTCCTGAATGTCCGAGAACGAAAATTTTCTATTTTTAAGTAGCTTCGCGTACATGATGAAAAATATTTTTTATTCATCCTTGAAAATATGGGTAAAATTGTAATTTTGTCTTGTAAATTACATACGTTTTCGCCAGTAGATTCCAAAATATCTAATAAATAAATGAATAATCAATGTGAAAATAAACGACCATGAAATATTCCAAAGTAGAAAAGCGGCAACACTTGACAAACCAAAGAATATATATATATTTATATATATATATATATATATATATATATATATATATATATATATATATATATATATATATATATATATATATATGTATATATATATATATATATATATATATATATATATATATATATATATGTTGTTCAATCAACGAACATTATCAGAACTAAAATTGAAAAAATTATATACAGGTGGCATGAAAGTTGACACAACGCAATCAAAAGTATAAAAAACTTAATCAGAGCAAAACAGAACAGCAAGTCCACACTTGAAGAAGGAATTTACTCTATCACCTGCAAGTATTGTGAGAGAGAATGTATTAGAGAAACGTCAATTAGATTAAATAAAAGATTATATAATCACAAAAGAGACATTCAAAAATCGACAACACATTAAACGCATTTGCTGCTCACCGTACCGAGACTGACTTCAATTCTGACATAAAAATGCTACTCTCATTAGACTATAAAACAATTCACTGGTACGAAGATGTTTAGAAAATGTTTTAATCGCTACTTCATTCCCATTAAATGTGCGTCTAGTTACTTACGATGCCTCATCCTTCTTGGTAAATCTTGTTATCACAGTGTGGGACATTTCATACAAAAGATGATAAAAACAAAAAGAAAAAAGAATCTAAATGGAATTGTTTAGAGTATATACACAATACACATATATAAAAAAAATTGAAATTTAAAATTCACAAATTTTATCGGTCGTGCACATGGGCCGTTTGAATCAATGTAAAAACATGACTCAGAGAAAGGCCTAAAAGACAAAAAGCGTTTATGAAAAACTTTTTGCAATTTAACATACATCCTTCCTACAAAATTGTTCTTGATACATAAAAGAAATATATCGTTACACATATATATATATATATATATATGTTTATATATACATATATATATATTTAAAGACATTTATATTATGTTTAACGTTCTTTTTATAGATACAAGTTAAACATAATATAAATGTCTTTAAATAAATTGTCGGACAATGTCCAATCCTAAATATATATATATATATATATATATATATATATATATATATATATATATATATATATATATATATATATATAGGGTGACCCAAAATACGGGAACTTTTAAAAATCCAATAAAACCAAGAGTGACGGAAGAAAAATATTTAATTCATATCAATTGAAACCTTAAAATATGTCATTTAAGAAACAATGATGCACTTTTCATTTTTTTTAAAATTACGTGCTGTAGATGACGTCCTTCTGTACGAATGCATTCTTGAAATCTGCTGTTGAGATTCCTCCTTGATTGCTGCAACATCTCAGCTGGGATACAGTGAATTTCATTCTTGTTACTAAAATGTCAAAATGTTTACTTGCTCAAAATCACTGTCTCACAGGGTTGCCACTTGCTCAAGACTGGCGATACGCACTTCAAAAATTCCCGTTTTGTTGGGTCAATCTATATATATATATATATATATATATATATATATATATATATATATATATATATATATATATATATATATATATATATACATGAGTACATCAATTCTAATGAGCCAGGTACTACCTACCTAGGTTTCACAACATGCGATCATCAGGGTGAACTAGTAGTTCACCCCTGCCTCATTAGGATTAATTTATTTTACTATTGTTTCACTTAAAATATTGAGTACTCTTCGTCTTAAACTATTACTCGCTGTTTTTTTTTCTTTGTACCAGAGATTTAAGGTACGGGATAATTTCTTTCGCCCTGATCGGTAGTTTCTGTTGCTTTCTATTTTTCCATTTTCAGCGGATGCCAATTTATTTAAAATTTTATTTTATCCAGGTTTTTCGCCCAACGTCTTTAAATAGATTTATATATATATATATATATATATATATATATATATATATATATATATATATATATATATATATATATATATACACACACACACACACACACACACACACGCGCATATATATATATATATATATATATATATATATATATATATATATATATATAAATAAAAAGAAAGAACAGTAAGATATAAAATCCGCTGTTCTTATAGATATTTTTATTTTTACACAATAGTGCGAGATGTCTAGATGAATGGATTTCTCGGTATCCTTGGAAACCCTCAAATATGAATCTTTGCCGTGCCTTTAAAACCGTAGATACAATGAAATAAGTTACTCCAAATTTCGCTTGTTGAGGAAATGGAATTAATGTCTTTAATTTGGTAACAAAATTGAATTCAAAGGCTTTAGCTTCCATTTTCGAAACATGGTTATCACTGTGTAGCGATAAAAACAATATTTAAAATCAATTAATATATATATATATATATATATATATATATATATATATATATATATATATATATATATATTCATGTTCAAAATATCTCCCGCTTCATTCTTCATACGTTTACACCTGTCGGATCATTGGCGGACCATCTGAGATATCAAAATCTCCATTAAGATATTGTTGTTTATCTATGTAGTATTTGACAGACCATGATTACCTTCCACATTTAGAATTGCAAATCTCACCTCACAGATGATTATTTGCATTTGATAAGTTATTCTAATCTGAAGTTTACACATCTTGAGTTCCAAATGGCATTACTTTTTCTCCTGCTGTACAATTGGATCCTACATCCGCTGAGACAACGCGGGGATCTCTGCTTAAATCTCGGTTGATGTTTACGTAACGTGGCCAATCGGCAAAATCCTATTAACAAATACGTGGATCCTCCTGAGAACTGGTATCATTCATTTGGAAAATCATCGACGGTACGCAGTAAAATTAATTCCCTTTCATCGACCAGAGGTCTTTTCTTATTTCAGCGAGAATAGTGTTCATCGTCATGACTGTTTGTTTAGAGCGCACTTAAAGAAAGATCATTCGAACCCAGCAACATTGAAGTTTATCTCGCAAGTTCTATTCATATAAAATGCTGTAAACAATCATTAAAACGTATAACATGAACTTGTAAACCAAACCAATGATGACATTATTAAACTGAAATATTTAACCGAATCAAAATAAAATTAACTTTCATTTCAATCGAATGTTGAAATCAACATCAATGTTTTATGACCTGAACCGTCAATGACCCAACGGGTCTGGGTTAGTCTAGTTTAGTATATATATATATATATATATATATATATATATATATATATATATATATATATATATATATATATATATATATATATTAATAAAGGGGATGACAATTTTTTAAACGGACATTTAGGGCATAGTATTTTATTTTCCCTCCTTTTGCAATAGGATTCAAGTGTATTTAAAGTTTTTCATGGGACTGGATTTTAATTTTTTACAACAGTAATTAACCGATAGCCCTCCTTAATTAATCTTCCATGTACGTTGTTCCTTCAGGACGTAAGTGATTGTTGATGCCCTTAACATTCTGCCGTTTGTAGCTGCTTTAAGTTTTGTTTTATTGCTATATCTCCTAACAGTTCTACCAAACATTTCGTTACGTAGTTATTCTTGCTTTCTTTTATAACATTTACCTTCAATATACACTATTAGTATCAAATTCTCTAAGCCTTCTCTTCTCCTTATTTGCATATTAGTTTTATATCTCCTCCTGTTTCTAAGATTAAACAATCGTTTTCGCCCTGAAATATGTTTGTTTCGCATGTCCAATCTATTGGAATCAGAGCATTCTTCTAATGAAATACTTTCCTGTTGCTTTGTGTTTCTTCTTCATCTGTGAGGAGACTGCACAGCATTCAATACCATAAAGGACGATTGCGATTGCACAACACGTCAGTACTGATTTTTGTCTCTACATTAATACCTTAATCTCAGTACTTTAAATACAAGAGTTCAAGACAGAAGTGGAGAGAGAAAGAACAATGTTTGTAGAAACGTAAGTTTACATAATATCTATCATCCTAGGTTTTTGATAAATAGGCATATACTAATCTATAAAGAGTCCCCATTACATATATGTAAACATATACATGCGCGCAAGTGCCTCAATGCTTACATACACATTATGCAAAACCATTTGGCACAAAGAAATATTTGAACTGCTAATAATACATGAATTATATTAGAAAGATGGCGGAATGATCAAGAATATTAACTGGGAGTAAACCACGTTGATTCAGAAAGACAATAAATTTCGAAATACATAACAATAGAAAAGGGTATAGGATGAGCTGTCTATTCTATATATATATAGATATGTATATATATATATATATATATATATATATATATATATATATATATATATATATATATATATATATATATATATATAATTAAGTAATTCATCGAGTCTGAAACCTCAACACGGAATTATATATATATATTTTTTTTTAAGTTTCGTACAATAAATATTATTTCAGTTTTTCGCAGAACATGGAGTGGGAGTGAAAAATATAATGAACGATAATGATAAGAGCTAAGATGTATACAAAATCGTGATAGGAATAGCGGCTCGATATGCCAGCTATTATTTTAAGCTGTATGTCATTTTAAGAGTACAAAAGCGATTATCTCACTTTGTTAGTCACGTGGCTCAAGTGACGGCCGCTTAGAGTGAGAGATGTAAATATGAGGATATAATTTTGTGTCTGGCTTTATAAACCTTCTCTCAGAGAACACATCATGCTTGTCCTTCCGTTTCTTTCAACTGCCCCTTTCTTACTCATGATATAAAGTTTTGTTTCCACATCGCAACAATTATTTGTTGATCTGGTGGTATTGGAGAGAGAGAGAAGTGACTTGATAGAAATACCATTATTCCTAAGCACTGATTCTTATTTTGTACATAGTCGATGTCTCTTTTGAGAAATACAATTAAATTTTAAGTTTCCTTAGTACATTTAACAGTTTTGATTCTGACATCTTTAAATGCTGTGGCGTTTATTGATCTCCTGAACATTCTTTTCTCTATACATGTTAAATAGTTTCATCACCTTCACAATGACCATAAATTTGTTTCCCTTTGATCCTCTCCTACAACATTGCTGAGGGAACCGAAATCTAAACTAGTTCCTTAACTCGAGATTGGGTGAAATGATTGTTTACCCCCTTTCCAAATTCATTAGTGCTCTATTAAATTAGAGCGAAACATGACCTTAATTTCAATGCATAAATATCCATTGCTGATAACGGAAACCCTATGTGCATCCACACTATAGATTTTAGATATTAAGTAAAATGAAAATTCAGTCGGTAGGCATTCAACAATGTTATTCAGCTGGGACAATTTAAATTCAGTTTAGACTAATATCTAAAAATATTTTTAAATTTTCTTTATCGAAATATTTTAATAATATCTCTGTCATATGCCATTATTTAAAAAATAATTTATTTTATTGATAATATTAGAATATATTGTGGGAAAATAAAATATTAATGAAATGCACGTCTTTGATTGAAGTCGATAAAATTATCAATTTATATGAAGTGTGAATATATTCTATTTATAAT
>OZ038489.1:110678352-110750852 GCA_964036315.1 Acanthosepion esculentum | reverse complement strand
TTCACTCTTCTTAATAGTTTTTTTTTCTGATGATCTCTCACACTCTGTAAACACCTTACGTCTTAGTGACTTTATTAATTCGTGTGGGTTAACTGATTTAAGATATAGATTCAATCCTTTACAATATACCCCCGCCATACAACTTCCGCAGTATCGAATCATTCCCATTTCCTTCGTATTCCAGTGGTAAAAAAGTGATTTCCACACTAAAATTATCTTCCCTAAAACCACTAATTCTTTGGGAATATTCTTCTCCGATCATAACAATCATAACCAATTCATTATCTACTTTAAACAACCTGATTGATTCAACATTTATCTTGAGTTAGCCTTGTGGTTTCACTGTATATGATACAAACAGCTTGATTAATTACTTTTCCCATGATCTGCGAACACTTTCTTAAGTGCAACTTATCGCGTACAGTGTTTTACAAAAATTGTCTCTCAAACTATTATCGATTTTGAGAGTTATATTTTAAATATATAATGCACAACGGACGTCTTCTGACAGTCTAATCAAAACATCGTATAACCTGTTAAAGTGTCATTTTCATATAGGCGTAGTTAATACAATAACCCTAATATAATACTGCAATTTTATCTTCTACGGTTCTGCAGTTTTAATTCATTTTGCACCAGCATTGTTATCAATATAAGTACCTAGCGAAGATTAGACACAATCAAATTCAAAAGGATATCCTTTATACGATTTATAACTACAGTGATTTCTCGTTTGTTCCTGTCATTGATTTAAATTTCATATTGTTATTCGTTTACAAGCTCATTCCTCGCAATATATATATATATATATATATATATATATATATATATATATATATATATATATATATATATATATATATATATAAGAAAAATATGTGTTTACCTTCTTTATACTCGGTCTGTTGTCTTCATGTTTATTTCTCTTCCCACAAAACGAAATGTCTTGATTATAACAACAAAGATGAAGGAATATGCCCAAATTGAATAATGATATCGAATTAGTAGAGAGGGGTTGTTATACTAATGGAGTCTGTTGGAAATTGGTACGGATGTCAAACCGTCTGACATATCTATGCAGATGTAGTGACCTAAAGCTGCTTCCACATATCAATCAATGATTTCAAAGGGGAACACAATGGGTAATGGAACGAGCTGTGAACTCCATCGTGAGTGAAAAGATTCTTCACACACGAAACATACTTACAGTAACAACAAAATTGAAGACAATATTCTGATTTTAAATAAAATAAATAATGAATGATTCTGACCACAGAAATTCAGTGATAAAATGAAATTAACGAAAGTGGACATTCAGAAAACATTCTCTGAAAAGTAAATGCTCTGTATTATGTCAGAAAGTCGAAATTCAGTCTCTTGACATATTTGGAAAGATAGAATAATACGAAAATATTTGGGAGCAAACCGCCGTCAACGGATAGGAAAGTAATTCAGTTAATACGCAAAAAATAGAAATGGGCGTCGGACAAGGGTATGTCTTCTCACAGGGCTTATGCAAATTTTGCACCGATGCGATCATGAGAGGATGTGAAGACCTACAAATATTTATTATTCGTAGACCCAATCTTAAAAACGGAAGATATACAGATCTCACATCATTGATTGTAAATATAGGAAGGAAACAGGATAGGATTAACCGACAAATGTAGAAAGATGAAAGACGTGTGTCAGCAAGAGGAAAAGTCCAAGATGCGAAAATGTAATCTTGGACGTGTCCTAAAAGAAGACGAAAAATGAGATACAGAATTCATAAGACGAATTGGAATAGCCAAAGTATCTGTTATGGTCCAAGTTCCTTGTACCACGGTGATGGTCCAAGGTAGAACCAATGAAGATTAACTCGAACACAGGTATGGAATAACACAGCTATATTACAAACAGAAAAACGTACAAAGTAGAAGTATTAGTATGAATATCCGATTTGGTCAGAGTGAACTATGTGTCTCGAAGTATCACTATTCCAATTTCTTACAGTAATCGTTTGACGCGACTCTGTCTCTGACTGACTCTGAACTGACTCTGGACTCTGAACCTCTGTCTGACTCAGAACTCCTGCTTCCTCTTGAGGCGCAGTATCTATGATGTCCGGAATAGTCCATTATTATTATGGGTAAGTTCCTATAACACTTAGATATCCATTTCTTCCTTCATCATGATATGGCTGATGCTAACCTAATCCGTCTTCTAGTTCTGACATTTTCCGCTGTATAAATTGAAATGATTATATCGAATAAATTCCGAAGTCTGCAACTAAGAAATCGTGCTAGACAATCTTTCTCTCCAGAATCGTCTTACTTCTTTATATGTCTATTTTCCCGTGCAGTGAATGATGTTGCCAACTCTAGTCTGACATTTCTGATATATATCTAGAGATTCTTGACAATATCCAAAGAAGAATCTGCAATGTTATCGACCTTGACCTAGCAACATTTTCCTACCAACATAAAGTACAGTAATCGTCTGATGCGACTCTGTCTCTGACTGACTCTGTCTCTGAACTGACTGAACTGCTGCTCCTTCTTGAGGCGCAATATATTATGATGTACGGAATAGTCCATTATTATTATGGTTAAGTTCCCATAACAGTATCCTTCCAAGGTCTAGGCCGAATAATAAATAATACATTTCTTAAGCAACAAGGAAAAGACTACGAAAATGCTATGTCAAATCATTTCTTCTCTCTGGGAGTTAATGTTTAAAAATTTCTACTCAGATTAAGACGAGACATTAGGCAACTGAATCATGCTTCTACAGAAGAATGAACATCATATATGGAATATGTAAGAAACGAGGAAAATTTAAGAAAATGGTTAGGAAAAGGTCGATTATAGTCTGAATACGCAAGAGAATGTAGAAATATCTAGGACACATAATGAGGAACGACGGCTTCGTGAATTTAACACTCAAATATCACATTCGAAGAAGGAGGCCAGAGGAAAACCGCGATTAATCTACTTACCGATCTTATGTAAATGGGTTGCAGAAAACGCATTGTGAGATATAAGGTAAATGAAAACCTTTCTAAGACCTACAAATTTGTTGATATCCATAACAAACATGACATGAAGGGACACGGCGCATAAAAGAAGAAGAATAGCCCAATTTATTCTTTGCCATTTCAAGAAAAGTCAGTAAATTCCAAAAGGGCCATTGAACTGTAAAGAAAATACGTAACGCTCAGATTCAATCACTTCAATAGTTTTTCATTTAAAAAATAGCGTAGAATTTCAACAATTTAAATAAATCTGATTCACCTTCATGCTATGAATGTTATTGGTGATATTAGACGTTTCATTATAAGGAAATATTCGGCATCCAATGACCGAGTAGCCAATAATTGTCGGTTGTAATATTTAAAACCTTTCCTTAAAAACATTTTTTATGAAAATCGGATTAACTAATCCAGCAGTTATTATACAGTGTAACCCGAATATAAGAGACCCGGATATAAGATAAACCCGGATATAATAGAGATATTTTCTGGTTCCAAATTAGAGCCTGTGCTAATGTATATATCATAGACCAAACCCAGACATAAGAGAAACCCGGATATAAGAGACTTCTTCTGCGGTCCCGACAACTCTCTCATATCCGGGTTACACTGTAGCTGTTTCCAGAAGTGATTACGTTTTGCTTCCTACCATTTTGTTTGAGGAAGTGCGGAATTTAATGTCTTGATTATGTCATATAATTCTCTTTGAGTTACACGTAATATACATTTTAGTTGGAAGTTCTCATATGAATTGATTTCTGTTATTTGGTACAGTTCTTTTGTGTGAGTTTCTGCAACGTGAGTTCGTTATATTCGAAGAAGGATTGTCTTCGCCAAAATCTTTCACTCAGTCAAATCTATTTCAACCATTGATGAGAGATTCTCGTGTACTTCGACAGTTTAGATATTTCAGAATTGGTTTGGCGCCATGCATGGTGTCCATATGGCTTGATCTGGCGAGTTTAAGAATATTAGTCGATTTTCCAAACTAATATTTTAGTTTTATTGAAATTTGTGGTGTAAGGCAAAACCACATTTATCGAAGACTACGTTCAATTTTCTTGTCTGTTATACTATTTTCTAACTTAACTATCTATCCAGAGAGTTAAAAATATTTCCTAAAGAATTTGATATGCAGTTAGCTGGATAAAAAAAATTATGATTGCGTAATTGATACTTTGCACTTATATTAAGAATTATGCTTGTTTGATTTTTGTGACTCTCCTATTCGTATTTAGACGGCTAAAATGCCTCAACCCGACTGTAGTTTTTTTTTTTTTGGAAGCGATTTAAGAACACTTACGCGATATCGATCTGGATACTCTTATCGAAATAAACACATCTAGGATGTTGTCTAATAGTGGGAGAATTATTTGATTATCATACAAACACATGATCTCTCATAACAATTTTTGTTGAAGTATAAGTTTCTTCCATATCACAATTCTATCAATATTTCGGATGTTTGACTTATGCCAATGGTAAGTATATATATATATATATATATATATATATATATATATATATATATATATATATATGGAAATAATTTTTAAGCCAAACCAGTAGAAAATCTAGTTTAGCTTCGGGTAGTTAAGAGGAAATACGGATCTAAGTTAATATAAATTTCAAAATCGTCATATGCCTTAACATATGCCTTCACACAAAGTTGCAATATGACTTCACATAAAAACTTCGGAAAAAAAAAGAAACTAAATAAATGCAGAAAGATCGAAATTTGAATTTAATATTTGACAAAAAAACAACATTTTCTAATGTAGGCGGTGATGGTTTTTAGAGGCCATTGTCATTGTCAATCTTCATATTTTGAAATGAACATTCAGGAAAATATTAAGCAGTAGCTGTAATAACGAATAAATATGATTTGAAGTTGTCTTCGGCAAAAACAGAAGGCCGGGGAGTACAACGTCCGAAACATTGTAATAAATATGGCGACACATATGATGACTGTTATGGTCCAAGTTCCTTGTACTACGGTGATGGTCCAAGGTAGAACCAATGAAGAATAACTCGAACACAGGTATGGAATAACACAGATATATTACAAACAGAATATGTACAAAAGAAGTAGAAGTGTTAGTAATAACAATCAGGTTAGGTTAGAGAGAACTATGTTGTCTCGAAGTATCACTATTCCAATGTCTTACAGTAATTGTCTGACGCGACTCTGTCTCTGACTGACTCACACGATGTTCAGCAACACGCCCACGCACAAGGCCAGTGTAATGTGGGCTCACCGAGCCCGTAGGCTCGGCCAAAAAATTCCCGTAGAACCCGTATAAACGGGATCGGGTTGGCCAACCTCCCCGAACGAGGCTCTGCCCTTCAGTGGAGCCTCGTCCTGGTTCCAGAGGCAGAGAGTTCGACCGTCTATCCGTGTCGTCCAAAAGGACTGACTCGAAATGTCTGCTACTTCCTCTGGAGGCGCAGTATTTATGAGGCCCGGAATAGTCTATTATTATTATGGGTAAGTTCCCATAAGCGAAGACAATAATCCGAATAATGAAAATAGTGTACATAATACCTCATCTCAGAAATATAAACAAATCCCATGAAAGATCGAGACAGAATATTATGAAACACCACATTTTGAAAATTGTACGAACCTTGTATGTCGTATCATTCATTCATTCTGCCAGCGAATATTGTAAAGTTGCCTCACACATGAAGACGAGATATTAGATGACTGAAACATGCAACAACAGAAGAATGAACACCATGTATGGAACAGGTGAGAGACGAGGAAATTTTAAGTAAGGAAATGGATAATTATATTAGGACCGTGAATAAGTTATCACTGTTTTCCAACAGATGGCGCTGTCAGAACTGTGAGCGTGTAGTTTCAGATGGAAACGATCTATAAGGAAATACTAGAAGCAAGCTTGAAATTCAGTGTATGTAATTTCGACGTCGTGTAAATGACTTCGTTTTTCAATGCGTTAAACACGTCGAATTTCGTACCTAAGAAAGTTTATTTGGAATTATACTGCACTATTTTATTCAAAAGAAATCTGCAGCTGAAGCAAACATTATTCTTGTTGAGACTTACGGCGACCATGCACTGTCGGAAATATCATGTGAGATTAGGTTAGACGCTTCAGAAACAATGATTTTGATGTTGAATATAAAGAACGCTCTGGCACACCGAACAATTTTGAAGACAAAGAATTGTAGTCATTACTTCATGAAGATTCGTATCAAACGCAAGTTTGACATGCAGAATTATTAGGAGTTGATCACACAACAATATCGAAATATTTGAGCACTACGAATCATTTAAAATCAAGGATAGTGTATGCCGTACGTGTTGAAGCCGTCGAACATCGTCTTGTCACGTGTGAAGGACTGCTTCAACGGCAGAAAAGGAATCGTTTTTTACAACATATCGTGACAGGCGATGAAAAGTGTATACACTACGATAACTCTAAGCATAGAAGATTGTGGGGTAAGCACGGCCATGCATCAACATCGGAGGTAAAGCCGAATATCTATAGTTTGAAGTTTCTGCTCTGCATTTGGTTGGATCAGCTGAGTGTGGTTTATTATGAACTGCTCAAAACAACTGAAACCATCACGAGAGATCGCTATCGACTACAATTGATCCGTTTGAGCCGAGTATTGACGAAGTCAATTTGTCGTGTCTCTGCTATACGAACAGACACACGACAAAATGATTTTGCCACATGACAACGCTAGGCCACTCGTTGCGAAACGGGTGAAAACATACTTGGAAACATAGACGGGTGTCCTTCCACACCCACCGTATTCACCAGATATCACTCCGTCCGATTATTACTTGTTCCGATCGATGGCACATGGCCTGGCTGAGCTCTTTCATTCCTATGAAGATGCCCCAAAATTGGGCGACTCGTGGTTAGTCTTAAAAGACGTCTCGTTTTTCCGACGTGGAATGTAAATGCTACCAAAATGATAGGAAAAATAATGGCTAGCGATGGACAATATTTTCAGTGACATTTTTTACTAATTGTTTTAAATAAAACATTAATTTTCATGAAAAATCAGTGAGCACTTACTCAAGGTCCTAATACTTACAATAAGAATCAAAATGTAGAAAATTCTAGCAACTTTTTATATATTAACTTGTCTTAAACAAAAATAAATTACCGTCATTTAAAAAAACAACTTTATAACTATTTTCCCAACAATAATAATCTGTTATTAATAAGAAACTATTTAACATCTGTCAATATATTTGAGATGAGGTATTATGTACACTATTTACATTATTCGGACTATTTGCCTCATCTTTGTCGCCATATATATTACAACGTTTCGGCCGTTGTTCGCTTCATCAGGGGTTTGGAATGTCGAACTGAACACCTTGTTTCGCTCACTGGAGTAGATTGTACTAATTCCACGTGCCATGTTTACTGGATATTAGTTATCAGTTATCTCCTGTTAATTTCCCTCTGAAAGTTCTCCACTGCCTTAACAAGGTATTGAACTGACAGTCTTTGGGTCCTGTCACTGGATATAACCAACGCCTTTATTCACTCTGCCATGTTTCCTTGACATGTTTAAAATCTTCCTTTCATGTTCACTACACGCTAAACCCTATCAGCAACACTCTACACACTATTCTATACACTTTTACATTCATTTTAGAAAAATGCTTCTTTCAATCCAGTTATTATTTTCGGTTTGAGCCTGTAAATAATATATTTCATTATATCCCACAAGAAAACGTCTGGTTGTCTTATGTCTGTTGCTCTTGATGGCGACTCAATTGGTCCACACCGTTCTATCACCCTCAGTTCACAATTAAATTTTAATAATTCTCGAACGCTTTAGCCATCGTTAATAATTAATCTTACGCCATTTTAAACTACTGATTTTTTTTGCCGCACACTGTATATAGCAACATTTGATCTGCTAAATGTTGATGCTTCGAGGTATCGATTAGCACATCTTACTGACTGAATTCTCGACTTCTGCTATTCTCCTACTATTCCAACTACTCATACTACGTTGGACGTATCTAAGTAATGATAAAGTTTCTTCTGAGCTTCCAAGATGTCTATCGAAGGTTCGAACTCAGGAACAATATGCGTTAACACTTTAAATACGGGAATGGTAGTTTTATTCATTATTGAAGAAGTAGATGAAAAATAGTTGTGTTCTGTTTATCATTCACTTAATATACAGGTTTTATTCTATACGGCTGAATTGATATAGTTAGAATTACGAGAAGTTCTGAGAGCATTTACGGTGATACATTTATTTCTGGTCATATAGTTATTGATTTCAAAGAATTAAAAATAAATTCAAATCTTCGATGTAGCCTCCTCCTACTTCAATGAACTTGTTGTTCGTGACGCCCTCATGGATGTCATCGAAAGTTTCGGTGTCCAGGACCCCTTTATCTACTTTGTTCGTCTTCTCAATACGTTCACAACGACTGCTATTTATGGTTTTCCTTCAGTTTGTGAAACAACCAAAATTCACAGGGTGGAAGGATAAAGTACAGTTTTAATGTTCATCGTTGTTAAAAAGTATTGCGCCGGGAGCTTACAAATTGACTTCACCTTCTGTCAGCTGTCAGCTGTGGTAAATAGCGGGTTTCAAAGATGTTTTCCAGCTACCTTTTATCTGAAAAAAAAAAAAAACAAGTTGGAAGATCAGCTTATTAGATTTAAAGTTTGACATACTGGCCTTCTTTCATAACTTGAAACACTGTGTTATTTATGGAGCCACACGTTTGAAGTGATTCAATCAGTGCTATATCCTTGGACATACGTTGTTTCTAAGTTTCATAAATAACCTTTCCGATATCATCGGTTCTCAAGTCTGTATCAAGCTGGTGACAATTCTATTTACTCCTAAGATTGATCTGCTCGATAAGGGCAAATTATCAGCTGATCAAAAATTGAGCAACAATCTGTTGTTAATTGGGGCACAGAATGGATTGTTAATTCTAACACCTCCAAAATTAAACTGCTCTTTTAAATCGTCTGAGTGAAACTTCCCCCCCATCATCAGCATAGTCAACTGTTAGCCTCTATGAGTGTGACTCATTGCACCTTCTCGCATTTACGTTTTTCTCTGACATGCACTAGAAATATTATAGTGAATCAATTGCAATGTCTACAGCTAGAAAATGTGGTTCATCGTGTTGTGCTAGACAATTCCCCACGCCAGAAACTATCTTACCTATTTGTAAATCTACCATTCGTCCTTGATTTGAATAATGATGCAACATATGGGTTGGAGCTTCTGCTATATATTCAGAGACTCTTGATAAAATCCAAAGAAGAATTTGCAATGTTATTTTCATCATATTTCTCACCGCCGTTAGATTCCCTGTGTGATTTCTACAAATACTTTCATGGTAATTGATCTGATGAAATTTCTTCTACTGTACCAAGATATATGAATTTAAGACTAGTACTGGATTGACGTTAAACACCAGTATTTGATATGTGTTGTGCTGTAATGTATATCAGCTCGGAGTGAGAACTCGGAGAGCCGAGTTCGAATTGCAGTTGAGTTCGTTAGATTAACTTACGCACAAAAACCCTTGGGAAAGGTGGGAACCCAACTCTATATGGGTTCATTTGCAGGACAAACTGGTGACGTTAGCCTTGGTTAGGAAACAGTCTACGGTAAAAAGATATGACAACCTGCTACGAGAAAAATCCGCCTCTTCAATCATGTATCGACAGATAATTGGTCGTCCAAGCGTGAATCACGTATGGCACTTAACTAACTGTCTGAATAGATTGACGGCAAAGTCTCGTCATGTTACGGTTAAAATGGTTAGATGTAATAGTACCTTCTATGATAAGAGTATTTCATCTCGCACTTTTTGCTTATGTAACTCTCATCCTGGGTTTTGCTTCCAAGTTAACTTTTATCAACAAAGATTTAAATTCAATATCATTCGATATTGTATGACTTGTTATTTCTTGTTCTTTTATTGCTACCTATCTTTAATGGTTTTTTCTCATTTTCTCTAAAACGCAGCAAGCTCCTGCGTTCTAGTGACTTTATTGTCTTGATTGGTGTGAAATGATTAAAAAATGCGTAATGAAATACTATAACTCTAATAAAACTTGGACAGTCATAATTCCGAAAAAGAATCAAAACTCCGGGAAGGCACCAAGTATGTGTATCGTCTAGAACCTTCCAAGTAAGAGCTCTGCAGTATTTTCAAATTAAACTGCATTAGTATTCTGCTTTCTTTTTAGCCTCAAAACAGCAAACTCTACTGAAATTGGAGAGATTATAGAAAAATAAACATTTTAATTCTAAGTAGAACCTCTCGGCTATAACCCCGAATTAATTAGAGAACTCTAAAGAGATTTACAGAAGAATCTAAATTTCGCAATCATCATTATCCTTTATAATCATCGTTATTTGCATAACAAGAAAGTCTTATTCATATAGAAGTAGTTATGATTATAGCAAAATCACCAGAAAAATTACAACAGATGAACGTATGTCGGCTACTATATGTTTTCAAACCTGAAGCTCTCTTTCACATTTATAAGTCAATCCTTCTTTTGTGCATTGAATAAACTTGCCATATCTGATCTGGTACTTCTGCTTTGGGGCTAGACACCCTTCACAAAATCATAGGAAGTATCGTTATCTGCTATGTGGCTAGACATCCTTCACAAAATGCAAGGAAGAATCGTTATCTGCTATGTGGCTAGACAGCTTTCACAAAATCCAAGGAAGAATCATTATCTACTATTTGGCTAGACATCCTTCACAAAATCCAAGGAAGAATCGTTATCTGCTATGTGGCTAGACAGCTTTCACAGAATCCAAGGAAGAATCATTATCTGCTATGTGGCTAGACATCCTTCACAAAATACAAGCAACTATCGTCACATGCTATTTCGACATCAGTCATTTACTATTAACATAACGTCGCTTCTCATTATATTTTCTATAAATATTTTCATGACAATTGTTTTTAAAATCTTTCAACTTTTATAGTTTGAATTCATGAATTTAAGCGGAGTACTAGATTGGCAGCTTAGTCTTAACATTTTAATCTTGAAATTGCAACAGTTAACGGTAAAAGAACATGCAATGATACCAGCAAGAAAAAAAAAATGCAATATGAGATCTTGTAAAAATGGTTGCTGAAGACATTATGTTTATAAGTCCCAGAATTTCATACACAGATGTCCTCAAGGACATATGGCACAGTGGATAAAAGCGTTAGTTAGATACAGTTACAGGACCCAAAGAGTGTGAGTTCAATACCTGGTTAAGGCGTTGAAGAACTTGGAGAGGGGAATTAACATGAGATAACTGATAGTTGACATGCATTAGACATGGCATGTGGAACTAGAACAGTCAACACATTCTCCAGGAACGGTCTTCCCAGAAACATACAAAAGACTATATGTAAATATTGTGTACACATTCTTGTTTCAATACATTTTATTCTAAGTACGTTTTGTGTTTGCATTATTATTCCATGCATTAGTCAAGTTTCAACAGTAATATATAGCAACTGATTCATTTTTAAATTGTCAAATGTAAGAATATCAGAAAAAGCTACCAATAAACAATAGAACAAGAAATGTATAAGCAAACGTTTCTTTTTAATTAACACGGTGATTTGCCGTCGTTATATAACAGAAATATATTTTACTTATTTGGTTAAGGTAAACAGGGCTGTTACATTACCAAACTAAATCTCATTTTTCTTCTGTATATGGAGTCCCTTCATAAGATGGGCTATCATACCTCTCCACAATGTCCTGTCCTTTGTTGCTCTTAGTAAATATTGCCTTTACACTATCTCTCCTAATGCCTGTTTTTTCCAACAAAAAAGGCTCGTTGATATGCTATGGGCTGTTTTCATCTATTCCTCTTGCCTTCAATATGCCTTGTGAGTGTCATATTTCCAAATCCCTCTTTAATACATATGTGCCCATGCAATTTCCACTCTCTCTTTCTCATTCGAAATACAAGTGTCCTTTTTGTTTCTATTGTCTCTAAATCCTCCTTATTGCTCACATATTCAGTCTATGGCATTCCCAGCATCCTCATGTAGTACTATATTTCCGTTGCCTAATCTGTAAGAAGATTATCCAGCATTAATTTCTGTATAGGTCGATCGATGTTACATGAGAGTTAAGTACTTTTTTTTCTTATTTCTAAGGAGATTTTCCTATGTCATTATTCTTTGCTTAGGTTTTGGGGTTCGTCTTTTGTTATATCGATGCTTCTTCGGATTTCGGTTTAGCCATTATCGTCTTCTGTTCAGCCACTTCACGGATATTAAATGTTGTTGTACTTGCCTCGATTTTTGCATCCCCAATTTGTAATTCAAATGTTGGACTGCCCATTTTGCTGACAATCATACATTGTGTCTTCTTACAGTTTATCTTTAGTCCTTTCTACTCACATCCATTTATTGTGTTTAGTAAAAGTACCTGTAGTTACCTTACTGTGTCTATTATCAACACTGTATCGTCTGCATATCTAAAGTTTTTTAGTATATGGCAGCCAATAAGGAATCCTGGTACGAATCCAGTTTCTCGCAGAATGACTACGGCCTATGAATGTTGAGTAAATAAGTTGAGAAGACAAATATTTGTGTTACACCTCTTTCTATTTTTGTATATTTTTAAAATTCAGCTACTCTCTAGAATTCTTCATTATTTAAGCGTAAGAAAAATTAGTGGCCGATAAATATATGTATGTCTAATTATGGAATATATTTATCACATCACTTTTGCTGAACGAAAAATATTTAATTTGCCTGGAAATACATTGAAGTGAAATGGATATGAGACCCTGCCGCTGCGTAAATCTGGGGGAATGTTGTAAAATATATGTGTCTGGTATTACGCGAGGCTGCAATATATATGCAGAGGATAGCCATTAATTTGGCTCTTAGGATTAAACAGACTATGCATTCCTTGGATTATATGCTCCCTAACAAGGATTTGAAAAATAAACATACAGATGAATAGACGAGAAATTATATTTTATCAGAAATTTAATGAATATTCCATGCGTTTCTTCGTAAGTAAAATAATTCAATTTTAATTTTTAAATATTTCGGTAATTTATCCCGAAGTAATATGTGAAATTATGAACTGAGAAATTATCATTTCATACTGATTAAAATTCACGTGGTTTCTTAACCCTAGACTACTAACCATGGGTATATAGTACCCAGCGCAAATTTTCCTATTTTTAATTACAATTGTCAGTACCTGATCTTCTTACCTAAATAATATGTTTTTCAGTTCCTAATAATATTACCTTAAAGTACAAATTTTGAAGTGCATGCATGTAAAATATTTCAAATAAAGATTTATATTTAATATTTTTTCCGATATTTTAAAAATCGGGTATGATACACCCATGGTTAGTCGTGGCGTAACTTTAATTGATGGTTAGTGTTCTAGAGTTAAGTATAGAATACTGCGAAGAAATTTCCGAATAGGTTTGCTCGAATTAGTGTTTTCTCAACCTAGCTCCAGTACCGGAACATGAAGTTCGGTTTTATCTCAGATGTCGACCATTCAAATTACATTTATTGTTAACTTCTGAGCTCCGAAATGTTCATTATTAGCAGCATGCCTAGAGAATATTATCAAATCTGCTAGGAATTTACAAAAGGACATAAAAACGATGCAAAAATAAACGCAAATTTAATCAAAGCAACGGGGAATGAAGTAAACAAGAATCGATCATGATTAAATAAATCGTCCTTAATAACTTTAAAGGAGACCAGAAGTTAATCCGACCACATTGATCGGTCGTAAGAAGACTCACAACTTCTGACGCATTTGATGTACCCTCCACCGGAAACACCGAGTTAAGTCCCTTGACATGCGAGTGAAATCGGAGAACTACATCCGTTTGTCGTTTTTTCTCAGACTATGGCTTCCAGTCGTTACTAATGTTACAAAGACTTGGCATGTCTGTTCGTTCCAACTACAATGAATTATGGTGACTTGCATTTTATTGATGTTAGTTTATTTGTTTGCTCATTCGCTTTCTGGTCTTTAGTTTCTCTTTTTAAGAAGCCAAGGGCCAAGAAAATACGCTGTATTCTTAAATGAAAGCCAGTTAAACGAGACTGTATATCTGGGTGATTTGCGAGTCAGGTCAAGCTACCAGTGGCTATTGTGTCTCTCCGTATTCGCATCTGATAAATTTCATTAAACTTATTGATAACAGTGTATAAAAAATGATCTCTGCAGCAGCCTTAGGCTGCACATTGTATCGCCTTGGCGGATCGAATGAAGAGCCGACGACGTCGCCTCACTCACCACAATTCAGCGATCAGCCACCAGTATTCTACTGCTGCAATTCAATACCGTACAATAGATGCTCGTTAGAGTGGCACAACCGAAAACTCAAGAATTTTGAATTTCGCAAGCAATTTCTTTCTGTCTATTTTTTCTTCTCTGATTCTTTCTTTCCTTTTTATCGTTGTCGGAATTAAATCTGATTTTTTCATATATTTATTTTTGTACTTTTTCTTTCTTTCTTTCTAATTTAATTCAAAATGATTTCTTCTTCTTCTTTAATCCAGATAGTGTTCTCTTTCCTTGATAACTTGTTTCGTTAATTACTTTTTTCTTACTTTTCCCATTTATTTGTGGCCTTCTTTCATATTTTTTTAATATTTAAATTTCCTATGTGGAGAATCTTTTCATTTTCATACCGCCATTGAGAGTATACTTTGCTTTTTATCTTATTTCTTTGAATAATTTCAAGATAATATCGAATTCTTATTTTGATATTTTTTTATCATCGAAAATTTTCGATAATACTGAATTTTCTTGATCTGTTTTCATTTCATTCATTTAAAATTACGTTATACTTTTTTTTCCTTGTCTGTTTTATAGCTATCTGTTATGGTCCAGAATAGGACCAAGGAAGAACAACACGAACACAAGAGTAGAAATAACGAAGATATATTACACGAAATAGTAATACAAGATGTGGAAGGTGTTAGTATGACTGTCAGTCTGGTTTGGAGTGAACTACTATCGTCTTGACTCGATCCGTCCCTCTCCCTTGAGAGGCGTAGTATGCATAGTGTTAGGAAGAGTTCATTCTGTAGTTATAGGTAAGGACCCATAACACTTTCTTTTTAGCTTTTTTCTGCATATTGAAAAAGAGCAACATGACGTATTTCACACCGCCAGAAATTTGGAAATGCTATGCTGAATCGCTTGTCATTTGCACCAAAAACGTCAATACGAACATTTATGAGTGTTTCCATCAGTATAGAAAATTGCAAAAGAGTTGGATGAGTTTAATGAGGTTTATGAAAATTATCGTTCTGATTAGAAAAACACACGAATTCTTAGTGAAACACCCAGGCTCAACAACCAGGGCTACATCAATGCCTTGAGGAGTTTGTGCCGCCCTGGTTTAAGAGGGTGGCTTCTAGAAGGCCCAATGTCTGGCAAGTATTAATTGATTAAATGGGGATGTGTAGTAGATTAGGCCAGAAGTTCCTCCATCTGATTGATAAACATTTTCATAAAAGTAAACCTCTTAGTAAAATGTTGAACAGCAACATATTATAATTAATTGATAGCTGCATTAATAAACATGAGAATATTATAAACTTACACAATAATAAAATTTTAAACCCAGTTAATAAGCTGGATCATAATTCACGTTCCAAGATAAAAATTATTAATGATATTGACTAATGTAATTGTAGTAATTATGAACAATGGCCGTGGGTAGACAAATGTTTAACGAAAACTCTTGTTTATCTCAGTACTATATTTACAATACAGAATCCGATGGTGAAAATTTCTATGTTGGTAGTACTCAGAATTCTTTTAAGACTAGGTGGTATCAACATATATTGACCTTCACAAATAGTACTTACAGAAATAATAGATAAATTTCAAAACATTTTTGGAGTTTAAATTATAATAATAAGAAGCCTTCGGTGAAATGAAAAATTAAAAAAAAAAAGGTAATGACATGAAGATCATTATATGAACCCTGTTTTTTGTGTCTACATGAAAAATCGAGATCATCTGATTTTTGAAAAATTCATTAACAAATCAAATAAGTAAACTGTCATTAAATTGTAAGCATAGTTTACGAATTAGCTTACAATTTATTAAACTTTAGTATTTGATAATGCTTTTTTTTATATGTGGGTTGTATTGCGTTGAACTATATATGGCTTATCTTTCTGTTAGTAAGATTAATCAGGATGTAATATGATTTTGTATTAATTTCCTTTTAGCATTAGTAACACAGATAAGAAATACAGATATATTGCTATTTCTATGCTATTTTTGTAATTTTACATTGATTGGTTAATGTTCTTAACATCTTATATGAAGTATGTTTATTTAAAAGCTGCATATTTGTTTACTTAATAATTTTATATGTATGAATTATTTCCTACTTTCTTGAGAAGGCCATTTGTTTAACAACTACGAAATAATTATGGAGGAAATTCACAAAGCATATGACTTGTTTATCATTTTGTTAAATTACTTCTCTACCACTTTTATTGCTAAGGAACCTGCATTGTCTGGTTTGTATATTTTTATGTAACCAACTCTATCAACTTTAACTTTATGACACATTTATAAAAAAAAATAACTTCTGCTTCTTCGCTTAGTTTAAATATAACGTGCATCATATCTGTTTGCTTGATCAGAGTAAATCCCTCAAATTCTATAAAACTTTATTTTTTTCGAAAAACGAGGTTGTATTTTGCTTTTAACTCCAAATAGATCGTTAACGACAATTGCCAAATGAGATGCGTTGTTATGCATGGAAACACGAGTGCAAAAGTATAACGTTTTTTTATGTTTTCAGTGTAATATCCTAAAATAATGTTGCTCTACTTTCCGTCTTTTAAGTTAAATTTTACAAACACTGGAATTGAACTGTATTCGTTTTCGTCGTACTTGGACACATATCTCTCTCTCTCTCTCTCTCTCTCTCTCTCTCTCCATATATATATATATATATATATATATTTATATATATATATGTATATACACACACACACACATATATATATATATATAATATATATATATATATATATATATATATATATATATATATATATATATATATATATATATATATATATATATATAGTTATATTATCGTTCACTGAAGTTTGTTTCAAACTAGCATGTATTACAAACAAAACAAAAACTAGCAAGTATAATCAACAAAGAAAATCAACCTATCAAGTATAATCAACAAAGAAAATATAGACCTATACAGAGACGACAAATTACTAATTCAAAAAAACTGTAATAGTTGAATCACGAAAAATATAAGAAAACAAATAATGAAAAACATCAACTCTGTAGGATTCATGATTGACATAAAATCAAATCACAAAATGGTAAATTTCTTAGATGTAACATTCAATTTAAAACGATAATACATATAAACCATATAGAAAAACACCTAACACACACACACAGACGCACAGACACACACACACACACACACACACACATATATATATATATATATATATATATATATATATATATATATATATATATATATATATGCGTGTGTTTGTATACACATCAACAAAAACTTTAAACACTCACCTAACACATTCAAACACATACCTGTATCTATAAACGAAAGTATGTCTACGAAATCCAGCAATATTAAAATATTCGACGAGAACAAAAAAATATACCGATCAGCTCAAAAAAAATGTGACTATTAAGATAAATTGGAATACGCAAATAAAAACAAAGCAAACCAAAAAATGGAACAGAAAAATAATCTGGTTTACTCCTCCCTACAATAATACAATAAAAACAAAAAAATAGGAAAGATATTTTTCAATATAATTGAAAGTCACTTCTCCAAAATCACAAACTATCGTCATAAACAAAAAACACAGTGAAAATTAGTTATAGTTGCATGAAAAACATGTACAAAACAATAATATAACACAAAAATACTGAACAAAGAAAATAACAATAACAAGACAAACCATCAAAATAATACCAAAAATGCAATTGCTGAATTACAGACAACTGTCCACATAACAATGCATACCATACAAAAATATAATACTCACAACCACGGTAATAAAAAAAAATAACAACTCAGACGAAAAGACGTTGATAGGAGTCACAGAAACAATCGTCAAAGAAAGATTTACCAAACACGAAACATCGTTTTAAAAAGAAAATACAATAACAACACAACCCTCTCAAAATATATATGCAGTGGAAATCTTTTGATTATGAAAACCAAAAGGAAAATCATAAAAAAAACCCCACATAACAGTAATAGTAGAAATTAAATCTATGACTAGAAGGGAAATTAATAATAGTTAACTTTAAATACCAAAGCAAACAATAAAACAAGAAAAACGAAATGATGTGAAAATTCAGGCACTCAAATAAATATCTACTTTGTTCTATAAATACCAATATAAACATATACCCACAACATACACCAAATCACACCCAAATAAAAACCAGATAAAAAATGTACAAATGCACAGGAAACACCTAAAAACACAGACACACAAGCACATACATGCAAGGTAAAAAAATTCTAAGAAAAAAACGTAAAAAAAAACGTGCGGACTTACACATCAACACAATAAAATAGGTCAACCTAATATAGTAAAAATAACAAATCCCACAGTAAGCAATTAATTAAAATACGGTAAAAATGATATCACCAGAATACAAATCACAGAGAAACCCCATACGATTTAAGTAGTAACATCAACAGCCATTAACGACAAACCACAGTCCTATAAAAAGATATCCAATTACAACAATTCGCAAATAAATACGGCAAAATTGAGAAATAGCAACAGAGAAGACAGCGATTACCGTTAACTCGGCTTGTCGACTCCGGTCGGTAAGGAACCTAGACGAGTCTCTGCTAAAGGTCAGAGTCTCGTCTGGAGAGATAGACAGCTACTTTACCGCTCGTATTCGGGGGTCTACAGGCAACTTTTACATGAGCCTATTGACTAGGAAATCCCTACGTAAAAAATATCGTTCTTCTGCAACATCCAGCCTTGTGGGAAGGACTTGGATAAATACCGAGAAGAGAACGAGCTCTAAAGAGTGAACATTTTATCTTGATGTACTCACGCAACTACCTACTAGGCATGACTGCACGATCACCTCTCGAATGAGTGATAAACTTCAAATTAATTCTAATTATGTTTATATATATATACATGCATATATGGATGCGCACTGCTGATGAGTCCCAAACATAGGACAAACCAGCCGTCCAGTGCTTTCTGCATTCTGTTGAGCATCCTAAGCTCGACGAATTACTATAAAAAATTAGCCGAAATCCCCAAATCAATTACTTGTATATCTTGCTAGATCAAGCTAAGCTCTGTGATATATATATATATATATATATATATATATATATATATATATATATATATATATATATATATATATATATATATATATATATATATATTAGTGACATTACAACGTGATTTAATGGTTAGAAAACTTATATCTCAAGATCAGTTATGATTACGAAAAAAAGAGTTTGATCTTTGTTGAATGTCCATAAACGTTCAGCTTTTTGCCACAACTGAACTACCCTTAGAATATCACCATAATTTTATACCTGTTCTTCAATTTTTATAGATTACTCCTTATTTTAATATAATTTGCATATTATAATGTAATAAAATAATCATTTGTATATTATTTTTATATATCATTTACATATCATTACCAAATTTATATTTCTTTACATCAATTTTGAGATTTCTTTTCCTTATTGCTTCAGTTATAGGCTGATCTTCAAAGTTGATCTGCATAATGTTCAATAAATAAGGATAGCAACAAGATCATGGTCTGGTGAACATCCTAGCAACGAACAAAAAGTCATTAAAAAGATGTTTAGCTACTTTTTGCTCAATTCGATGCGGTGGGAAAGTTTTCAGATGCCATTTGTATGAGCGTCCATTTTTTCCGTGTGCAATTCTGATTTAGTATTTCAAAATCATCCTATATGCATTGATTATTAACTCATGTGCGTATAATTAAGATATCGAAATAGAGACAACTATGATTTTGTCTCATTTTAAATCAGTCAGTTGTGTGCCATGCGTGATACACGCTTAGACGATCACGTATCTTTCGATACATGACTGACGAGGCAGATTTTTTCCCGCAGTAGGTTACCATTTCTGTTTACTGTAGACCAGTCGCCATCCCACTCTGTCCTGCTATTTACCCATAGTTGCGGGGAGAAGATGAGAATGCATATCTCTTCCCAAGGGTATTAACATATAAGTGAATGTAATGGATTCTTCAATCTGAGCCGGTATCCATTACTACACCGTGCCTCCATAAATACTTTTCATGAATCTAAATGTACATTATCGTCATTGTTTTATCAAATATGTTATCCATCTAAATGTCTCTCGATCGCGACTAGAAAATATGCCAATTATTAAGATTTCCAAATGTTCTGACCTAACATCAAAATACCGGGAGCAATTCACATTAGCTGAGTTATGTTTTGGGAAGGTGAAAATATTACAGAATAGAAAAAAAAATGATTTTTGTGTTAAGAGACAAAGTGAAAACATTGGGGACAGAACTAGACTACACAATCTGTGTATATTTCTGAGATAAGATATTATGTACACTACAAGTGTCATTCGATAAATAAGGTGAATCTTTCGCTATAAGGACTTCTAACAGTGATAGAAGCTTACTTTTTAAATAATTTTCAACGTACTCTCCCATCACTGTCACAGACTTTTCCCATCTGTGCACAAACTTCCGTATTGCCTCAGCGTAAAAATCTTTGGACTGCTGTCTCAGCCAGTCGCTCACAACACTTTTGACCTCATCGTCAATTTTAAACTTCGTGCCTCTCGTGAACGCTTTCAAGAGACCAAACAGGTGAAAGTCTGAAAGGGCAAGATCTGGGCTGTAAGGGGGATGAGTGAGCAGTTCCCAGCCCAGCTCGTTGATGGTCTGCACCGTTTGGGCTGCTGTGTGAGGCCTTGCGTTGTCATAATGCAAGATGACTCCTTCTGACTGATGACCCCTGCGTTTGTCCCAACAGATAAGATCAAATTCCTTGCAATGTCATCCACTGTAACCCTTCTGTCAGACTGAATGAGGTCATTGACTGATTCAATCACCTCAGGAGACCTCACTTCTGTAGGCTTCCCAGTTCTGTCTTCATCCTCAACACTGTTCCGTTATTTCTTTAAACAATTTAGCCCACTTGTAGATATTTTTTTGGCTGAAACGTGTGGCACCATACACAGTTGATATTCTCCTATGAATTTCAACTGGTTTGCACCCTTCAGAAACCAAAAACTTGATAACTGACCGCTGTTCAATCCTGGAGCATGCTTCTTGGTCGGCCATCTTTGTTAATCGCCAAAACTCTCAAAGTTTTTTTTAATCTGCAAAATAAATTAAATCCATGTGAAAAAGAAGTTAAACAAAAAAAAGAAAAAAAAGTAAGCTTCTATCTTCCTTATACCGACAAATACACCTTATTTATTTAATGACCTTCGTATTTATATTATTTGGACTATTGTCCTCATCTTTGTTGCCATATTTATTAGCATGTTTCGCCCGTTGTACGCTCCGGCTTTCTTCAAGTGGTTGGAATGTCGAATTGAACCCTCTATTTCGCTCACTGGAGTTCCACGTGCCATGTTTAATAGATGCCAGTCATCAGTTATGTTAATTCCCCTCTGCAAGTTCTACAACAACTTGAAGAAGGCCATAGGGTACAACGGCCGAAACGTTGTAATAAATATGGCGACGAAGTTGAGGACAATAGTCCGAATAATTTAAAAATACAAGATCAATAATCACGAATGTTAACATTTAAAAATCTGTTTTTTGTTTTCATTAATTTCCTTCTTTAATTAAATTCATTTCATTTTTGTTTTGAAAAAGTCCACATTGGCCGAAACACGTCAGTAATTAATTCTGTTTTCCTATTGTCATTTATTTATAAAGATTTCCTTCTCTACAAGTTAACTGAGAGAAATTTTCATATATATATATATATATATATATATATATATATATATATATATATATATATATATGTACACGTATAGGAAAATTGTCGCCATTAACATGTTAAATTTTCCCGCATGTGAGTTTTCTGATTTTTATTTGTGTGGCAAAAAGTTTCTAAGTGGGGAAAGGGTCAGGTGAGCATCGTCTGTGAGACAAAGAGCATCATGACGCAATCCACTTGGTTAGGAATTTGGAAACGGCAAACTGTACTGCATGGCATTCGCGCCAGAGACTCCAATACAGACATTTCAGTGTGTTTGTTTGTTAATCTGAAAAGACTACAAAAGTTTAGGAAAAGGTTGGATGAGTTTAATGGTGATGACGATGGGATGGCATCTCGAAAAACTCACTCTGATCGTTCAGATAAAAATAAAACGAATTTGTTAGGTACCAGAAGATGTGGCACTCACAGAGCAGAAATCTTCGTCATACCATGTTTATTCTGCAGAATATTCTCAGCATTTTCACGACATATGTTAACTGAATTGTCTATTTGATTTCCTCGATGGTTCCAGTTGTATAATCTACAGACATGGGTATTTCTTCAAGACTATTCCTTCTTTTCCTAAATGCAGTTACCATATTTAGAAAAAGATTGACTGTTATAACCTATTGTAACACAAATTGCATCATGTATATCCTTGGAGGTTAAGCCCCTTTTCTGCAAGTACTTTATAATATCATGATGACGAATTTTATCCATTTTCATGAGAAGCTTTTAATAGTTACTTTTGAAGTCTTCTCTGGACAGTGAGATATCAGTTTATTAACCGTAGAACACTAACCATAGGTATATAGTACACAACTCAATTTTTCTTATTTTTAATTACAATTATCAGGACCTAATTTTCTTACCGAAATAATATATTTTCCAGTTCCTATTAATATTAACACAAAGTACTAAGTTTGAAGTGCCTGCATGTAAAATATTTCAAATAAATATTTATATTTAATATTTTCTTTGATATTTTAAAAATCGGGTGATATAACTATGGTTAGTAGCGGTGTACCTTTAATTGATGGTTAGTGTTCAAGGGTTAATAGTATGTGTTTTCATTAACGCATGCACGATCTCACACGATCTTCATCTGACTGTGAAGCTTTCAGCCCAGCCTATCTATCTATCTATCTATCTATCTATCTATCTATCTATCTATCTATCTATCTATCTCCTCATTCCCTTCGCACTCCATTGGTGAAATATAATTTCAATGGACCACTACATTGAGGAACCGATTCCCCGATGACTGCAATCTTGACATGCATCTGTCTATATTTCTGAGATGAGGTATTATTTACATTATTTACATTATTCGAACTATTGTCCTCATCTTTGTTGCCATATTTATCACAGCGTTTCGGCCGTTGTACGCTCCGGCCTTCTTCAGATGGTTGGAATGTCGAACTGAACCCTTTATTTCTAGACTGTTCTAGTTCCACGTACAATGAATAATGGATGTCAGTTATCAGTTATCTCCTATTAATTCCCCTGTCCACGTTCTTCACCGCCTTAACCGTGTATTGAACTCACAGTCTTTGGGTCCTGTCACTGGATCTATATAACGCTTTTATCCACTGTGTCATGTGTCATAAAGCTAGCGAAATAAAGGGTTCAGTTCGATATTCCAACCAACTGAAGAAGGCCGGTGCGTACAACTGTCGAAACGTTGTTGTAAATATGGCAACAAAGATGAGGACAATAGTGCGAATAATGTAAATAATTTTGACCTGCTCAGATCAAGGGTGATCCGTTATCCCGCCCGCATATCCTTATTACAGCTTCCGCTTACCACATAGTGTCTTTCTCAAGTATCTATTGTACCTTGCATAAGGTGGACGTTATTATCTATATCTGTCTGTCACTCTATTCATATCTATCGATGTCAGGCTACAGGTATCTATCTATCTCTCTATCTATCTATCTATCTATCTATCTATCTATCTATCTATCTATCTATCTATCTATATATATATATCTTCATAATCAGTTATCTACAAACATGTCATACTATTGAAAACCAGATTAATATATTCAGGAGTTTATTTACTCGCAGAAAGCTATGTCACATTACACATAAAATAGCTTCCGCATTTGGATTTCAGATGTTTCCTTATCTATCTATCTATCTATCTATCTATCTATCTATCTATCTATCTATTTGAATGTTAGCAACGTGCAAGTATAAGCAAGTTTTGACCTTTCTATTCTGACCTAAAGGTTTGTACGTTTTATTTTTTTATTTCAACTTGCTTCAGTTCAGATATTCCATCGTTTCTTCACCCTAACTTTTATGCCACCATCTTTTGGCTATTTTTCTATAATGGATGCATCAACAGTGGAAGCTTGTGCTTACCTTAGGCATCCACTTTACAATTAGACTGGAAAATAACTAAAGACATGGCAAAAAATCTGTAAAAATCAGTGTGTATGATATATAAAAAGAAAAATGAAATAATCCTGGAAATGGAGTGTAACCTTATACATTAGTTTCAAAATATGGATCATGTTTTTGAATCTAGAAAAGGTTATTTTTCGTCTTTGATATTTAAAACATTCCTGGTAAATAGAAATGTTGCCTGCCACAAAGATTGAGGCATTTTTCTGCGAATGAATGTGGAGGATCTATATTGAGGTAATTGTGGATTCATAGATCGTACATCCATCCACGAGCATGAATAAAAATACGCGCATCCACTGAGACAGATACACAAAAGCACATAACCGCACAGACCGATAAACCGCATACAGCCAAAACATATCCACTCAACAATCTGGGCATCTATGACGCACCCGTAATTATTTCAGATATGATTTGAAGGTAGAGTAATGGCTATCGACGTTGTAAGTGGAATATAGAAATCGAGTTCAATCTTCAATCGAAGCGTTTCCTCTCCTCGCCGAAAGATTTAACCTATCTCATATCCCTCCCCTTAGCTATGGGTTCAATAGCAGCGTAGACTCGATTCCCTATATTTAGATGGCAACCAGTCAAAGAAAAAGAAATTTCTGAATTGATATATCTTCGAGAAATTACTTCAATAACTTTCCCATCAATTCATGGCGATCCAAATAATAATAATAATAATAATAATAATAATAATGATAATAACAAAAAAATATCGCAGTCGGGATTATTGAGTCAATGCTAACAATCCTTTCCTTACACTATTTACATTATTCGGACTATTGTCCTCATCTTTATCGCCATATTTATTACAACGTTTCGGCCGTTGTACGCTCCGGCCTTCTTCAGGTGGTTGGAACGTCGAACTGAACCGTTTATTTCGCTCACTGGTTTAGACTGTTCTAGCTCCACATGCTATGTTTAATGGATGTCAGTTATCAGTTATCTCCTGTTAATTTCCCTCTGCAAGTTCTCCGCTGCCTTAACCGGGTATTGAACTCAAACTCTTTGGGTCCTGTCACTGGGTGTAACTAACGCCTTTATACATTGTGCCTGGATTTTACGTAGAAGACAAGCGTGTCAAACCCTATGAAATGCCTTCGAGATATTAAAACCCACAGTTCGAGCTTCACACTTATTATCAAGAGCTTGATATACATATTCAGTGATTGCCGTTAGCACAACAACGGTTGATTTGGCAAAACGGAAGCCATATTGTTTGCCAGAGAGTAGTCGGTGAGAGATAAGATACTTAACCAATTCAGTATTTATTAAAGCCACGAATACTTTGCTAAAATCGGTAGGAGACTAATAGGGCGATAGCTAGAGGGGTCAGAAGGATCTTCAGAGATCTTAAAAACAGAATCTACAGAGGAGGACTTAACATCAACTTCGAAAGCAGGAAGCAGCGCGGCAATATTTGTAGAGGTTAAAAAATAATTGACGCCAGCCTGGGAGCACATTTCTTTAGGTCGATGGCTGAGAAACCGTCAACTCAGCTTGGCTTATGGAAGTCTAATTTCGAAATGAGCTCTGAGACGAGTGCAATAACTCAGTATGATCTATGTCCTATTGGGTAAACTAAATTTGGGTACTCCAAAGGAGACGGGTGTTGACTTGGAAGAGAATTTCATAGAAAAGCACTCAACCTTGTCTGCTGTATGTGTCAGGACTTTGAATTGATAGAATGCGGAAGGGATTGAGGATCTGCTGTTGTTCAGCACAGTCCTACAGTTCCGCTAATTATCTTTTGTAACCGAAGTTGTGAGATGCTATACGTTATTTCATTCTATCAGCAAACAGTAAATACGATTCTTTGAGGAAATGCTTGCACTGTTACGAGCAGCGACAAAGAGAAACCTGTTGCAATCCAATGTGTCTCTCTAGTAGAGACGCAAGAAGTTATTCCTGTGGGCTACAGCGGCCGAGCATACAAGGGAGAATCAAGAAGATGAACGCGGTTTAACTTGGTATTTTTTTTTGTGGAATGAAAACATCGATACCGGCATTCATCCAGGAGGACACCTCAGATGTGCATTATTGAACAGGATGATTAAAAACTTCATTCCAAGGAGCATCACGAAGAAATTCACAGAACGAGTCTCAATCTCCTCGTTGATAACAGAAAGATATTCTGTTGGTAAGGGGTTCTTGGCTGGTGTGTAAGCAGGTCGGAGCTGCCAACCGCATGATCGGTGTTACCAAGAGAGCAAAGCCGCGGAGCACACAGAGTCAGGGATAATCTTTTAAAAAAGATCGAAAAGAGAAGTGGCTCCCTCGGTTTTACTTGAAAAACGCGTGGGGAAATCAACCACTTGCGTGAGAGATTGAGTGATTGAGAAGTTAGGGTTTAGGATGCCATTGTCAGAATGTTTAATCCACCTGGTATGGTGACCATTAAAGTCGCCGAATACACATATATTTTCAAACGGGTGAAGTGAGAATATCTATATTATAGACAGCAGACTTGAAATGAAGGGGAATGGAGGAGAAAGAAGAGATATCTGATTGATTATAGTAGAGAGAGACGGAGACACATGTAAGAATGATCTGAGGATTAAAGATATATTTACTTAGCCAGCGTGAGATGTTCGCGGACATCAACTCTCAGGCCACGCATGTGGACATTAGAGTTCCTGTTAAGGACAGTAAGGAATCGCAAAACCAGAGTAGGTGATTGGAGATTTAAGATTAGTTTCACAGATAGCCAGGATACCCGGCGAAGAGGAACTATTCCACACTGAAGAATTTGGTATGAACACCACGAATGTTGGAGAAAGAATGGTAACATGTTTAGGTTTTTATGTTGAGCTGGCTTAGGTTTATATCTTTGGTTGTTTATAGCCGTGATGTTTTATTTTGGTAAGGAAATGTCTAGGGTAGTAGTAGCAGTTGGTCGTCTAATGTAACATCTGTAGGAAGGGAATTGACGCGGACTGCAAAAGAGTGTAGACACAAGGTTATCAACCAGGTGGTGCTTGCAGAGACACCTTTCCATGCGCGACATTGCACTGCAAAACCCTGATAATATGCGATGGTTGATCCGAGCAGCCTCTGAAGACGCTATGTAAGAGTTCGGGCTCCTGACCAGCCAGCAGCAGCAATCAGAAAGCTGTCAGTTATTGTCACCATTCACACATAACACAAAAATTTGATGACAGCACTCCTATTAAGCACCGAGAGAAGGAAATGAACCGGGAATCCCTTCCTAAACAGGAAACAAGGGGTGAACTTCTACTGCCGTTCAAGAGAGGGGGTGTAGGAACTGGGAGGCAGGACAGCCTATCAACTCCTATTAAAAAATGTACTAGGTATCGTCAGGGTTTACCTGGTAAACCCAGAGCCGGACGGAAGGTGGTGCTGTTGGCTTTGCCATCAGAACATCTTTCTTGATCACATCGAATTTCCTTCTAGTGTAAATGATAGAATTATGAAGATGCTAGTACCACTGATGCATAATCATCATGCAACACTCTTGTAGAAATATGCACCAACACTACAGGCCAGCGAGAAAGTTCTCGATACATTCTACAAGTGTTTTCGCTCTACGATAAAAACTACGCCTGATGGCGTAGTTCCTTGGAAATTTTAATGCCTGGGTAGGAAAGAATTTCCAAACATGCTGCGCTATTGGCCCTTTCGGCATTGATAAAATGAATACAAGAGCATTGAGGTTGCTCGAAATTCGTTAAGAACGTGATTTAATGATATGCACCACATTCTTCCGTCAAAAGATTATGCACAAAGCTACGTGGTTTCACCCGAAATCCAAGCATGGTCACATGATAGACTACGTCATAACTCATAAACGCGATTGAAGCGATGAGCGTTCGGTGCGTGTAATGCATAGCGCAGAATTTGGAACTGACCACAAATTGGTGTGTGGAACATTCAAGCTGCGTATTCGTAAGATAATTCGTATGGATGGAGTGAAAGCATCGAAACGAACTGATGTGAAAAATTCAAGGAAACAACTACATGTGCAACCGTCATGGAAACAGTAGATAGTCTTGACTTCGACAATACCTGACAGAATTCAGAGATCAGGTATATTCAGTACGGGCCGATGGACCTGGTTTCAGAATCAGAAAACACAATGATTGTTTTGATGACAATAACACTCACATCAACCAACTATTGGAAACCAAGAAAACACTATATGAACAAATAGTTAACCAGTATTTTGAAAAGCAATCAGTAGCTTATAAATCTTACAAGGACCAAAAGCTAACCCTACAATGTGATCTACGCAGGATGAAAAATGATTCGTCGAGGAACATGGCCTCTAATATTCAACAATACTTCAACACTAAAGACACCAAATCGATCTATCCATTGATAATACAATTCTATGGTCCACAACCATCCTCGATTACACCTCTGAAGTCAAAAGTCAATGCTGATACAATCAAAAGACCAGGAGAAATACTTCAACGATGGGAAGAGCATTTCACAGGTCTATTTAATAATCCTTCTTCTCTCGATTACAGCATTATAGAGAGATTGACACATTGTAGACACTATGTTCGTCAACCTCAACTTCACAAAATCAGAGAGTAATCAAACAAATTAACTCAGGTAAAGCACCTCGTCTAGATGACAATCCAATCGAATAACTGGAGGCTGAAAGTCAGAACGTGCCGGAAATGATAACTAATTTCATTAACGATTGTTGAAATGGGATCACGGTTCTACAAGACTGGGTCGATGGTATCGTGCTCTCCCTATACAAAAGGGAAGGTGGAAAATCGATATGTGGTAACTATTGAAGTATCACTTTGTTGGAATCTGTTAGGGAGATTCTCGCAGGAATATTACTTATAAATATTTGCGGACGAAGATGTCTGTGCTGTAGCTATCCCAAAATCACAGCAGGGTCTTAGGGTTGGAAGTGGGATAATTGGCATGATCTTCTCTGCACAACAGATTCAAGAGAAATGTATTAAGCAGAATATGTCCCTCTATCAGGTATTTGCAGATTTGGCGAGGGCTTTCCACACTGTTAGACGGGAAAGGTAGGATGTCCACCAGGGTTTCTAGAAATGCTCAAGCTGTTCCGGTTACTTTCAATGGGCAACTCTCAGTGGAAACCCCTATTGACAATGAAGTAAAGCAGGGAGATATCCTTTCTGTTACGCTTTTCTCTATCTTTGTTGCTGCTCTACTTGCGCATGCTTTCCACGATTGGCATCCATTTGCGATTCAGGACTACTGGAAGGGTTTTCTATCTGAGAAATTGCAATACGAAATCGAAAACTTTCCAAGCTTGGATTAGAGAGTTACTCTACGCAGACGACGCTGACTTCTTGGCTCATACAGAAGCTGTCATGCAATATATTATGGACCTTATCTTATTCCCATGCACAGCGTTTGGTTTTAGGATAAGCCTCACAAACACCTAGGTAATATTTTCTCCTGTCCCCGGAGATCCATATATCGTGCACAACATTTTTGTTCATGGAATAAGATAAGAGTTGTTTGAGAAGTTTGTTTACCTTGTCAGCACAAATACAACAGATGGCTCACAGAATGCCGAAATATATCTACGCATTCAGAAGGCTTCGTTGGCCTTTGGAAAGCTGGAAAGGACGGTATGGCCTGCTTGTGACATTAACAACCATAGCGAGGTATGGTTGCATAGAGGTTGCGTTCTGAGACATCTTCTATACGCCTTCGAATATTGGACACTAGTCAGCAAACATAAAAATATAGAAATGTTTGAATAAGAATCTCCATCAAGGATGGTCAAGACCCCGGACAATGTGCTCTAAAACCTGTATACTTTTTGGTACGTAATTTTCTTCTATCGCGATCCTAGCATTTTGGAACGTCATCAGGCTTCTTAATACCCAGCTAACTTCAAAAGTTTAAATGCAGTGTCAATCTTTATATTTTTCTTCTTAATTCTAATTTTTGTTGTCTTTAATATTAGGTTTTTTTTTTCATATTTTCTAACACTCAATAACAACTTGCGTCCTAGCCGCTTTATCGCCTTGTTTGGTGTGAAATGATTAAAATATTATACTCGTAGGTAGGTAGGAACTGCTGCTTCTACCTACCTGAAGACACGATCCTTTCTATTCAGATTCGACCTCCCTCTAAATTGGCATCTATTAACCTGGGGAAATGATGGAATTACATCTTACCAATCATATTTTTTCGAAAGGGAACACAAATACAACAGTTGGAATTTGAACACAGAACGTAAGTGCCATTTTCTACGCCGATAACCACTACATTACCTGCATTAAAAGTATCTTTATGAAGTGATATTCTCGTTGAAATATTTTCTATAAGAATATATTTCATATTCTTTAAGAGTAATAGCTTTTATTACAATTAAAGCTGTATCTTCACTTGTTATGAATCCTTATATTTTAAAAAATAGGTTTACACTGACGTGCCAAACGCGATGCGTATACATACAGTATGCTAGAGTAGTGGGACGTAACGACACCACACGTTTACTACATAGAAATTCCTAGTCCTATGTCAGTTAACCTCTGATCCCTGATGAGTCAATGCGAATATCGTGTTGGATGCGTGTGTCAAGACAAACTGGATTATAGGGGTATGAACACATGATAGCTGCAAGCGGATTAAAAGGGTTCTATTTGAGAGATTTTGTCAAGATAATTAAACAAAGGGGAAATATTATACACCACGTGTTTCGCCGAAAGCATCTGCTTTCTTTCATTTCTTAAAGTTAGACTGCAAGAAAGACAAAACGGAGGAAAATATATTTCTGATGATAAAGAGGAAATCAAGTTGAATTAGATTACCTTATTGTTTCCAATGCCCAGACTCAAGAGTGTGTCTCTGAGACTTTTTGTTTATTTTTTACACACACACACGCACACCGACACACACAAACGCGCGCGCACACACACACACGCACGCACACCCACGCACACCGACACACACACACACACACGCACGCACGCACACACACGCGCACGCACACACACACACACACACACACACACACACACACACACACACAGAATGTAACCCGGATATAAGAGAGTTGTCGGGACCGGAGAAGAAGTATCTTATATCCGGATTTCTCTTATATCCGGGTTTGGTCTACTTTGTTTAGGTAAGTATGGCTCTATGGCTTGGGACCAGAGAAAATATATCTCTTATATACGGGTTTCTCTTGTATCCGGGTATCTTATATCCGGGTCTCTTATATCCGGGTTTCACTATATATATATATATATATATATATATATATATATATATATATATATATATGAAGTTGGTAGCAGAAAACGCCATAGCTTAGTATAGAGCACCTCGTCAGGTGCTGCTTCACCTAAACATTTCGTTGCAATATTTTCTGACAATTTTCCAAGCATTTTTGGAAAATATCATCTTGGAAGTTCTCAAGAATGTTCGCTCCAGCATGTTCGCACAAGTCGATTGGAATCGATAAGACTATTTCGAGTGCCTTTTCCTAAGCCAAATCGGGCATCAACAAATATTTCACGCCAGAATTCACAAATTCCTCACACCATATCTGGCATCTACAAATATTTCACGCCAGAATTCACAAATTTCTCACGTCAAATCTGGCATCTACAAATATCTGGGAAATTTGGACAACGGTCGAGGCGACAAAGATAAGAATTTCTCTTGAGGTATTCCGATGAACTTGTAAAGTTGATGCCAGTTTGAATACCAATTCTACCACCATACAATCAGACAATAAAATTTTACCTTTTATTAAGAATGCTTGCTTTTTTAATGTGATATCTTAGCTATAACACCTACTGGGATCATCCCACACGCTAATTGGAACTCATATATATGAGAAACATTCCTAAAAATCCTGGCAGAAATCTCGTTTCCTTGTATCTCTCCAATATGTTCCCGATACGTCTGCTATTCTATCGCTATTTCTAGAGCAAATGTTCGGACGTGCTAGTTACCTTAGTTCTACCGGCCCTTACATTCAATGCTAAGATTCATCATGCCATATACACCGGAAGGAATCATTTTCATTCCATACTCACGCTGCATCGGGGAACGGACCTGAGGGAGGATATTTCCCCGTGCATTACAATCTGCATCTTTATGTGCAGGATTAACCATTATCTTTCGTAAACATTCTCGGAAAATACTCTTCTTCCACCCCCTGGCGCTTCTATTACGTTCAACCACCTCAATCAATAACCTTCTACGTTGGGCTTTTCATAGGCGTTGTATGTGGTGTAAAATTAGCAAAATCGGCTGAGCTAGATGGCACCCTGTCATTATATAGCGAACCGATTGATCTTTCTATATCTGGGCATCGTACTACTTTTTGACGTAGAACTACCTCTTCTACTTATTAAAAATACTTTAATAATATTCTCAGAATTTACAAGGCTTCAGAATATTTTCATACATCTAACTTGGTTCGAAGTGATACATAAACTATGTAATTTTTACATAGAGCAAACGTATTGCAGTCCGATATTGTTTGGATAGCTCGGTATGTAAAAATCTTAAACTGACAGAAATTTGGGTTATATACAGTGGTTTTATAGAGCACCCTCGTCCTGAAGGGACACGGTACATAGGAGACGAATAAAGAGAAGAGCATTATTATTCATATTGCAAAGATTCAGCAATGGACATGACCAGGCTGAAAACCTTCGACTATTAATACTAGACGTAATGGTTACAATAATTACGTCACTATGAAAAACGTTTTGATTAAATACATCTGTATTAAATACATCTCAGTTAATCAACACACCTTGCGGTTTACTCCAGAAATATTCCGAATTTAGTTCATATGCATAGTACAGGGTGACCCCAAAAAACGGGAATTTTTTAAATGCATATTGCCAGACATGAGCAAGTGGCAACACTGCGAGACAGTGACCTTGAGCAAGTAAACATTTCGCCATTTTAGTAACAAGAATGAAATTCACAGTATCTCAGCTGAAATGTTGCAGCAGCCAATGAGGAATCTCAACAGCAGATTTCAAGAATGCATTCGTACAGGAGGACGCCATCTACTGGACGTAATTAAAAAAAAATGAAAATTCCATCATTGTTTCTTAAATGACGTGTTTCAATTACTATGAATTAAATATTTTTCTTCCATCACTGTTGGCTTTATTGGATTGTTAAAAAGTTCCCTTTTTGGGGGGTCACCCTATATAATTGAGTTGAGAGAACAAATAAAAACTAGGAGTTTAACTCAGAAATAAGGGAAGAGAGAAGGATTCTCTGCGTAAAAGATGTTCCTCTTAGTAGATACAAATTGAATGTAAGGCGACTGGCATGGCCATCGGCAGTAGGGGTACAGTTTACTAGACTTCTATTTCTCGCTGTATTTGTTATATTATTGGGATCTTTTTTCCGACAAAGCTACAGCCGAATTATTTGTAACGGAAAGAAAAATCAAATTCTGAACATTTCCTAGAAATATTAAAAAAAAAAGTCTTCTCGGATTTTCCGACAGCCATTTTGGAAAAGAGTATTCCATGAAGACGACGCAAAAATTCACAATGCATAAGCAACGTCGTTAGGTATTCCCTTTCCAATGTCTACAGATAGCATTTTCTGTCAATAAGAACATGATGGCTGTCTGATGATGGGACGACAAGAAAAGAATGCGTTTTGAAAAAATAGGAAAAGCTTATATAGATGTATAAATTATGGTGTTATTAAATTTCTTTTGAAATAAACTATTGTGTTCTTAAAAGGTACTCGTGTACATTCCCGTTTAACAATAAAATACATTATTATCTGGTGTTCTTTATATAATTAATTTTAAATATATGACTTCCGTAATGCAAGGAACGAACATATTTTCCTAATTTGATCACATGTTGCTGAAACGGATTTAACACATACAGAGGCGTATCCATATAAGCATACACACACATACACATACACACATATATACATTTTTCATCATTGATAGAAGGTAGCAGTTGTATAGAGCTGAGAGTTTAGATATTTCCGGACGAGTTTGCCTTCAATACAAAAATCTGGATCTGACGTGATTATTTAATATATTGGCTTGAACTTTTCAGGTGGATCTTTTAGTCCCCTAACGATTTGTCAAGTCAGTTGAAACTACATCTGGTGCAGTTATATTATGCTCAATGTCTTAGTATCCGGTACCAAATTTGTTATAGCTGATCCATACTCTGAGGTATCTGAGTTATTTAGTATTTACTAATTCCACACCGTGAATCTTTATGATGGGTTCAGGGTATGGGCTCATCGTCAAGAGTTTATTAACCCCCGAAGGAACATCAGTATTATTTTCTTCTATTGGTACTCGTTTGAGATGCAGTACGAAATGTTTAAATGGTCAGTGCACATGTCATTCCATCTGTGTTTGTAAATGCGCATGCCATATTCTAGATAATTATTAATTAGACTGGACCTTCTTGCCTTCCTTGTCGTATTCCTGAGGAGGTCTGAAATATTGGGGTCCTCGCCAGACATATCAAATTCTTTAGATAGATTTCCACTGTTAGAAAAATAAGGACCGTGTAAGTCGTTTTCTAAACGATGAGAACAAGTCTCTATTTATTTGTTCACATGCTTCTGTATGTTCCACAAAGCAGGGATAAAATTTCCTATTCGAGATCTAAGCATATATATATATATATATATATATATATATATATATAATTCCATTTTATTCGTAATCGTTAAAATAATGTCAAATGTTAACATTAAATCATATTAAATATGCCTATATATGATAGCTTATCTCCCTTTTCTTCCTTCTCCTTTTTCCACTACCCCTGCTATCCAACTCGTTTTCTTTTATGTCTTATCTCTTTACTTCACTTTTGTTGTCTTCTTTCCTTTTTCTGTGAAAGAACTTTTTAAATAGATTAAAATGCCTAGCACCTTACCCTACGCCCCTTAAACTAGCCTATCTTAATAAAGATAGATTTAAACATATTCCTAACTCTCTCTTCCATCGTTAATTTCGATCAAATCGGTTGCCCTGCTCCTCCCACTCTCTCTATCACCTTACATCGACTTAAAACTACTCCTCAAAACTTGTATAAAAATAATATGCACATTTTAAACCATTTTGATTTATGATTGCTAATGTGATCGGAGGAACCAAGAAAAATCCCATTCTTGGGGAAATAAAATATAGTCTATGAACCCTTAACGTTGTCTTTTAAAAAAAATTAACTATATATATATATATATATATATATATATATATATATATATATATATATATATATATATATATATATATATATAGTTAAATTTTATATATATATATATATATATATATATAATATATTTTATATATTTATTATTATATATAATATATTTTATATATATATTATAAATTAACTGATTTAAAAATAAGGTTACTTTGCGAAAAACAAATTACCATGATTTAAAAACAGAATCTAACAACTTAAATTCAATTATTTAATTTAAATTAAAAGCACTAGTTGTGTTTAATTTTCAAGCGAATTTTGGAACAATTTTTTTTTACAAAATTGGTTTGAAAATGAAACAGAGCTAGTGCTTTTAATTTAATTTAAATAATTGAATTTGAAGTTGTTATTTTCTGTTTTGGTAACATGGTAATTCCTGTGTAGCGAAGGAACCATATTTTTAAATCGATTAATTCATATTATGTATGCTCTGTAAATTTACATTGAGCTCTGTTTTGCAAAAATAAAAAATATGTATAAGAACACCAGATTTTATATCTTCCTGTTCTTTCTTTTTACTATAATATATATATATATATATATATATATATATATATATATATATATGTATATATATATATATGTATATATATATATATATATATATATATATATATATATATATATATATATATATATACGTGTGTGCGTGCATAGTCATTTAATGAAGCTACTAAAAAGAAATAAAACTAGATTAACTTCGACAAAAGTGAAGATAAAATTGCTCAAAGAATGAATTTGCTAGGCGAAAATTCTTCAATAAAAGTAAATGAAGAATGTCCATGTCTGAAATGCAACTAAGAATGGGGAGAAAATAATATACACACAAATCAAAGATTTAAAAAAAGTTAATCATCGTTTCCCGCAAAGAAGCGCTCCTCAGACTGTTAAGAGAAGGCAAAGAAAAATACTGCTAGGATTTACATAAGTAGTACATGCTCAATCCGACCCTCAAGGTTAGCTGTTAGTTCTCTTTTCTCAGCACCGCTTAGTAGCGTGACACTCGTCTTTATATATATCATCTCTATACATTATTTACCTTATTCGAGGAGGAGAGGGAAAACAACACTCAGAAAACATTTGAAGGGGTTATCAGAGAAAATACAAAGGATCTGCGGTCCATATAACTTCAGGACAACCTTCAAAAGCTTGACGACACTTCGCAGATACCTCTCCCGAGTAAGACATCCCATAGAGGAGAACATGACTAAACACTGTATATACACTATCCCGTGCAGCTGCGGAAAGAAATATAAAGGAGGGGACAGGCCGCCCCCTTAAGGTGAGGCTTCAAGAACACCAGAAAGCTGTAACACGAGGGGAAGTGGAAAGATCAGGCGTGGCTGAACACATATGGAGAGAGAAGGGAGATCACCGCCCTCTGTGAGATCAGGTTGAGATCATAGATAAGGAACACCTTTGGAAAATTCGTAAACTGAAAGAATCAGCACATATGCTAGGCCACAAAAATCTCCGGTGACGACCAAGCATAGAAATTAATACAATATGTGAACCAGTAATAGGGAGTGACAGAAAAGCGATAATAACAACAAAGTTGAAATATGAGCTCCGGTAAAATCATATATGATAACAGCAAAAAATTGCAATATGAGCACTGGTAAAAATGGTGGCTGAAAACATTACGCTTATAATACACAGATGTCCTCAAGAAAACATGGCACAGTGGATAAAGGCGTTGGTTAGATTCAGTGACAGGACCGAAAGCGTGTGAGTTCAATACCCGGTTAAGACAGTGGAGACATTTCAGAGGGGAAAAGTAACAGGACATTCATTAAACATGGAACTAGCACAATCTACCCTAGTGAGCGAAATAAAGGGTTCAGTTCGACATTCCAAACACCTGAAGAAGGCCGGAGCGTACAGCGGCCGAAACGTTGTAATAAATATGAGGACAATAGTCCGAATAATGTAAATAATGTATATAATACCTCATCTCAGAAATATAGATATATATAATCTCTAACCTGATACAGTTCCATCAGTCGGATGTGCGAAAAAACTTTTTTGTAAGTTCTAATACCATGTAAACCAAGATCACCCAACTGATTTGGATTTTCACAAGACACGAGAAATATCTACCTGCTCAAAGAGAAGCTTTGATTTTTAGCGTCTACTGGTACTCAAGCTTCCATCAGACCTCCATGAACTTGTACATGTGATCCAAATACAAAATCACTGGAAAATGTTTAGAATTTTAGACCGCAACAGAAATGACCCAACCACACTTTCTTTATTTCAAGTGTCAGGAGTCTAAAAAGAAAAGATAATAAGTGGCGCTTAATTTGAGAACTCATAATTTTAGAGTGTGGGAGAGCATACACACGGGAGTCTGTTCGACTGATTGGAAAATCTTTTATAAAAAAAAGACGGAGTGGAGATTTCTTATTAAATTTTGAACGGAGGTAATGTGACCGATTTGACCCCGGGAAAATAGAATGGCGTATCATTGATGTAATAGTCTGAATTGTTCTAACTAAAGAATTTCTCTCTTCTCAATACTTGCTACAGAAATCGAGAAAAACGATTTGCTAAAATTTCCATCGAGTTAATTTACATATCCAGCACGCAACATATATATATATATATATATATATATATATATATATATATATATATATATATATATATATATATATATATATATATATATATATATATATATATATAATGAAGTTACGAATATTGCTCCGTTCCTTGTGTCTAGGAATTTCTTAATTTTTTCTTTCCATTTCCAAGCAGGAAGGAAAAGACCGCTGGCCTCTGTTCAGTAGCCATTGTCATTAGGAAATTAAATTTACATTTCTCAGACATGATGAATAATAAGACGTTCTTTCATGTTCGCCCGTAAAAAGCGTTTTCATAATTAGATGTTACAACAGTTTCCAGTTTACACACGGACATATCGTTTTTGTCAGATTCAAACATAGGAGCAAATTATTTATGCAGTCTTATAAATGCAGTCTTACGAATATTATTTTGCGAATGTGCTTATCATGGCATTGACGGGCAGATAAAAGAATAGGCTGAGAATAGAATTTCTTAATAGAATAAGGTATGAACATGCAGTAATATACATACATACATACATATATATATATATATATATATATATATATATATATATATATATATATATATATATATAATTTCTTCGAAAATTATAACATAAATATTTTATATCAATATAAAAACAGCCATTTTTGTTTCAACACTTCTGGTGTCTTATCAAGTGATGGTGTTTGCTACTATCCAAAATAAGAACTGCGCTTTCATACAGTTCGACATTAATGATTGCTTTCCCTCCATATCTAAAGATTTGTTCACTTTGACCTTGGAGGTCGCTCAGAAATACTCTAATATTTCTGAGAATGAAATGGACATGAATTTGAAATGCCAAAATTCTGTTCTGGTTTTCAGTGAAGAACAGTGGACCATACTTCCAAAAAGACGAAAATCTTGACATTTCAATGGTTCTTTAGATTCTTCAGAAGCATCGGATTTAGTGGGGTTATTACTTTTATACAATTCAAGTGCTTTTGTATGCCAGATTCTAAAAAAGTGTAGGGTTATATAGAGATGTTGGCTTATTAGTAGTTAAAGACTTTACAAACATAAAAGTAGGTCGTATTAGAAAAATGATCTATAGGGAGATTAAGGATTTACATAATTACTATAATTACATATAGGGAGATTAAGTATTTACATAATTTACTATAATTACAATTAATATTAACCAGGTAGATTTTCTGGTTGTCAGCCTAAAAAATGTCAACACCATCACTTGATAAGTCACTAGAAGTGTTGAAACAAAATGGCAAAATTTGTATTGACTTTATAACATATTTATATTATAATTTTCCAATAAATTATATTTGCTCTACGCTATATTGAGCACTCCGTTCAGAATAGTATTTTTGGTTATTGGAATTTATACTATACTTAGGCATATATATATATATATATATATATATATATATATATATATATATATATATATATATATATATATATATATATATATAAGTGAACATAGAAGTTCACACTTAGAGGTGACAGTGTGTTTCATGCTTGAGGCAATATTCAGACCACGCGTGCTGCTATTTTTCTCGGCTATTTATATATACGGGTCAGTGGTGCTTTGTGGGTAGTCTATGTTGGCTGTTATTTCACCGGAATTCATGGTTTGACAGGAATGATTGTATTAGGTCAAATAATCTACCTGTAATACCATGACCATGAAGCTTGGGTTAAATTATTTTGCTTGTTTTTATTTGTTTTATTTTATTTTTATTTCCTATCTAATTTATTTCTTTCTTTCTTTTAATGTCGTATGTTCACTTTTATATTTACACGCGCTCTATCTCTGATATTGAACACGTTATGCCATAAATATAGCACACCTTAAGACTATATTTCTTCATATATATATATATATATATATATATATATATATATATATATATATATAATATAATACCGATTGTTAATTAGTACGGACAGATGCATGGAGGAAGTAAGTCCAAAGAGAATTTAATGTAAGTAACAGACCAATATAAGTATATTAAGTGAAGACAGTGCTCAAAAATTTATTTCGGTTGAAATTTAATTCATGAATATATTTAAACATTAATAACGTTTTTCTAAGTAATCTTCCGCCTGAAAATCTGGATATATTAATATCTTTATGAAATAAATTATAACCGAAATTGATTTTTAATGATTGTCTATGTGTGAATCCTCTTCTTCTCACTCCAACTATGGGTAAATATCAGGATAGACTGGGTTCTATAGCATTGGATGGCAACTGGTCTAGGAGAAGGACAACTCTGAATTCAAAACGTGCGGAGGGTCCCTGTATTCGTCCCTCCAAAAAAGTGTGGATGGCCCTGCACAAAACCTTCACCACTATAATCAAATCTCATGTGTCGGTGTCGGGCTTTCAGTTTCTAGGAACCGATCTACCTGAACCTCATACGTCGAATTCGACGGGAGAGTCGATCATATATATACACACACACACACACACACACACACACACACATATATATATATATATATATATATATATATATACATGATCGACTCTCCTGTCGAATTCGACGTATGATATATATATATATATATATATATATATATATATATATATATATATATATATATATATATACTTTAAGCTTTTCACCCCAAGGAAGGCCACTAGCACGCAAGTGTTTACAGAAGATTTGGAGCGAGAGCAGATAGGAGTGTTAGAGGAAAGGATGCGGAGAAGGATAGTGGATAGATCAAAGCAAGGGGTTACAGAAGATTTGGAGCGAGAGCAGATAGGAGTGTTAGGGGAAATGATGTGGAGAAGCATAGTGCATAGATCAAAGCAAGGAGTTACAGAAGATTTGGAGCGTGACCAGACAGGAGTGTTAGAGGAATGGATGTGGAGAAGGATAGTGGATAGATCATGGCATCTGGAGATGTCGATTGACGTTACATTGGAATAGTTGGAGATTATAGTTGTCAGAGAAACAGGAATGAGGAAGGGAGTTCCACAGGCAAGAGGTAGGAGACATGAAGCTATCGGAGTAGAAGAGACGTTTACATTTAACAGTTTCAACAGTGAAAGGGTCGGAGCGGAATGCCAGCCTCATAGGACGCTTGAATTCATGAAGCCTAGGAACCAGCGAAAACAGCTCACCGAAGCAATTACCGTGAAAGTATTTGTAAAAAATACAGAGCGAGGCAACGGCGCGTCGTCGAGAGGCGACTGTAGACGAGATGACAGATCAGGGCCAATTACGTTGCATACCAATTTCTGGATCCTATCAAGAACCCCGAAGAGGCTCCAGACCATATATGGCAGCAATACTCCATGCAACAGCAAATGTTTGATTTGTATATCTGAAGGATCGATTCCGGGGAGAAAAATTTCCTGGCCCGGCAGAGGGAGCCAACTTTCCTTGTGGTGGATCAAGCAATTGACTCAATGTATTTGTCCCATCTCAGGTCAGTGGACAACGTGAGACCGAGCAGCCGCATAGAGGAGCTCTCGAGAAGCTGGGCTTCAGACATTCTAATAGGAAGCAGAGAAGGATACCTGTGGTGATTAATAAAGATCAGTTTTGTTTTAGAGGCGTTAAAGTTAACCAGCAAATTCCCGCGCCAGTTCACAACCGATTGGAGGTCTTTTTCGAGACGAACAGCCAGGTTAAATTTGTCAGAGACACTAGATTTGTTTTTGAGGCAGGAGTAAATTGCGGTGTCATCCGCGTAGATGCGAACTTGGGAATCTATGGCGTCAGGAAGATCGTTTATGAATATTATTTTTAGCGTAGGGACTAGGATGGAGCCTTGAGGAACACCTGCGTTCGTGGGATAGGACCTGGAGGAGAATCCGTTGAGAACGACCTTTAATTCATGGTTTGACAGGAATGATTGTATTAGTTCAATCAATCGACCTGTAATACCATGACCCTGAAGCTTGCGAAGAAGGCCGGCATGCCAACTCTATCAAACGCTTTGGAGATGTCTAGGGCCACGGCACGAGCTTCGCCGTTATTATGAAGGGCTTGGTAGATAAATTCAGTGATGGCCAGTAGATCGGGCAAAGCGTAAACCCTATTGCTTGTCTGAGAGCAGATCATGGGATGTAAGATTATTAACCACTTCGGTGTTGGTAAGGGCCTCGAAGACTTTGCCAAAGAGTGGTAGGAGACTGATAGGACGGTAATTAGAAGAGTCGGAAGGGTCGCCAGAGTTCTTAAAGACAGGAACAATGCATGAGGACTTCCAGCAGTCAGGAAAACAAGAATCTTTGAGGCAGTAGTTGTATAATTTAGAGATGGCGAGCGCCAATTCAGGTGCGCATTTCTTCAGGACAATGGCTGGTATCCCATCTCCACTACTAGCCTTTTGGGGGTCTAAATTAGAGATAATGCCCAATACTAAATACAGGGATATATGTAACACACTCAAAAGGCCCTTAGTTATGAGAGGGAAATCGGGTATGGGTACACTGGAAGAATCAAACGTTGAATAGGAAGAAAATTTCCGAGCAAAGCATTCAATATTGTCGGCAGAGGTGGTCAGGACCTCAAACAGGTTGAACAAGGGAGGTATAGAGGGTTAGCCTATTGTCCAGAACGCACTTGCAAAGACGCCAATAATCTTTGGAGCGGAATTTGCGAGATGCAGTACGTTCAATCATCCGAGCAGCAAATAGTGACTTAGCTTCGTTGAGGACACGCTTACACTCGTTACGGGTGGAGGCAAAGTGACGTCTGTTGCAGTCGGACATATCGCTACGAAATAGGTGGAAGAAGTTGTTCCTATGGTCAAGGGCGGCTGAGCAATCAGCGGAGAACCAAGGGGAGGAGCGCGGTTTGACCGTAAATTTCCTTGAGTGGATGAAAGCGTCAATTCCAGTTTTAACCCAGGATGATACCTTTGAACCACATTCTTGAACGGGGAGCTTAAATACAGCATCCCAGGGGGTATCGCGGAGGAAATCACGGAACGAGTTGGGTCAGCTCGTTGATAGCAGAAAGAGGTTCTGGTGGTAGGAGTCTCTTTACAGGGGGTGTGGTTGAAGGAGATGCTAACGGACACTGCAGCATGATCGGATCTACCAAGAGGGCAAATCTACGTGGCACTACAGGACTCGATGATGGAGGTAAAACACAGGCCGAGAAGAGAGTCCTTACCGTCCTGGTTGTAAGCAAAACGCGTGGGGAAATAGGTAATAAATCCGTTGGTATATAATCGAAGTGAAAAAATTGCAACAAAGACGACGAAGGTCCTGAGGGATTGCGAGGGAAATACGAATGTGAGTGAGTGCCTATCATGGCGAATTCTTGTAGCATTCAATTCCTTTAGATATAGTGATAAATTGGGCCTTATTTCGAAAATGAAGACCATTATTGAACAACAAAGTCTTCCATGGTCCGATATCAATAGATTCCAAGGGAATTGGTTGCATGCAATGTTTCATCTAGGTACAACTTACTTTCTATTTTCGATCAATGTAAGCAATTTTTCTTGGGAATTTCTTCAACAAATAAAACTACTGGAGACCTGCAGGAAATAATTACGGAAGAAGTCGCTATCGTAAAGAGGCAAGTGCTGGGAATCATAGGGAAGATGCTATCAGGACTTCGGATGAGTACCTTCTATACCAGTGTGAATAACGAAAGACACCCCAATTGACAATATGAACATCGTCAAGGAGTTCATTGACAATCTGAAAGGACTCAACAGCAACTCTATGTTTATTTTCGGCTCCACAAAGGATTTCTTTGGAAATACCTTACCAAAGAAAGTTATATCGTTCCTCCAGATTGCCCCAGCAAATGAACTCTTATTTCGCCAGATGATAACTGCCTGTTTAAAAGGGACTGTGGGGGTTTTAAGCAGGCAGTATGAAAACTCATTCCAGACAATAGAGGCGTCTCCCAGACCAATCTTAACATCAGTGAGGCAGCATACCATGCTAGCTGAAAGCTTCATCGCTGAATTTTGAGAAAGACAGAAGCTTGCGCCTAATGATTATGTATCAAGCGTAAACGGTGTCATGAAGGCCAAGCGGAATCAAGTAAGAAAATTCCTCAACGAGCTGGATGTTGAGCAGTTTCAAGAATATTTACCACATACACTGATTTACTGCTGACACAAGACAGAGATAAAGAAAAAGCGGCAACAGGAATTCAACGACGAAATTGTGAAAAGGTGAAAGATTAAAGAAGACTACCAACGAAAAATGAAAAGGGCTTACATCTAGAAAAGAGTAAAAGAAATGGCAATTGAGTCTTTGGAATCTAACTAACCTGTTTATGGACAAGTTCTGAGAGAAATCCTAACTGGAAACATAGTTGAACACACAATTAGACATATTTGGACAATTGAGGTTATCAACCGTGAATACATCGCTTACATCAAGAAATATGAAATTCAATTCTATATGATTTCATATGTCTATGATGTAACTGATTACTATCATTTGACCAAATATGAAGTTGGCGCTGTCTATGTTTTCCAGGACTTGTATTTCGAATATTAGCCCAGCAATGGTGACGAATGAAGAGGAAATGGAAGATAAAAACGGCAAGTTTTAGGGCCGTAAAATATTTCTGAATGTCTTTTCACCACTATAGATAACGGCGATTTCTAATATAGTTTAGGGTATTGGGTTAAGATATTAAAAGATTGAACAATTATCTACTAAAGAGAAAAAAAATTGAACAATTATCTAATTAAAAAGAAAAAAGTTTGAACAATTATCTAATTAAAAAAAAAATTAAACAATTATTGAAGTAATAAAAAAGTTTAAACAATTATCTAATTAAGAAAAAAAATTGAACAATTATTGAATTAAGAAAAAAGTTTAAACAATTATTTAATTAATAAAAAGTTAAAAAAATTATTTAATTAAAAATTTTAAAAAATTATCTAATTAATAAAATGTTTAAACAATTATCTAATTAATAAAAAAGTTTAAACAATTTTCTAATTAATAAACAAGTTTAAACAATTATCTAATTATCAAATTTTGTTAATTAGATAATTGTTGAAACATCATTTATTAATTAGATAATTGTTCAAACTTTAATAAAAAGTTTGAACAATTATCTAATTAATAAAAAAATTAAACAATTATCAAATTAATAATGTATTAAATAAAAAATAGATATTACATAATTGCTGAATAAATGTTAATATTTAAAAAGTAATAGTTAAAAACCAATAAAACGCGGTCGCTTACTTAGTAAAATTATGCTTATTTTGATCCTCCATAATAGCTTTCATCACCTCGTAACATTTCGATTACATCGATAACGCGAGTAAAGACATGAAAAAATTCAGACATATCCTTAAAAAATGTTTGGATATAATATTTTTATGCTATACGTAAGTAATGTTTGTTTCTAATCAATTTTATTTAACTCTAAATTTTCTAATTTTACTCAAATGACGTGTCAAAAATATATTAATTTATTTTAGGAATAATTTTAAAATCGAAAATTTTTTTTAATTAAAAAAAATGGGGCTTTTAAGAAAATAAAAAGAAATCGCGAATATATTTGACATTTCAATCTATATAATTTCTATCTGAAATACACCAGAATATGTTACTGTAAATAATGAATTTAATGCTTTAGCTTTCAATTAATAACAAAATGTTGATGACAAAACTTTGTTTTCGTTGAGTTATGGGCCTTTTTTCATATTGATATACTGTTTTTTACGCGACCTGATAGACGTACCTACTTTTAATCAATCTTGTTTAAATATATATATATATGTATATATATATATATATATATATATATATATATATATGTATGTATATATATATATATATATATATATATATATATATATATATATATATATATATATATATATATGTGTGTGTGTGTATGTGTGTTTGTGCGTGTTTGTGTGTATAATAAAGTAGAGAAATATCGATAAATGTTTGAGCAAATACATATGTATATATACTCTATGCCGTAAGAAAAACACTGTTCAATGTTATATAACAGAGTTATTTAATAATTTAAAGTTATACATAATAGCGTATATTGATTGCATAACTCTTTCATGGCAACGCTATTTTCAGGAGCTGATAATATTGGGACTTAACACCGCTTTTTTTAATATTTCTGGTTATTGCGAGATATTGTTGTTGGTGTGCATTATTATTGTTCTTAAATTATTTTAATAAATTGTAGTTTACATTTGGATTTGAATTTTGGCCCAGATTAACATTTAAGATTGAAAAGAATGTTGAAAATAAAAATTATAAATTATAATTTAGAGAGACGTTGTTGCCATCTTATGGAAGAAGAAAGAAATACGTTTGTAAATCAAGCGGACAACTCTATTTTTTCATGAAAATCAATAAAGTAATTAAACTCAGAATGGTGCAATCAATGTAAGATATTATGTATATATATATATATATATATATATATATATATATATATATATATATATATATATATATATATATATATATATGAGTGTATGTGCGTGCGCATACATGTGTTTTTGTGTATGTTGTGAAATTTTATTTATGGAATAAACCTATAAAATTAAATTTTATTAATTGGTCACTATTGTCGGTTATCAACTTAGCAATTTTCCACTTACTAAATCTCTGCATTTGGTGAGACGGTAGTACCATTGCAGGAAACATTATTGGAACTTGTTATCCTGAATGACTTTCAGAAATATAGTCACGTGTTGCTATATGTCAGAGATTATTGCAATATATTACGGTCAAATCACGCTGAACACACCGGTTCCCGTTCGATCACCGAAGTTAAGCATCGTAGAGCCAGGTCAGTACTTAGATGGGGGACCGCTTGGGAACACCTGGTACTGTAAGCAGTGTGGCTGTGTGGCTGAGTGGTCTAAGGCGTTGCTTTAGAATCACGAGGCACCGAGTTCGAATCCTGGCTGGAATTAATTTCAGCAGCTATCGGACTCCAAGCACAGGGCACATTTGGCAAGTGCCTGTTCCATAGCCACGGGTCCACCAAAACCATGTGAGTGAATTTGGGAGAGGAAACTGTGTGGAAGACCTCGTTGGCCAAAGCTAGCACGATATCACAAAACACCGTGATTGCGAGTTGAAGTGGCCAGCCTTGTTCATTTATGATCACGCTGGGTTCGCACCAACGCTCTAAAACTGTTAATTGGCAGAGCACACGCCAATAACAGTATAAACTGCAGGTGTGCTCTGTGGGCATTTCCCAGTTGGGAAATTGCAAAAATGCCTGTGCAAATGTTGCAATATGCGCTGTCCTCGATATCGAGTGGCCAATTATTATTGCAATATATTGTTCTTTCAGGATAGTTTTTTTTTTAAATGAATGGATGCAACCAAAATTAACGGGCCCTATATCTTGAGAATAAGAAGAAAGTAATTGGCCCATTTTTTGTTACAGATTTCTTAGCCATGACGTAGCAAACTTTTAAAGTCTAATAGACGTTTGTGTTACCACGGCGGAAATCAACGTATCTGGCTAGCGTTTGGATTCTCTCCTCCGAATAGACTGCATATTTTTATGAGTTTTTTGATCCGTCATCGTCCACATTCTGATGTAATGCGTCATAATGCGTCATGATGCACACGTTCCTATAATGCACATGATTTAAAATCACTCAATATCCTCATCGTATGTTCCCCATATGCTGTTCTCAATGGGCTAAAAACATTTCCCAAACATTTTGACCGACTTCACAAATAATAAATTGATGTGAATCCTGAGATGTCGTTTCCCTTAACTTATGTTCCGTCCAAAATATAGTATGAACACGTACAACTTCCGCTATTGCTAGACAATGGAAGACTTCTCTGTTTATTTTTGTCTCAAGAGAATGAATATTATAACATGATATCCGTTCTCAGATTGAAATATTTGGCCGATGCTTTAACAAAGTCGCATGCCGTGTTCCTCCTCGGAATTAAATCATTTTAATCCGTACATGCATATATTTCAATAAATAGATTTTCGTTTGAATATAATTAAATTTACGCTGATATTGTTCAATTAAATGTGCGTTTATTCATATGCTGTAGCTATTATAAAATTTCAATTCCTGCAAAGGTTGCATGTTTTTTATTTCTCATTGGATGTCAACAACACATATTTCGAAATTTCATTTTCGTTAGATTGTTTCACAAATTCATAGTGACTGTATAAAGTATCAACATTGTTATCTTGCTCTTCGTACATTGATTTTCAGACAAATATATTTGAGAAATTATGAGTCCACCCCGCAAATACAACTTAAATAGTAGCCTTGTGTCCGAGAAAATCATAGTTATTCACAAAAATAAAATAAAATTACTGAAATATTCACTTTCAAGTAAAGTAATTATTTTTACAATTCAAAATATGTTTCGCTTTTAAACCACTGAGGGTTGATAATATGTGGAAAGAAAGCAAATCAGATAATCAATCAATCACTCTTCGTAATCAATTATAGTGAAACTGAAGTCTCTGTTAGAAGGCGTAATGAATCTAAACATTGTTATCGATAATTTATAATAATAAGTTTTTTTGGCTCTAGAATGTTAAGAATTAATCACAATTCTTATGGTGCATTTAACAGCTTCCAGGAACACTGGGCATTTCAGGATATACCAACTTCTCCAACGCTTGCTAGATTTAAATAGCATTCGGAATGTATAGCTTTAATTGCGAAATTCACGACATCCTCAGAAGAGACACCCAAGTAAAACCGCTATATTAATAATAATTATAATGGTAATATTCACCGATTTCTCATACGGAAATATTGAACATTCGTTGACCAAAGAGAAATTACTGTCGTCAGTTGAAATATATGAAAACTTTCTCTTAAAGCATTATTCATGAAAAGAGTTTACTGTATTCCAGTAGCTGTTTTCACTCTTTCTATTACTGAGGCAGGTTTCCTTTCTAACCTTTCACTTGAAATTTTATGCAACGTCAACATCTTAGCATTGCTTTCTCTCCGAGTTACATGTGCTATGCAGTCTTATTAAGACCTGCTTTGTTTCTCTCCAGTCAAACTGTTATCTGACTGTTTACAGAACGCTAGTCAAGCTGCAAATATGACAATGACATCACTGCGATACCAGTTGCAAGCCAAATTTTTTTTCATGTTGCGAGAAGGATGAATGTTAAATCAGGAGAGGAATGAATGTGATCAACCAGATGAAAGTCAGAGGCACGTACATCAGCCATCGATACCAAAGTCTTATGTACTTGAGCATTATCCTGATGAAATAAGACCAGTTCCGTCATTTCTTTTCGTCATTTCACCTGGGTGTTTGGTCTCAACAGCCTTTCGTAACTCCCTCAGCACTCTCTATTGCTGTTGTAGCTTTCTTGAAGGTAGTTAACAAATTTAATTTGGACAAGGTGTGGATGGGTGTTTCCACAGCATGGATTATCTCTTTGTGTCCGGTTCAAAGTGATGAACTTAACACTCATCATTACCAGAGTCGAGGATTTGGCCTTGAACATCACTCAGACTCAAGCGGATGAACTGAGATGGAAAGTGAGACAGACCTTGGAGAGGGCCAAGCCGCCCAGGTCTAACATAACAAAACTGGAGAGGCTAGCGATTGCATCCCTACAGAGGAACGAAAACATCATCATACTACCGGTTGACAAATGCAATGCGACTGTAGTGATGGAAAAATCAGATTATACAAGAAATCTGGAAGACCTCATTAGCAACGGTAGCTTCAGCAAGGTAAAAAATGATTCTACTATGAAAACAGAACGCAAACTGTCACAGATACTAATCAAGAACAAGGATCACTTCCCACCTAAGACGTATAGGCAGTTATTGCAGCGTTACACCAAGCTACCTCACATATACGGTATCCCTAAGATTCACAAATACGGTATTCCGCTCAGGCCGATTGTTAGTTTCCAAGGCTCTGTGAGCCACCTTCTGAGTCGCTTCCTTGTAGATATAATTGACCCATTGATCGGAAAGTCTCCTTCATTCTGTCCGAAACTCAGCCCACTTCGTGGAAATAATCAAAGATGCTCCCATCCTATCGAACCAGATGGTGAGCCTGGACGTGGTGAGTTTGTTCACCTAGGTACCCACGAAGGAGACACTCTCAGTAGTCAAAGACAGATTTTGCATCTAACTCATCCCTAGAAGAACGGAGCAGTATTCAATAGATAATGTGATGGAGATGTTGACTTTCTGTATGCAAACAACATACTTCGGAATGCGATCACACATATATCTACAGGATGATGGCTTAGCAATTGGCTCGCCATTATCACCAGCAATGGCGAATATATACATGGAATACTTTGAGGAAGTGACATTAGGATCTATATCTCTAAAGCCAAATATATGGTTAAGGTACGTAGATGACACCTTCATACTCTGGCCACACCAGGATATTCAGATTCTCCTGGACCACGTGAACTCAATAAGATGGTCGATGCAGTTCACAACTGAAGTGCTTTTGACCTGGTGTTACAAAACACGGCACGCACCAAGAAGAATCCATCATCGTGCCAAATCCATGGCGCAGAATATTACCAACTCTCCGACAGTGCTGATAACATTGAATATTTGAATTATATGATCAATTCGGGGGTAAAAGTTGCAGGTTCAGATCTTGAAGTCGAATCAACGATACATCTTCAAGTCTCTTCCTTCTTCTCGTTACCCACTTTTGCAGTGTTGATAAAAATGGAGATCATCCCCTAATGTATCAACCATGGTAGAATGTATTTCCACGGGGGCTAAAACCTTCTTCTCCAGGTATTTGATAACACCATCATGCAAAATTGTGTCAATTTTCAGTCGCTAGGAGTTATATTCTTTGTCTTCTTAGAAAAGTCAAATATGCGTTTACCTGGAAAGTTACAACTCATCTATTAATAAGTATATCTGTAATTAAATACTGCAAAATTTCACTGCTTTAGCATCAGTTCTACATAATCAATAATGTGTTCAGTCCATCTGCGTATGCGTCAATAAGTCCGTCTGTTTTAAGGATTATATATAACACTAAAGAACGAACAATATTAAGTATAAATATACAATCAAAAATCATATTAATAATTCAATAATGAAATTTGAAGTAATTCTGCTCTTTAAGTACAAGCCGTAAAAAAAGTTAAACCTTATAGGGTAAAGGATTTATTTAAAAAATTCTTTTACGATGAAAACGGAGTAATTTTTATTAATAAAGTACTTGGAATAATTTTCTTTTTTATTGACATTCTTTGCTCTTTCAATGCTATTTTTCTTGAATTCTTTCCCAATACTACATAATTCTTGTTTCGTTTACCACAAAATTACCACAGCCTTCATTAAACAATTTAATTGGTTCTTTCATATTTTCTTCAAACCAACAACCATTCGACGCCATTTTAAATACGAAAATAAAGGGAAAAACAATTATATAAAACGTTCTTCTCCCATTCAACTGCATCTCTGGCTTTATTTACACTTTTCATTGCTAAATTATTTCCCTCGAATGAACGATCCTTGTGATACTTTCTTACTTTTCGTTACAAAGAAATGCAATTAATTATGCAAATACAATTACGTAATTATGTAAATATTCTTCAACTCTGACGTTTCCAAGAGAGGCATAGTTGCAGGTTTCTCTTCCAGGCTAAACTCGCCTGCTTTCATGGACTCAATTTATGCGACACGTCGACAACGTTTTGGGGGTGTTGCTATTTTTCTGGGGCTTATTTTGTGTGTTTTATATAAAAAACAAACTTTCTTCGCACATTGTTTTGCCGTGTTCTTCTGATGTTATTTTTACTTCTGATGCGAAGAACACTAAGTGAATACGTGGTGATCACTTGACATCGCTTAAGGGGAGGTAAATAATTATGCTGTGTCGAGAGAAATACGTATTATAAATATTAATGCAAACCTTGATATTTTAAAATATCACTTGTACACATTTTAAAACATTTGTTCAGTAATCATAATTAATTTTTATTCCTGTTTAGTTTCAATTTTTTAATATATATGGCTTCGAGAATTTTTGGTTTATGCTTATTATTTTCATGCAAAAGTAGAGAGGCATTTTCATTAAGAATAATTCGGTGTTGCGAATGTGAATATGTATGATGTTGTAAATGTTTATAAATATTGGACATATCCTTCAAATGAAAACTCAGCCTCCAAGACAACATGATCGTAGTGTTTCCTTGAATATGAAAGGATAAAATTGAAAATCAGCGTATGTACATATAAAATTGAACTTTAAAGTTAAACCTCAGTGGCGACAAACAGTTTCATGCTAAACGCAATCATTAATCCTGAAAACTCTCAATAAACCACCTAAACAAATTAAGTCCATGTGTAACTGTAGAATAAAGAATGAATGCCCCTTAAACGGTAATTGCTTACAAAACACCGTAATATACCAAGCCACGGTAAAAAAAAAACAGATAATGAAGAAAAAGTATACATAGGAGCATCTTAAGGACACTGGAAACAAAGAAGGTATGCACACACAACATCTTTCACAAATAGTAAATACGCGAACAGCACAATGCTTTCCAAGTATATCTGGGAAATTAAAAACAAAACACAAATCACACCAAAAATATCATGGAAAATCAGGTAAAGATCATCAGCCTACAACAATCAATCAAAAACCTGCAAACTTTGCGTGGAGGAAAATATAGCTATTATTACCTTCCCAGACCAAAATAAATTACTAAATTATAATCTGAGCTCATCTCAAAACACAGACATGTAAACAAATTTTTACTACGTTACGTAAAGATCAAAAACTGAAATGTATAAATACAAATAAACAAAATAATATAAAAACAATAAAATAAATTAACCGAAACAAATAATAAACAAATTAACACAGCATTCACGTTAGAATAGACGAAATAGAATAAATAAAAATAATGAAATAAAATACATAAAAAATAAGTAAAAATAATCAATCCAAATAAATAAAGTAAATAATAATAAACAAATTAACAAGAGAATCCTGCCAAAATAACCGTTAGGATAGACTACAACAACCAATCCAAAAATTAGACGTAAAAATAGATATAACTTCTATATAACGATAAAAATAAATCATTACTACGTTACTCAAGAATCGAAAACCAAATAGAATAAATGAAAATATAGAAAATAAAAATAATTAAATAAATAAAAAAACAAATAAAAAATTAATCCAAATAAATAAATAAATGAACAAATTAACAAATCGCTAAAATAACCGTTAGAATTAATAAAATATCAGCATAAATAAGGAACAACAAGTAAAAATAATTAATCCAAATATGAATAAATTAACAACTGTACCCCGCCAAAAAACAGTGGAGACTACAGCAAGCAATCTAAAGATTGGACGAATAAATAGCTTCTCAGACCAAAACAAACAATTAAATAAGCGACCTAAGCAAAGCCCCCATATTATTTACTACGTTAAGAAAACACCAGAAACTGAAAAGATGAAATAATACAAAATTAAATTGAAAAACAAGTAATATGAATTAACCCAAATAAATAAATAATAAACAATCAAGCCACTATCGCAAAAATAACCGCGGGAATAGATTACCCACAATGCACAACTGACATATATATATAAATAGTCGACGAAAAATCCAACATTCGTGGCCTGACGATTGCGTGGAACTGCCTATCGCCTCTGAGCTTTTTCAATTTTCACTCATGTATATATTATAAGAGTTTTCATGTTTCAAAAGCGAGAGCCGAGACCCTCAATATAATTATTGAAATTAAGTTGAATTAATGTATCTGGTCTCGTTTCATCCCCAAGCGAAAATTTAGGAATAAGCTCTCTCGTGGTTTGCGCGTGTTTATAAGTATGGTCACTTGCAACATTAGTTACTATGGAAACGGCTGAGTGCGGCCAAATTGGTTAGGTGGTCGAAGAGTTAAACGTTATCATTAATATACAGACCAGTCACCTTCGGAAAGTTTATGTCAGGTTATGGTGGGGTCCCTATTTCAAATCTGATAGTAGCGGTCGCCGTCTAGTTAGTCTAAAGCGAAAGTTATTTTATGGCGTTGCGGCAGGTCGTTAAGTGTCGAAAGGATTCTGTTTCCATAGTAACTAATGTTGCAAGTGACCATACTTGTAAACATGCGCAAACCACAAGACAGCTTATTCAAAAATTTTGGATTGAGGATGAAACGAGGCATTAATTCAACTTAATTTCAATAATTATATTGAAGGTTTCGGCTCTCCCTTTTGAAACATGAGAACTGTTATGTAGCGAAGGAATCATATTTTTAAAAACATTTTATAATATAAACTCTAATTCTGTATGGAGAACTGTCTTTTTAAAAAGAAAAACAAAAATACTAAAGAACTCCGGAATATTTACCTAACGTGTCCTTTCCTATATTTCTGAAACCAGCACACACACACACACACACACACACACACACACATATGTAGATATATACAAATATATATATATATATATATTCGCGATGAACAGTGACATACCACAACTAGAGGTTTCATGTGTTTACATGATTCATGCCATCGGAAAATGTTATATATTTTTAAAAAGGCGGCATATTACACACACACACACACACACACACACGCATATATATATATATATATATATATATATATATATATATATATATATATATATATATGATGGACCGTCAGTTTCGACCTATGAGTATCTGACAACCTAACCAATTGATTCAGTTATGAATTTTGTGCTATAATCTTAAGTGGCACTTAAGACCCGCTAGTGGTTTACAAAGGAGTCCACATATATATTTTATTTTTATTTCTTATCTTATATATTTTTATTTTTATTTTAATCGGTGTTTTTGTTAACGTGGTAAAAAAATTGTTCATATCGTTTATTTAATAGTTTTGTTTTGGTTTGGGAATATAATTAATGCTATTTATCCAATTTTGGTGTTGGTTGTTGTAGTTTATTCTATTATTTTAGCGAGATCAGTTTTTAATTCGTTTATTACTTCATGTATTTATTTGGATTGATTATCTTTATTTGTTTATTTTAATTGTTAATTTATGGGGATCGATGTTACCTTCAACCTCAGAAACTTTCTAGATGTTACCTTCAACCTAATAAAAGGCACATATAAACCATACAGAAAAACCAATAAACAAATAAACGACTTCCGTAAAAATAACCGTCAAAATAGATACCCACAATGCACCACTGACCCGTATATATAAATAGCCGAGAAAAACAACAGCACTCGTTGCCTGACGATTGCGTCTAGCATGAAACAGATTGTCGTCTCTAAGTGCTGACTTCAATTTTCACGATGTTTTGATAATGCAGCAAGCAAGGAATGCCCAATAGGTCGATAGAATGACAATCATATAAACGGATCCTATTTCTTTCTTGGAATTTGAGCTCCTTCCTCTTGTCAGCTTATCAAGGAATTATCATTATACACAGCTGTCGACCTACACGTATCTGAGGATTAAGATATTTGGATCAATATTTATAAGGTAAAACATATAGATGAGAATGTCACAGCCAAATTTGCTTTGAAAAGTTATAGTCTGCGAATTTATATTTCATTTTATGTGAATTATCGCGATCGCTGCAGGAATATTTGAGAGGCATTTCCATGATAAACATTTTTTTTTAACCCGAATCATTGACATCGGAGTGACTTTTCCTATTCACTACTGAAAGTCAATAATCGAAATTCACAGAGCAAATTGTAGAATAGAATACTACATACCACGTGTGCTAAAGGGAGTACGTATATGCATGTCGTGCAAAATGATTGAAGAAAAGAAAAGGAAAAAAGAAATATGTACGCACTGACTAATTTAAGAAAGACACGGTCTCGAGCTAGGATTATTCGCGAGAATCGGTGAACTTACGCAATTCTTTTTGCGAGATCAGCTGGACATAAAAATCAGGACGCGAATGAGCACAATAAGCCTCGCTTCTGCTGAGGTCGATTTTTACGTTTGTTTTTTTCTAGTCCAGCTAAGTTTTAACGTAAAGTTAATCGTTTTATTTTTCGTATTTCTTTCTGTCATTTGTGAAACCTGTTGAATTTTTGGCTTTCAGTTTATTACTTTGATTTTTTCCTTTTTGTTTTAATGCATATTCTTGTGTATTTTTTTTGTCTCATTTTTTATTAGCCAAACTTTTAATTTTCTTTCGTGTATATCGTTTTCGTATTTCTTTTTTAAGTTTATTTTGTTTTGCCTACATTGAACTTTCTTTGAGTTGTTTTTGTTACATTCCCACGAATACTAATTTGCAAGACTTTATGCGGTTCCAGAATAAATACTCTGGAAGCCATATAGGCAATTCTTTCATTTATTTGGCCGTAGTAAGACTAGGCTGGTCCTATCATGTTGGATACGATGAATGCGGAAGAAAAATCACCGCCAAAAAAATAATCCTGGGTAGGGGACATACCCCAAAATGATGTAGACTATTATAAAGCCCTGATGGATACAAACGAAGCCAACATTAAAGGAAATGAATTGTTAACCAAAACCAGGGCCAATCGATGCGATAAAATCTAGGAAGATATCTCTGCTGACAACCAACGTAGGAACACGAAAATTGCTTGGTGTCAGCAGAAGCTTTAAAAAATCTCCAAATAGCATCAATAAGCAAGGCGTGGATTGCCACTGTTGACCTTGTCCTCTACGTAACCCTAACAAGTTTTGGAGAGTTTTTACAACACATTAATGTGCCGGGAGAGAATCATGCCTTATGTCGTTGAAGGACGTAGACATTATGCTGGTCTTGTGATGCCCAGTCAAGCAGAAGTAGCCGTAGCGGAAGCATCAATAGTGTCTGGCGAGGCCCCCGATGAGGAGTGGAAAGATGTAAGAAGATACGACCCCCCCAGCAAGAAGTTCCACAGCAAGCAGAAACCAAAGAAAGGTCGGGAGAGGAAAAGCAGCACAAGCCCCTGCCTCAATCCCCCAAAGGGCAGCATCACGCAAAAGAGGAGCGGAAACAATAAAATCAAGAAGAAAAACTGAAATCCAAAAACAATCAATGTCATCTTTAACAACAGCATCAAAGGAAACAACGTAAAAAAAAATCTCAGAAGACTAAAGGGCCAAAAGAAAAGAAACAGTGTGCAGACTCAGACATGGAAGTGGGGGAAATGTCTCCATCACAAGCCTCCTCTTTTAAAGTGGGGAAGGAACGAGGAAGATATGGAAGACGAAGAGGACAAACCTATCAAAAAGGAGAAGGGAGCTGGACGAGGTATGACGGAAAGGATCAGAGCCAGATTCCAATCCGCCTCTGCAACCCCAGTTGATAGTAACATTATACAGACATCAAGGAGCCTTTGCCCTTCACCTACCCGGACTTCATCTAGCACGCGCTTCCCATCCTCCCATGGTTCAATTACTACATCTCCTCTATACATTTCTTACTCGCCCCACCCTGCCAGTGAGAAGAAAAAGAAGAAATATTTCCTCGGACCGTAGAATATATGTAAGGTCAATAGAGCAGAACTTGAGAAGGACTTGTCCAACCATGAAAAAATCCTTCCTGGGTACGTTGTTCAAGCTAACCTCTATCGACGGAAAGTTGGTAGAAGACACACGTAATTTCCCCCAGGCCCCAGTTGTTATTAATTGTATAAGGGACACGGGGAAGTTCATCAAAGTATGTGTTCACATCTACGAAGTCAGGGACGCTTTCCCAGACGTCCGAGTATTTGTGACGTATCGCCCGAACTAAAAAAGCTGTGAAAATATTTTCAGGGAGGTTCCCGGTACTTCTACCCCCCTCGTTAAGTAGGATAGTAAAGCTATCCTTTCCGATTGACATTGGTGGTATTGTCCCAGATGAGCGGATGACGTCGGACATGGGCAGAGGGAGCTTAGGAAAATCCGTCAGGATCCTTACACCCGCAGATTTCCGTTCGGTATGTGAATAGGTTGGATTTTCTTTTATTAGTTTTCAGACCTAAATCACGTCTATCAAGGTAGCCAGCCTGAAAGCGAATGGCTTGAGGGATCGGGGTAAGGTTCCCCGCCTGCTCCGTGACCCCTTGTCAATCGCTGTGGATGACACAGCGATACAAGAGCTCCACTTTGGTGCGTGAGTTCTCTCTAAACACTTTGTTGTCTATTCAACATACGGCGACCAACAGGCCAGAGGGTTTTTATGCTGGTGAAGGGTACCCTGGACGCGACTGTGGACCTTGTCAATTTGGATGCCAAGTGCCGGTTGATCGTGGCCGATATTGCCATGAAAGTGTTTCGTTTCTGATCGTTGCGGTTTATGCGCCCAACGACCGGGAGGAGCGTATATTGTATTTTCAGCAATTGGGGCCATTCCTAGTGGATTCAAAGCGCTTAGTATTAGTGGGGGACTGCAACGACGTCCTGCACCCCAAGATTTGATCTCGTCGATCATCCTTGGAGGGGGTGGATATGTGGATATGGGCACTTAACTGGACGTCTACCCAAGCGGTTAGCTACCGAGATAGAATGTTAGTCAGAAGGGCCTACATAGATTTACTAGATTGTTCACTGGTTAGGCTATTCGGACCACAAACTTGTTTGTGCCCGGGTGGCGTTAGATCGTCGGCCTAAAATAGATGGCTACTTGAAATTCAATCCGTCTTTACTAGGTAGGCAGGACCTCCATGAACAGCTAAATAGCGTAGTGCAGCTGGAATTAGTGGTGGATATTATCAGGAATAGTAGTTATTTGACCGACTTTCCTCGGCTTTCGCATAATTATAAATACGTTCATTAACCATTGGTATTGGAATATTTTATTTATGTATTTTTACCATATTCTTAAGCTTGATTTTAAAATAGAGAAATCACTTCTTATGATGTCAATATTTGACCAAAAGTGTAATTTTATTGATAGCTCTTCCATATATTTGAAGCTAATGAACTCTTAAATTGATCTAGGGTTTGAAGCGACGGTCTTTATTTCGAAGAATAACCTAGAATAGTGTTGCGTGCCATTTTTATAAATTAATGTTCGTGCTTTACTCTGGTTGGTGTGTTGTAATTTATAACGGTGATCTAGTTCGAATTCCCGTCTGGTTAGATACATTCACTTATGCGCAAATAGCCTTGGGAAAGATATGAATCCATCTCATTCCCCCAGCTATGGGTTGAAGAGCAGGAAAGACTGCTCCTATAAACTTGGTCGACAACTGTTCTCGAGCAGAAAGAAACGGCAACCTATTGTGGAAAATATTCTGGTTTATCAATCATGAATCGGAAGAGACCTGATCACACAAGCGTGTATCACGTATAGCAGATAAGTGATTCGACCTTGAATGGCTATGAGTTTCAAATTGATGCTATCATATATTTCTTTTGCAAGGAAGGGTGAAGTAAGAAATGCATATTATGCGGGCGTGGATGATATATAATCTTGTATGTGTGAGGGCTTTATGGGATATATTATTGTTTCCATACTTTCGGCGATTTTACATAATTCGCGGGATTTCGTTTTCTAGTTATATATAAAATATATCTATATGAAATGTATATAATATATATATATATATATATATATATATATATATATATATATATATATATATATATATATATGTATATATATATATATATATATATATATATGCAGGCTTTTATATATATTATTTATATATTCTATATGCACGATACTTGAGAGAATCCACTTTGAAATGAGGAAGGCTCTTGGGGAAGATCAGTTGTTTCAGGAAGGGAAGAGAAGTGTGTGTCTGTGTGTGTGTGTGTGTGTGTCGTGCATTTTCCCGTCGCGCAATTGTCCCTATCGGTCTCTTGTCAGCTGGGCACTTATTCTTCACTCATTTGACTGTCGGGCAGTTTAGTTGCCCGGATAAGGTTGATGAGTCATGAACTGATCAGGACTCATTAATCCTCTCCACTACCCAGACAAACATTGCGATATCATAATCCTGACGGCTATAAATGTTGAAGACGGACTATATACTATGAATATAAATTTTTATTATTATTATTTTCATTAAATAAAATGTTCACAATAGTTATATTTGATCAACAAAAAGTTTCACAAGACATTACGCCACTTTTCTGCCACTTATCACACGATTGCAGAGCCAGGAAGTATTTTTAAACTGTAAGAATTTTTTTTTTGGCATTAATAATTTAGTGCTACACGTCTTACTATTTGAGGTGAGAAGTGGGTCCATACATTTCCCAGGGGCTTGCGCGTTAGTTAACATAACTAACACCACTGGAATTGGAAATCGTTTCTGCGATTAACAATTTCAAGCGATTATTCATTACACCTTCGGCACATCCAAGCTTAAAACACTCATTTAGCTACTACCCAGGATTGATGTTGCTTAATTTCGGTGATCGTACGGGAAACACTGTTTCAATGTGATCTGGAAGTAATCCATCAGTCGGTGACAAAAGTATTTTGAGCATCTTTATTATTAAAAGTAACTGTTGTTCTAATTATATAGTAAGACCTTTTATTGGTAACATTTCGCTCACCTTGATATGGGTCAAATTCCTAAATTTGACGTATATCAATGGATAGCATTATCATTATCATTATTAATTTTATTTTATAGTTATTACAATTTTATTACAGATATATGAAAAGTCAGAAACGTAAGAAAATAAAACGAAATATTTTTTTTCATTGGTAAAAAACACGGGAATTGGAAAAACGAAGAGTAAGAAAAAAGGATATTGCAATCATTGCTATAAGCTCCAGTAAAGTAACTATATTATTAGATTTCTGCAGAGATTTTTACGGTTGAAATGTCTAGATGTAACCGCAAGTTCTATGCTAACAGTTTCTTCTCTCGCACTTCTCACTTCAGGGATATATATCCTGGCTTCCTGCTTTCCGGTCAAAATGGATATTCAAAAATGGAAATATAATATCAGTCGTTATCATCCTTCTTTGGAACCCTCCGTCGTTTAATATTTTATCTCCTTAATAGTGTATTTCTCAGAGTCTTAAAACTCAGTAACCTCTTGAATCTTATTGGCTTTATTGCCTTGCATGGGGTAAAATGATGTTTAAGAAAAAGAAAAAGTTAAAGAATGACAAAAATCAACGGCTCACAAGCATGGCTAGGTTTATCACACATATCCCCGTCATTGGTATTGGGCATTATCTCTAACTTAGACAACCACTAGGCTACTGGTGGTGATGGGATACCAGCCATTGTCCTGAAGAAATGAGCGCCTGGATTAGCGCCTTCTCTCTCTTAATATATACAACTACTGCCTCAAGGAGTCTTGTTTTCCTGACTGCTGGAAGTCCTCATCCATTGTTCCTGTCTTTAAGAACTCTGGTGACCCCTCCGACCCTTCTAATTACCGTCCTATCAGTCTCCTACCCCTCTTCGGCAAAGTCTTTGAAGCCCTTATCAACACCGAAGCGATTAATCACCTTATATCCCATGATCTGCTCTCGGACAAGCAGTATGGTTTCCGCTTTGCCCGATCTACAGCCGATATGCTTACGGCCATCACTGAATTTGTCTACCAAGCTATTCATAATAACGGTGAAGCTCGTGCCGTGGTCTTTCACCGTTGAAACTTTTAGATGTAGACCTCTCTTCTACGCCAATAGCTTCATGTCTCGCACATCTCGCATGTGGATCTCCCTTCCTTATTCCTGTTTCCCTGACAAATATAATCCCCAACTATTTAAGGGTAACGTCAATCGACATCTCCAGTTGCCTTGATCTATCCACTTCCCTTCTACACATCCTTTCTCCTTTCATTCCTATCTGCTCTCGCTCCAAATCTTCTGCAACCCCCTTGCCTTGATCGATCCACTATCTTTATCCACATCCTCTCCTTTACCACTCCTACCTGCTCTTCCTCCAAACCTTCTGTAACCCCTTGCGTGTTAGTGGCTTCCAGCCATGCTTGGGGTGAAAATCTTTAAAAAAACAAAACATCTAAAAAATAAACATGTAATTTGGGCGAAAAATATGAGATAAGTAGAGTAGCTGCGCTAGCGATCATTGCCAGCAAAAATGGCTGAAAATACAGCGGACTGAATGTGGATTAATGTTTATCTCTTAATGGCAGAACATATTTATTGTAGCGCGATCCTTCATTGAATCCTTCAAACGTATAACGAATAGTTTCCTAAATAGGTATCGAACAAAGGAAAGTTATTTTTACATTTATTTTTCAAACGTAAGTGACAATGATTCGAATGAATACATATAATTCCGGCGTTGTATAAGATAATGATGAACTTACGCACATAAAAAATTGTATTAATCTGTCGGCTCGCTAAGGCAGAGATACAAATACAATTCTTTTTGTTGGAATTCTGTACTCAAATTTCAAACGCTATTCAGAAAGCATTCATTAAAATTATGCGTTCCTTCAAATTTGATGATAGAAACATAAAGGCAAAAATATGAACCCGTGGATAATTTTTTGGCTGGTACATGTCTCAAGAAGCTAGGTTCACGTGTACATCCAAAACAGTTCCTTCACAAACTGAAAATCCGACTATTTCTTAACATGTTAAAATATGACAAAGACATTAAATTAACGGAGAATTGTTCCAAAACTTTTCCGATATTAGCACAATTTCAAACAATAGTCTTTCATTAAACTATATGTATATGAAAACTGCACAACATTTTTAAACAATGTTTCCTGAGAAATGTTGTAAGTAAAGTTAAAGGTGATACTGCAGACAATTTAACAATATTTCTGGGCAAAATTCATTTCATGAATTTTATAGAAAATTTATGTAAGCCATATAATCAGGTAAAACCGGAAATAATTAACACAAGTATGATAAAATTCTAATCATTATTATTATTATTATTATTATTATTATTATTATTATTATTATTATTATTATTATTATTATTATTTTTATTTTTATTTTCTTTGATATCTGGCGTTTACACATTTCTTTCCGGGTCCCGCCCAGGGACCTAAGGTTAGAAATGGCATAATGACACTTTCCACTGCAAAAATAAAAAAATAAAAAAAATAAAAAATAATTACATAGATAAAGCCCTTCGTAAAGTGTGGGCTGTACTTGTCAGAACAATTTATTTTTATCTCTGTGAGGCATGGACTTCCAGGGGTCCCTTCAATTAGTCTGCTGGAATCTTTTCCAACCTCTCCAAGGGCTCCACTACAACAGGTATTATTGATGTTCCCATGTGCCACATTTTTTTATTATTATTATTTTTTTTTTTTTTTTTTATTTTTTTTTTTTCTCCTTTTGATTTCTGGCGTGTATTCATTTCCTTCCGGGTCCCGACAAAAGACCTAAGGTCCGAAATTAAATCATGACATTTTTCACTTAGCAATTTAATGAAACTAAAACAAAATATACAAAAAGCACATATTATACATAGAAACGACCTTCGTAAGGTGTGGGTTGTACCCTTTTTTTGTATTTCTTTAAGGCATCGACTAACATAAATTCCTTCAATGTGTCTTTTGGAATTTTTCCAACCTCTCCAAGGGCTCCAACTACAACAGGAATTGTTGATGTTCTCATCTGCCACATTTGGGAGATTTTGATTTCAAGGTTCCTTTATTTTGATAGCATTTTGAAGATATTCAAAGATACATTACAGTCTTCAGGGACTGCTATCTCAATAAGGGTGCATTTCGTTGTGATCTCTAATAACAATGTTTGGCCGATTAGGTTTGATCCTTGTGTTTATTGTGATGTCCCATAAAATTGTTACAGATTCTGTCTCCGTAACTGGGCCAGGATGGTGTTCATACCGATCTTTTTCAGGTTCCTTTCCGTAGAAGTTGGACATATTCCAGTGCAGATTCCGGCGCACTCTGTCATGCCGTGTTTTATTTTCAGTGAGGGCCAATATCGAGCAATCTGACACAAAATGGTCATTTGTTTCTTGATATTCATCACAGAATCTACATTTGGGGTTAACACATTTTTTCACTATGTGTGCTTTATCATTTCTAGTTAACAAGCATTGGTCCTGTGCAACAAGAATAAATATTATTATTATTATTATTATTATTATTATTATTATTAATACTACTATTATTATTTAATTTAAAAGTAACTTTTTAACTTAAGTCTCTTGAGTTAATAGTGAAAGAAGATTACATCTATTCATCAGTTAATTTTCTTTCATAGTCAAAAATGTTATAGCTGATAAGCAGAACCTTAAATTTTAAAATAAAAAAATAATATTTTTATTCTAGCTTCTCTTGCAAAATGGCGGTGAGGCGAAAGTATATCTACGAATAAAATTTCACTTTTTATTTAATTAAAGCATGTCGGTACCAAGTGTCTTCCAAACAATATACAATTCTGAATGTTGTTGTTGTTGTTACCTTGATTTTCGCGAATAAATAGTGAAAAAGGAATATTTCTATTCCCCATTTAATTTTCCATCACAACCCAAAAGTTTCGTAACTGATAAGCAGATACTTTAATGTAAAAATAAATTTGTATATTTTCTTTCTTATGCCCTTGTTTCAAACGGTGGAGGGCGATGAATATTTACGAACGTGAGTCTTTTTTTTAATAAAACATGTCAGTAACAAGATATTTACAAACAAAATATAATTCTAATCAATATGATATTTTGTTGTTTTTTTTAATTCAAGGTAACTTCTTACATTGACATTATTAGGTTAATTTTGAGAGAGCAATATCAACAAAAATTCTCAATGCGAATTGCAAGAAATTACAATCGTCATGGGAAACCTGAATGCCAAATAGGCAAGGAGATGGAAGGTGAAATATTTGGCAAATTCGAACTATGAATTCGTAATGAACGCGGAGAGAAATGGGTTGAATGGGTGCAGTGTGAATGATCAAGTTGTAGCCAGAACCTGGTTTCAAGACCACCCAAAACATATACAGACATCGAAAAGCGCAGGATGATAAAGGAAAACCCAAAAGGTATCAGTCCCTCTTCTGCCGACGGTTGAGGAGGCTCGGGGAATGTTTGTTCCTAGCCCGCGTGTACGCGCTCGATGTCCCCACATTAAACCGACCTCATGTCACAACTTGACTTCGTGGGGTGTTCATCTCTCATTTGCTTCAATGACACATTGGGCAGAAGGCGCTCAGGGGCGGTTCCGTCGAAGTTTAGGTTGCAACCGAGGAAAATTATAATGAGAGGTGCCGGCCCTGCCGAACAAATTCCCGAAGGTTGTCGGCGCTTGTGTAATTTTTGATCAAACCTCGGGTGTACGCGCTCGGGCTCCCCACATTAAACTGACCTGTTATCACAACGCGATATCGTGGGGCATAGAGTTGTTTTTAAGTAGTTCGTAACACGTTTATATATCCTCTCTTAGTTTCGTATCTGTCTTAAGACAGAGAACGCTCAGGGGCGCCTCCTTCGATGGAGAGAGTCGTGACCGTGGAAAATTATACTCAGATGTGCTCAGACCTGGGGAACAGCTGCCCGAGGCGGCGCCCTCTCATGTAACTAAAGAGAGGTATCTGTGCTCGCAACGAGTTAAGCGCAACAAATGGTTGCGGGAGATCGGCGAATTTTTATTCCTACCCCGGGTGTACGAGCTCGGGCTCCCCACATTAAAGCGACCTTGTGTCACAGAGCGACTTCGTGCGGAATCGAGTTAATACCAAATCTCTATAAAGTAATTTGTAACACGTTTATTTATCATTTCTCAGTTGCATCTCTGTCTTTGGGGAGAGTGCTCTCACAGGCACCACCTTCGAATGACAAAATCTCAATTGAGGAAAATTATACTGAGAGGTGCCAAGCCCTGGGAAACAGCTGCCCGACGCCACGCACTCTCATTGCACTAGAGAGAGTTGTCGGTCAGCGCAACAGACGGTTGAGTGGGCTTGTGGAATTTTTGTTCCTATCCTGTATGTACGCGCTTGGGCTCCCCACATTAAACCAAACTTGTGTCAAAACACGACTTCGTAGCGGCTCGAGTAAATGCCAAATTACTGTAAAGTAGAGACGGGCCTTTTTAACCCCAGAAGTTTGTGGAGAGATTGAGCTCTCATCTAGCATTTATTAATATATATTAATTCAGTAAATATACAAATACAGAAAGGGGTTTAATACACGGATGTGTATTCTCACCAGGTGTGATCAACCTTTACAGTGAGGTTATTCTCTGATAAATATATGTCGTACAAGGGATAATTTCCGGTGGTAACAATTTTAACTGCATTGGATATGAAGACCAAACTGTGTTGATATAGACACATATATTAAATTACGCGACATCTTACAACAAATCCCGAAGGTAAGCGGGAAAAAAGGTGTATGTATCAATGGTAAGAAAGGAGAATGTATGGTTGTCAGCATAAAGACAAGCCCAATTGGAGATACAAAAATAAAGCAAGTACAATAATTTAAATATCTGTGAAGTGTTTTAACGAAGGGCGAATTGCGCGACACCAAAATCCGAAGGTTCATTGAGATCGGCACATTACTCCACCTCGGAAGCTTAAGAAAAGGTTAAGAAAAATTCCCATTGCTGCTCCTCTTCTCCTTTATGATGTATAACACCAGACAATGGACGATTGCAGCTCTCCATACCTGTCATTTTAAGCAACACCTGCTTTCTACCATCCTTCTCGGGCCCTATTTTGCTATCCCTTCACAAAGGTTCCTTAGGTAGATCACTCGTTGCTAATCTCTCCTTTTCCCTCCTTCAGTATGTTCTGTGAGTGTCATATTCACAATGCCTACTTTCCACATTATATGTCCGAGAAAGTTCGTTTCTGATTCATGTGTTTGTTATTGGCATTTCTATTAAAACTTCCTCGTTCCTCGCATTTCTATGGATGGAACAAAAACTCCGTGATTGAAGCATTTAAGATGAGGACAACGATCAGAATAACAATGAACTAAATTAGGATGTTTTCAAGGAAAGTGTCACCTTGGGAATTTCCATTTCAGCAAAACCACTAATGAATTAAAAAAAAAAAGAAAAAAAAAGTCATTTGTGCAAAACAGGACATGTCTTTGCTAATCAAAAATGAAATAAAACATCCGAAGTTCCAAAACTTTCACAGACAGAAAAAATACAAATAATACTTATTTCTAAGTCGCAACTGTTGATTTTACAAGTGATAATTATCTTAAAAAAAAAAACAACGGCTAAAAATGTCCAAAACATTCTGTTGGCTTTATATTCTTAATAGACATTCTGATGTCGATGTTTATTAGCAATCCATCTCCCATAAGTTAATCCCTTGTTTCCTCCTGTATTTCAGACACTGATAATAAAGCTGGCCTCTTTGGAAGAGTATAGCCTCTTATTCAGCCTTAAAATCTCACAAGAACCCCGGGGAATAGCTCCTTATACATTCCATTTCTTAAATCAGACAGATTGATAGCACTCTCTGCACAATTAATCAACACAGGTATTCACTAGAAACATAAAGGATTCAAGATCAGCCATTCGTTACTTTATAATAAATATCTACTTTGCAGCTGGTCCCCAATAACTCTACTAAGAACATGCCATATGTAATGAGATTGTGCTCCTACCAAATCTCGACAACGGATCAGACAATCATGATATTGATAGCACAATCCAAATATACTTTGAAATAATAATTTGACGCGTATCTTTGAGTATGTCAATTCTAAGTATCTCTGTTTCCTGATATTTGATCTATATTACGTAATGTATTTCAGTCATGTTGTGGTAACAGCCAGTTAAACCTCTTTACAATCATGAATCTATTGATCCATTCAGGATAAGTAGTCCTTGGTAACATTTTAAGAGATGATGATAACACTATTTCGGTAACTGTTCTAGCTGAGTATTGAATACTATTATTACGAGTGACTCTGTCGAGTTAGGTGCTGTGAATTGCCCTTATCCACATAACAAAAAGTTATCAATTTGTCCCATAATCAATGTAGTATTGTATCGAGTAATATCTAGCCTCAGCAAATAATTAAATTGTTTACTGAATGTAATTCATTATTAGACGTATTAAGTTATATATCAACTTTTCATTGTTGTCATTATTGGTTAGCGTGATAGGTTTTATTGATTAGTGATTTACAACTTATCATCGCTTCGCAGGTTATTTAAAGCCAGAAAATATTTTTAGATTGTAAGAATATATTGTAGATACTGATCATGTACCGATACAAGTCTTACAAATTAACCCCATAGTTGGGGGAAGAGATGTATTTATACCATTTCCATTAGTGTTTGTTTCTCCTAAATGAATATAACAAACCCAACTGGAATTAGAACTCAGCTCTCCAATTTCCAGTTCCTGTCGTTATTTATTACATCACACACTGCACCTGGTATTACCAAGCGGTCGCCAATTTAGCTACTGATCAGGCATGACGTTGTTTAACTCCGAGAACCAATGTAGGGCTGTATGCTATCAGGGTAGAAGGATCGCAATGAGGATTGAATGACGCTATGCTGGCCTTCAAGAATAAGATTAATAAAGGGGTAAAACAGCGGAGAAATACTTAAAGACCCTTAAGACGAGTTTCTACTTTGATAAGTAACATTCATTTAACTTAGCCAAAAAGTAGAAATGTGTGTTGCCAATATCTCGACACCTATAATCATAATGCTCTAACATGACATTCGACGTATATTTGCGAATTTTTCTTAAAATCTTCATCTGTATGTGATGTGTCTTTTGATGTCGTTGATGATCATGGCTCTCCACAATTCCCTGTCCTTTATAGGTCTTCATAAATACTATTTTTTTTAACATTTTTAAACCTTTTTCTGCTATTCATTTCCTGAAGCTCGTCACGCTGTTTTGATGTGTCCTCTCTATCACGGTTGCATTCAATCTGTCCTGTGAGTATCAAATTCTTCCAATACTGTTTTCGCATTATGTGCCCATCAAATTTCAATTATATTTTATGATGTTCAATATATGTGACATTTTTCTTTCCATTTTCTGTAAATCTTCTTCGCTTCTCACATGCTTAGTTCATGATAGTCTCTGAATCGTTTTGTAGAGTCAAATTTCTGTTGCTTCAAGTCTCTTCTGCATCTGCAAGATTCTTAAAAATGGCATTTCGCCAAGAAACGGACTGTTGCATATACACTACAGTTCAAAAGTTTGAGGCGACCCGGGTAACATTTTAAATTGGCCCCAAATGTAGTCGTTTTTACCTCAAATAAGAGGAAATTGTTATACATGGTTTACAAAAGTGAGACAGTATTTTATTTTATTAAAAAATTTATTACAAAAAAAAGAAATAAATAATTTGGTGGTTAAATTTTGCTCTCGTCAAATATACTCATTTATCCTTGATTAGTTTGTAAGAATGTGTTGTTTTGGTGTAAAAGATATTGTCGTATGCTTAGGTCAGCGATTGTGGTTAGCTAAGTTTAATTATAAGACAGAAGAAGCCCAGCCTTCCACACATTTGTCCTTGTGCCTCATTTCTGTACATTTTAGAAAATAAATGTCGCTCTTCGCTAGGGTACCTAGACCTTTTGAATTAAAGTACATTGCTAGACTGGCGTCGACATGTCACAAATTTACAGTTGAGCTGGTTAGACGTCGCCGTAATTTCTCCATTAACAGTTTCTTTTCTCGCACCTCTCGCTTGTTGAACTCCTTTCCGACTCCATACATTCCAGCCAAAATTATTCTGTCAAAATTTAAATTCAATGTCAATTACTATCTAATAATTTCCTGATTATTCGTCCCGCCCATTAATGTTTCTGTTTGTAATTCTTCCACACCTTTAACCACTTGGGTTTACTGCCTTGCATGGGGTGATATCGATTAATACACACACACACATACACATGAGCGCGCGCGCACACACAGAGATTATATATATATATATATATATATATATATATATATATATATATATATATATATATATATATATATGTCAATCGCGGACAGTACTGTTTCGCAGCTCCTCACTGCGACTAGACATACGGAGGCTTCGAGTTAGGACCGAAACCCGACCGATTTGTTTTCAGTCAGTCAGAGTTTCTATCACTGAGCTATCATCATTCAGCAGAGTGAAACACCTAATTCTAGCATATTGTTTTTTTTTTACGAATGTAAACAAACGCCAGTCAGTCATAGGGCTCCAATTCATTTTACTGAAGATATATATATATATAAGTAACAATACGTACTTAAGTCCGAAGACACACATGTCAATATATATACACACGGTTATGTTCACAGCCTCACAATATACTCAAACTAATACACACATTTGTAATGACATATCTTAATGACTTAAATATGCATAAAACACAACTTAGCATCATTACATATTCATAGATACGGGCATAGAGATATACGATTTAAATATGCAATATTTGTGAGACTGTCAAACAATTTAAATCTGGATGTTTCTCATGTTATTTCCGCTACAGATGTTCTTGTTGGTAAAGAGTTTTCTTCAATATAGACAGTCTTTTGCTTGTGGGTAGGAATAAGTGTAAAGCACGTTGAGTTATCCTAGTACGATCAATTATTTTCTTTTTTGCCAATGCAAGGTCAACATCGATTCCCATTGATCTATAAAGGTCTATGTGTATTGGATGCGGGAATATATTCTCTCAGAATGTTGAATACTTGCATTCATTTCAAAGAAAATTGCAAACCTCAAAGAATCTTGCAAATGACAAGGGAAAGGCTGCATTTCTTTGTTTGTTCTATTCGCAAACATGTTTTATTTTTTCTTTCGGGAGGGAACCATACTTAATTTCTTTTTATCGTATTCATAAAGTGAATATTTGATAAAAGAATTCTATAGTGATAACTCATCAAAGATCTCTATTTCGATTGGATCCCATGTTAGAGTTGGTGTACAAGTAGTTTTGTAATTTCACAGAGAGAAAACTATATGGCCCGATCCACATCAACTAGCAAATTTAATAGTGTTTATGACATTGGTTTTTCATATAGTGTCATTACTTTTTTTTGTTTTTCAAGCAACATTATTAAAAGATCAATAAATATTCTTCTTTTTTTTTTTGTCTTCGTGACACGTTCCTTCAGGACAGGAGAGATCATGACTCTCCAAAATATTCCACTTTTTGTGGTAATTATCAGTTTGTCTACCATTGCTAAAATCACGCGGATCTATTAACAAAAGGTAGATGCTATGCTGCCATACGCTATGATTCTTGCCATCAATATACCATGCGAGCATTAAGTTTTCTAATCCCTCTTTCCTCATTATGAGGGCAAGGCATTTCAGCTGTCTTCATAAGCGTTTCTTTTGTTACCATTTTCTTTAAGACTTCCTCTTTGATTAATCGCTTTCTGCATGGATTATTCTTTAATAAATCTAACCATGCAGGAAAGAAATCAACAAAATTTGCTTTGTTTTAAATTTTGTAATATATTTCTTTGACAAAAATCTTAACGTCGTCGATGTACAAAGTATATGAAAAGGCAATAACAATGGAAAGAACATCATTTATGTCTCAGAATCCAAATCATCCTCTATCAAAACGCATCAATATATACGTCGCCTAACGTCAATTGATGTTATATATAATTGGCTTACTTCACTCTACCAATATTTTAATTGCAATATTTCGATTAAGATTACCCCTTGGTACCTCAATTGCATGAAATTAAGCGTACTACTAGTTTGCCAAATAGGTGTTAAAATTAGATGTAACCGTAAGTTCTATTCTGGTATCTTCTCTTCTTACACTTTTCAGTCTGGAACTCCCATTAGGTTTCTTGTTTCATTGCCATCTAGCTTCATCAACTTTTTAATGCAATGGAAATGTCTATCTTCTGTATTTTTGTCTTTTTTCCGCACAAATGTCTGCTAATACTTTTTCACTCGCAGTAACCACCTGCGTCTTAGTGGCATTATCACCTTACTTAGATGAAATTAATAAAAATTAAAATATCGATTTAATAATATTTGAAATATGAGATTAATATTTCTCAGAGGTGAAAGTACTTATATAAATAGTTTTTCAGGTTATTCTATTTTAATCAACATCAGATATTATTCAATGTTTTATCATAATGAGTGATGAGGTATTTTGACGACATTAAATACGATTCTATGATATGTGAGTATGAGTTATTATTCAATGTTATATCACCCTGAAAAATTGTATGATGATAATATGTGAAATATGTTTCGAGTAGATGAAGGGTGTTTCAATAATAGGGATTAAATATATAAGGTTGTTTCATTAAGGCGGATCAAAATCAGTAGTAAATAAATCAGTGTTATTGGTGAAAAGTTTGTCCTCTATTAGATGCTGCTATTTAAGTCATGGCAATCATGTGTGAAAAATTATATCGCCCAAATGTCCGGCACATCTGAAAGAAAAAGAGAAAAGTCATTGGATGCT
>OZ038489.1:110628352-110668352 GCA_964036315.1 Acanthosepion esculentum | reverse complement strand
AACATCTTCGGCAAACGGAGGCAAAATTCTTCAATGATCTTTTCGCTTCTCCAGTGCTCACTGGCCAATGTCACAATCAATGTATATATATCTTAAGTGAAAGGAAATCTGAAGAATGTGTGTGTGTCTTATTTGGTTCTTACGAGTTAATGAGTATGATGTGTGTAAGCGTGTATATTACTATGGTTGTGTGTTATTCTTTTGACTCATTAGGGAGTGAGTGAGTATGATGTGTGTAAATTTGTGTAAATTTAGATGTGGTTACTAAAACCTAAAACACATTTTAACCTCATCTAAATTTAACCAACACACAATACAGGGAGTCACAAAATGCAAGAATATAAAGTGTGGCGTTTGTGACATCATTATAGAAGGAAACTCCTACATATTGAAAACCCCAAAACAACGTTCATAATAAACAATAACTTTAACTGCAACTCCAAATATGTGATTTCTGTACTAAATGCACAAAATGCAAGAAGTCATATATAGGCATCAGCCAACAACTGAACAACAGGGTCTCCCTGCACAAAAGCAACATAAAGTTGCCAGACAACAGAAAACATTTTGTATCACAACACATCTTTAAATGTAACCAAGGTAAATTTAATATCATGCCAATATATCAAACAGACAATTATTCTTACCTACAAATACAAGAAAAAAACTTCATAAACAAATTCAAACCGGAACTAAATAGATCATGACCCCACACGCAAAAGCACACAACATGCACACATAGTGACCAAATGCAGTTATCAAGCCATTCCCATACATGCACGCACGGTCACATGCGTGTATCTGTGGAACACGAAAAATGTATATATGTACACATATATATGCGCGGATATTGGCGAAAGTAGGGGAGCTACTCACACAAACCCAATACAACTTAGGAAGTACGTGTTTATGTATGTATGTACGTATATATATGTATGTGTGTGTGTGTGCTGGTTCCATGTAACTTGGGAAATATGTGTGTGTACGTACGCGTTTGTGTATGTATGCGTATGTACGGATTCCTTGTGATGGGACAATGTATGTGTGTGCGTGTGTGTGTGTGTGTGTATGTTTATGTGTCTGTGTATGTGTACAAATGTGTTTACTAATTCTTTGTAGTGAGACAGTGTATGTATTGAGGGGGAATATACGCACACATATATACACGCATGCTGACAGAAATACACGAAAATGAAAATAGATCTAAGAACACACAGCGGTCATTAAAACATTAAAAGATAAGATACCGACAACTAATTCATCACTTCTCAAACCAACCTTAATTGTTTTATGACCCTTCACGTAGAATACTTCACTGCCATTTCAAGAAAGACATTCGGATTACTAACACAAAAATAGAGAATGTCTCGTATCGAGAATATTTAACATTGAAAAACACAAAGAAAAAATTAATCATTTTTAATAATATGTGGGAATCTCCACCCTTTACCTGAAGACGGTCGCGAGACCAGAAACTCGTGTTGTAAAATTATGAAAAATAAAGGATAATTTTTTTTTTAAATCCACATTATAACCAAAAATGATTGCGGTACCACTCTTCTTTTTAATATACATACTTTTATCTTGTTGGAACCACTATACCCTGTTGCTTTTATTTATATATATATATATATATATATATATATATATATATATATATATATATATATGCATGTGTGTGTCAGGGAGTGTGTGTGTATATATGTGTATATATATATATATATGTATATATATACATATATAAATATATATATATATAAATATATCACGTACTCACGTATGAGCGCACACACAGACAGACATATGTGCGTGTGTGTGTATGTGTGTGGGTGTGTCTGATTATGTATGCATAAATATCTACATGTGTGTACGCGTGTTTAGGTGGTTTGTGTTTCGAAATAGGAGATTTCTTTTCTTTGACTTACTCGCAAATATGCTTGAGATAAATCTGAATTCATCCCTTCTATCCCAGCTCTGCGTTAAATGCCAAGTTAGACTGAATAATCTAGTTGTGCCTGAAAACCAGACGTTTGGAAAATTTAACTAGTCTGCAAAACCCAAACACCTCTAACGAGTCTATAGCCACCATCCATGCATGGATAATTTTATATATATTTTTGTCACGATTTAAAACTTTCCTGTCTGAGATAATGAAATAATTTGTTTTATCGTGACATGGACACCACTCAATATTTTGTAAAAAAGGAGGTGATATATTTTAATATTATTAACATATATATATATATATATATATATATATATATATATATATATATATATATATATATATGTATGTATGTATGTATGTATGTGTGTGTGTGTGTGTATCTAAAATCTAAAAAATAAACACGCTAAAATCCACCTTCATATCTGCCGTGCGCCGACGGCTTAGGGTGAGAAGTTCCCACTGACGCTAATTCAGTCGGTTTTCGATCCTAGCTAGAGGCAACTGGACGTCTAGCCACACTGATGAGATGTGAAACAGTGAAACAGTCTATCTGTGGATTACAAATATATATATATATATATATATATATATGTATGTATTATTTATTTGTTGTCTTTATTTTATTTATATCATTGTTTGGTGGTCGACTTTCTTAGTCTATTTTACTCCTGTTTCTGCGATGTAGGTTCCTGACTTTGTGAATCTTGACATTTTCCTTTCGTCTTTGGCAGCCAAAAATATTTATTCCATCACGACAACTGATTGGACTTGTAGATTTTTTTTCATCAGCCATTTCATCATCTCGTTTATTTGTTTATTTCCTTTCGTCATCTTTTGTCATAATCACCAAATTTTTAAAAAAATGTCACGTCTCTCTTTCTGAATTTAAGCCAAAAATAATTTCTCTTTCAAATTTTCCTTATAAATTCACCAGTTGTCATATATTTGTCTATGATGTTCATATTTGCTAAGACCCACATAAGCCGAGTCAATGCTTTTTGCAAATTGTGACATAATTGTCCACAGCTATATCGTTGAGTAGCCTAGTGGTTAGAATGTTCTCTTACAGACCATGAGGCTTGGGTTCGAATTTCATCATGGTCGATTTATCAAGACGGGGATATTATCGGCCTAGAATTCGATCCTAGCGTGCAGCCCCTTTAGAAATGGCCTTGACCCAATTCATGAGAGTTAAATTACTCGATGTTTGTGATGGCAAGTCTTCCTGAGCGAGGGTTTGATCAGACTGTTATTCTCGCCAGATATTGCTCTATGTTGCTGAAGCACTACGGTCCGCTAAGTAGAAAATAGGTGGACTCTGTGGGTCTTGAACAATACCAATGTGTCCGAGTAGACGTCTGCAACTATCCTAGAAGACACACATACTCTCAAAGCACCATAGGTGACTAGATATTAGATTGCGCCTAACTGTCATTTCTTTTCGTTTTATAATGTCCTTTGAACGTGGCTTGCCTCTGTTGTTTTTTATAAATATATCCATGACACTTGTTCTGATGAATATTCATCCTCGACCTCAGGAATTTAATCGTACTAATAGATTGGCAAATATTTCTTATTGTTTTTAGTATTTGAATCACTCGATCTGACAGCAAGTTCTATTCTAATAGATTCTTTACACGCACTTCTCGTCGATGGAATTTCATCTGCTAGAAATTCTTGCTTCATGTCGCTTATGATCGTCCAAGTTTTAGGCACAAAATTAATCGTCATCTGTCACTATGTACCATGATTTTTTCTATTCATTTTCCTTTCTCTTCCCTAACATCTTTCTAATATATTTGCCTCAGTTACCCATTGCGTTTTAGTGATAATTTCGATTTACATAGGGTGAAATGATTGAATACATAACATATAGAAAATATCTACTACGCAAATTTCTCTCTTCCAATTCGTCTCCAAATTTCTAACATTTAAAGTATTTCATGAACTGATTTTCCATACTATATATTTCGAATTCAGGTATCCTAATGGCCTGAATGTTTTTTTAACCACTGAATAGTTGTTTTGTATTTATGTCGTAGTTTCACGTAACGAAACATCCGAAAATATGTACATTTCTTTAGTCTTATGTTAAAGGGACAGTGGAAAGCAGCGGGTCAATTACATAATAAACTGGTGTAGATGTTAGGTATTTTGTGTATCGTTGTGTACTAGAGAGCCAACCAAAATGAGCTGACTCATTTTATAGTCCACCAATAGAAGTTTAACCAATCAGAAGACTTGAAATATTCATTCCGACGTGTATAAAGGCGGCCATTTTGTTTTCTCCGAATATTCACTGCCAACATCTGATATGGAAGACCTTAAGAATTATTGAACAGCTGCTACTATATATTGGTGTTGTTTCGTTGAACAAATTACTTATGTTGGATTTCTACATTCACACTACGGTGAACATGTATAACAGTAGAAGCATTAATGGAAATGATCGAGAGATATACCGAAAAGATAAACCTTATTAAGTGCTAAGAAAGCTAGAAAGTTGTCGAGAGCGCCTGAATTCACGTGTGATGAATGGACACGGTGTATAGAGAAAGAAGAACTTAACATAATTTTGTAAATGCTCCACGATTTCACTTGCGAGTATACTGAGAATCGTAATTTCTGAAACTGCTCTTTATAATTCAATCAGCCTGAATAATATTGATACATTATTTATATTTTAGTATATAAGAGTGTTACTTAGAAATAATTTATTTATACCTATTATTATCATATTACACATGTATATGGTCAACGTTATAATTTAGTTACGCAAGACACACATTAGCTTAGTAATAATAGTAATTTCAAAACCTGCTAAAAAATTCAGTACAAGTTACCTCACTAGCTGAAACGTTTGAAATAAAAGATAGTTTTTCAAGTTTGTTAGTCTTTAAATATTCAGAAGTGGGGGCACAGCATGTTCTTCTTCATCGGATCTCTCTTCCAATTCGACTTTATTATGTCGCTTAGTGTCAGCATAGTCGAAGATAAGAGCTTAGTTTTCCACGGTATATAAATAGTGTCGGCCGTTCAAGTGTTAAGTTTATGTTTACTCATTCAATAAAACAATTCGAATTTCAAAACTAACACAGCAGAAACAAATAATGGCCGACTAATAAATGCCACATGATGAGATTCTGCTTGTACGTCTATTTCTTTATTTCACTCAAATAAATAACAAAACAATAGAAATCCAATTAAACTGCGTAAAATAGTTTTGGACTTTACCATACATAATTATTTTCTCGAGTTTGACAAATTTCACGTCAGTCAACGGCGGAAACATATTCAGTAAAAAAGAAATAAAGTACACAATAAGTATCGCGAACGAAAGAAATCGTTCCCCATTCAGGTCACACCATACAGGCAGACAACGATTAGCTTTTACGTTCTTCTTTGTAACCAACAAACAAACAAAACTATTATATTTAACTTGTCTATTGTAATTATGTCACTCGTACGGACTGTCAGCCAGATGCGTACTTTATTTTTTGTTTTATATTTTTTCGTTTTTACCTATCACTTCATTTTGGGGGAAAATGGAAAAAATCTCTTTCCAACCTAATTAAACAATAACTTTTCTAATTTTTTTTCTTTAAATATTAGCTGTTCTCCAACATAATTGTAATGTGTCTCTTCTGCTTTGGAAACAATAAATATTTGTTTCAGAATACATGTATCGTGGAATTAAAAAACATAACATTATAGGTCAATGTCCTCTAGGGCAGTGTATCTCAAACTATCTGATATGGCGGACCGGCATTCTTTTCTCAATGTGTCATTTCCCTGAATTATTTCGTGGTAATATTAATTTATATCGGAAACTTTATATATAATGTATATAGGAAAACTGATTATTTTTTTATCTTCCATTTATTTTGCAAAAAATAAATCAATATAAAAACATATAAAAAGTAATAAAAAAATGAGCAGTTTTCTAAAACAAAAATTATTAAAAAATTAGTTTCAGTAAAAGTTCTACCGATCGTACAAAAACCTTCGGTTGAAAGCAAAAATACCAAGTTTGGTACGAAATTACTCTGGCGCTGTAATGTTTGGCTGGCATCCTCCAATTTCTCAAATGATTCTTTTGCATGACCTGGACACTAGCCGCCTACCGGTAGCTGATGGTACGGTTACCGGAGCCGGTCCCTGACCACCAATTTGAGTACCATTGCTCTAGGATGATCCTCATAATGCTAGAACCATATGATGGATGCCATTGATATCATTGGTTGCAGAATTATAAAATAATGAAGGAGAATAGAAAAGTCGAAATATTGGAAGATGGATGAAAAGTTGTCTGTCAAGACAGAATATGTGATGCAATAGAGAGGATTGCGTAAGTGAGAAGTGTATAGTCATATGTTCATGGAAGATACTGGAAAAGATTTTTTCGACCAAAAGATATGCAGATTCAGCAGTTTATAATGACAATATTGGTAATGTATTGAGGAAAGATGAGACGTATAAAAAATATTGTTTAAATGTTTTAATCAAATGTTCTTCGGATTATGGGATGACCTGCATTCATAATTCTTTCATTGGAGAATGGGATGATTATGCAAAACCGAGAGGAAACTGAATAAAACGAAATAAAGGTTTATTGCATTGACAAAGATTGAACTATACAACTTGTACATTAAACATATTTAAAAAAAAAATATTTATTTAGATTAAAATTATTTTGATAAATGTTTATTCAAACAAAAATATAACGGACGGTTCAGTTAAAATTTGTTCTGCTATTCTTGTATATTTATTGATGAGGAAAATATGTATTTGGCTCAATACACACTAGAATTCAATTTGAAAAAATGTAAGCGATTCTCCAAGCAATTACATATATATATATATATATATATATATATATATATATATATATATATAGATATATATCGGTTTTGTAGTGCGTATTCAATTTATGTAGCGTAAATCATTCAAACGAAAAACAAATACTGAAGCTAATTATATGGCGAGAATCACTCTCACAAACAATATTTAATAATAAAATACAACCAACATCGAATCTATTAATGAATGGTGTGATTCTTGTTCATAAATACCGGGTTTATCTGGTCTTATTTTTTGTACGAGCCGGCTTTCAGTCGTTCCGAACGACCATCCTCAGGTAGACATATCATTGTGTTTTTGTTAAATTCCGAAAGATATTGCGGTCCGAAAGAAAAATTTAGTTTATGCCACTTTTCCCCAGTACAAGAACGCACATTTTTCAAATTTAAAAAAAAATTCAACCTCAGCGTTGTGTCTGCAGCGCTCCAAAATTATTCTTACATTTAACAATATCTCATTACTAAAAAAGCACTCTTTTGGACCGCAATATCTTTCGATGTCGCATTACTATTCGGAATTTAACAAAAAAACACTGATATGTCTACCTGAGGATGGTCGTTCGGAACGACTGAAAGCCGGCACGTACAAAAAAATAAGACCAGATAAACCCGAAATTTATGAACAAGGATCACACCATTCATTAACAGATTCGAAGTTGGTTGTATTTTATTATTAAATATTGTTTGTGAGAGTGATTCTGGCCATATAATTAGCTTCAGTATTTGTTTTTCGTTTGAATGATTTAGGTTATATATATATATATATATATATATATATATATATATATATATATATATATATATATATTATTCGGAACGACGCAAATTGCATTAACGTTTGTTTAAATAACTGATCAATGAAAATCAAGTAAAGCAAAAGTCATAATACCAGAATTTATTTCTTCTTTTCCTCAATATCTCAGTCTCTGATGAATATATAAAAGAAGCCAAACATGTTTGATCGATAAACCGTTTTTCTTTTCTTTTCGAACCGAGAAAATTGAGTTGATTTTAAACGATGATTGATTCAAACGTGTATGTGTCATTTGGCTTGATTAAATTTCAGCAACAATGATGCCGCTTCATTATTACAACCACCCCAGGTCTTGGCATCAGCCTCGCTGTTGAATCTTCTCAGCAGTTTTTTACAGGCTTACTATTATTATAGTTCATCACCCTGAGATAATTCTGTTGTGATGGAGAAAGAAATGGTACTTTGAAGGTTCAAATTTAGGTATGATTTATGTATAATATAGTAAGAAAACCCAACGAAATTCTACCAGTTTCCGTCGGATCTTCAAGTTGAGATTTGGTGTTGTATATATGGATGTGGACATCAATTCTATTCCAAGATGCCGGACATATTTCCATCTATTGCGTTCTGTAATAGGTCCACTTTTGAAGGGTATTTATTTGAATTCAACGTAGGAAATTTGCAAGAAATTCATGATAAGCGGTGTTCCCGATGTAACTAGTTCTGTGAAATTGGGTAATTGTTTTTTAAAACGCAATTTCACTTCAGTTCATTATGTTAAAGATATAGAACTGCATAGATTTTTTAAATTTCTTTCCTAACTTTATACTTTTTGCATCATTTTTTTCCATTCCCTTTAAGAACCCTATTAATACGGAATACACAAGAAAGCATGTTTCATGACACACCGACCTTGATTCCATTTCATAAAAACAAAGGTTTATTGTCAACGATATAGTTTCGCTTAGCGTAAATAACATATTCAGTATGTAGTGCAGGAGATAAATCATGAAATGCATCAAAATGTGTTTCGCAAGAGAAGGATACATTTGAAATTTGCACGGATACAGGCGGAGCATATCTTGAAAATTTTCAATAAAGTTTTGATATTATCTCATAAGGTTTCATATCTGATAGATGTGTATTATTTTCTCATTTTGTTTATACCTGTAATTCTTCTATTTTTTTATAATTTTATTTCTATTCAGTTTCAACGCCCTATTAATAATGAATACACCAGAAAACATCTCTGTTGACCTCACCTGGATTTCTTTTCATGGGGTTTCATAAAACCAAAGGTTTATCACCAAAAGATCAATAGTTTAGCTGAGCTTAAAGCACACATTCAGTCAGCAGTGCAGGAGATATCTCCTGAAATGCTTCAAAATGTGTTTTGCAACGCTAAGGATAGATATGAAATTTGCAGGGATGCAGACGAAGATCATGTTGAAAATTTCAATAAAGTTTTGACGTAAGATTTATATATTTATCTTAGATGTGACACGTGACCGAAAATGTGATCCACCTAGTGAGGATCGAACACTATTCAGCCGTAATCGCTCTCGCAAGACAAGCTTGCTAACCATTACACTACGTCGAGATGCCGAAATGATTTGCTAAGCGTATTTTAGATATGGCACAAGGCCAGAAGTATGGGGCACCCGGTGAAGACAGAACTCACTATTCAGTCGTAATTGATCAAGCGAGGCATCACATTGAATTTCCCTCATCAGGTTTCATACGTGTTAGATGTGTATTATTTTCTCATTTTGTTTATGACTAATTTCCTTTTCTAATTTTATTTCCATTCCCTTTCAACGCCATATTAATTATGAATACAAAAGAACACATCTCTGTTGACTCCATCTGCATTTCTTTGCATGGGGTTTCAAAAAACAAAGGTTTATCACCACGAGATCAATAGTTTAGCTGAGCTAACATTCAGTCAGCAGTGCAGAAGATAACTCCTGAAATGCTTCAAAATGTGCTAAGGATAGATTTGAAATTTGCAGACAAACAGACGGAGCAATTGTGAGAAAAACTTCCATATATTTGATGTAAGATTTATGAATCTATTTGTTTAGCAGTTAATCTTTTTAATTTTTTGTTATCCTCTGCCAGCCGCAATGATGGAGAAAGCATTACCTCGAACCATCGCCAGTGAGACACGCTGCAAGTGGCACTCAGTTTCGCGAGGCTCGTCCCTTAATCGAGACGCAATCGCGACAATCCACCGAAGGAACGCCATCGAAGAAGGGCCAATAACTCCAGAAGTCTCCACTACCACAGGAGTAAAAAAACAATCTGTCCGCAAGAGAAGAATATTCATTTTATTTTTATTTTTTTATCTCAGCGTCCCCGACAAGGTATCCGCACAGATCGCACCTCAAATTAATTAAATAATAAACATAAAATTGTGTCTTTTTTCAATTTCCCGATTTCCATATTATTAAGTAGGACCTAACTTTATATATATATATATATATATATATATATATATATATATATATATATATATATATATATATATATACAAGGATTATTTAAAGACGACTCGACAGAAAAGGGGGTTCATCCTTGTGAATGTAACATATTTGCTCGTGACCAACCAAATTGTGGAAGGCTTTTCACATTCTAGATTGAAGAACATTAAAAGTGAGACCGCGACGCTGGAAGCAGACGGAAAATATGAGAGCAGTAACAATAGAAAATGAACACTCTGTATGTCACTACGTAATTTCCACTTATTCTTTGTTTAAGGAAACCTTACAAATTGAACATTCAAGAGACATTGAAGGTGACATCCCGAACGCCTTGCTACCGAGCTAACAAGATCTGGCAATGATGATTGATTTTGAAACATCGAGACAAAGTCGCAATATTTTTTATCTGATTAAAAGGCTTCGTGGGGGAAAAAACGTTTCAGTAAATCCTATCTATCTATCTATCTATCTATCTATCTATCTACATACATACATACTTACATATTAAATATTTGCATGATTTATTCAATTTTATTTGTGACATCATTGTATGTTATATTTATAATAATTTCTTTGGAATCGATATTCTGTTTCTTTCTCAAGTAATTCGCGTTTATTTTCGTTCTTTTGCGTTGAGATAAATATAAGCTCTCATTGCTGGCAAGCATTTGACTTCGCTGAAGCAAGTTTTTATTTTTCAACTACCGCACCTGTTGACCTCGATAGACGCACTCTATGACTGTCGGAAATATTTAGCAAATATCAGCGTAGATAAAGAAAAAAGGTGGAGCGAAATCAGTTCGCAGTTCATACGCGATTCCTCTGATTTATTCGAGATAAAATAATAAAATGCTATATGCTAGAAAATTACGAGCAGACATGTTGCCTAACCAAAAAAAAAAAAGAAAAGAAAATGTATCTTCTTCTTGACATTCATATCTGACCGGCTAGATGAGCTACACTGAAGAAATAACTTTTACCAAACAGCTCCAGACAAGCGCGAATATGAACATAAATGCGAATGGAAGCCCACCCAGACATAGAGAATATGGCGTACATACTTTGACCTAAACATTCATAATCATATATATTAATACCAAAACATGCGCTAACACAGAACATGCCCTAACACAGAATTCAAGGTTATTGTTTTTCCCATATTCGAATTATTTTTCTTACTGTTAGAGATGCTACTTTTAATATATATTCAGTTAAGGAACTATCATCACTTATCTGTTATTTTTAGTTGAGAAGGAACATCTAATATATTGATCATTGTGGATTTTGGGGACTCGTGAAGCCGTCTCTTGTTAGTTTCTGTCGCACAAGAATTTAAGTGTTTTGCTACTTGTAAGGGTAATTTTTATGAAACGAAATAATAGAAATTCTTGACAGACGTTGATAGAGAGAGACAAGTAGAGAAATAGATATGAAGAAATATAGAGATACAGGCAGAAACAAACTTAGAATCATATTTTTTTTAAATGTGTACAAAACCTAAAATAAATTTATTACAAAAAGTGTTACAAATGAAATAAATATCCACAATCTGACATAAAAAATACCTTCCAATATATTGTCATTTTTACAAGCTTTATTTAAATAAGATACATATTGTATGTCTTGATGCGTTCGTATTCAATGAGACCTTATTTCTGAGTTGTGATTATCGTAGACTTATCTTTCTATTTACAATAAATTTCCTTACAGCGTTGACAAATCATATCTCTGCAATTCTACCTTTGTTTCTGGGATCTAAATAAGAAGTTTTATGTTGGTATTTTCTTGTGTTAAGGATGAATCTTTATCTTAATTGGATGGAAACCTTTACGTTTTTAATATGTTTATTTTAGTTATATTTTTATAATAATGTTCAGCTACATTAATGGTTATTCAACGTAGTTGGTGCGATCAAATAGCCAATGTGAAGCTTATAAACTGACCAGAACATTACTTATGCCGGTTCCTTGTAAAAGTCTGAGGTTAAGTGAATGAACATTTAGTGAATTCGACAAAATGTTTATTTTCTGCCCACTTATTTTTTGGCCCAAGTTGACACTTTGTACTACGTCATTGGAACGTCTCTTGGCTCTTTCATAGTATCAATCCAAATCTCACTTCTTAAACGTTGCTATGTGTCTTCCAACAGCTTGCTTCTTGTTTTACGTCATCTCGCATTACCGTTGTTTATGATGCAGTCAAGATAGGAACAACATATACCGTATAAGATGCTTCAGATGAACAGGCAAAGATACAAGCATAAATTCCAAGATAGATTTCAAGATAGGAGCATTTTATATCTAATATGATACTTCAGATCTACAAGTAAAGTGTTGTTGATTCCGGGAATGGAATACTGCACAAATAAATAACCAACTGCAGTAATTGAGATAGAAAAATAAGTGTATTAAACGTAAGAATACAGACTTGAAGTGAAGATTAGTAGTCCAGGAATGCAGGTTACTAGAAAGTATATGAACAAGTCTCTGTAAGTGAAGCCGTAATTATCTCTCTCTCTATCTCTCTCTCCCTATCTCTCTCTCTCTCTCTCTCTCTCTCTGGACTCTCGTATAATTCTCTGTGAACACCCTATGTACTGTCAGTATAAGTATACTTTGGACGAATCAATCTTGTGTAAAATGGGTCCGCCAAACAACATCCCGTCCCTAGCTTCTATTTTGGGGGAGAGTTAATATTTTTTTCGCTTATCGTCTATTATTAGTGGTTCCATGAATTCTCTTTTTCGGCTTGTTTTTCTGATATCCGAGGCTACTTGTGGTTTTTGGATTTCGAAGGCTCCATCGCGTCTTCATTTTCGGAATGTGACTAGTTTGGTTCCTCTACCCGTCTTTTCTGTATCTGATTTATGTGTCTACTGTGAGTGAATTTTTCCCCTTGGATCGTATAGAACATTTCCCAGTCTGTTTATTATCATATCTGGTTCCCAGTATGCCATATTATTCTTGAACATTCTGAAATAGACCCGTTCACCTGGTTTGAAGGATCTTTTAGGCACTATCGGTGTATGCCGGTTTTATTTTTGCTGGGTAATAGTTTATCAAAAACAGACCGTATTTGGCGGGCAAACATCATTCAGCTGGCAAAAGGCCAGATGGTGTGTTTCCGTTCGGGGTGATTCTGTAGACTTGTAGAAAATGTTGTATGGCTCTTTCTGTTGGTACGTCCTCTGCTTTTTTCAGGACTCTCTTAAGCGTGTCTACAAACCTTTCGGCTTGCCCGTTAGATCGTGGATGGTATGGTGCTATTTTAATATTGATAAGTCGCACAGAATTCTTGAAAATCGCTCGAGGTGAATTGGGTACCATTATCCGTTACAAGGCAATCTACAACGCCAAATCTTGCGAATAACTCGTGTAGACAATTAATAGTGTTTTCAGTCGTAGGGATTTTGTATCTGAAAATTTCTGGCCAATTGCTAAAGCTATCTAGTGTTATCAAGTAGTAATATCCATCTATGGGTCCTGCATCGTCCGCATGGATTCTAGACCAAGGTCTGTCCAACTTAGGCCATGGTTTTTGTATAATAGAGTGTGCCTTTGTTGCCGCAGCACAGCCTCTACATTTTTCTACCATTTGAGTAATGTCGTTATCCCTATTAGGCCAGTACACAAAACTTCTCATTAACGCTTTCATACGATTTTCCCCTGGGTGTCCTAGATGAAAATGCTTCAGAATTCGTCTTTGTAAATATTTGGGTATGACCACTGTTCCATTATAAATTAAGACGTGATCACAAATTGAAATATATTCCGATAGATTTCTTTCTTTTTCTTCGATTTTTCTCTTTGTACTTCGTATGAATTCATCCATTTCAGCTTCTCTTCTGATTTCTAACAAGTTTCCCTGGTAATTCTCTGACTGTATTGTTTAGAACTTTACTAATTTCGTCTTCGGCTCGGAAAGCCGCTATTATAGAGTCTTCCAGAGGTTCGCATTTCGCAGGTACCAATCTTGATAATCCATCCGCATGACCAATTTTCTTCGACAGTAAGAACTCTAGTTTGAAATTATAATTCAATAATATAGTTCCGCATCTCAGAAGTCTGTTGGCTGTGTAAATTGGTAGTCCTTTTTTCGATCCGAATATATTGTGAAGAGGTTTATGGTTAGTTTGATTAGTAAACTCTCTTCCATATATGTATCTATGGAAGGGAGTTAGTTATATTATGCCTAACGCTTCTTTTTCAATTTACCAATAATTCCTCTCTGCTGGTAACAACGATTTAGTTTCCTTGTGCCATCCTGCATCTTGTGTAATATAAAATCTCCCACACCGTGTGAGCTTGCGTCACTAGTAATGATAATTTCCAGTTTGGGATCAAAATGCGTCAGTGCTAGATCAGACGTTAATTTAATGATCTTCTTAAAAGCTTTCTGACAACCTTCCGTCCAATGACATTTGTTATCTTTTTTCAATAATTCATTGAGGGGATCCCTCAATTTGTGCATGTTTTCAATGAATTCACCGTAATAGTTCGCTAGACCAAGAAAGCTTTGCAACTCTGCGACATTTTTCGGCTCAGGCATATTTTTAGTGCAGATACCCTATATGGATCTGGTTTTCTGCCAAGTCTCTGTAATTGATACCGTAATTCTCACTCTCTCTCTCTCTCTCTTGCTCGTGTAACTATCTGTGAACACCCTGTGTACTGTCTACGCATCTCTCACCCTGACTCAACATATCTCAATCTGCAGGTATTCTCTCTGTCATAAAGATACAAATATAAACTTCAGGATAAACTTCAAGATATGAGAACCGTATATCTAATAAGATGCTACAGATCTACAAGTAAACAAACAAATACTTCATGATAATCTTCAAGATCTTCTAATATGATGCTTCAGGTATACAAGTAAAGATAGAAACATAAACGCCAAGATAAACTTCATGATATGAGCATTTTTTATCTAATATAAAGCTTCAGACTTACAAGTAAATATACAAATATAAACTTCAAGATCAACTTCAAGATGGGAACATCTTATATCTAATGTGATGCTTCAGATCTACAAGTAAAGATACAAACATAAACTTTATGATAAACTTAAAATTAGGAGCATCGTATATTTAATATGGTGCTACAAATCTACAAGTAAAGATACAAAAATAAACTACAAGATAACCGTCATGATAGGAGCATCTTATATCTAATAATATGCTTCTGGTCTGCAAGTAAAGATAGCAATATAAACTTCAAGATACCAGCATCTTATATCTAATATCATGCTTAAGATCTACAAGTAAATATACAAACATAAACCTCAAGATAAACTTCATGATTGGAGCATATTATTTCTAATGTGATACTTCAGATCTACAAGTAAAGATACAAAGATAACCATCAAGATAATATTCAAGACAAACGTCAAGATAGCAGCATCTTATATGTAATATGATGCTGCAGAACTACAAGAAATGATGCAAAAATATACTTCAAGATAAACTTCAACACAGGAGCATCTTATATCTAATATGAAGATTAAAGTCTAAAAGTAAAGATAAACACATTAACTTCAAGATATAACTGAAAGATAATCTTCAAGATAGGAACATCTAATATCTAATATGTTGCTTCAGATCTACAAGTAAAGATACAATCATGAACTTCAACATAAACCTCATGATATGGGTATATTCTATCTAATATGACGCTTCACATCTACAAGGAAATATACAAACATAATCTTCAAGATAGATTTCATGAAAGGAGAATCTGATATATAATATGATGCTTCAGATCTACAAGTAAAGATACTAACATAATATTCAAGATAAACTTAAAGATAAATTTCAAGTTAGCAGCATCTTATATCCAATATGATGCTTCAGATCTACAAGTAAAGATACAAATATAACATTCAAGATAAACTTCATGATAGGAGTATATTTTATATAATTTGATGCTTCAGATCTATAAGTAAATATACAAATGTATCTTCACGATAAACTTCAAGATAATCTTCAAGACAGGTGTATCTTATACGTGATATAATTCTTCAGATCTACAAGTAAATTTAAAAAGACAAACTTCACGTTAAAGTTGAAGATAAGAGAATCTTATCCATAATATGATGCTTCAGTTCTATAAGTAAATATACAAATATAAACTTCAAGATCACTTCACTATAGTAGCCTTTCATATCTAATACGATGCCTCAGATCTACAAGTAAAAATGTTTATCTTGACGTTTATGTTTGTATCTTTCCATGAAGATCTGAAGCATCACATTAGAAATATGATGCTCCTATCATGAAGTTAATCTTGAAGTTCATGTTTGTATCTTTACTGGTAGATCTGAAGCATCATATTAGATATGAGATGCTCTTAACATGAAGTTTATGATTGTATCTTAAATTGTAGACCTGAAGTCGTATATTAGATATATGATGCCACTAACATGAATTTTATCTTGAAGTTTATGTTTGTATATTTACTTATACACCTGAAGCTTCATATTAGATATGAGATGTTACTATCTTGAAGTTAATTCTTAAGTTCATACTTCTATTTTTCTTGTAGATCTGAAGCATCATATTAGATATATGATACTCCTATTGTATTTCAAGTATATCTTGATGTTTATGTTTGTATCTTCACTCGTAGATCTGAAGATTCATATTTGATATAGGTTGCACCTCTTTTGAAGTTTATCTTAAACTTTATGTATGTATATTTATTTGTAGATCCGAAGCATGATATTAGATCTATTAGTCTCTTACCTTGAAGTTTAACTTGACGTTTATGTTTGTATCTTTAATTGTAGGTCTGAAGCATCATATCATATATAAGATGCTCCTATCTTATCTTTAGCTTGCAGGATATGTTTTTATCTTTACTTGTATAACTGAAGTATCATATTTATATGAGAGGTTTACTTTAAAAACTTGAGCAAACTTCAAAATAGAAATATCTTTCATATAATTTCTAATATAATGCGTCAGATCTACAAGTAAAGATACAAATATTAGCTTCAAGATAAACTTCAAGGTAAACTATAATATAGGAGCATCCTATAACGAATATAATGCTTCAGATCTACGAGTAAAAATACAATCATAAACTTCAAGAAAAACTTCAAGATAGGAGACTCTTATATCGAATATGATGCTTCATATCTACAAGTAAAGATACAAACATAAACTTCATGATATATTTCATGTATGTTGTATCTTATATCTAATATGTTGTTTCATATCTACAAGTAAAGATACAAACATAACCTTCATGTTAAATTTCATGATAGGTGTATCTTATATCTAATATGTTGTTTCATATCTACATGTAAAGATACAAACATAACCTTCATGATAAATATCATGATAGGTTCATCTTATATGTAATATGTTGTTTTATATCTACAATTTTAGATACAAACATAAACTTCATGGTAGGAGTATCTTATATCTAATATGATGCTTCCTATCTACACGAAAAGATGCAAACATAAACTTCAACATAAACTTCAAGATAGGAGCATCTTATATATAATAATAATCTTGAAGATAAACTTCATGATGGAGCATGTGTTATCTAATATTATGATTCAAGTCTACAAGTAAACATACAAAAATAAACTTCAAGGTAAACCTCAAGATAAACTCCAAAGTAATTCTTCCTATCTCCAAGTAAAGATACAAACAAAATCTTCAAGATAAACTTCAAGATAGGAGCTACTAATATCTATTATGATGCTAAAATTGCAAACATAATCTTCGAGAAAATCTTCAAGATCAAATTCAATATATTAGCATATTTTATCTATTATGCTGCTTCAGATCTACAAGTAAAGATACAAGCGTAAAATCTAAGATGATTTTCAAGATTGGAGCATCTTATATCTAATATGATGCTTCAGTTCTACAAGTAAAGATACAATCATAAACTTCAAGTTAAACTTTCAGGATAGTAGCATCTTATATCTAATATGATACTTCGGATTTTCAGGTAACGATACCAACATAAACTTTAAGATAAACAAATGATAAGAGCATCTTTTATCTAATATGATGCTTCAGATCTACAAGTAAAGATACAAACATAAACTTCAAGATAAACATCAAGATAAACTTCATGATAGGAGCATCTTATATCTTATATGATGCTTCAGATCTACAAGTAAATATACAAACATAACGTTCAAGATATACTTCAATATAGGGGCATCTTATATATAATATGATGCTTCAGATCTACAAGTAAAGATACAAACTTAAACTGTAAGATAAATTTCAAGATAAACTTCGAGATAGGAACCTCTTATATCTAAAATGATGCTTCAGATATACAAGTAAATATACAAACATAAACTTCAAGTTAAACGTCAAGATAGGAGCATCTTATATCTAATATGGTGTTTCAGATCCACAAGTAAAGGCACAAACCTAAAAGTTAACATGCAAAACACAAAGATATAACATACTTGTAAATGTTATGTCTTACAATCTCTAGTCAACGCAATAATTTACAAAATGAACATATTAACGATGTTCAAAATGCACCAATGAAAGTCATTGCGAATAGAGTGGCAAACATTATGAAATCTTTAAAATGAAAGCGGAATATCATCCAAAGAAATTGTAAAAATCTTCATTTTTCCACTGGAATCTGCAAATATAACTTGAAATGTAAATATTTTAAATAAATCTATCTTAAGCTAATAACATTCACTGGTCTTTAAAAATAAAAGAATCTGTCAAAATAAACCTAATGTGTATATAGACGCAATATATGAATACAATTAACAAACATTCACACACGCATACATATAATGTTTTATATGTGCATTTATAGTTTGTTAATGAGTTTATTATTTACTTAATTTAAACAGTTATTTTTAATCATTTCGCCCCCAAGCATGGAAAAAAATCAAGGGGTTAATGAGTGTTACAGACTATGAGAAATAACTATTTTTAAGAAAAAAGTTATTTGAAGAAGAATTCCGGGGACAGAAGATAACGATTGACATTGAATTTAAATCTTTCAAGATCAAAGTTGACACGGAAACAAAAGAACTGAAGAGATTTCTACCAGCGACATGTGCGGTAAAATAAACTTTTAAAGTAGAAGTTACTAATTGAGTTAATTTTTGTTTATTTTATTTTACTTACGTATTTCTTTTTATTTATTTGTTTTCAGATTTATAATTACCGGAGTAAAAAGAAAATGTTTTCGCATTTGCATATTGAGTTCTTATCCATTATTTAGTAATCTGTGCTGCGCTGTTGAAGGTAATTATAGATACCTTTTCTTCCAGACAGAATTTAGAGCATTTGTCTTTATTCTTGTAATTGTACCGCTGGGTTGCGGATTGAACTACAGCAGCATTTTGGCTTCGGAGAAGGAACTGGCTATGTAGTGGCTTTGGCTGCATTTTTCTTCTATCTTCTTTTGGCAAAGCAGTAGATTCAAATTTCCTTTTGCTATAAATATTATCATGGTAAATATTGTGATGCTTTTTTCTCTTTCGTACGCAGACTTCTGTAATTGAATCGTTGTACTAGATTGACAAATGAATCGCATCGTTTTACTGTTGACATTCCTAAGTGTAAGACTAAGTTATGTGTTAATGGTGTCTTCTCACGCAATTTTTGCTAGTGGAATTTTATTTCCGCTTCCTGCTTTCCAGTCAACTGAAATTGTCAAAATATTTCAATCATTATCTATCTCGAAGACGCCTGGTCTGCAAATGTCCAAATGTTATCTCAGTTTCTTTTATTCTCGGTAACCCCTTGTGTCTTAGAGGATTTAGTATCTTTCTTGAGGTAAAATGACTGAAAAATATATAAGGAAGTTCAAACGTGAATAGAAGACTAAAAAGCCAAAGGAAAATAAATACTGCTGCTACTCCTACTATTACTTATAATTCTACTTCTATTAATAATAATAGAAATGCTATAGTAATGTTTCTAAATTGATATATTACCGACATCCATCAATATCAATAATGATATGCAGAGGAATTAGGAGGAGGAGGAGGAGGAGGAGATGAGAAAAGGCAATGAAACTTATAGCTCGTGAGTCTGAGAACAGAATATAATGGAGGTAATATTGAGTAGAGGAGAATTAGAAAATAGAAAATCATAAGCCAAAACGAGAGGGGGAAATGCGAAAAATGAAGATACAAGATTATCAAGAGAACAAGAAGCGGAAATCTACCATAGTTAATTTTTTCAGTAGACTTCTGACAGTGTTCTGACCCACTGCTTAAAAATTCGGAAGAATTTCTAAAAAAGTTAACAATAATCATACCTAATGAATCTTCATCGTCCGTATTCATAAAAAATGAAATATGGGACCTGATGATCCACGACACATTCACATAGTTTCAGATAAATAATAATAGTATATAATACATTGAGAAGTGGGAAATATCAGAAAAGAAACGAATACATGGTTTAAGTATTTTGACAATATTTGAAATATATCCGTCTTCTTCAAATTATGTTTAAAAGTGCATACAAGTAAAAAAAAAATACAAAAATACAATCATTTGTAGAAACACCGCTAGTCTTGTGAAACCAACGGGTACACTGGCCTTCAACTCGACAAATGACTGAATCACAGCAGTGTAAATGGAATGTATCTGATCATGAAAATGATCGCGCCAATCTAGAAATTTAGATTTTTTTGTACTGCCAATATAAAAATTCTTAACTGTTTTTATTGGCGGTACAAATGTCCCTTTAAACAGAGGTGATAGCATCATATATATTATTTCAATAACAATGCCTACCGTCAAGGAACATCCATTTCTAAATATATTTGGCCTTTAAAGAAATTAGTAAAACTACTAAGGTTAAATGAAAAATATAAAAAAAGACGAGAATCTCTAAACCCTTATATCACCCAGGTCACGGGTGTTTACAGGAAAAGGTGCATATTATAAAAATTCCTAAGAATAAAATTCTGCTAAATCAAAGAAATTAATTTTATGTAGACATTGTCAAAATTTTGGATTAAAATGTATTTTAAGAAATTTCAAAAATACTTTAAGTATTACAATTTCATAGCCATTATTTTAAAGCATATAATAGTCCACTCAAATTTTATTTGATTGTTTCAACTCTAATATTGCCCTATTTTGACCGCCTAATCAATATAATTAAATATATTAGAGTTCCACAAAAAATTCTTTTGACTTTATCTATTCGGCCCTTTTAAGAAGTTTCCATAGTATAAAAATTTTGAAATATTCTAATATATATATATATATATATATATATATATATATATATATATATATATATATATATATATATATAGAATATTTCAAAATTTTTATACTATATATATATATATATATATATTTGTGTGTGTGTGTATAGAGAGAGAGAGAGAGAGAGAGAGAGAGAGAGAGAGAGAGTCGCACTGAAGAGATGTGATACAGTGAACGTACTGTGTGCCAATGACTTATTTATATCTATCTATCTATTTACATACATATATATATATATATATATATGTGTGTGTGTGTGTGTGTGTGTGTGTGTGTGTTCGATCAAGTTTATTCGATGTCTACTTCACCACATCTGAACTTTGGATTTCCCTACAGTATGTTCAACACTGACTTGTCTAGAGTTTCACTGTATCAAGAAATTAATTTATAACCCACCTCCCTTCACACTCCGACCTGATGTTACATTTTTCAATTTTAGCATAGAACAGACTTTTAATTGGTTACGCCAGACATATCCAAAACTATATATTTTAATTTTAACATTTGGCTTCTTCCGTACTATTTAAATTTCAAAAGAGGAAAAGATTCATTTTCAAATTTCCCAAAAAAATCATTTGCATTATATATTATCTACCATCGCCCGATGAGGAACCATTAAAGTTCCGAAATTTCAAGTTTCGTGTAGCAATGGAAAAATGTATTTATTGTAATGTATTATAAAAATATTTTAATATTATATATTTTGTTCTACATTGGTATTGGGTAATTTTGAATATAATAATAATAATTTTAATATATTTAATATTTTAATATATATATATATTAATATATTTAATATTTTAATATATATATATATATATATATATATATATATATATATATATATATATATATATATATATATATGTGTAATGAAAAAGGCTCAAACATTAATATTCCATGTTATTATCTATATATAATATATGTACATTCCATGGTATTTTATATATATATATATATATATATATATATATATATATATATATATATTTAAATTGAATTGTTAAATAAGAAAAATGAGAAAATGTGTTGATACCGACATATTAACAAATATTTTCTTTGTTGATTTAAGAATAATATATCATAATAAATCAATTAAGATATTAATTAATAAATGCGAATTAACAAATATTCCAATGTAATTAATAATATAACATAACATAACAACTTCCATATGAACAGTAAAGTTTGATTTTATTTCGAAGAAAAATTCAGTTTCGAAAAAAAATTATAACTGGAAGAAAAATCTGCAGCTGAAAAAACGAGGACGTAAACAAAAGCCAAAATTAATGAACGCGTGCGTGCAAAAGTCATTAAATTTCATGAATAATCACGTGTACAAAATGGAGTAAAAATGATTGAAAAAGACGTTTTCTTATAATTTTCATTAGACGATAGTCATTGTTCAGTTTAAATAAAGACAAAGGACAAAATTTGTATAGCATGCTCGAAATGAAGACTGAAACGCTATCGTGGAGCAAATTTGAATAAAATATAATAACAATGGTGAAATATAAGTGAACGAGATAAGGCATTCTCAAAATGTCTAGAGAAATATAGATCCTGTAAAATGATGTAAGTGTGGATCTATGCATATCTGTATATTTATGGAAAAATGTAACACTCTTATGAAGTTGCTATTTCTACAGTTTGGGTAGTACAATTGTTTGTTATGTATTTTACCTTCGTGAAGTCGAGCTATTTGCATGGCGTGAATACCCGAATGAGAAACTTGTAAGTATATAAGTATATAAACGCAGCGATTGTTCTCCTGTCTATGCTTGCTGTGGCTACTATTATATGTGAGCCTGTGCCTTCTTTCTCTAAGGAATGCTGTGCGAGCATGTGTGTGCTTTTTGTGTGTCGTTTCGTGTGCATGATGTAAATCCCTTGTGTGGTTTTTACTTCATTTATATTTCGGCTGGTGATAGGCTCTAAACGGATGCCAAAATTTAATAATTTTGTCGAGCTCCCATTGGTTGAAAAAGTCACAAGGCGTGCTAACAATAATTCCGTCGTTATGTTTGTATTTTTAAATTGATGAAATTGTAGTTGTAGAGAGAATTTTAAAATGTATTTAAATTTATTTATTTTTGTACATTTTCGAAGTTCAATATATGGAAATTTTTTGTGGTGAAGTAAAATACAATAAAATCTTAAGAGAATTATACATAACAATCTGATAACAGTTTAAAGAATATTCATATATATATATATATATATATATATATATATATATATATATATATATATATATATATATATATATATATATATATTGAATATTAATCTTTTAATTAGCAAGAATTGAATTATGGTGTTTTGTATCCTGCACATCTTATGACAGGCCTTTATACACCTGGTAAATATTAATGAACGTTTTCAAATTTAAAAGCTTTGATAAACCAATCACATCCTTGCTCTTGTATATGCAACATCCAACGAAATAAATCCTATATATATATATACTTACATATATATATATATATATATATATATATATATATATATATATATATATATATATATATATATATATATATATTCATTGATCAGTTATTTAAACAAACGTTAATGCAATTTGCGTCGTTCCGAATAATATATATATATATATATATATATATATATATATATATATATATATATATATATATATGTGTGTGTGTGTGTGTGTGTGTGTGTATGTATGTGCGAATTTCCAAGTGGATAGAAACACGTTAGAACTCAATTTCCAGGACAGAGGAAGAATATAATATAAAAGGTTCAATCACTAATATTCCATGGTTATAATTTATTACATTGGAATCGTAACCACGTTCTAATTAATCAGACCTACAAATTCAAAGACTTGTAGGTTTGATGAATTGGATCGTGATTACGATTACAATGTAATAAATTATAACCATGGAATACTAGTGTTTGAGCCTTATATATATATATATATATATATATATATATATATATATATATATATATATATATATATATATATATATATATATATATATATATATATATGTGTGTGTGTAATTTGGCAGCAACTTTTCTTTCAAACATGTAGTGTTGAATGTTAAAGACAACATAGTCTTACATATTTTCTTTTGAATTTTCTCATATTCTCTAATGAGACTTTTTATTTGAAAATAGTTCCGAAATATGTATTTTCCATACGATGACCTAGCGCTTTCGAACATCATTGTTCATCTTCAGGGTCAATATTTTAGTCAAATTTTTTTTTTTTTTTTTTTTTTTTTTTAAACAAACATTTGCCAATTATCTTGTAGCGTAATCATGTTGCTACATTTTACAAACTAAAAACGTTAGATTCCTTTTAAATTCAAAAGACGCGATGATGTTATATCACGTGCATGGCGTAGATTTTTATCATGTGACAGCGTGAAAAAGATTTCCAATACCCAAGCCAAAAGATCGAAGAATACGCTACAAAATTTAAATATATTATAAACATTGCAATATATTACCAGATATATTATAATCTATACGATTAATAAGAGGTCTTTTTCTTTTAATATGTAATGCCTCTAAGATTTTAAGGCGTCTAATGTCTGTATGTTTATCTATAATTTTAGTATTTTCTACAAGTATTTTACGTATATCAGATTGCGTAAGGGAAACTGTATGTGACTTAATATGTTGTTTAATGGAGCTAGTATTATTTAAATGCAGAGTCAATCTTCTGGAGAGCCGGGTGGTTGTAATATATATATATATATATATATATATATATATATATATATATATATATATATATATATATATATATATATATATATATATATGTATGTATGCGCTCAATAAATAACTGGAGATCAATAAATCCAGATAAGTTATAATGACATATCCAGGTAGCCGATTTGTTAGCTTCGAGTCGTAAACTCATCATATATGATTGATAAATGTATTAAACTTTCTATCTCTTCTCATACTTAAACGTTTTCTTGAAGAATGAACACTAATTATAACTGTCGCATTAAAAATTGGAAATGCATAAGACGTTAGAGTTTCGCTATTTCACAAGCTATAAATTATTAACCATTTAATTTATTTTGTTATCATTTTATATACCAGGAGTAACAGCAAAATTGTTCAAATTGTGTAACAGCATAGGATAATTGTCCATTCCATAAAATGTGTAATATCTAAAAACATGATTTGAAAAATAATTAATTTAAGTTTAAAATATAACAGAAATGAATTTCCGACAGTGGCTGCTAATTTAATGTGATGGCATATCTGAGAGATTTTGGATTTAAAAAATTAATTGATCTTTTAAATAACTCAATAATCTTATCAAATTACAACATACTTTTTATAATCTAATGTTTTATTTGATTTGAAATAATATTGTCTTAAATTTACTATAGTTATCGCTTTTATTTTCTAATAATGTCATGTTTGTTCGACTACACATAAAAAAATTCTAAATTCTTCTAAAAAATTGGTGTTTGATGAGTTGTACAAAGATTTTCCATTCATGATTACTAAATATTATTTTTAATTAATAATACCATCTAAAAGCGTGAAATTGATCCAGAATATTAAAAGATTTAAAACTTAATGAAATATTCTAATTAAAATTTTAAAAATAATATTATCTTTTGCAAGAATTAATTATTTATCGATAAAAAAATATTTTCATAATACAAAATTTTAGCAATATATATATCTTTACAAAATACATTGTGGTAGTTTTATTTCATTTTCTTTATTTTTTACAATTCGGAGCAGATGTTCAGTAAATGAAGTTCCTGTTTGAAAGAAAAAAATTCTCCAAAGAATTTTCCTTTTAACCAATATTAATATAAAATATGTGCAATTTTATTTTCTGGAAATTTCATTAAGTTAACTGTGGTCAAACATTTGTAAAAAATATATATGTATACGAAAATTATCTTCAATCAATTTTTCAAAAATAACTTCATTCATTTCAGAATAAGACCTGAAGACTTCATTTTTGCAAACATTTTCCAAATATCTGATTTTTACCGCCAAAATATACGCTGAAATTTCCTGTACTAAACATTGTTCCTCCGATGATGGACGAAAAACAATATTTTCAATCAAAATTGTGCTGGAAATGATTTTTAAAAATAATAAAACTATATTTTGGTCTTTATTCTTAAGAATTCACATAAACATTTTGAGAATACAACCTTGATTTTATTAAGTCTGTGGGCTTTTTAAATTTGGTATGATGTCTTTTACAGCAAATTATTGGAGTTAATGTATATAAGTATATCCGAGTATTATTGTGAGCACAAATATGCATATTCATATAGAAAACTAAGCAATCATTGTAATGATTGTATGGACATGAAAGATTTTATTCAGCAATAATGTGTCTCATTGCTCTAAAGTGAATTTTATTTTGCTAGAATAATGATTCCTTTTATTTCACCTTCATGATTAATTTGATTTACCTGCTTTGTAAACTCGACATTTCATATATTCTGAAGCCCTTTTCATTAAGTAAACACGCAGAAAACTTCGTGAGAAAATTCAACGTGAACATTTCACTTCAAGTGATATAATCAATTTTCCCTTAATATGAAGAACATTAATTAATATGGAAAATAGAATTAATGAAAGACATAATTCAAGTATATGCTAGAAAGCAGGTGCTTGTTTAGTTGTCAGGAGAACTGGTTAAATTCATTAAATTTAAGAAATCTTTTTAAAAGATGTGCGTTCTTTCAATTAAAGGTAGCCTGTTTCTATTAAATGTGGAATTTCGTTTCTCTCGCCAACATGGCTCTTCAGAAATGTGAGAGAACGAATCCATAAAGCTATATATATATATATATATATATATATATATATATATATATATATATATATATATATATATATGAAGAAATATAGTCTTAAGATGTGCTATATTTATGGGATAAAGTGCTCAATATCAGAGATAGAACGTGTGTAAATATAAAAGTGCACATAGACGTCAACACTTAGAGGCGACAGTCTGTTTCATTCTTGACGCAATCATCAGGCCACGAGTGCTGTTATTTTTCTCAGCTATTTATATATATACGGGTCAGTGGTGCATTGTGTGTAGTCTATGTTGGGGGTTATTTTACCGGAAGTCGTAACCGTTAGAAAAAACAAATAAAGATAATGCAAATAAATACATGAAGTAATAAACAAAATAAAACGGTTCCAGCCAGAATAATAGTTAGAATAAACTACTACAGTCAGCCCAAAAATTGAATAAATAGCTGTAATTATCTCACAAACTAAAACAAAACTATTAAATAAGCGAGATTAAGAAAAAATAAAAAAAAATATATAAGATAAAAAATGAAAATGAAAAACAGAAATAAAAATAAAAAATAACAATAAATAAAAACAAGCAAAGTAATTTAACCGAAATAAATAAATAAACAAATCAACATCTTCCGGTAAAATAACCGCCAAAATAGACTACCCACAATGCACCACTGACTCGTATATGTAAATTGCCGAGAAAAATAACAGCACTCGAGGCCTGACGATTGCGTCTAGCATGAAATAGACTGTTGACTCTAAGTGTTGACTTCTATGTTCACTTTATATATATATATATATATATATATATATATATATATATATATATATATATATATATATATATATATATATGTATATATATATATATATATATTATGCACGTGATATAAGTTAGCGTATATACTGCTGGACTTGGCTCTGCCGTTGAACAATATATATATATATATATATATATATATATATATATATATATATATATATATATATATGTATGTATGTATGTATGTGTATGTATGTGTGTGTGTGTGTGTGTGTGTTCCTGTAGTCAAATTAGATTCAAATTTCCTCTTTATGTTACAACATTATAGTATTCCTGGCAGGTCTTATTACAAAAGTGATGGAAAGAATAAGAAAACACTCTAAATGAATTTGGTTAAATAATTTTTTTTAATAAATTTCCAAATTTTACCAACACCCCTTTCTCCTGCGCATGTGTAGTCGTACCAAAATAACAAAGTTAATCTGATGAAGCGAATCCCGTTACAATTTTCCTTTTTTTCATAAATTCACTAACACTGTTCTTGTTATATAAAATATAAATCAATATCTAAAATCCAAATATGATGAGAACGAAAAGAATATAAATTCAAACGTTCACAGCCTTAATTCAAAAATGGGCTCAATACCATAAGTAGTGCAATAAATATTTATTATAAATTGTTACATACGTACAAGACAATCACTAACTACAAAGATGCAGTTTTGTTTCGATGCGGATACGTCTCGTCGTGTGTCTTGTTCGCATGTAACAATTTATAATAAATAACTACCGTTATCTCATATATATATATATATATATATATATATATATATATATATATATATATATATATGTGTGTGTGTGTGTGTGTGTGTGTGTGTGTGTGTGTGTGTGTATTCATGTGCGTGTGTGTCATTCGACAGTACGATTTCGCTGTGCGACTAGACGACGAATGTCTTAAGACCGCATCGAACCCCAACCGATTTGGTGTCAGAGCTTCTATCACTAACCCATTCTCACTCAATATATTTATTTTATTCAATATTTGTCGTGTTCCGGTAGGAGTGTAGAAACTACACACATACATATATATATATATATATATATATATATATATATATATATATATATATATATATATATGTCAATTTTGTAGTGCGTAATCAATTTATGTAACGTAAATCATTCAAACGAAAAACAAATATTGAAGCTAATTATACGGCGAGAATCACTCTCACAAACAATATTTACTAATAAAATATAATCAACTTCGAATCTGTTAATGAATGGTGTGATCCTTGTTCATAAATTCCGGGTTTATCAGGTGTTATTTTTCCTACGAGCCGGGCTTTCAGCCGTACCAAACGGCCATCATCAGGTAGACAATTTAGTGTGTTTTTTACTAAGTTCCAAATAGTAATGCGACATCGAAAGGTAGTACGGTCCGAAAGAGTTTTTTTTAGCAATGAGATAATGTTAAATGTTAGAATAATTTTGGAGCGTGCGGGCGCAACGCTGTGGTTGAATTTTTTTTTTTTTAAATTTGAAAAATGTGCGTTCTTGTACTGGAGAAAAGTGGCATGAACTAAATTGTTCAATAATAAGAGTAAATGTCACAGTTTGATTACGCACTACAAAATTGACATTAAAATAACTTGATCCTAAGTGCGAAATTCCCGATACTAACTGTGACATTTACTCTTATTACTGAACAATTTAGTTCATGCCACTTTTCTCCAGTACAAGAACGCACATTTTTCAAATTTAAAAAAAAAAAATTCAACCACAGCGTTGCGCCCGCACGCTCCAAAATTATTCTAACATTTAACATTATCTCATTGCTAAAAAAAACTCTTTCGGACCGTACTACCTTTCGATGTCGCATTACTATTTGGAACTTAGTAAAAAACACACTAAATTGTCTACCTGATGATGGCCGTTTGGTACGGCTGAAAGCCCGGCTCGTAGGAAAAATAACACCTGATAAACCCGGAATTTATGAACAAGGATCACACCATTCATTAACAGATTCGAAGTTGATTATATTTTATTAGTAAATATTGTTTGTGAGAGTGATTCTCGCCGTATAATTAGCTTCAATATTTGTTTTTCGTTTGAATGATTTACGTTACATATATATATATATATATATATATCTGTGTCTCAGTGTGTCTGTGTGTATACTTATATATATATATATATATTCACGCTGAAAATAAAAAAATATAATTACAAATCAGAACATATAGTTATCTTCTCTGTCGATGTTCGCAGTATTGAATCATGAAAATATGAGTAATGCACCTGTGCACTAATGAGAGTTCCCTTGCAATCTTGTTCGTCATTACGGACGCAACATCATTTTCAAATAAACCTCTTCTATGGGTCAGATCAAAAAAAGTGTCCATAAATGATCGTTTTTTTTATATACTTATATTGTGCGTAGGTGTGTTTCCAAAAATTTAAAATGGCGAGACGAGTTCAAAATCCGGCTGATTCTGTTCCGTAATATCGCAATGATTCCATTATTCTAGACATGAGTCCTCTTTCCTTAGTAAGCTACGATACCAGCAATTACATTTTTTTAAATTACCAGCAATACATTTTTGAAGGAAAAAATATTATCAGCTATACATTTTTGAAGGATAAAAATACTGCTAGCAATAAATTTTTGAAAAAATATATTAGCATAAATACATTTTGGAAAAATTATTACCAACAATAAAAGTCTTGTCGGCATTAAATAACCCATTATGGTTGATATACCGCAAAACAAACCAAAACAAATACTTAATTTTATCATATTACATCTCTCTAGTGTTTTTAATTTTGCTATTTTAAAGCACAGCTGCGGGTAACATAATCTTGTAATATCAAATCTATCGTTATTCATATTACTTGAATTAGGTGAATCCTTAGTAGACGATAACCTCACGCTGACAGTGAATTCCATATTCTCCAAATTCATCGCAACTGAAGAAATTATCATTTTCGTTCTTTTAGCGATCAACTCCTGCAGTTTGTGAGCACAGCTAAATTTTGTGCCGAATTCAACTACAGGAACAAAAAAAAAGAAAAGATGGAGATTTCACTGCTCTTGAATTGCTACCGTTTCTACAGCAATACTGCCACAGCTACAGTGCAATGATCTCGAAAATTTACTGTTATTTTATTTAATGTATACGACAGTGTTAAAAATTTATCGCCACTATCTTTTTCCTAAAATCAGATGAAATGACCAGACATTAGAATGTTTGTGGAAAATCGCTTATTAATGTAATCAAGTAATCTGTAGCATATTATCGTAGATAGATAGATAGATAGATAGATAGATAGATAGATAGATAGATAGATGTTTGAACAAAATTAAGTCAAAAGTTTTCCTTCCTTCAGGAACTTTATCAATACAATTGTAGAAAATTAATTTTGGAAAATCTATTTATAAACACATACAAAAAACAAGGTTGATAAATTAAGGCTACTCGTGGAAATTTGAAACAGTAAGCACCCGAAGATAATCGGAAATTCCTGTGCGCGAAGCAAATAAATATTATGGAGAACGCTATTGATATAAATATATTTAATGTTGTTCAAACGAAATTTTATTAAAGTCATTGTTTTGTTTTAGTTACAAACAAGTGCTAAAGAGACCACAAACTTGAGGGTTACTGAGTGAAATTTTTATAACTGCCGTGAGAGGAAGATGACGAAATACATATTATGAGGACATGGAGAATAAATATATATTTTTAAATACTGAATTGGCTACTTCTCTCTTCAGATTTTTCAACAAATCTTTCGCTGCTTCTTGATTTCTAGCGTGTTGGAATTCCTCCTCTGTAGTTCCTATTTTGTAAGACATCAATGGAACTGTTTAACTCATTGAATTATCTCTCTATTCCTTATTTACCATTTTTAGACAAGTAATCGAGGCCCGAATCAAAGTCGAATTAGATAAGCATCTTAATTAACAAGCCCTCCTTTCAAACAAACAATGTGGCTCCCGTTACGCCAGGTCTACCACTTAACAGCTACAACTAATAATGTATGTCGAAACTCGGGCTGGGCTTCTAGATATATGAAATCCGTTCAACAGAGTTTGCCATTCTGGCCTTCTCTGCCATCTTATTTAAATTAAATTAGACCTCAACCGCCATATTCTATCTACCTGAATCCTGGTTCTTATTGGTATTTATCCATTTCTCCTGACTGAAGAATTCTTATGTTCTTTAACTTCCGATAACTTCAGTCATCTTAGTCCCATTAACGACATGTTTGGGGTGAAATTATTAGATACAATGAAGAGACCAATATTGTGTTTAACAGGGAATCATGACTCACAAATTGACATTTATGGAGAAGAATATGTTTGAATTTAACATTTTCCTTATAAAAAATTTGCATAATCTGTTAAAAACAAAACATCCTCGGAAATGCCTAATAGGATAACCGAAATATACATAATTTGTAGATATTTTTTCCTGTTTTGCTTTTCCTATTATTTGCACCATATACATATTGCAACTATAGCTGATTTTCCTGTGATTTTCTTGAATATTTTTGGAGACTGCTTGATTCGGGTATCTGTTTGTGTAAAAGTTTCATGAATATTTTTCCTATGTTTGTTTTTACGTTGTTCTCTTATACAGAATACAAAAATAACAGGTAAACTATCATGAAACCACCCCAAAATAGTTACTGCTGAATAAAAACGAATGTCATTCAAACGGTAATTGATTACAAAACAAAATACTATACCAAGGCACGTTAAAATCATCAGATGACGAAAAAAGAATATATATATAGGTGTAAGGGAAGGGCACTGGAAACAAAGATACTACTCACACAAAATATTTTTCAAAAATAGTAAATACGTGAACAGCATAATGCCTTTCAAGTATATCTGGGAAATTAAAAACAAAATCAAATTACACCAAAAATATCATGGAAAATAAGAGAATATCAGCCTACACCAATCAACCAAAAAACTTCAAACTCTTCCCGTTGAAAAAATAGCTACAATTAATTTCCCAGACCAAAATAAACTACGAAATAAACGATCAGTACACATCTCAAAATGAAGACACAAAAACAATTTTTTATTACGTCACTTAAAAATCGATAACTGAAAAGTATACATTAAAAAACAAAAAGCAAAAATGTAAATATATATAGTAAATAATAAACAAATTATAAACCACTCCTGCCAGCATAGCCATTAGAATATAATACCCACAAACTGTCCACAATGCATCACTGACCCGTATATATGAATATTCAAGAGAAAACAGAACTTATGCGGCATGACGATTGCGTTTACCATGAAACATTGTCGACTCTGAGTGTTGAATTTTATATTTACATGCTCTCTATCACTGATATGGAGCACCTTATCCCATAATTTTGCATCTCTTATATATATATATATATATATATATATATATATATATATATATATATATATATATATATATATATATGAAGAAATATAGTCTTAAAGTGTGCTATATTTATGGGATAAAGTGCTCAATATCAGAGATAGAGCGTGTGTAAATATAAAAGTGAACATAGAAGTCAACACTTCGAGGCGACATTTTGTTTCATGCTAGATGCAATCATTGGGCCAACGATATATATATATATATATATATATATATATATATATATATATATATATATATATATATATATATATATGTATTGCCTTTTATGTTTAAAGGCATAGAAATGACACCAAGCTGGCCGCTTAGTGTCTGGAAATGCACAGAGAGGTATGGCATGAGACCTTGTGCAAGTAGAACATGGTAAGGAAGGTTAAACCTGGTATATTTCGTGGTAACTGCTGGCGGTAGTGCCAGCAAGAGAAATTGGCCATTGCCACATGCCCTGACTAAGGTGTTTTACTAAATGAGAGAACTGAGATTATTTCAGTGTCCAAGCGTTTAAGTAGATGTTTTTAGGTACCTATGAACCCGGATGGGCGAAAAAAAAAAATCTTTCTCCCATCCTCTTGAGCTCATTTTCTTTAATTTTTTACATTCCTTTAACTTTCCTTTTTTATTTTTTCTCTGCCCACCCCCTGTTTAACAGAAATTTCGAAACGGCATGTTGCACTGCTTGATATTCGCGCCGGAACCTCTAATTCGAACAATTCAGCCTGTTACAGTGTCAATCAGTGACGGCGCAGAGGATTTTGAAAGATTTGGTTGAGTCAAACGCAGATTACGAATGTAGTGCAGCTCGGAAAACACACACCGATCTTTCTGAGAAGAAAACAATTCTAGAATGTGTTACTGATGGCCTCAAACTTAAAACAGATGTCCAAATCAAGTGCCTTGACAGATAGTGCTGCCCTGGTTCAAGAGGGTGGATGCTAAATAACAATATGTCTTTTGACATTACTCTGAAAACATGCCACACCAGCAGGAGACACCAGTCATTGCTGGAAGAAAATTTCTGCGACCACCTAACCACTTACGTTTGGCCACGTAACTCCCCAGACTGCAAGACGCTTGATTATAATGCGTATAGCGTAGGTGAGCGAAAGACCAGCAAAACTCCTTTTAACACCAAAAATAACTGAAGGCAAAGACTATGGCCAACAAGGAGACAGTCCAAGAGATTTGCAGGTTTTTAAGTCATCTGGAGGTCGTGGCTGAAGCTAATGACGATTTTATTAGATAAATTTACTCATTAGTATTTCAAAATATTTCTGTTTAATTTTGGTAAATATATCTCTTAAAAGGAAATGTCAGTGTTATTTTCATGTAATTTAGATGACAATTTATCTATCACACCCTGTATATATATATATATATATATATATATATATATATATATATATATATGCGCATGCGCGTGTATGTTTTTGAGTGCCTCTTTTAAAATATACCGTAACGTTCTTGGCCGCGTTATCAAGGTGTTGTTCATACCGAAATTCTGATGTTTGTCTTCAGATTTGATGTGGAGAAGTTTAAGTACAGTCATTTTCAGTGCAGTTTTTACATTTATGAAAATATTTATAAAGAGTGATTGGTCACTAACGGATACAGAGTGCTTATTGAAATGGGCCAGTTTTGACATCGGTGTCACTATGTATGGCCGCATTCACGTCTGAATCATTCGTTAAGTCTTATATCAGTAGTCCGTCAGTCGTTTGAACATATGCTACAGTCGGGCGGCTATACAATGTGGATGAAAGAGGAATCAAGCTTGGCTTTTTTTTCTTTTTTCAGGTACAATATATTAATGTTTTAATATTCATAATCATCAGTCCGTCTAGTTATTGATTTTGACTTCTTTCTTTTTAAATTTTATTTATTTCATTGTTATATTGTATCTTTTCAATTTTTCTCTATATTTAGCTATTTGAATTAAAGTTGTTCAGGGTATAGTTAGTGCATTTTATTTAGATTATGTAGACAGAATTTCCTTGTCGGTAGCGTTGTTGTAATTTTTAATTCAACTTATATTTAAAAATACACTTTGAACACGTTTATCTTGTGGAAAGTTAAGTCTTGACATTTTCTTCTTGTGTGTAAAATAGAATTTTCATATTTTCATGTCACCAGTGGATACCTCTTCATATCTCAATGGAATCATTTGGATATACGCACATTCTTGCTCATCTCAATAATATGTGTAATAAGAAGGAATAGGTGAAATGTGGAAGAAAGGAAATCTGCTCATTGATATTAATAATTACGTGCCCAATATTTGGTCACCTGTTGGTGCTTCTTATTTTCACATTCAAATTGAAGTCTTTAGTGTTGTCTAAGTTACGAATACGTGATAATTCATGCAGCGACAATAATATTGTTAGTACAGACCAGGCTTTGATATTCATATTACGAAATAATCTGTATAGGAAACGGGAATAAAGACTATCCCAGCGTGAAATGTGATTTGAACCTACCAAGGAACAGGGAATGAAAGACTAATAGAATTCAATTTGCATAATCTTCAAACATACACACACGCATACACACACACACATATATACACAGAACGCCCATACACACACACACACACATATATATATATATATATATATATATATATATATATATATATATATATATATATATATATATATATATTGTTTCGTAGCTTCTGATGACCAATCAGCGTAGAACTATATGGTAATTTAAAATAAAATGACAACATATTCTACTATAAGTGCAAACTAATTGTACAATAATGTTAAGATTAGTTCAAATTATAAATCAATATAAAAAATTCAATTTTAATTTAAATGTTAAATTTAAAATTAAAGTTTTGTTTATCTCATTTAATCACCAAAATTACTTCGACAACGAAGTACTATTTTTTTATGTGCTATTGTTGAAAGATAATGCATGTTGTTACCGTCTGGTCTTAAACGAGATTTTAGTGCTTACAATGTAAAATGTTTTAATACTCAGGTTTTCAATTGTAGAAATATTACTGAAATAAAAAAGGGAACTACCTAAGCAATTATTTCGTAGTGGTCAATCATTGAAATTCCTAGAGTTATATCTTCTGGTATTAGAATTATTATCATTTACTGCACCAATCCTACACGTCTTGCTTTTTGAATTTTTATATTTGTTGAAGCCTTATCGTTATTTCTGAAAAATCTTGAAATAATATTAAATTTGTTGCTAGGTTAACTTCAGAATTTGACATTTTAAATTTTTAGTTTTAAATTAAACATAACATTTAATTTTTATAAAGATTTCTAATTCAATTTTATCTTAACTTTATTGAACTAATAGATTGTCAGTATAGTAGAGAAGATTTTCATGTTATTTTAAATTGGTATATACTTATATTCTGATTGTTCATCAAATGTTACGTAACGTGAAGGGTTTTGGTTGGCTTTTGAACTCCTAAAACCGTTTATTGTACATTCAACATCATCTCCTTACAAGACACCACAAATTTTCTAGGGATTTTATAACATGCATATGTTATAAATTTTAAGAAATATTACTAGCTCAACTCGGTATTGGGCATACGCTTAAGAATAGTGTTTTTGGTTAATGGAATTTTTAAAAATATATATCTACCCTGTACTTACTTACATATATATATATATATATGTGTGTGTGTGTGTGTGTATATATACATACATACATATAGATAGATAGATAGATAGATAGATAGATCCAAATGTAAAAGAACGAAGAGTAAGATTTCAGCGTTCAAAACATTAATTTAAAACAGGAATAAATATAAAAGTAGAGCAATAAATGTTTATTTATTATACACCGTTACCTTAGAAAATGTACATGTTCTAATGTAACCGTGCATATATATATATATATATATATATATATATATATATATATATATATATATTACAAAGAGTCAATCGTACCTTGTATCAATCAGCAATATGAATGCGATTATTGGCGAAATCATTTCGCTAGTAGACATAAATATAAGCATTATACTACTGATAATACTCTGAATGATAATTTACTCATAAATAAAACTCTTTGTAATGCAAATATATGCTGTCTATTTTATTATGTTCATATATATATATATGTGTGTGTGAGTGTGTGTGTGTGTGTGTTTTTGTGATGTTCAGTGATATTCTATACGTTTATTCATTTATACGTAATAGCGTTATATACGACTAAGATAGAAGGGCTTCCAATGTGTATGAAGTAAAATGACAATTATCTCAAGATATTAGAAATTTATTAGATTTTTATGGGAGGAATTGAAAGAAAAGAACGAGGACGATACCTGAAATTGAAGCCTATAATTTTGAACAAATAATATAATTAATATTTATAACTGTACAATCTATAGAGTGGGTTATTTAATAATTTTGTTACCAGCATGCTTGTTATCCAATATAGAAAATTGATGTCGACGCATTACAAAATCTTCATCGAAGAGATGACAACGATATTTGACAATAAAATAGTAAAGTCAAACATTTAACCTTCGAAAGCTAAATTCCCATAAATGAATCTAACAGACGTGACTGCATTTCAGACTCCACCTTCCGACTTCTCATTCTTAGCAGATACCCATTACATCACCACGCACGCAATACTCCTAATACTGCTACTGCTACTGCTACTACTACTACTACTACTACTACTAATAATAATAATAATAATAATAATAATAATTAATTGGAAAACAATTTTGACATGAAAGCCGTAAATTTTAGGAGATGTTGAAATATAAAGAGAAACTTGTTAAGTTTGCATCTTGTTTCCGATTCTATTCTTTGTGGTAACCATGCCGCTCACTGGGATACTGAACGAGATGAAATATGAATATTCCTTAGGCAAAAGAAGATGAAATATGTACAATCATTTGTATTTGAACGACGTAAATTTGTACGGAAAAGAGATGAAAGATATTGACACAAATGGGCAAGTGATTTTATTGAAGGAATTGTATTGGAGGTTGATATAGAGAAATGCGCAGTGGTTTAGATTAAAAGAAGAAAAATGATACACTCCGTATGTATTGCGGTACGTGAGGAAAAGAAAAGAAAATCACTGGAGGATGTAGATGGTTATGCATACCTAGGAACCTATACAGTATGACAAATCAATTATGTAGAAATTAAAGGAAAAAGCAGCAAAAATATTATGGCCGGTCAAAGAATTATTAGGATCCACTTTAAAGGCTTGAAATGCCGTTTCGTCAGTAAAATCCTGTGTAGTTTCATTTATCTATCATGTGGTCGGTGTCATTCATTCTAATATAATCTGCAAAACGAAGACAGGAAAAAAGGTATGTCATAACTATATGCAGATGCAAGCATTGTCAGGTAAACGTGGACAGAACTTATTGGAAGCAAAGAGAAGGTGAATATACCCGGTTTTGTGCTGGGTAAATTGTATGGTTTGAGGAAGTGTTACGTGAGGTAAATTGTATGGCTTGTTACGTGAGGTAAATTGTATGGCTTGTTACGTGAGGTAAATTGTATGGCTTGTTACGTGAGGTAAAATGTAAGAATTAATTGATGGAAAACGAAAGACTGATAAAATATGTGAATTTTTCATTAAAATGAAAACTGATTTTGGTTGCGAATGAAACAAAGCGAAGTGAAGAAACAGTTGCGATGATGTGAAATCTTATAAGAAAAGGTTATTTTAAGAAATAATCTGAGTGATTTATAATAGTAGCACAAGCTCAGTTATTGTGGATAAACAAGGAAATGTTTAATGATGACAAGATCAGAATATCAGTTTTATGCAGAATGTGTGCGGACAGAAGAGGAACTGTCATATTGTATCAAAATCTAAATGAATCACTATCAATCAGTAAAAGTAAAATGAAAAAAAAAACGCTGTAAGTTTTCGCTGTAAGCTATGTAGAAAGTAGAGGTTTGAAAGTAAAGCCATGTGTTATTGATATATGATAACAGACGGGAAGAAAATCTTGAAAAATATAAAAGTGAAAACCATGTAGGATATTCCGAGAAAGAATGCGAAAACATTAGTGTTTAATAAACAAAATATAGTTCTGCGAAAGAAACAGATATTTGTTTCTTGATAGATATCTCCTTTCCATTTTATAGAAATTGAAAGCACAGGAATGAATATCGAAAACTACACTGATTTAAATTGAAATGCTGAAATGTTCGGAAAGTTTAACAATAGAGTTAATTATAGGAACAAGGACCATTTAGCATTGGATTGTTTTAAAAATGTGCGGGGAAAATGCAGATACTGAATTGTGATTGAAAAAGTGAGCAATTAAATAAAAACAAATTTTACTTTATTCGGACTATTGTCATCATCTTTGTCGCCATATTTATTATAACGTTTCGAACGTTGTACGCTCCAGCCTTCTTCAGGTAGTTGGAATGTCGAGCTGAACCCTTTATTTCGCTGACTGGAGTAGACTGTTCTAGTTTCACGGGGCATGTTTAATGGACACATGGCACAGTGGATAAAGGCGTTGGTAAAATCCAGTGACTGGACACATAGAGTGAGAGTTCACTACCCGTTTAAGGCAGTGGAGAACTTTGAAAGATGAATTAAAAGGAGATAACTGACATCCATTAAACCTGGCACATGGAACTAGAACAGTCTACCCCAGTGACCGAAATAATGGTTCAGTTCGACATTCCAAACACCTGAAGAAGGCCGGAGCGTACAACGGCCGAAACGTTGTAATAAATATGGCGACGAAGATGAGGACAAT
>OZ038489.1:110619414-110626914 GCA_964036315.1 Acanthosepion esculentum | reverse complement strand
TAAGTAACGTAGTATATTATCTTTTATTAATGTTTTTTTTGTTTGTTTTTTTTTTTTTTTATTATTATTTTTATTTGTATAACAGTTATAACTTTCGTCCGTTCTTTTGTTTTGATTTTGTTTCGTATATTCTAACAGGTGTGGTTTTATGATTTGTTTGGAGTAATTTATTTTGCTTATTTTATTGTTGTTTGTTTATATATTTATTTATTTTTCTATTTTAAGTTACGTAGTAAAAATTTGTTTTCATGTCTACATTTTGAGATTAGCTCGGATCTTTTATTTAATAATTTATTTTCATCTGGGAAGGTAATGATAGCTATTTTTTCCTCCAAGCAAAGTTTGCAGGTTTTTGATAGGTTGTTGTAGGCTGATGATTTTTTCCTTATTTTCCAAGATATTTTTGGTGTGGTGTGTGTTTTGTTTTTTATTTCCCAGATATACTTAGAAAGCATTGTGCTGTTCGCATATTTACTATTTGTGAAAGACATTTTGTGTACATAATTTCTTTGTTTCCTGCAACAAACAAAAAAAAGACTGATAAAACTAGAAAAGCAATAATTAAAATTTTCAAAAATAACGGATTCGAGATAGATATAAAAACTAACCTAAACGAAGTAGATTTTCTAGATGTCACCTTCAACCTAAGAAAAGGCACACACAAACCATACAGAAAACCGAATGATAAACCACAGTACATACATATATACTCCAACCACCCGCCTTCTATAATCAAACAGATACCTAAATCGATTAACCGCAGGCTTTCCGACAATTCTTCCGATGAATCTATATTTAACAAGGCCAAGAAAGACTACGAAACAGCCCTAAAAGATAGCGGATTCCCAGCAACACTCACATACTCACAACAGAACACAAAAAAGACCAACAGAAAAAGAAATATCATATGGTTCAACCCACCGTACAGCAAAAACGTAAAAACAAACATAGGAAAAATATTCTTCAAGCTTTTACACAAACACTTCCCGGAATCAAGCACCCTACACAAAATATTCAACAAAAACACAGTAAAAATCAGCTACAGTTGCACCGAGAACATGGCACAAATAATAAAAAAGCACAACAGAAAAATTATTAACAAACCACACGAACAAATTAAACCCACGTGCAACTGCAGAATAAAAAACGAATGTCCCTTAAACGGTAATTGTTTACAAAACAACGTAATCTACCAAGCCACGACAAAATCAGCAGATAATGAAGAAAAAGTATATATAGGAGTAACCGAAGGACCATGGAAACAAAGAAATTATGTACACAAAATGTCTTTCACAAATAGTAAATATGCGAACAGCACAATGCTTTCTAAGTATATCTGGGAAATAAAAAACAAAACACACACCACACCAAAAATATCTTGGAAAATAAGGAAAAAATCATCAGCCTACAACAACCTATCAAAAACCTGCAAACTTTGCTTGGAGGAAAAAATAGCTATCATTACCTTCCCAGATGAAAATAAATTATTAAATAAAAGATCCGAGCTAATCTCAAAATGTAGACATGAAAACAAATTTTTACTACGTAACTTAAAATAGAAAAATAAATAAATATATAAACAAACAACAATAAAATAAGCAAAATAAATTACTCCAAACAAATCATAAAACCACACCTGTTAGAATATACGAAACAAAATCAAAACAAAAGAACGGACGAAAGTTATAACTGTTATACAAATAAAAATAATAATAAAAAAAAAAAAAAACAAACAAAAAAAACATTAATAAAAGATAATATACTACGTTACTTAAAAACCGAAAGCCAAAAAGATATAGTGTAACAAATAAATAACAACAAGTATAATAAATCGATCTAAATACATCCAAATATATAAATAAACTAACAACCGATTACGATAAACTAGCCGGTTAAAAAACAAAATAAAACAAAAACAAATAAAGATAACCAACCTAAATAGATAAATTAAAAACTGTTCCCACCTAAATAATAGTCAGAAAAAACCACAAATTCAACAAACAGATTTAATCAATGACAAATAAACAAATATATAAGATAAAAAATAAAAATGAAAATAAATAAAAACAAGCAAAACAATTTGACCCAAATAAATAAGCGAACAAGCGATTTCCGGTAATGACGGCCATTATAGACTACCAACAATAAGCTATATAAACAAATTTTTACTACGTTAACCAAAAACACCGATCAAAATAAAAGAATAAATAAATAAATATATAAGATAAAAAATAAAAATAAAAATAAAAAAACAAACAAAAAACAAGCAAAACAATTTGACATAAATAAATAAACAAATAAGCCACTTCCGGTAAAAGTAACCGCCAAAATAGACTACCCATAATGCACCACTGACCCTTATATAAATAGCCGAGAAAAATAACAGCACTAGTCGCCTGACGATTGCACTAGCATGAAACAGACTGTCGCCTCTAAGTGCTGACTTCCATGTCCACTTTTATATATATATATATATATATATTTCTGTAACCCCTTGCGTGCTAGTGGCTTCCTGCCTTGCTTCGGGTGAAATGCTTTAAAAAAGTTTGACTTACCGTGGTAAATACAATAATAAAGAGAGAAAGATAAATTATACAACGTCTTCAATCATGAAAACGTCAGCAGAATATGTAACACAATGTTAAGCTTCAGTGAGTGAATTTATGCATAGAAAACAGTAGCAACAACATTCATCAGCAGGAAGTTTAGGTTCAAATTTCCAAGTTCTCCATACAGAGTTGTCCCAAGGGGAAATCATCTCGTGTCGTATACCGTTGTCTCAAATTAAATGTGACTTCAATCCCTGGAACAGTCAGTGTATATGGACTCGGTAGAAATGGTGTGAGAAAAATTGTAATATATAAAATTAAAATAATTTAGAATGTAGAAAACCATTCCCTGTAGTTTGTTGACGAATGACGAAAAGTGCAACGGTGTAAAATGTAACAACAAAAATAAGGATAATATTTCACTTATAAATAGTGTTAATAAATAATTTATCGTCTTATACCCGCTTCTTAGGTAATTATTACATAGTTATCACTAAATATCTCACATTTCTGTGTATTGTCAGCGTAATACAGATGTATATATTATCCATGTTTCTAGTCAACTTAGCAGGTTTGATGTTTGAATTCTATCTCAAATGTGATGCTCTTAATTATCCGAGATAAAACCTATCGTTTATCAAACATATGCCTCAAGTAACTTCGCCTATCCATTTATTTAAATATAATTATCAATATAAATCTAGTCAAATGTGATGCAAATAATATAGTCCTAGATTTCTAAATTAATCTAAACTTACATGACAACCAGTTTAGAAGAAAAAAAATAATTAAAAACTGGAGATAAGGAAAAGTTACATTACAATGGAAGCATGGCAGTTCAAAAATAATGTTGAGAAGGAATCTCTAGAAAGACATTATTGCCTTCATTCTAAATATGCATGATATTTAGAAGAATATAGGAAGATATTTTACAGAGAGTAAGGATAATAAATGTTAATATTAGAAATGTTACATTCTAAATCTTCATTTATTTCCCCCTAAATCTAGCATGGCTATACGAAAACATCATTTAGTAATTATCTAATACGAATGCCTTGGGCCTTGAATTTGGCGAACATTTTACACAATTCTGACTTTCTGTAATATACATACTTTCTTCACAATAGAGAAGGAATACTTTCCAATGTAACTAGTGCAATATTTTGCATTTAATTCAGATATACGATTGGATTGGATCAGGTGTTTTCATATTAAAATGAAAATCATGTAGGATGTCATTCGTAGTTAGTCGGTATAGTATATAAATGTAATCATGTCACCAGCGGAATTTTAAGTAGAAGCCACACGAATATAATTGATGTTCCTATTTATAAATTATTCCCAATAGGCGATGTGTCTATTTCTACGAAGAAAGTACCTGGAAAGATTTCACGTGAGACAAGATATTTTATGAGTTACTAGGTGATATTTGACAAAATAAAATGTGCCGTTTCCGTTTAGCTGGTAGGTTTATTTTATAATCACTTATGTATCTTAACAGCCACAGGAGGAGAATCTGGAATTAGTATTAAGGAAAGAATTGATAAAATTAGCAATAATTAAGACGATTCCGCAAATGAGGTCTTTAAGATGCTAAAAATACATGAAATAAATTCCATGTATGGATATTGTTAAAATATATTGGTTCATTATTCTCAATAATATATAATGTGACTTTTTTCCCAAGGATTTTAATATTTATTTTAAAATTGGCTTCTTTTTTTATTTATTGCCCAACTCGTACGGTTCAAGTCCTACTAGATAGATTTGATTTTGATTTTGATTTTCAATAGTAAGTTACACCAAATAAAATATTTGAAAGTGAAGATAATAAGAAAGAAGGATTATTATGGTCGGTGAAATGATGATAAATGATCATTGACGCATAGAAGTCAAGAGCGAAATGTTCAGGTAAACAACGATTCGGGAGACTGATCGACAAGTAAAGGGTTGATATGTACAGGTATTATGAATCAGTAGAAAAGACTTTTATGGGTACAAAAGGTTAAGAACTGATCGGTGACAAGTGGCAAATGTATTGTGGACAGATGAGTTCAAATTGAACTTTTAGTGATAAATATATGTGATAAGAAATCCAGGAGAAAGAATGAAAGAAGAATGTGCGGTTCCAAAAGCTCACTATGCTGGTGGGTCTATTATGGTTTGACTGTAATTTGGGAGTGAGAAGCCTGATCGGATTCAAGTTAAGCGAATACTGACAAGAGAACAATATCATTCCAATTTGCAAAGACATGCTATACCATCTAGTTTAAGCATAATTAGAAAAATCACATTTTATTCTAAATTATGTCAAAATTACCTCGTGTCAAGAAAAGGAACTGTGTTTCGTTTAAACTATGACATGTACGCCTTAATCTCCTGGCTTTTCTCTCATTGAATAATTATGTGTTGGAATAGCATTTCGAAGAGAATACAAAAAGAGTTTAAGAGAATTGTAAGAGTTCTAGAAGAATCTTTGGGAATATCTTCCATCTATTTTTTTCCAAAAGACCGTGGAACGAATGAAAATAATTTTTAAATCAGGTGATTATATTCACGAAAATAAAATATTCTGCTGTTTTATGAAAAATGTTTATAGTTAACTGCTTATTATTTGACAAAATAAATCAAAATACACTGTTGTTAAAATACAAAGATACCTCTTTTTTAATATTTTTCTTAACAAATGGAGTGTGGTCACATAATTCCACCAGCAGTATAAATATATATATATATATATATATATATATATATATATATATATATATATATACATATATGCTTGTGAGTTTTAAGTTGGTTTGTGTTCAGAATTATTCTTTTAAATTCGTCTGCAAACATTATATTCTTAGTTTCAATGTCTACTATTTAAGAGATTAACATACACAACAAAAATATCGTATCAAATGTGATAATAAACTAAATAAGATCAATGGATCCATTATTAATCGTGCCTCTGAATTATTCCATTACATACAAACATACATACATACACACACATATATATATATATAAATATATATATATATATATACATACATATACAAATATATATATATAAATATATACACATATATATATAAATATATACACATATATATATATAAATATGCATATATATATATAAATATATACACATATATATATAAATATATATATATATATATAAATATATATATATATATATAAATATGTACATATATATATAAATAAATATGTACACATATATATAAATAAATATGTACACATATATATAAATAAATATGTACACATATATATAAATAAATACGTACACATGTATATATAAATATATACACATATATATACACATATAATATATATAAATATATACACATATAATATATATAAACATATACACATATAATATATATAAATATATACACATATAATATATATAAATATATACACATATAATATATATAAATATATACACATATAATATATATAAATATATACACATATAATATATATAAATATATACACACATATAATATATATAAATATATACACACATATAATATATATAAATATATACACACATATAATATATATAAATATATACACACATATAATATATATAAATATATACACACATATTTATATCAATATATACACACATATATATATCAATATATACACATATATATATCAATATATACACATATATATATCAATATATACACACATATATATATATAAATATATACACACATACCGCTGATCTGAGATGGAACAAATACATCGAGTCAATTGCATCATCCACCGCTAGAAAAGTTGGTTCCCTGTGCCGAGCCAGGAAATTCTTCTCCCCTGAATCGATCCTCCAGGTCTATAAGTCTACCATTCGACCTTGCATGGAGTATTGCTGCCATTTATGGTCTGGGGCCCCTGCGTGTTGCCTCGGGGTTCTTGATAAGATCCAGAGACGAATATGCAATGTGATTGGCCCTGATCTGTCATCTCGTCTGCAGTCGCTCTCTCACAGACGCAATGTTGCATCACTCTGCCTTTTCTACAAGTACTTCCACGGTAATTGCTCTGAGGAGTTGCTTTCACTTGTCCCTAAGCCTCGTGAATTCAAGCGTCCTACGAGGCTGGCATCCCGTTCCCACCCCTTCACCGTTGAAACTGTTAGGTGTAGACGTCTTTTCTACTCCAATAGCTTCATGTCACGCACATCTCGCCTATGGAACTACCATCCCTATTACTGTTTCCCTGACAAATACAATCTCCAACGGTTTAAGTGTAGCGTCAATCGTCATCTCCAGTTGCCTTGATCTATCCACTTCCTGACATCTTCCATTCCTATCTGCTCTCGCTCTATATGTCCCGTAACCTCCCCACCTCGATCGGCCCTCCGTCCTTCTCTTTCTCCACATCCCTTCCTTTACCACTCCTATCTGCTCTTTCTCCAACCCTTCTGTAACCCCTTGCGTGATAGTGGCCACCGGCCTTGCTCGGGGTGATACGCTTAAAAAAAAAAAAATATATATATATAAATATATACACATATATATATATAAATATATACACACATATATATACACATATATATACACACATATATATCTATATATATACACATATATATACACACATATATATCTATATATATATAAATATATACACACATATATATATACACATATATATACACACATATATATCTATATATATATAAATATATACACACATATATATATATATATAAATATATACACACATATATATATAAATATATACACATATATATATATAAATATATACACATATATATATATAAATATATACACATATATATATATATATAAATATATACACATATATATATATATAAATATATACACACATATATATATATATAAATATATACACATATATATATAAATATATACACATATATATATAAATATATACACATATATATATA
>OZ038489.1:110489414-110616914 GCA_964036315.1 Acanthosepion esculentum | reverse complement strand
ATATATAAATATATACATATATATACATATATATATATAAATATATACAAATATATACATATATATATATAAATATATACAAATATATACATATATATATAAATATATACAAATATATACATATATAAATATGTACATATAAATATATACATATATATATACATATATATATACATATATATACATATATATATAAATATATACATATAAATATATAAATACATAAGATAATAACTGGAAGTGAAAACTCGTGAAACTATAATAATTTATCTTTACCAAATTTAGTTGACGATGTATTTATTGACAGATTTATTGAAATTTCATTTAATATGCAATTACTGTTTTTGCTTAATTTGTTAGTCAACATTACCTTTTTATCTTTTAAACATTTTCCAGATTAATTACTTGATTTTAAATTCACTTCGAGGATTTTCCTTCTCACAAAATTAAATGTATTTCTCTTCGAAAAATGCAATGTGGAAATATTTTAATATTTGAATAAAAAATAATTTTCTTCTCATCTTCTCTACTTAATGAGCGGACATACCAAAATATCTGTCACATATTTAGCAGGTGTTTTAGAAATGAGAATCTATGTTTATAAATTTGTAAACACACATTATCTTTTTCTGTATAAAACCATTACCAAAAGAAAATACTTGTCTTTAATCGTCAGGTTCCAGAGAATTGCAAAACCATAACTTGATTATGTCTTTTAAGCTATGGTATATGCTAATTTATAGGGATTACAATAAATACTATTTGATTGACTATCCGCACCTATAGATCCATGAGTTAAATTTTAAAATTAACAATATAAATTTGATTCCCCTAGAGAAAATTATATGCTAGTTAATAATAATTATTTTAATTCAGATGCCTAATCTTGCAACTCGATGTAACTATCGATCCACTTTCACAAGTGCTACTGTTTATTTTTGTTTAATTTGAAAGAAAGTCTCTTTCTGCTTTCTATTAAAAAAATACGTTATTTATATGAATTTCTTGTTGTACATGAAAAGTGTATTTCTTTAGATTTCCATATCTTGGACTACTTTGATATTATTTTTTATCCATCAAACAGAAAGAATACAGGCTAGTACACATTGAAAACCTTATACTCATAAGAAAATATTGTTATTCTTTTTAATGAGCGTACTTTGATACGTTATATAAGCCTTTAAGAAAGCCTGTATTCAGACCTTCGATGTTTATTACTAAAACAGTGATCAAATTAAGCTGGGGAATCGCTTAAATGCGGATTAATATTTCCTTGTTTGCATATATATTGCCAGAAATTAAAATTAGTAATGATTCTATTCTGGGTCTATCAAATCATTGGCGAATTTCTCCGAAGATGTGAATGATATGACAGTATTACATGAGAAGAAACATATAATAACTTGCAGATAACAAATTGGGTAAAAATAACGAATGTAGTAAACCTTCTAATCGAAGCTACCTAATTATTCTCGCCATTTTAATTTTAACATCATCGATAACGTTCTCCATAAAATATATTTACTGGTCCACGTCTTTGAGAACAGAATATAGTTTTATATTCTGTTATACCATTCTACAAGTTAACAAATCAATGTGGCGTGCTGTAAGAAAATTTCGCCCACTTTCTAATAATTCTTAATATGAAAACTCCTTTCTATTCTTTCAGATGAAGAGAACAATTTGATTTCCTTTGTAGATACCGTTTACGTTGAGGTATTGACAAATTTAATTCATCTTCCGGGAACGATCCTTTGGTAGGAGATATGTCGGCTTCCTCTACCTCAGTTACAAATATGTCTGCTTGTGCTCTGAAGTTTAATACAAAGAGATGGAGGAGATGAAGAAACTGACCGCAACAGATGTCGCAGTGTGCTCTGGAAACAACTCAGACTGCGGTAAGTTATACTTCAGAACTTAACCGAGAAAAAGAAAGCAGACCGGAAAGTTACACCTTTGTAGATAAACCCATGACTAGCCAGAGTCGACGCTGTTATAGAGCATTGACACGAGTTTACACCAGGGCGCATCACCCATAGTCGACATCGACTGACGGAGATCTATTACTAATTCATTTATTTATTAGTTTCTTTGCATTAATTTTTCGTAATAAACATATTTAATATGGCTTGTGATTAACTTATCTAAACATGATCTATTCTCTGTATTCCACCAAAAAGAGAACAGAAAAGCTTTCATGAGTCATTTTAAGCGGAGGCGGGTTGGATGCAGTAAAGGCATAATGACCAATTCTACATTATTATAATTAATACTCAGTGTTCAACCTCTTCTTCATGTCCTTTACGTATGGCTATTCTAAGCTTAGTAATGTACAACAGTTTGAAATGTATTAGATATCAGCAAGGATAAACTATATTTTCATTGAAACATTTATTTAAATAGGCATATAAATATTATTAGCTAGTTCTATTCCAGTTCCTTTCATGCGAATGCAAATCCAAATGTTACTTGTCAAGAGTTGCAGGATGATTTTCTTTCATCAGGAATCTGTATCACTAAACGGACAATAAGCACTGAAATTCATAGGAACAATCTAAAGTCACACTCTCCCTCGGAGAACTCCACTGCTATTGAAAACACTCAGAGAAGCCTTGTTGAAATTCGCTCGTAGACATAAGGATAAGGAAAAATCATATTCGGAAAGAGAAGAAATCGTGTATGGAGGATCGATGGCGATGCCTCCAAACAAAAGAACACAGTTCCAGCAGTGAACTTTGGTGATGGCAGCATCATTGTTTTGGATATTTTTCTGCAAAAAGGACTGGTAACATATCAGTAACAGATGGTAGAATGAATGCCGCAGCATATCCAAATATTGTGGAAGCAAATTTACTTATTTCATCTTAACATTTTGAACGTCCTCTTGATTGGATCTTCCAACAAGATGATGATCCTAAAAATTCTGAAAATAATGCAAATATCCTGAAATGGCCAAGTCAGTCCCCAGATTTATACCAAATCGAGAATCTGTGGTGTTATTTGAAAATTCAAATCCAGTTGAGAGCTACCAAAAATATCCGGGATCTGAAGAACATACAGGAAGAAAAATGGAAGTAAATACCAAGCCAAATTGGCTAATAATTAGATGAGAACTACAAGAAGAGTTTGGTTGCTGTAGATGTAAATATTGGGTACGCTACAAAGTAGTAAATGAAGGTTATATATTCTTTTTTGTGTTGTACAAATACTTTTATTTACCCATTAAGATGGAAAAATGGGATTTAGTTCTATTAAATTATTTTTCTGTTTTATTTGCATAATTATTTATTATGCATCTGTGTACAGTTTATTGTATGAAAAGTATGCTTAGTCGTTAGTTGGAAATGCAATAAATTAAACATTTCTATGTGTACGAATATTTATTTCCTCCAGTGTATTTTTCCAATGAAAAACATCGAACTCCAAAACGTTAGAACGAATATGATGTCGTTTCTTCGTTTCCTTTTCCGCTCTCAATAATTGTGACCCTTAATAGAACATCTTAGTAACAAATAAGCGTACTTCGATAACGTATATATTCCGTCTAATGTTAGATCTTAGATGTCTAGCCTCCTGTATGACATCTGCTAGATTCATTGCATAGATTTCCATTCCCATTTATTTGGTGAATAGGTTCTTTTCTGAACAGTAGAAATTAGTCCATCATATTCAGAACATAAGTGTTAAACAAGTGTATGATGTCTGCCTACATGTGTTTCAAAATTGCTATTTGCGTAAATTTATAATGGACACGTGGCCGAGTCTTTAGAACGTTCATTTTCCAAACTTGAGACCGGGGTTCGATTTTCAAGGAAGGTGACATATTGATGTTATCGACCTTAGGATACGTGCCTGAAAATCATATCACGGGTTGAGCCAAGCCTTGCGATTGAAATCGGTTTTACGAAATTTTTGGGGCGCGCAGATGGTCGTGCTAGCACGCAGTCGCAATCATCGAGACCGAGTGTACTGGCCTTGTTCAGAACATTCATCATACCAGATAATGTGCTTACACCCAGAAACTGTGACTATGATCCGCTCATCATACTTGCACAGGTGTGCTCTGTGGGCTTTGAACAAGCACATATCTGCCTCAACAGGCGTCTGCAAAAGAGATTTGCCGGCTATCCTACTAGATAGGCATAATCGGATACGAGTGGCGAGCCATTACTTCCGTAGACTTATAGGCGAGTTTATAGAATATTTTTTGTTTATATTTCACATCAAAAGAAATAGATCAAACATTAAACAGATATGAAGCAAACGTATACCGAATATAAATATTTTGTGTCTGCCAGTGTTAATGAAGAGAAATGATGCGAAATCACGCGGGAAATGATGAGATAAGTAATAACGAGAAGTGGGAGAATGACGACCGCCTTACACGGCTTTCCGTTTTATTAGATTTATCTGTCTTAATCATGAGAACATAAAAGCGTAAGAAGAAGGCCATGAAAAATACAGATGAGTTCAGATGATATGAAGATTTCAGTTATTAACAAAAAAAAATATCTCACCTGATTTAACAGGGTTTTTGCAACTTGATTATTCCTGGTTAGATTACTTAAGAGCATCGTTAATCATATCTAAAAAAAAATTCCAAAGCAATATTTAGAACATCATATCGTAACAAACATCAGTTTTAAACTTTCACTCAGACATCTTCCCCAGAACTGTTGCATTGTGGACCAGACTACGGATAGAATGCTTCCTCCATTACTATAATCTTAACCATTTCAGTTTAGTGTCACGTTTTTGTATCTGAACTCAGTATCCACATATACTCCACTGACTCATTTCTTGTACGCAATTATAACAACCTTATTTAGTAATCTTTTAACTTGAGTTGCCTTGCTTTAGTTGAGCAAAAAATAATTAACATTAAGAATATTGTATGGAGATTGACGTGGCTCTGGATATATTAAGAAAATGCATAGATAGATAGATCAATGTGGAAACTAACCTTAGTTTCTCTCGTTTACCACATTTGCACGGGTTCTCCGAGCTCACGTGCACAGAAAGCTCGTCTATTATTTTTGTCCTGCCCGTCATAAACTTTCGATTTTATCAAGGATATCTAGATAGACAGCAGGAACACCGGGCCAGATGTATCAGAAAGAGCCTAAGATCCTGGAGTAATTGTAGAATTATAACTATGTAAGATATAATCTGGAGAAAAAAACTCTCCAGCACGACACAGTGACCACAAACACCGTATCAGCTGAGATTGCAATGGATTCAATACTGTCTTTCCAGTTCAGGTCAGCCGGGATAGTTAGCCCAAGAAGATAGAGAGAACCACTCACCTGGAGGTGAGCATCAACCAAGCTGATGCAGAGGAATCTGACTTGAAAAGGCTTGCTAATACACGAAAGTGAGACAAGATGTCATTAAAAGGGTTTCCCACTTTTTTTCATATCCTATATTCTAACACGCATCCAGTTTCTTACAACATTTCATGTTTATTGGAAGAACTTCTATTACCATGATGCGGGATGATTAATAATAAAAGTGTTGGGAAGAAAGACAAATGAATAAGGAAACTAAATGAAATCTGGTAGATTACATGCCCAGACAAGTTCGAAAAATTTCTAACATTTTAACAGACTCAGAGATTAACGTTCTACACTGTCCTTGTTTGTTTTTAATGGTTTGAACGATAGTGTTCAAGAAAATCAATTAACTGGGTGTCCAATAAAAAGCGCCACATTTATTAACACTGTTTTATCTTTCAGGAATAATTGAGCCTGTATAACCTTGAATAAATATCTTGAATATTCATGAACTTGGATAAGTATTCGACTCTTGTCTAATTACTTAACTCCGATTGGTTATTTTATGATTGATTAATTGTTGCTCCATCACGCGACTTTTCATTGAAAGGTTATTTGCAGACAAATTTCGTCTTTCGTTCTACCACTCTCGTATGCCTAAATAACTCAGTGATTTTTGAGCGTCGTTCTTTTCAAAGATGTTGTCTCACGTCTTTCGGATCTCACCACTTTTTACTGGGTACACGGTACTACAGAATATGCAAATCTGAAAAAAAAAGGACACTCCTACATTATCATAAATAAAAAGAAATTTAACAGATGATCATACTTAATCTGAATACTTTAAGGTATTTTCATTGTATTAGGTTGGTGCAAAAATAATGTAGTTTTCTCACATGAAGTTGAACGTCAAAAAACGACATTATTTTTGCACCAACCTAATATTTCACATGATAAGCACAATTTTCCATTTGTAAATATATATTAAAAATGCTGATGTATTGGCATTATTTTAACCACGAAAACTAAACTGATGAATAGAGATTTACAGTCTCAATCGGTTTAGATATTGCTGCTGCCATTTATCTAACAAGTAGTCTCTTCTTACAAGCTAGAGCTGCTAGGATCACACCAAAAAATTTTGAATTCTTATATGTCCTTCTTTGTCATTCTGCTAGACTGATTACAAAACAAAGCAAGATAGCCAAATTTCCCCTATTAAAACTTCTTGTTGGTGAATAAAAGACAGAAGATTGATTTAGAAAACTTCCAATTGTGTTTGTGTCAACGCAATGAACTGGGCTGGAATTTGAACTCAGCACACCAATGCCATTATCCCAACAGATAACCTTTACGGTACGCACATATCCTTTATAAATATAAAACATACTTGTTATTTCTTTGTTTTTAATACAATCATATTCAGATAGTGATCATTATTTGTATGAAGAGATATGAATAAAAAAAAAAAACGTTGATTACAATTTGCCGTGCAGACTCCTAGGGGAGAATTTCTAGGCCGAATTCCAGTAATGAAATTAGAAAAGATAAGAATATTCAACCAAATAATTTTACTGAATTGACTTTCCTGTGCGGAAATAAGGCATTTGTTACTTTCATACGTTCATTACCTGCAGTATACAGGGTGCGATGGGTAAATTGTCGCCATATTTTAGTTTTAATTTTGCGCATGCGCGTTGTTTGTTTTTGTCGACTGCACAGTATAGTAGCATCAGTTTGGCACATTCTGTGAAAAAAAAAAAAACTTGGCAGCCGCGAAGGAAACACCAATAGAAACATTGCAGAGTGTTTTGGTGTCAATCGGGGGACAGTGCAGAGAATCTGAAAAGATTTGGACGAGTCTACTGGCAATTACAAACGTTTTTGGAAGGGTCATAAGTATGGTACGTTATCCATCAGGGCCTTAGATTCAACAGTTCCTTGGGGAGGTATTGCTATCCTGTGACAAGAGGGTGACTGCGGGGATAACCTATGCCTGGTAACAGAACTCTACTCCATTTCACACAAGCAGGAGAATGCAAGCATGGTTGCCATACAATTTCTACGATCACATCAACCCTTACATCTGACCACCTAACACCCCAAACAGCACCCCTTCTTGATTATTATTTGTGTGGCACAGCTGAACGAGAGACCAACAAAACTCTTTGTAACAGCAAAGATAAACTGATGGCAAGGATTATCGCAGCATTCATCAACTTAAACAAGGAAACCGTCCAGAAGAGTTGCATATTTCGAAGTCGTCTGAAAGTCTTGGTGGAAGTCGATCTCGATTTTATTGAATAAATTTAGAATATAGTAATTTTAAGATAGTTTTCTGTAGTATTGGTAAATATATCTATTAAAATGAGATGTCAAAGTTATTTTCATTTTTGTGTTATTTAGACGACATTTTATCCATCGCCCCATTTTGTTTCCTTTCGAATCTTCGCCACAGCAAATGAATATTTCACGTATTTATTATCCAACTTGTAGAAGCTGAAATCTTATTGACTAAAAGAAAAAAAATGTATAAAGTTGCATTCTTCACATTTTTTAATTAATATAGTATAACTGATCTGTTGTAGAGTATACCACATTGAATTAATCCAAATATCTAAAGAGCCCTTCCTTACGTGAATACTGATTCTCCAAGTGTAGTTTAGATGTAGCACAAGGCTGAAAGGAGGGGGCACCCTGTGATGATCGAAATCTCTACTCACTCGTAATTGTTCAAGCGAGACAAGTTTCCTAACCATTACAACGCCTCAAAGATCTCTAAAGGATTTTCTAAGCGTAGGTTAGATGTGACACATGGCCGAGAGTGTAGAACACCTAGTGAGGATCTAACTCACTATTTCATTTTAATTTTTTTAGCGAGACAAACTTGCTAACCATTACACCACGCCGAGGTGCCCCTTTCTTTACGTGAATATGCTATCCCGTGAATAGTTTAAAAATGTCATGAAATATATACGATTATTATATTAAAAACAAAAGATCATTCACATAAAGCTACAACATAACAAAATATATATGATGCTCTAAGAAGAAAAAAATCCATCTCTTGTAAACAGTCGCCATGGATTAAATACCACATCAGGAATAAATCGTTAGACTTTTGAAGAAACCATGCTAAGTGACGCATAGAACATCTATAGAAAAGATAAGGGAAAAAACACTTCTCTAAATTTACTGTCATCGCATTTCTGTTCTGGCCTACCGATAGCACATCGTTTGTTTATTTTAGATTCTCCGCGTAGAATTCGTTTCTTCAATATCCTCGTCGCCACTGTTATGGTCCAGTTAAAGACCAAGGAAGAACAACACGAACACAAGAGAAGAAATAACGAAGATATATTACACGAAATAATAATACAAGATGTGGAAGGTGTTAGTATGACTGTCCGTCTGGTTTGGAGTGAACTACTATCGGCCCGACTCGATTCAATATTTATTACTGAACAATACAGTAAATGTGGTACAAGGCCGAAAAAGGGGATGGGGAAAAGAGACTGTCATCATCTGTCTTAATTTATAATTTAGCTAGCCACAATCACTGACCCAATCGTACAAAACAATAATCCTAGCACCAAAACAACACATTCATACATACCTTTCTTACTACATCCACCAAAATGCCTCAGTCTCAATGAAAATCCTAAATAGTCCCCATATGTACAAATCGTTGTCTGTAGAGGGAGGGGAATAAAAACAACACAATAAAAACACCAATGATATATATATATATACAATATAGTTATAAATTATTTAAAAGAAACTAAACAAAATCATGTTAGTAATAAAAAAAAAAACCCACAAACCTTAAATGTGGCAGAAAAATCAGTTAACTAGACGAAATCGATGAGGGGGCTATATTAATATATAAACATTCATCCATCCCAAGCACTCATACAGACATGCACTCATTCAGACACAAAAAGAAATACGAAAGACACGCACGGGAGAACGAAAGGCGCTCCGCATCTACCAGAGAACTGAAATGACTGACCACCTAACGAGGGAGGGGATGGGGAGTTATACTAAAGCTAAAAAGTGCACACAATTAAAACGGGCCAATGAGCAAACATACCCTAACTAAGTTTACTGGAAAAAAGCTAAAGAGTCAAAAAACCTACTTTTGGCCTAAATCCAGGGATGCGTTACCTAAGTTTAAACCAGGAAAACACTATTCTGATGCTTAACCGGCATCAAAATGCAGAATCGAGGTCTGCCCCTTTTACTCGACACATACGTGCAAGATTCACCCACCTTTTGCCAAATTCTGTTGAGGTGAGCCGCCGCCTTTCCGTCCTGATCTTGACTTTAAGCTGATGCTTAAAGAACAAGATCAGTTGGGAAGAAATGAACTTCTCGCCCTCAAATAATTCCTTCTGATGCGTCGTCCAAATCACAACTCTCATAACACCTAGTAAGCAACAGAACACAATGTTGGCGCCACATTGCTACAAACAGAACTCGCCTCAAGGACAAAGACCTTTCCCCGCAGCATGCGAACCATGAGGCCTTCAACAAACATGCACAACGGCACTACCGCCTTGCAGTGAAAGAAGGCGTGACCATAGGTAAAGCGACGGCAGTTTCGATATTTCTCCAAACCTGCATGACAAAGCCACACGAATCACTAGCCAAGTGAGTGATGCCTCAGCATTATTGAGGCATTACAACCCAGGCGCCCAAGGCCATATCGAGAGAGCCTCCTGCTTCGTAAGACCGAGCTCGTCAATCAAATCATCCTGAAGGGCCTCCCTGACTAACACTTGATACAATGCCCTACGAGACAACGCCTGGACATTGGAGAGGTCATCCGACGCCCGTAAGAGCTGTTTCAGAGCACGACGACATTCGCGGTAGAAGGAGCATTCGGTTCGGAGTGTACGGCTGTCCTCCTCCCCGCCCGAGTGCACACTTCTCAGGGATGGGAAATGTTTACGGACGTCTTCCTTCCAGAAGGCGCCATCCTCATTCGATCCGCGACACATTCGGTCTAGAAAGTTGATGCGAAGCATATATTGACGAATGTCAATGGTAGGCATAACCAGATCGCCCTCAGATGGATGAAGGCAACAGATCTCACGAGATACCATAGCGGCCCTGTCTCTCCACAAGAAAGAGAACAAGAGCCTTACTAATAATATTAGTCTGGCAGGCGGAAGTGGAAGTACAGAGAGTCGGTAAAGGAGAATCGGGTAGATGTCTGAAACACATACTTCCGCCCTCCCCTTCAAGGAAAGTTTCCTCCGAAACCAGATTAACCGCGATCTCTGCCTTCACTTGTACCTCCGACCAATTCATTTCCAACTGGAGACCAGGACCGAACCAAGTATCTTGATGTGCCCATCCGTCCAGATGAAAGGTCCGGGAAGAGAAACTCCCTTCCACGCACCCAACCGCAAGCCAGTAGTCTTATCGCGGTTGATTTGGCCCCTGTGACCATCTCACAACAAACATTCACCCCGAGGCGCTGAAGGTCGCGAGAGAGCATCGCCTTGCGAGAATCGCAACTCAGACCCCGGACATTTATACTTGCTAACCAGAGTGCCATGATGAAAACAGTTTAGGGTTGCGTTACTGGTTTAAACATGGTCGGTGTAAAGATACCAACAGCCTCTCCCATAGACCCATGGCCCATCTCAGTCTTGATGGTACCGTCTTGGGAGATTCCGCCGATATCTCAGGGGAAAGTCAATTCGAGTGCTTTATACAGGGAGGGGTGAACTAAAACTGGGACCCTCCCTGCACAAAATTTTAATGATTTCAATTGCTGATTTTGCACAATTGCTATCTTGTTGGACATGATGGCCGCGGATAGACTAATAAATAAAAGCACAAATTTCGCCTAAAGGCGAAAACAAATGTATTTAAAACACTAAAAACGAAATAGACAATAAAACGCTAGACAAAGAAAAAAAGCAAACAAAAAAATACGAAACATTCAAAAATAGCCGGAGCTATTAACAAAATCAAAATGTTTGACGCTAAGAATTTGACGAGTCACAAATAAACAAATTAAATTAAATGCACAAATTAAACAATACAAGGGATAATATAAAGATTAGAACAATATTTGGCACAGAAAAAAATTTAAAAACAGTACACCAGAAAAACTTAACGGATATTAACAGGAAGAAATTAAAGAAATAACGAGAAATTAATCGATAGTCGCAAACGAAAAACACAGACAGTAGTTACAACAATAAATAGAACGAAGATAAATTAAAATAGAAAATTTAAAAGAAAATAAAGAGAAAGAAAAATCAAAAAGTAAAACTAGAATAAAAGAGAAAGAGCTAAAATATTAAGGAGGCAAAAACAATTTAAAAAATAGGAGGGTAAAATAAGGAAAAGAAAAAATCAAAACGTTCTTTCTTTTTTCAAAACAGTCGTAAAAAGGCAGTAAAAAAAAAAGAACTCAACCAAAATTGATGTTCAAAAAAAAGGGTAAATTTCCCAAAAAACAGTCAGGCGGCAAAGCAACAGTCTGAAAAGTTAAAGAATAAAGTCAGACGGATCGAGTCGATTCGTCCCTCTCTCTTGAGAGGCGCAGTATACATAGTGTTAGGAAGAGTTCATTCTGTAGTTATAGGTAAGGACCCATAACAATTTCACAGATAATAAAGATCCTACATGATTTTTGTCTTAACGTGACATGGAATTTAAAAATATTTTTTTCTTTTCATAATACTCTTATATATTGTTAAACAACGTCTCCACTGACTGGAAATATATCTATTCAAAAGATGCAATCTGTATAATCACAAAGATTATATATAGAAAATAAATCGGATTAAAATACTGCTAATAACTAGCTCACAGACAATAGATTTATTAATCTATCATTTCATTTTCCCTTTATAAATTATAAATTAAAATTAAAATTAATTTGCAGACTGCACAGAATAACATTCGTCTTAGATATCACCAAGTACTTTTCAGACGACACCGCGTTTTCATATTTATATTAAATCGCTTGTTTTATCAGACAATTGAATGTTATAATGAGGATATCTACTTTTGTAATATATTATTACTTTGATGCATTATCTATGAGAGGAAACATGAAGATTTATAGTCTAGTCGTATTTTCATTCTTTTGCATTCGACGAATTTATATTTTTCATAAACAATAAGAATGGGGATTAAAATGCCAAAATCGTGTTAATGTTTCGTGCCAGTGATAAAAAACTGCATTGTCTGAGATGAAAAAAAAACAATAAAATTCTCTATTTAAATCTAGATGATCTTTTAATAAAACATTAATTTTTTTCTGCAATATAAAAAATATTTAATATGAATAAAAAAATAATTAAATACCATCTGCTATATAAAAAAACATATGTATATATATATATATATATATATTTTAAAAATATTTATGCTAAATCTATAAGGAGAACGTTTACGGCCACAGCATGTTGAAACATAGGTTCCGTACTTTCACCGAAGTTAAACAACGTTGGGGCTGGTCAGCACGAAGATGGGCAATCGTTCGGGAATACAAAGGTGCTGGAAGTCTGAGTGTGCGATCAAATGGATAATGGCTAGGCAAGATTAATCGGGGTTATGGGTAACTATCCTTGGTAAGGCTATGAATCCACCTCCCCCCCAGCTGTGGGTTAAATAGTAAGACGTTTATCACGAAACTATTATTTTATTCTACGTGATGGCTGAAGGATTCTTCCGCTTGCCCATTCGGTAGGAATATAATAAATTTTTCAACAATACGTGATTTATATTTTTACAGGATATAGGATGTTTACCTATGAACTTAAATTTATTACTGCATGTTAGAAACAAATCTGTTTGTAAACCTTTATAATTTATAAATTGTTCCTAAAGCTAACAAGAAACAACTCAAATAATTAAACAGCCTTTTTCCACCCATCAATTTCGACCATTGACATGGATCAAAAATGTTTCTATTGCTTTATGGGTAACGAATAATTTGCCATCCGACAACTTCTATGCCACTGATGAAGCCTTTTTAGATTCTCGCTATTCTATCTCTACTGACATGCCAAGTATTCCTGATACCTATAATGTTATCAGTCCAACTGGCCAGGATCTACCAGACCAAGTACCACGAGTCGACTTATCTTCATTCCCATCATATTCCATAAGTGATTATGAAATTCCAGATTCTTCCGAAATAGTGTTGGATACAGAGGGTGCTACCCCGATCTTAACGACTCAATCTTGGCTTAATCGATATCTGTCCTGCCTATCGTCCACAATTGGATCTTTGGAACTTCCCAAACGAAAGTAAAGCATCCGCATTTAGTGATTCTGTGGCTTGTGGGTATTTTAATTAGCTGAACAATAGTAAAAAATCATTTGCAGTAAGTAACACTGGGATGTTTTCTTATTGGCGCTGAATGTATTTTTGGTCGCCTAAGGAAAGATCGCATTCTCATGATTGAGAAAGGAATTTGCGTAACCGATTGAATATATAAAGTAATATGAATTGGACAAAGTCCGACAAATATTTTTAAGACATTTTTATGTTTATACATTCTTTTTATAGATACAAATATTTAAGTAAACTCTCTGTTTTTTTATAATAAACAGTATTTATAACATTTACCGGTCTGAATGTCCTAGAAATTTTCATAGAAAATATTCGTCCTCCGACAGGATTCGAACCTTTATCCTATAAGGAACCGTCATTTTTCCTGACGTGCTCTTAACCGATCGAACCACAGAGAATCGTTCGGTTAGCAAGGTCGAATTTTCTGCCTTTAAACTTCAATCTTCCATGAATCCCTCACGTACATTCATATCTGCTCAAAGCGTATCCAAATGTAAACAAATGACGTCACCCATTATGAAATGGACAAACTCCGACAATTATTTTAAGACTTTTTTATGTTTATACATTCTTTTAATATAAACATAAAAATGTCTTAAAGTAATATATAATTTTATATCCTAGAATACATTCTAACTATACAGGTCATAGATTCTTGTAACGTTGTATAAAATACATACTGGAGTTTTTAACTCGGGAAGTTCCAAAGATACTAAGGGCAACAAAGTGTGAGAAAACTAACAAGAATGATATCAGATGAATGCAAAATTTCCTGCCGGATTGTCATTGTTACCATAGAATGACTGTTGTGTTCTAGATTCATACAGTTCATCGTTCGATTGCGAGTCAGTTATTGTTGAATGTTGAAGTTTTGTCCACAAATGATTGCCTTAAAGATGGCGGATGAAAATATACTTCTCTGTGAAATTCTAAAAGGCATGAGCGTTGGAACTCTGACAAAAGTATTCAGAATATTTATTTCTATCGCGCTCCAGCTCTTCCGACGATTGAACAGATATTGTCAGGATGATTTTATTATAAACGACCAGCCACGTCCCAGCCTAAATTCCGGCGTCTAGGGAAACGATATGCTAGCCTTCATGGACAATAAGCCAACGAATTCGACGGAAGAATATGAAAATCGATGTCTCAATTGGCTTTCGCCGTTCGAATAGATTTGAGTTCAAGAAAAATGGCCAATGTTGGCAAATCGGAAAAAGGTCATTTTATAAAAAGAAAACACAGGACCCCATGTCGCAAAACAGATAATGCAGAAGCTGAAAGATTTTAAATGGGAAATGATCCAGACCACCATCTTCTCCTGACTTTGCTCATTTGGATAATCAACATTCTGGTTCCTACAGAACAAGTTAAATGGCACAAAACTGGACACTGTAGAGTCAGTCGAAAACTACCCCACAAGCGCCTTCCAACCAAAAACAGGAAGTTTCCACGAAAATGGCAGCAATAATTTACAGAACAATGCGTGGCATTTATTAATGACAATGAATAATATGTTATGAACTAACATATGTTTTATGTGTGTTTTGTAAAATTCTGTTTTACATTTTTTTTTTGATCGGCAGCAAACATTTAAAAAGATAGAATTATTTTTATTTACCGCCGACGTGGATCATTTCATCTCTAAATTTCTGAGTCAATTTCAACTGAAACCAGAACATTTATCAGAATAAAACATAAATATATCTAATAAATCAAGCAAATTAAACGAATACTATTACTTGGTTTTTCTCATTCGACTTTTATGATTGGTGATAAAATATTAACAATTTATTTACCCACACCAACTTAGCAGGATAAAACGAATTTTCTTTGATGGCTTCCTTCTTGATCCTGCATTGCATTTCCGAAGTCATGTTATAATTATCTTTGACCTGCCAGTCGAGTAAATATCTTTAAAATTTATCAGTGAAACGAATTCTCGTTCTTTCTAATACGAGAAATTGCGTTGGGAAGCCTCAAAACATTTTACCGTTGCTGAAACCTTGCCTATTAAATTTTGTATGCTAAACTTCACTCAATACAAGGCGTGGGACTCACTCTATTACTCCGTTTTCAAATCTGTGAACATTTAATAACATATGCAAATACACCCGCAATCATAAATACGCGTATGCGTATATATATTTCAGTAGTTTAGTTCCTTTCATCGAGTGAGTAATGCTTCTATGAATTGTAATGATCTGTCACAGTACCATACACCGAAGTGTCAAATTAAATAACTTCTGTGTTGATTAACTTAAAGATCCCTTTTATGAGGAAAATCGATCAGAGTTCCATTAGAAGCGCTTCATTTCTTTCTTTATTTGTTTTCTTTAATTCCAATATATTTAGTTTTTATTTTAATTTTCTTTGGATCCCAATCGTCTTTAAACAGATATTCCGCGTCATCTTTCTGTTCCACCCACTTATAGGCACAGTGGGGACCTAGAAGTGGTGTAATGGTTAACAATTTTGTCTTACTATAACTAGTTACGACTGAGTAGAGAATTCGATCCTCATTTATTGCCTCACACCTTCGGCCTTATGCCACATCTCAGCCACGCTTAGAAAATCTCTTTATTTATAAGCACCGTCAGTTCTTTCAGGTTGCTTTGAATTAAACGGCGGAAGTCGAAAAAACTTCAAGTTATCTTAATTTAAATGAGGAGAACATGGTTTATTTTCTATAAATTTACTTTTCGTTCCTTCGTTTAATGTAAAGAGATTCTATTTTATATTTATATCGTAGTCACTGTTGCTTTCTATGAGTAATCGGAAATGTTAATATATGTTGGCTTTATTTTTCTTTGCAAGGAATGTTACAATCTGTTTCTTTCGGGATAGCCTGCATAATTGTTCAAGTGTGAATTTGACAGTAATAAACAGGTGCACCAATACCGCTGAATATTACAATAGATATTTTAAACATATCAAATCCTGAATTAAGGACTGAGCCGACATGCTTATTTTAGTTGTTGATAATGTCATTCTTAAACACGCATTAATATTTTGCATTTTCTTTTCCTTAATACTTGTGACTATTTAACCGAGTAAACCGAAGAAAATATGCACCCTTTTTCATCGATTTATACATCTTATATTCAATGCATATAGATTATTTGATATTTTGATATAGTTGAAATTATTTATGTGTTTAGCAAACGCATTCGATAAATTGTTAAGTAAAATATATGTCTTATGACAATAACTAAAACGACATTATTTTATAGCATTCTAAGTTTTAAAGTTGAAAACTTAAGATTTCTATTTTACGTTTCTTCTTTGTGTAAATACAAGGTTTGAAGTAAAATATCTGTTATGAGAACTTACCCATAATAGTAATTGACTATCTTGTACGCCATAAATACTGCAACTCAAGCGGAAGCAGTAGTGTGAGTCAGTCAGAGACAGAGTCGAGTCAGACGATTACTGTAAGACATTGGAATAGTAATACTTCTAGACAACATAGTTCTCTCTAACCTAACCTGATTGTTATTACTAACACTACTACTTCTTTTGTACATATTCTGTTTGTAAAATATATGTGTTATTCCATACCTGTGTTCGAGTCATTCTTCATTGGTTCTACATTGGACCATCACCGTGGTACAAGGAACCTGGACCATAACAGTGGCGACGAGAAAACCACCAAGGAAAAACGAACTCTATTCGCGGCGAACATACTTTTTTGCTATCCGTCGCACATAACAGTGGCGACGAGGTAACCCAAAGGACAAACAAACTCTATTCGCGGGGAACATACTTTTTTGCTATACGTCGCACATAACAAGTGGTGAGCTGGAAAACCCCAAAAGAAAAACAAATTCTCTACGCGGAGGACATACCTTTTTTTGCTATTCGTCGCACATAACAGTGTTCCACGAGTAAACTCTAAAAGAAAAACAAGTTCTACGCGAGATTCTAAAAAAAAAAAAAAAATTTCGGATATCAAATTTCACTGGCAACAAAGAAAATTTTTCTTTGCGTACACAGGTCACAGAATATCAGGTTACACAAAATTATTTCAAGTCAACCATTTTGGAGCTTATCAAACTCCAATTTAAACAGCAGCGCAAAAAAACGAACAGAAATATCTGGAATTGCAAGAATTATTGCTACGTGTAATGTCAAATAAGGAGCAAAAACACGAGAACGAAACAGTTCTCCCACAAGACGCTATTTGGAGAACTATCGAAGATTTTAAGCACGTACCCGATGGAGATAAAACTTTTGCAAACTACTTCCGAAGGTACGAAGATCTATATGAATTTGACTGCTAAGATTGGTCAGACGCATGTAAAGTATGTCTATTACTAAGAGCAGTAGGCACATGCGAATATACCAAATTCGTAGATTATATATTTCCCAGAAAAACAAGTGAGCTAACGTTTAAAGAAGCCATTAAACTGCTAACATAACTTTTCAGTCATGATACTTCACTATTCCACAAAAGATGGAAATGCATGAACCTTACAAAAAAGGACAACGAACATTACATAATTTTGCGTCCATTGTCAACAAATATTGTGACATCTTCAAATTATCAGAACTCAGCGCGGACAATTTACGTCCAAGGCCTGGTCTCAACCAAAGACACGGAAATGAGACGCAGAATCCTTACTAAATTAGAGATTGAAACTGATTTGACACTTCAAAAGCTAGTCGAAGACTGCCAGACATGCATCAGTGTGAAGAAAAACTCAAAAGACATAGAAGAAGCTGGCATAGCAACCATACATAAAGTACGAAGATAAACCAACTTACCCTCCTCACAAACAAACCAAACTGATTTTATCCCCTCAAGAACAGGTAAAACAAAATTTTCTAATTCTAAAAATCAATATAAAAAAAAATTACCACCCAGTCAATGCTATCGCTCTGGGACTTGGCATTGGTTTAAAGACTGTACATATCGTTTCAAAATTTGTCTATCATGTAAAGAAATAGGCCAAAAAAGTTCACACTGTTGGAATAGAAGAGAAAATAAAATCAGAATAAGAATCACGAGGACTGACCAAACAGATGAGACTAACATAAGAAAATACATACAAGTTGATATGCAAAATAGAAAAGTCAGGCTACAGCTGGATTCTGGCTCAGACTGAACAAACCTGCCATGTTAAAAACGGATAAAACTAATAGATCAGTTACGGGGAGAAAGATAAAATTCGAGGGTGAAGTAATTACAAATGTAATATTTAATGGAATGACGAAAAAAATTAAAAATTTACGTCTTAAGAAATACCGAAAACCTATTCGGAACGGACTGGATGCAAAAATTCGAACTGTGGGACCTACCTATAAGTATGTACTGCAAAAATGTAAAAAGCTTACTAACCGAGGCAGACAAATTAAAAGAGAAATTAAAGACGAGTTTCCCTGAAGAATTTTCAGCAGTACTAGGAAGATGGAAATAGGCCGCTACGACGGTCTACGTGAAAAAGAAATCAGGCTAAATTCGAGTTTGCGCTGATTTTTCTACACGTTTGAACGCAACAATAAAGGACTACCATTATCCTCTACCCAGTCCAGAAGAAGTATTAACTAAATTAAATGGCGGAAAAATATTTTAAAAAATTGATTTAAGTGAGACGTATCTGCAAATTCCAATCGATGAGGAAAGTTCAAAACTACTATGCATAAACACACACAAATGATATACAGATACCAAAAATTACCATTCGGAATTAAGGTCGCGCCGGCTATATTGCAACAGACAATAGATACGATGCTTGCCGGACGAGAGTACACAATTTCATACCTGGATGACGTATTGATTAATAGAGAAAGCGTTGCACAACACAGAGAACATGTACAGGAAGTATTTAAAAGAATACAAAGCTATGGATTCAAAGTAAACGAAAATAAGTGCGATATTTTCATGAAGGAAATCAACTACCTTGGCCATATAATAGATCAAGAAGGTAGACGACCAAACCCTGAAAGGTCAACAGCAATTAAAAAATGGCAGTTACTAAAAACATAAAAAAACTACAAAGTTTTCTAGGATTAGTAAGTTACTACCAGGAATTCATACCTCAAATGCATAAACTTCGCGCACCACTGAACGAGCTGCTAATGAAATAAAAAGTTTGGCTGTGAACAGATCAATGCCAAAAAGCATTTGACGAAATAATCAAAACGTTAACTTCAGATTAATTTTGGCACACTACGATCCTAAACTAGAAATTATTGTATCAAGTGACACTAGCACCTACGGAGTCGCAGTGTGTATATTACATGAAATGCCAGATGGGACAATAGAAACCATCGCACATGCTTCTCAAACCTTTTACCAGCGGAGAAAAATACTGACAGATAGAGAAAGAAGTTCTGGGAATTGTCTTCGCAGTCACGAGGTTTCATAGGCATATCTATGGTAGACATTTTACTCTTCAGACGGACCACAAACCGTTACTAACAATTTTTGGTTCGAAAAAAGTTCTACCGGTTTACACCGCAAATAGGTGACTTAGAATGGGAACAATTATTGTGAACTATAATTTCATATTGGAATATTTAACGAACGAAAATGATCGGACATGCGGATGGTCTGTCGAGACTTATACCAACAAAGACAGAACCATTGGAAGTTACGGTAATCGCAGCCTTAAGAAACGAACAAGATATCAGAATAGTGCTATGTTGTACAGTTAGAAACCTCCAAATCACATTGCAAGACATAAGAAATGAAACCAAAAATGATGAATTTATTACTGAAACAAAAGGAAAAATAGCAGAAAAAATGAGCAAATATCGGACAGCTTTTCTCTTTACAACTACAAAGTTGTAATTCCCAAAACATTACAAAAGCTGATCTTAAAGAATGTCTATAGGGGCTATCCTGGTAAAAATAGAATGAAGTCGCTAATGCGAAGTTATGTATATTGGAAGAATATGGTAATTACTCAGATGGTGGAAATGTGCAAGCATTACTGCAATACCTTCAGGTGTATCGAATAACGCCAGTAATGCTACACCATCAACACTATCACCAGCAGAAGTGATGTTTGCTAGAAAGATCAGATCTGCATTTGATAAATTGCTATCAAGTAAATCAAAACAAGTAATACAGTTCTACGCACGAAAAAGAAAAGTTCTCCCAGGTGAAAACGTTTTTTTAAAGCCTATAAAAATAACAGATCTTAAGGGAGCAAGGCACAATTGAGAAAAGAATTGGCAAGATGGTTTACATAGTTTAGGGAGAATAATTCTCACACAGAAGACACGTAAACCAAATAAGAAAAAGACTGTTACAGGACGCTAACGATCCTCCTCAAGAAGAGGTAATGGACACGATTTTCGATATGTTTGATATAAAAAGACCGCAAACAATGCCAGAACCAAGGAAATCGTCTCGAAAAAGAACGTTTACGGAACTTTTGGAAATAGATCCAAAGAAAAATAGATATTAAAAACCCCTGATACGCAAAAGCTTCGGAAGTGGGGTGTTATGGAAACTTACCCATAATTGTAATGAACTATCCCGTACACCATAAATACTGAGACTCAAGAGGAAGCAGTAGTATGAGTCAGTCAGAGACAGAGTCGCGTCAGACGATTACAGTAAGACATTGGAATACTGATACTGGTCGAGACAGCATAGTTCTCTCTAACCTAACCTGATTGTTATTACTAACACTTCTACTTCTTTTGTACATATTCTGTTTGTAAAATATCTGTGTTATTCCATACCTGTGATCGAGTTATTCTACATTGGTTCTACCTTGGACCATCACCGTGGTACAAGGTACCTGGACCATAACAATATCCATTTTTACTTTGATAATGATCCTTAAAGAACGAAACGTGATGAAAAGTTTTAACCTCTGTCTTTCATTTCACAAACACACAGACAAATATATATATATATATATATATATATATATATATATATATATATATATATATATATATATATGATGGACTCTCCCGTCGGTTTCAACGTATGAGGTTCCGACAACTGTGCTTATTCAACCCTGTGTGTAAGTCGCAAGTGACATTTCAGTCCTGCTAGTGATTTGCAAAGAAGTCTACAGATTGTGCAAGAGTGTGGATTTTTGGAGTGTATGGCCGGTGCAGCAGCAGATATTTTAGTCCTTTCCCTAGTGTGACGAAGCTTGGTGATGTTTGATGCTGCATTGTTCTTGATGCCATTGTAGCAAGTAGTCCTCCACTCATTGCGATCAATTGCTATGTCCTCAAACGTAGCATGGTCCATATTCGCAGCTGAGAGGTTACTTTTCAGTTTGTCACTGTATCTAAGCAATGGTCGGCCCACGCTTCGATGACCACTGTCAAGTTGACTATACATGAGCATTTTTGGTATTCTGTTGTCTTGCATACGTAGCACATGAGCAGCCCAGCGTAATTGTGACTTCATGAGAAAGGAATCAATACCATCAATATTACACATGGTGAAAAGGTCAGCATTGGCCATCCTTTGGCTTGGGTTTATTCCACAAATTTCTCGAAGACAGCCCTTGTGAAATACATCCAAATGCTGAATTTGTCTTCTGTACAGTGTCCAGGACTCTGAACCATACAATAGTGTTGTAAGGACTACAGCCCTGTAGACTTGTATCTTGGTCTCAAGCCTAATGCCCCGGGGTTTCCAGAGTCGGTGACGAAGTTTCCCAAAGGCACTAGAGGCTTTTGCTATTCTATTGACTATCTCATCATCCAGTGTTCCACTTGAGTTAACTATATATATATATATATATATATATATATATATATATATATATATATATATATATATATATATATATAACTCGGTTCACTACCTAATTCGTTCCTGAAGGCCGTTCGTAACTGGATATGTTCATAAACCGAAACTATTTTTCCAATTGAAATCCACGTAGACAAAAAGGTCATAGTAAAATAAAATTGTAACAGAAAAGCACACCACACCACACGAATGCATAAAACACGGCGGTCGACTCAGAATTTATTCCGTTCGGGTTAACTCGATTCGGCAATGGTGTTCAAGAACAGATATTTTAATCGATAACCGAGGCAATTTTATCTCGACATTTCAGTTCGAAAAACACTTTTTTTAACATGTGAGAATGTTCGAGAACTGTGGTTGGTCTGTATCTGAATATATATATATATATATATATATATATATATATATATATATATATATATATATATATATATATATACATAAAGAAAGAACAGCAGTAAGATATATAATCCAGTGTTCTTATTGATATTTTTATTTTTGTTTTCACAAAACAGTGCTCAATGTAAATTTACAGAGCATAAATATTATAATTTAACTGATTTAAAATATGAATTTTTCGCTACACAGTAGTAACCATGTTTCAAAACTTGAAGCTAAAAACTTCAAATTTAATTATATAATTAAATTAAAATTATTAGTTCTGTTTCATATTGAAGCGAAGTTTGGAGTAATTTATTTTTTACCGCACATATAAATTCATAATTTCCTGTTTCCAAGGATACAGAGAGATCCAATCATTCAGACAGGAGCAGTAGCGTGTTCATTTTTATTAACTATTGTTGTATCAATTATGAGTTACGTTCGAAAAAGGGGTTAAGTTTAGGGAGAGAAGGTGTGTATTTTTCAAAGAATTCTGACATCCGTTAAACTCATTTCGTCAGGTTTGTTTTTTGTTTTTTATTAGCGACAAAAAGTTTTTCGGCATTTTTTTCGCACTTGTATAATTAAAGATTCTTCTCAAATGGGTGTTTTGGTTAGAATACGTTTTATTTAACTACAATTTTCAAATATTTTTTTACTCTTAATTACTAATATAGTTTATTTCTTTTTTAATCAAGTAAATGTAATAGAATTACTTAAATTATTTAAAATTATTTTTAAAATTATTTTTTCATATCAATTATAAGTATGTATAATACCCGTTCCCATTTTTTTAAAAAATATTATTTAAGGAAAAGTTTTGACAATGCAGGCAAAGAATAGCTATTTCATTTCTTTGATTCAGTAATTTAAAACAAAATTGATATACTTAGTAATACATAGTTTCTCATGTATGGACAAAGGACATGCGTCATTTCATGACCTACACATTCTAGATTTTCTTATTAATTTCCATTTTACTGTAGGTGTTTTATTGGATTCTTTTAAGTGACAGAAATATTTTGAAAGGGATGTCTGATTTCTGTATTTATTTATACTAAATGAAGTTTGATGTTGATTAAACGTCTTTTTGAAATTATCGCTTGTGCAACCTATATAGATTTTTATGTTTTCTGGATTCTCAATAGATGAGATATTGCATTGGTATACTAATGATTCCGTGCGACATTTATTTTGTAGATGACAGTTATGAAGTTTTCTACAGTTACATAATTTATATTTATCTTTATCTCTTTTTTATTTTTATTTTTATATTGCCTAAATTTCTTTTGATTTGGTTTCAGTATTTATTGAAGGTATTAGCATTATGTTTCATAATAAAGCTCTAAAAGATAGTGGCTATAAACGTCCAAATCTAACTTATATAAAAAAGGAAAATGGAAAGCACAGAAGAAACAAAATTAGAAAATTAATTTGGTATGCATACCCATACACCCAAATGGCAAAGCACAGATTAGGACAAAAATTACTTGCATTAATAGTTAAGCACTATCCTAGAGAAAGTAAACTAAGTATATTTTCAATAAAATACACTAAAATTATGTTACAGCTGTACTGAAGACTTAGAAAAAAATTATTAAGAAACATAATGCTAATATCTTCAATAAACACTTAGACAAAAACCAAAGAAATTTAGAATCGTTAGAATAAAAAAAATAAAAATTTAATGATGTAAAACAAGAATAAATAATCAATGCAAATAAATAAACAAAATAATAAGCAAATTAAAAAAACAACCCCTGCAAAATAACAGGCTACAACAATCAATACAAAAATTGGACGAAAAAATAGCTTTATCTTCCGAGACCAAAACAAACTATTAAATAAGCAAATCTCAATTTTCTTTTACTACGTTACTAAAACATCAAAAAAATAAATATACAAAATAAAAAAATAAAAAACAAGTAAAATAAATTAATCTAAATAAATAAATAAAAAATATTCCCGCTAAAATAAACGTCAGAATGCACAACCTACAAAGCACGACTGGCCCGCATATATAAATAGACAAGAAAAAAAAACATATGTGGCTTGACGATTGCGTCTAGGATGAAACAGTTGAGTGTTGAATTCAATGTTCACTTATGTATGTATATATATATATATATATATATATATATATATATATATATATATATATATATATATATATATATATATATATATATATATGTGTGTGTGTGTGTGTGTGCATTTATAAATTTTATAGTCACTTTTATTGACTCTCATTGGATAATTTTTATTTTGCATTTTGGAGATATTATCACTTAAGTCTCATTTCATGAGTAAATAACTGAGAGACTATATTCTCCTTTTATTCCTTATGTTGTCAAATTCATTCTATTAGGCGCCCCATTATTTTTTTTGTTTTCTGGTCTTTAATACTTTGGGCTTAATTCAAAACTAAACTGTCAACATTATTGATACGATGCCGAAAAATGTAGTTGTGTTGTTAGAATTTAAATTTTATTGATATATAAAAAGAAAACATCAAGTTTTTAAATAAGTTCTTGTGAATATATATATATATACATATATATATATATATATATATATATATATATATATATATATATATAGAGAGAGAGAGAGAGAGAGAGAGAGAGAGAGAGAGAGAGAGAGAGTGTGTGTGTGTGTGTGTGTGTGTGTGTGTGTGTGTGTGTGTGTGTGATAACCATAATATAATTTACTACTTATTCTGCACAATATGTCCTAATGGTGGATATATTAGCGAATCTGGAATTAATTTTAGATTTCGTTTCAACAATCATAAACTATCAATACGTCAAAACAATCCTTATTCCCCCATAACTGAACACTTTAATCAATCAAGACAATTATTAGACAACTGTAAATGTTTATTGATAGATTACGAATTTAGTTCCACATACACACGCAGAAAAAAAGAGAAATACTGGATTTTAAAATTGGACAAAATAAACTAGGGTTAAACAAAGACTTGGGTATTTTAAATCTGTATAAATATTTCAATAGTAAAAAAATTTCTTTAGATATAGTTTAAAAAAACTTTTTAAACAACATCTAAAATATTATCGTTAGATTTAATTTGCAACTTTTCAGTTGTTTTCTCCATATTATATATATATATATATATATATATATATATATATATATATATATATATATATATATATATATGTCTGTGTGTATGCACGCGCGTCTGTGTGTATGCGTGTTTGTTCATATATATATATATATATATATATATATATATATATATATATATATATATATATATATATATATATATAGTATGCTATATTTATGGGTAAAATTACTGAATATCAAGCATAGAGCTTTTGTAAATATAAATGACGGCAGAGCGATTAAAATTGTGTGTCTACAGTCTGTTTAATGCGAGAACGTAATCTTCAGGCGATATAAGCATGCACGCTCATGAACGCACACAAAAACACATACAGTGTGCATCTACGTGTGTCTCTGTGTGTGTGTTTACCTGCGTGTTGTGTGCACTTGTTTACAAGAATTCAGAAATTACTGAACTTCTCCAGATTCTAAATTTCATGGTTAACTTTGTATCTCCAGACATCAGAATAATCCGTAGATAAAGACAAAATGTTTGTTTATTCATTTATTTGTTTTTGTTTTATTTTATTTATTAATTTACTTTTGTGTTTATTATATTTTAAATTTCATTTTATTTTTATTTTATTTTATATATATATATATATATATATATATATATATATATATATATATATAATACATTACTTTGTCTTTATAAAAAAAAGTAATTACTTTAAAAGCAATATCTGTGCCATATTAAATAATTCGGTCTATTACTGGAAAAAATAAATCGAGTATATATTTAAAAGTATCAACGATATCCTTGACACAGTTCAAGAAATTCTAGATATCGTCACTATAATAATTTTTTAATATGTTATATAATAATAAGATGCCAATATTTCGAAAGATTCATTTAAATTAATCGAATGTCTAAAGATGTTTGAATTTATATAAATATAATATAATCAAACAAAAAATGTTATTACGGGTGATATTTTTGGCACGTTTATTAATAGTCAGTATCAAGCAATAACTTTCTACAATTTTGCTTTTATTCTTCACCATTCTTACACAAACATTATCTTATTGTTTTACATTCCTATTGATGACTTTAATCCCAGGAGTTTTCTTAAAGAGTGTTTTATACGAAGGGATTTTTTAAAACTTGCGATCGGGTTAAACATCATGCCATGTGCTGAACAATGTGTTCGAGCTTTGTACTTCATACAGTAAATGCTAAATATACTTTCTTAATGCTGATCCATTTTATATCATGTCGTGTCGATATGTAAATGTATATTATTAACAGTTCAGCATGCTAGACAAAATGTCTCACATTTTGAAGGAATTCGACACTGGCATTAATCACTTGAAGATATTCCATTCTCTACTTTGTTCTGTCTTTTCAAATGTTACGTTATGAATATTCTGAAAATGATTTCTGTAAAATGTTCCTAATAACAATTATTCTTCCATATCATTCATTGCCATATTAATTTATTGATTTGAGCTGAACGGTTTGGTAATACGATTTTACACATGATATGAAATGTATATTTTAATTTCTGTCCAATTTTGTCGTATTTTTTTTTCCGTTGATTCGAAAATAATTAAAATAATTGCTATGTAAGGGCAACTTGTCGCCATAAATGTGTTTCGTAAGATCTATTTTATAATCAGAAGTATGGTAAAGTAATTCTTAACAATATGTTGCCTTATTAATGTTTCTCATAATGCATTATTCTTAATTTTTTGCTCCCTTTGGGCAAAATAATTAAGAAGACGGTATTAATTCTGGCAGTTTCCAGACTTTTTTATCAACAATCAAGACTTCAACTATATTGCACTCGCCAATCTTTACGTTGGCCTTATTTCTCTTGTGATTCTATATGTGTTTATTATATATTGATTTCGTTTCAAGGATTTCGACTTCGGATATTGCATATATTTTAGCCCAGAAAAGAAAGACACGAATTTTCCACCGCTGATAAGTAATACGATACAGTTGTAAACATGAATTCGGTGGATGTGCGAATGGTGTAATGGAATGCAGCTGAAGATTAGAAGTAGAGGAAACGAGTTCGAATATCTCTGTGTCTCGGGACATTCTCTTACGCGCAAATATCCTCTTGAAAGGTGTGGATCTATCACTTCACCCAGCTATGTGGCAAATAGTGTGATTTGTATCTGAACGCATCAGCGTTATCTTCAAAATATTGATATGTAATATTCACTCTTAAAAACCTCTAACAATTCAGAATAGGATTCGGCTTGAAACAAACAGAAAGCAAATAAATTAATCAACATGGTGATCAGAAATATACAATAAAAATTATTTTACTACAGGAAATATATTGGTATACTCTCCTTGGTTGATCAAATTCTAATGCATTATGTAGCCAGGGATTTGAAAGCTTATTTACAGGTAATAATGTCTTGTGTTTGGACATTTGGCCGAGAGACATTTGTCCCAACAGGCATTTGGCCGACGGACATTTCACCGAAAATATAAACGTAAAAATAGTAACAAGCTGTACTTTAATTAGCAGGATTATAAGGTAAAATTGGGCTAATAATTGCCACTGAATTTCAAGTGATTAAATTACTAAATCAAAAATTTAAATTTAAAAATTATTTCAATATTTGTTTATTTAAATTAGTATTTTTAACAATATTTGAGAGAAATGTAGCACGTAATTATTTAAATTGGTATTTAACAGTAAAATAAAATCTATTTCATCCCTTCAAGGAAATGATCATTCATTAAGATCGTCCGTTAGAATTTAAGCGTTAATATTAAAACTTTAGATTTTTGCTGTAGTAAAATGTGCTTTTTCTCAAAATAATTATCAACTTAAAGTAATATTTGAAATACAATATAATATATACAGAATAGATTTTTTTAAACGCCTTTCGAAAAAACCGAAAAATTATAAATTAATACAGTAAATACCTATATAAATATATGTACCATATTATGATAAAGCGTGTGATATACATCTAAGTACGCCACTATATTTTAGGTTAAATGTCCATTTGGTTAAATGTCCTTCGGTCAAATTTTAGTTCAGCGAAATGTCCGTCGGCAAAATGTCGGAGTACCGAAAGTCTTTAAACCATATTTGACATACATGAAACTCAGCTTTACGAAATCATGTACTTAGTTTATGAAAATCATAGATTCAAACAACTAAGTTTTGTAATGTGTTTAAAAACGGATATATTTATTAAAAATACCAGTAAGTTCAGAGATAAGTTTAAATGTAAATTTACAATCTCCCCCAGAAAAGTGCGGAAACTAAAGTGTTTAATAATCAACGGTTTTATCAAGCATTTTAAACTTAATAAAATCTTAACGGAATCCGATAAAAAGATGTAGGCTACTGTTGTGACAAAGTAATGGTTAAGAAATAACAAAAGATCAGGTTGCAGATAAATAGTGTATTGCACAGTAAATATAACAGAAGTATTACACGACTTGGGAGTGTGTATCGGTTGATCTGCGCTCAGGCTATATCACCGTTAATATTTAAGAGCCACCAACCACGAAGGATATATGTGGCACAAGACCGAGTTCAACGTGGATCATCCAAGCTCGTAGGTACGGCCAACAACTCCCCGTAGAACGCGCATAAACGAGTTCGCGTCTGTCTAGGTCCCCGGATGAAACTCTACCCTGCGGCACAGCCTCGTCCGGATTCCTCTCTGCCAAAAGCAGAGAGTTCGACAGGAGCTGCGAAAAGCCTCAATAGAACGGTCTATATCACTGTTCATATTTAACCCCCCCCCCCCCGCGAGGGATGTATGTGTCACAAAACCGAGTTTGCCGTGGGGTCTACGAGCCCGTAGGCTCGGTCAAAAATATTACGTTAGAACCCGTATGAACAGGTTCAGGGACTGTCTAACAACCCGGACGAAATTTTGCCCTTCAGCAAAATCTCGTCGAGGTTCCTCTCTGCCAAAGGCATAGAGTTCGACAGTTGAAAATTCTATATCACTGTTACCCTGAGGCTTACTTTTCCTACTAACATTATAGTAAGTGGAGGGGTTCGCAATGGCCTCGTTAGAGGGAGGACTCCACAACAGCTACAGTCATTATAAACCCAATATTTCGCGATATAAATTTACTAAACATCTGATATAAACAATGTCTTTTAGTTTGAACAATATAAAGAAATAGTAACACTGAGAAGGTTTTCATTTTAGACTTAAATTTGCTGAATATAATTTTGATGTACAACACTGACAAATAATGTATGAGATCGAGGCACAGATAATTTTCACTGCTGAAATAATAATTGCAGTTAAAAAGTAAATTTATAGAGTAAACCCACATATTACAATCACCAACAATTTATTTTCAGTGATAAATATCCACAGACAACCCGTCAAAGCTGAGCTACTTGGAAGAATGAAATGCTAAATTTGTCTGTTTATTATTCATTTTGTATTCTTAATATATGCATTTCTACCCACAACAGCAGCAATATGTCTATAAATGTCCACCTTCAGCTTGATAAATTTACCTTGATTGATTTAACTTGTATCTGAGGACGCCATAAAGACATTGTTCCATGAATACGCACGACCGCATGCAGCAAGAATAACGGAGTAAAGATATCGTGGTTCTATTAGTTTGTTCTATTTCAACCATTATATTCATCTAAACTTGCACCCATAATTTGCAATAGTTGAAAAAAGAATTTGATGGGGTGGACATTCGTTAATGAAAACTATATTCTATAATTCGTTAAAGAACTTTTCCCGTCAGAAAATACAGAATTTTCTCCAGTATCTGTCTATATTTCTCCAATGAGGTATTATTTACATTATTTACATTATTCGGACTATTGTCCTCATCTTTGTCGCTATATTTATTACAACATTTCGGACGTTGTACGCTCCGGCCTTCTTCAGGTGATTGGAATGTCGAACTGAACACTTTATTTCGCCTTTATCCACTGTGCCATGTGTCGAAGTGAACGCTTTATTTCGCCTTTATCCACATAGCACAGTGGATATAGCCGTTAGTTAGATCCAATGAGAGGATCCAAAGAATGTGAGTTCAATAGCCGGTTAGGGCAGTGGAAAACTTGGAGAGAAGAATTAGCAGGAGATAACTGATAGCTGACATCTATTAAACATGGTAGGTGGAACTAGAACAGTCTATCACAGTGAGCAAAATAAAGGGTTCTGGTCAACGTTTCAACCACCTGAAGAAGGCTGGAACGTACAATGTCCGAAATGTAATAAATATGGCGACAAAGATGAGGACAATAGTCCGAATAATGTAAATATAATTTTCCTCAAAGTGGCAACCGGTAAATAAAATAAGATTGATTATACAACTGAATAAAATAAAATTGTAAAATATTTTTAAAGAAAATATTTGATGAACAAAAAAAAAAGATTATTTTTATAACTCGATATTTTTTTTACATAACATCACTATATGTTTGTGTGTACACTAATATATACGCATACACACACCACATACACTCCCTTAAAACTAAAATATAACGTAGACTTAACACACACATCTTCTCCCCACCAACCAATAAAAGTGTCAAAATGAGCAAGGATGGAACTCTGAGACTCAGGAATCTCCCAGCCTCTTGTAAAAAACATGTTAATCAATACAAGGAACGACCAAAATTAATGATGAAAAGAAAAAAAAAACAAATGAAGAAAAGAGATAAAGTTAACTTTCTTCACAGACAGTCATTCATTCCTGTATTTCACTGCCACTAGCAAGCAGTGATTTTATTCAACCTGATGATGACCATGCTGACTGAAACTAGTTGAGAAACCTAACTGAATAATAAAACTAAAATATCAAACCCGGTGTTTCTAAAAGATAATTTGAAAATATTTTTATTGTATAAACACACACACACACACACACACACACACACACACACACACACACACACACACACACACACACACACACACACACACACATATATATATATAGATATATATATACATAACAGGAAAAAACAAAAAGATTACCTAATCGGGATAGTTTATTTCAAACCGTTCTTCGCACAGATATCATCAGTCTCTAAGCGCTTGTCTCGTAGCATTCTTCTAAATATATTTTCAAAGTCAGTCCTCCTCTAGAAGACGCCTTGTTAATGAGAGTGGGTTTGTGTTAGCGATTGATGGGAGGGGGGTAAGTTATCTTATCCCCGGGGAAGCGGTCTGTGGTTGCAGTTTATTTATGGACAGAATTTGTTGTCTGTAGTTTAATATAAGTTTCTGCTATATTGTATTTCTTATAAATGTCCGGAATATTTTTTCTGGGATTCGCAAATATCGTATTATTGGTCACATACAGTAAGAGGCAAAAAAATAGAGGCGTCCATAGAAAGTTGGTCACTGACTTAGCCGGGTATTGAAGTCACACTCTTTAGGCCCTGTCACTGGATCTAACTAATGCCTTTATCCATTGTGTCATGTGTCCTTGAATAATAGTCCGAATAATGTACATAATGCCTCATTTCAGAAATATAGACAAAATTAATAAACGAATTCTATTACTCACTTGTCTTTCCAACTGCCTCTTCCTGCTGTTAATTTCAAGTTCACTTTCAGAGGGTAATTAACAGGAGATAACTGATAACTGACATCCATTAAACATAGGACGTGGAAATAGAACAGTCTACCCCAGTAAGCAAAATAAAGGGTTTAATTCGACATTCCAACCACCTGAGAGCGTACAACGGCCGAAACGTTGTAATAAATATGGCGACAAAGATGAGGACAATAGTCCGAATAATGTAAATAACCATTTACTAATACTGAGTATTAATACAGGTATACGTATATACACTATACATGTCAAAAAATAATTTAGTATTTTCTTGGGTACCCTTTTGCTTTAATAACTGTCTTAATTCTGAACCCGAATCGTTGATTTTTATCGTGTTTGACAGTGCTCTTTGTAGTCACTGGAGTATTCGTTTCAACGGGCGTACACCAAACACATTCATACTTCAAATCTAGGAGCAAAAGATCTCTCACTGGTCAGCATAACATCTTTTGAATCAGATTTTAGTCCAGTGTAAATGAGTTTTGCATCAAATCAACCGTGTCCGTCGATTTTTCCCAGATACGAAAGGTAAGTATTTGGTATTATGTATTTGAAAAAAAATGCCTTTTCCTTTAAGCCTATATCTAGATGAAAAATCATTTTCTGACTGATTTAATGTACATATGTACACCTGCATTTATAACCTGTATTAATAGACAATTTATATTAATCACTTGTCTTGGTAGAAATACAAAAATCCATTTCTATGGGTGCATCTATTTTATTTTGTCTCGTACTGCAGTTGCAGAAGAACATGGTGAGACTCATCTTCCTCAGAATCTGATCCCTACAATTAAATTATAGTGTTTGGCTGTTCTGAGATGCAGGCACATCTCTTAGACGATGAGCTAAAATTGACAGAATCACATGAAAGAATACGTGCATACGTATTGTGAGTGACAACTTGAAGGAGTCTGCAAGTGACCTCAATGTCGGACATATCTGGATCTACAGGCAAGCCGATGATCCAAAGGATATTTTAAAAAGTAGCGATTATATAGCTTGGTAGAAATAGGATTCATATTTTACCATGACTAGGTCAAAACCTTGACATTACTCAAACGTGTAATTTTCGGAATCAGTTGCAGGTGAAGAATTACAGTTTTTTGCTAAGAGAAGTGGAAGAGGATAAGTGCCAAAATTCTAAAACGATTATAGAATATTATCACTTTAGAATTCTGAAACACTGGACATTAATTAAACGTTCGAATAAATTTAACGTTATCAAAAGTTTGCATTTAATTATTTGGCATGCACTTATTGATTCCCAGGATTTCTTTTGGAATCAATTCATTGAAAATAAATATATCAGTATACTGCCTTTTTCTTTTATTTAATATTTTAAATTTTAATTATGCACCGACTACTAATTATGAAACCGTGTCAATAATTTATATAATCACAGTATATATGAGGAAAAACACATACGCACCCAGTCTTGCGCAAATGCAAACACAGACGCCTACGAGCACACAGGCACGCACGCACATATATATAGAAAAAATTTTATATAAATAATAGTGTTTTTACGTATATATGCAATATTTAGTTAGAAACATTTTTCGACACACCAAATCACTGCCTGGTTAAACTCGAATCAAATACGCAATCTACAAATGAATGCTGGTCATATCCACAAACGTTTCTAAGTTGAACTTACAAAATACACTTAATAAAACGTTTCTAAAGTTGCTTTCACGAGTTGAAAAAAATTCCTTTCGCTTACAGACTTCACTTGTATTAAGAGGTACCTGTAATGCAACTTTTTACTGTTAACAATAACGCGAAAGTGGCAAAACAATACGTGTTTGAGCTAGGTATAATAGTTTTTATTTCCCCGTGATTTACAAAATTCGATCCATCGGTGAGAGATCGTTCCTGGAATAATACAAAGTACTTTTGGGTGAAATAACCCACGAATTATCGCATTATAGTGGTCGAGAATTAATCTCGGCTATTACCGCTGATATAAGCGCCTCGGTGTCGTTAACGCTATAAGAGTCGTCTAGTCTATAGTGCTCGATTAAGTTTGCTTGTCGTTGAGTCTGTCGCTTATGACAGTCTAGATGGACCTGCATTCGTAGGTGAAAACATCGTTGGCTTTATAGCCAGTTAATGATTCAGAAACGCCTCCTGAGAAACGCGTATGTGCCGTTTCCTAATTGGTTATAATTATGTTTTATGAAATTTGTATATGATTTGGTGGTATTCTGGAATTGGTTGCGCAGAATTAAGGTCTGATTTTGTCATATGACATTTTGAAGTGAGCACTTCCGTTTGAGTTAAATAACTGGGGTCTAGTAATGTGTACAATATCCGTATTTAGATGAGTAATTATCTATGTAGTTTAAACATTAACCAAATAATGTTATTATTTACAAAAATCTATATTATTTCTGAAATAACACAGTTAATGCTTCTTTTGCTACTCTAATACATTGAAAAGTTCTCACATCTAATGAACTTAATTTCAGTTTGTTTTCCTTTTTTTTACTTCGGTTTACACAAGTTATATCAGAGTTCACGAGGAGATAAATTCATGGAATAAGCGATAAGCATTCATCACGTACGCAACACCTCTCCGGATACCTGCCTGGATAATTTAGGAGGAGTTAAATTACTTCTATGTGTGTTGCATTGTACAAATTCAGCGGATAGCGCGTTCGGAGATCAATAGGCGTGTCAAATTTTAGTTGATATCTTTTGAGAACAGCCTGTCTTTCAAGAATACAGAATAATTCCATTGTTCTCTGCCTCAGAAATATCTTGAAATATGTTATTTGATTTGTACAGCTGAACATCAACAGGAGTTATATCTCACAACCGATTGATTTATTCCAACTGCAACATTATTTAGAGTATGAAGACCTCTTTCTTGCGACCCATTGTAGTTTTTGTAGATTTGGTTCAAATATTTCAAAATGAAAATATTATTTCGTTTCGATAATCGTATACAGGGTTAATTACAGCAAAACTATTTCTGGTTTTACTAGTACACAAGTGTAATGATGACATATACAGCCTGTCTGGATTTATTTGTAAATTTGTAAATCTCAATGGCCCAAAACGTTCTGTAGCAATATTTGACAAATTTAAACTCGTTAATTTCCACACTCAGTAAATATGATCTAAATTTTTTTGCCAGTTTTCATGGTTAGTTTTTGAGATAGTTGGAATTTGCGAAAATGAACTGACTCGTTAGTAAGCAGATTAAATTAACATTAGATTAAGATCTCTGAAATTTAATAAAAAATATTATTATTGTCCATAATGCACGTTGAAACAGGTTTAAATTGAAGGATCTAACTATTGCTGAAAAACAGAAAAAAAACAATGTTACTGCGTGATGGAATTTCCGCATCGGGCATATGAAAAATACCAATGAAGCCATCATGAAACGATAAAAAAGGCTGCTGAAAATATAATTGAGAACTCGATGCAAATTAGAAGGTTTTGAGAACTTGCTTTCTCGAGATAGACTAAAGCGAGTTATAACGATACACCAATTTGGACCAGCGCTCACACTCTGAAAATGTCTGGAATTGAGGGAGTCAAGAAGAACAAAAGGTTTAGAATACACTGTGAATTGGGATCGTAAAAAAATCACGTTAGCAACCTTCGATCACTAAATAAAATATTTAACGTGTCAAAATTAGGACAATAAATACATCAAAATTGATGAATCTCTAGTAACATTTGGTAGACCTGATGGTTGGGCCAAATGATGGATTTTATCCAGTTCATACGTGCCTGCGGCTAAAAGATGGCAACATTGAGGCATTATTGATATATTATTGGCTGGAATTATCGGCCAAACCATTAATGGACCATTCGAATTTGATGACGCAGTTAAACTGAACAGTAATAACTATTGTGACTTATGAGCAACATTTTCTTTTCCTGGTCTCGCAGTTTCAAAGTGAATTGTGCATTTATGCACGACAATCTTCCTTCTCTTGTATCTAAGCTTACCCGTGAATTATTTGAGGATAAAAGATTTAATGGAGAAAAGATAATGGAATGACCTCATTCAAGTTCTGATCTGAATTCGATAGAAAATATATGGTCAGTTCTGAAGATGAAATTGCATGGAAGTGGCAAACAATATAACAGCCAAGCAGAGCATTAGGAAGCAATTAAATGTACCATGTAAAAAACTGAACATGCTGAAGTAAAACAAATTAATAAAATCAATGGATAATAGATAAGTGACTGTTATTGAGAAGAAGGTTCATTATGTTTAAATGTAAAGGATTTAAAAACTTATCATATGTGTTTTTTTATTTATTCAATCATAAGTGATGATCGATTATTGATGATTCTATTAACTTATTAATGTGCTTATTCAGTTTTACTTAATAACTTTAGACGGTAGTGTTCTCAAATAACTTCAATAAAAATATTGATACGACCCCCCACAATTATCTCGGTCTCTGTTTCGACATCTAAATTGATTGTTCTAAATTTAAATTATGTAAGATTATATGAGTTGGTAATAACTTAGGACAGGTTGTAGATGCATAGAATGTGTGGATTTAGTCATGCGTATTGACACAGCCGATCCTAAAGCGGTCACTGTATTGAGATAGATATATAGATAGATAGATAGATAGATAGATAGATAGATAGATAGATAGATAGATAAAACTCGTCTGATAGATATAAAAAATGCTATAAACAATATTCCCAATATAATCTCATCTTTTATCACTGTTATATTGATTTTGGTAAGTGGTTCCGACGGAGACATTTTCAGCACGTCCTAGTACGATCAGACTTAGGAGGCAGTCAGATAGCTATGAAGGACATTCTTATATTTGAAATCTGAAAATCTTACCTCCGATTCGCTAATTCTATATCAATGCCATTCTTTCAGATAATTTCCATAAAACTTGGATGAATTTCTATTCAAACTAAAGCTGGTCTTCTTCTCATTCTATTTTGATAGCTTTTTCCAGCCGAGGGATAAGCAAGTCGAGAGGAATCATTTCTTACTAGTTTTAGTGGTAGTGTTAGCGACATAAAGAAACGTACTTTTTAAAATCCCACGGGGTTCGTGCACAAAGATTATTTGTAATTTTTCAGTTATCCCAGCCAAGTATCTAAACCGGGAATGACTCGAGCCCTAAAACACCGTTCGCGCCATATAGATTGTATCATTGGTAAGTCTTCAAGTTATTTGGTCACAACATCGCCTTTATTTTTTTTTTGACAGATCGATCACTTTGCTTTAGAGCCAATATTCTCTGTGATATCGATTACAGGTGACAAGCAAAATACCTACCTACCTTAAAAGGACTATCTCTTTAGTACCCCAGAAATGATAATGCTAATAAATGCAGAGGTACCAAAGGAAAATGGAAAATAATTTTTGCTGATGGAAATCATCAGGGAATTTTAAAATTGCAGTTATTGACAAAAGGAAATAAGGGACTATTGTCCTTTTCATTCATTGCTTTTTATTTGATCATATTTTATGAAAGAGGCATGGCTTTTGCTAACTTGAAATATCCATTTTGTATACTAGAAACATAGTTCAGCCCAGGCATTATCTATCTTAGAGTATTTTATGGTCGCAAGATGTTACAACGTCAATAAGAAAAATAACACAGTTTAAAATGGGTAATATTAAAATTCATATACAGTATCCACTCGGTTATACTATAAAATCCTTATTTTCACTCTGATATTATGGAAAACATACATTATACATTTACATCCGAAGGTTTGGAATTTGTAGAGGATAACTTCAAACTGGACCTGCGGCTGATATTATTAATATGTGGAGGTCGTGTCCCAGTTGATACTCACTTTCGAAAAATACATTTAGGAAATATATAACAACATTTCCTCTCCCTCAAGTGATATTTTAAATCGCAGGTCAGAGTGGGCTCTTTCACAGTAGTTGGGAAATAGTCTACGCGAATGTTAAATATTAAATTAAGAACCAGATATCTGAAGTTGTACTAAGGTTTTTAGATATAGAGTGGAGAGAAAATGCATAGAAAATCAAAGACATTAAATCTTTCAAATATCGGCACTCACACCTGAGGAAGGATATCTAGATGTCTGACGACTAAGAAGTACAAAGTCAAATTATGATATATATATATATATATATATATATATATATATATATATATATATATATATATATATAGTCAAACTTAATGAGCCAGACAAACCTACCAAGGTTTCACTTAGGCAGATCGTCATGGTCAGTTAGCCCTGAAGATCTGACTAAATTAAACCTTGGTAGGTTTGTCTGGCTCATTTGGTTTTACTAGCTCTGCTCTATGTTTTATCGACCTCTTTAGTTGTTTACTGTATCTGTGCGATTATTTTCGACAGACTTTCATGTTCCTGGCTCTTTCTTTTTTAAAACATTTTTTCCCTTCGTGATTGATTTGGCTATTGTTAAATCAAGAATTCGAAGGTTTTCCGACACGATTATAGTCACCTATATATATATATATATATATATATATATATATATATATATATATATATATATATATATATATATATATTAATTATCAAAATTCATGTATATATACATATATATATATATATATTAATTATCAAATATATATATTAATTATCAATTTTTTTAATTATATACATATAAAGGACATTAAAATAAGAGGGCATAAAACTAAACTGAAATTTAAACAGCAAATAAACAACAAATGAACAACAAATGAATAAAATTTCGAGGGAAAGAAAAAATATTATTTGGTTTCACCCCTCGCCTTTTAACTGAGATTTGAAATGTAAAATAGTGAAAATATTTTTCAAATTACTTAATCCCTTCCCTAAAACTTCCGAATTACAAAATATCCTTAATATACAGTGAAATTAAGCTACAGCTGCACTAGTAATTTAGAAACCTCAATAAAAAAATATTAAAATCACAAAGCCAGCAATTCTGAAACTGACATGCAGCAAAATATCGTTAACAGTGAAACATGTAACTACAGAAATATTGAGGAGTTTTCAAAACCGAAGGAATAATCTACAAAGCCGAAATAAAAGATACAAATGACCAGGCCAAAATATACGTACTGAAGGCAGCTTCAAGAAGATATGGTATAATGTCAAGTCATCATTGAAGTTACAAAGCCTTATGAATTCTACCACACTAGCCTGTCATGCGTGAAAATTAAAAGAAGTAACAAAGATCCAATCTTAAACTGGGAAATATTTTAGCCATTATTATAAGAATCGTAGTGATCTCTGCAGTCTTTTCCAGGAAGAAAAGTTAACAATAATAATATTTCTAGAGCACAAAAACCATTTAAATGAGAGATCAAAAATAATGACACGATGCAAGCACACAAAAAGTTTCCTTTTGAGTTCCTATGAACAAGTATGAACGTAAGGACATTACATATAATCCCCACCTCCAAATCAATTCCAACACTTTCTTTTCTCATCACATTCTATTACGCTTCATAATTAAGGTGTACGTTTATTTATTTTAAAAAAATCACTAGGAAATTATTTAGCCCATATTGTATGAATATATCGAAAGTTGAAAACCAAGGTAGCGTGATCGGCTGATTTCCTCGGCGTGAATTTTTATTGCGTTTATACGTATATTGAGCATTTCTTAATACTTGTGTTTCCTGGTTTAATTCAACTCTGACCAATTTCTTTTTTATAATTATATATATATATATATATATATATATATATATATATATATATATATATATATATATATATATAATGTCAACATTGAAGTCAACACACAGAGGCGACAAGCTCTTTAATGCTAGCTGCAATAATTATTCTCGATTGTAGAAAATGTTGATCTCTGATATTGGAAAAAAATATTTGTTTTTAATGCATCTTTGGTATATACATTCTTTTAGTAAGAATCGCTCAGGAAAGTACATGTTTCTGAAGTGAACATTTCTTAAACGTTATCCAGACTTTTATTGAAGCAGAATTAAATTAAACTTCCTTTATCTTTTGTAATATTAAGGGAAATATTTCTTGATTTAGACACTCGCCAAGACTGATAGGCTTAACATTGTCTTTCAGATGACATATTTATTGGACGTTCGACAGATCCACATTCTCTATCTACATACAGAAAACATCTATAAAACTCAAACTATTATAGCAAATTAATATATAGCTCTCCAGTGAAGAAATATGGTTTACGTATTTTAACAACTGCAAAATTTTAAATGATTCAACATCACAGAGCAGGAAATGGGTTTTTCACTAGTCATGAAGAACGTCCGTACTTTTAATGAAAACACTAGTCTGAAACATCTAGTAGAACTATATCTCACACCTTAACCATAGTGCCGCAATAATGGGCCCACGGTACGGGTAACGGCGCAAAATATCTCTGTAGCGCTACAGAAGCTACATCACGACTGCTGCCATGCTCTCTCTCTCTCTCTATCTATCTCTGTCTCCGTCAGATCAGATAAATATAATTGTCTATAGCTGCTACATTTTCCAGCCTTGTCCGATTTCAAAAGCTTTTGTGTAGCCCTGTTTCCGGGGAATTGTTTTCTGGACACCATCTCGCTTTCCTCACAAAATAACTTTGCTACCTTCACAGTGTTCTACCGCTATTTTCATATTAGATGATTGGGTGAACTATATTATATGTTTCTACGGGCCAGACCTTCAGAGCTACGATCCAACACGCCATAAAACATGAGCTGATTCAACCTCCTTGACGATATATTCTATTCGAGAGGAGTTTGTTGCGTGGTCAGTAACATTTAGAGGTAAGAGGCGCAGTTTCAGGGGATCTGTGGGAACTATAACTGTTAACGTTAGATTTGAAGAGATACAATTTGTGTTGATCAGGAAGGCATCATCTTGGGAGTCGGTTCCACAAATTAGCGATTTGTGGGCTGAAGCTGTTCAAGCGGAACTTACGTCTCCCTAATGGAATACAATGGTAATAAATGTTGTTCAACTCAATATAAGTGGCATGGCGAGTCTTAGTTGTGAGGCTTAGTGTTTGTAGAATTACAGAATGAAGCTCATCTGAAATCTTCGAAAGTCTTCTGGAAAAGTTGCTACATTGTCGAAAATAATCACACACAAAAGCCTTTGGAATAGATCCAGAATAGAATGAAGTCTCGGGAGCTCAATTCCAGATATGGCAGTATTGCAATTTCAGCCTGTTCTTACTCTGATACTGGTAGAACATATCATGCCGAATCGGATACTTAAAAAGCAGTAAAATGAACCAACTAATTTCCCGGCATATTCAGTGTTGAATTGTCTATACAAGTTCCACTGGAGGCTCCATATTTGAGGAATGTTGGCAGAAGACTTTCGATGACTAATAACTGAATTTGTCACAGTCAGTTTTGGTGTATTGGGAAAACGTTCAAGGAAAAGTTACATCAGGAGATGCCTTTCGTTTGGCATCAAATTAACCAATAACCATTCGATGGTCTGAAGTGTTTAAGGGAGGTAACGCATGAGAAGACGATTTTTCATGGCAGGATAGGAAGAAGAATCTCTAGGAGGTGTGCAGGATATCATGTTGTAGTGGTAATACGGGTGGGTTTATCTGTGTCAGTTCCTAAGCAATTAAGCCTTTTCGGCAATGTTTGCCTACGTCAACGGTCTTTTTAGCTCAGACAGATAAGTCTTTGTAATGAAAATTAAAGTTGCCACAAATATCTAGCTGATGGATACTCAGAGAAGATATTGTGATGATGTGCATTTGCGCGTCACTGCATAAGCTGTGCTGACATCCCAGGTCGGCTATATGCAAATACAGTGTCGCGCGTTATGTTCCACAGATTCGTTTTTAATAATGGCCGTTATCGATGTCAAAAAAGGAATAACGACAAATGCTTTTCAAGACACTTGTTGGATCGGAAAGTAGGAAAATAAATTACTTTTCATTTAATCGGCAATGACTTCCGGTCATGAAAGACAGACCCCAACACATTCTTGCCTGAGCGTTTCACTGACTACTGATTTTTTGCCGAGATTTTCACGGTCTCCCCTTCACTCACTGCCCGATTTATTATATGGTTGCTGGTTGCGAAATCGAAAACCCCGTTCCGATCTCTCGTGTTCCAAAACCGGACACCACCCAGACAGCTTTTGGGTTATTTCTTTTTTCAAAGGACCCTATTCAAATGTGGGCTGGAGACAGGATTCCTGAAAAATCCTAGTTATTAAATTTGTTCCAAGTTGTGATGGAGACAAGGTTCCTGGGATACCCTTGTTATTAACTTAAAATAAAAAAATATTTATCTATTCATTTCCTAAGTGTGTGAGAAATCGTATTGCTACAATAACATCAATCGAAACTATTTTTCGAACTGTTCCCTCATCCTGTGCACGATAGAGAATAAAATAAACAGTGATAATTTGAACAGATTCCACGTGAAAGCAAGCAAATCATCGGGAAATCTGTGTCCTCGTGTCGGGAGCATCTGGCACATTTAAAATTGTCCTTTTTTCATACGTATGTTTTGCTGTTTGGGGCGAAAAGCCTGTTCTTTCACTGAGAATTACAGATCAATATCACTTTCAGGTAGCAATAAATTGATTGGTTGTTTCTGATTAGCACAATATTAAACTTTATGACAGACAGGAAAAAAAGAGATCAGGTTTGGTGTCGAGAAGTTCATGCTCAATGTCTGGAAATTTGGAACATCGTATACCCCTCATATTGGTGTAGGAGATATTGGGTCTACATTTACTATTAGTTTCAGCATGTATACCGGGTCTGAAAGTTTCTGGGACAAATTGGTTTATATAAGGTTTGCGAGAGGTCAAAAGAACCAGTTTTGACCTCAGGATGATAGATTCTTACCATAGGAAAATTGGAACGTAAACCAATCACGCTGGTGTATTGGCTAAGCTAATTTACAATTTGTTCCCGCAAGTTTTACAAATAATTGACTGTCGATTTTCTTTTCTTCATTTTCATACAGTATTCTTAATATTATTCAGTCGGGTAATCATTCTAATTAAGTTGGTCATTTTAATTTCATCTTTAACTTTAATTTTATTGGCATTTTATGAGCAACAACGGGACTCGTATAATTTCAGATTCGGTAAAATGTTTTTTTTTAATGTTATTTAGTTAATGAATTAAATTGCAAATTTAATTTATGGGCCTATTCACAAGTAATATTAAGTATTTCAGTCGCTGCCCAAACGTTCATTTGCTTGATTACGATTTGCAAATTGTAAGAAGGTGTGTATAACCCGTTGATGTGTAAGCATTAATCGTTTGAATAAAACTATTCCATAATTATATTTCATCAGGAAAATTATATTAGGCATGACATCATTTGCCAAAATCATTGTCTGTTTAATAGTAAATATTATATAACAAACCTGATTTTATTGGTAATATAATAAAGTTCTATATAAAATTATTTACTTGCTCTTCAAAGAGAGGGAGTTAAATTTTTACAGTTGTTTTAAAAATGTTATCACATAATGTTTGGATTAGACTTGGCCTCATCTCAGTGGCTTAATTAATCTGACAAAGAGAAAGGAATCTTTTAATCCTTTAATTACAAACTTCAAATCTGGAATGAATTTTAGTTTTTTAAATACTCCGGTATTAATTATGGATTTATAAAAAATATGTCATTAATCATAATCTCCGTCCAATAAGAATTTAAAGCGTCGAAAATCGAACAGTTGTTATTAATAGGCTAAATATATAAATCAAATCTAATAATCTTGACAAAAGTCCCAGCTCCTAGAGAGAATAATAGGATAGTAATAACAACTTCGGGGCGTGATACGATAAGATACATTTATTGAACTTGAACGGAGAGGCACCCCTCGACAGCATAGTGTAGCATATACGAGAAGGAGAGTTCTTCTTTCAAGGGGGGTAATCGTCATCAGAATAGGTAACTGCTTTTCGCCTATGCCACAAAGTTTTACTTATTCTCCATTTTATCCCATTACTATTGGCTTTAGTATATTTTCATGAAATCTGTATCTTTCTCTTAGAATTTAAAAAAGTAATTTGTCAATACATCGAATTTATATGCATTTCATTTTTGTTGGATTATAATATCTGCTACATCTTTTAATTTAGAGTAGTTTTTTTCTTTCAGTATCTGTTATTTATTTCTATTTACACTCTACTCTTTTGTTTAGACATTGCACTCTAAACGCGGCAGATATACCACTAAGAAAGACCTCCTGAGGATGAAAGACAATACATTACAGGACTACGAGAAAACGTTACTGAGGCGAAAAGACAATAAAAAGATTAGGATTCAGGAAGACTATTAATCTTTGTGTGTTCGATTTCTTTTTATTGTCTCTCTGTTTCTCTTCCTTTGATATAAATACATACATACAAACGCATATATATATATATATATATATATATATATATATATATATATATATATATGTGTGTGTGTGTTTGTGTGTGTGTGTGTGATAGGATAAAGAAAATTATGAAATGGTATACATCTAACATGCTGTACTTTTATTAAAGCTTCATCAGAGAATGAGATAGGGCGAAAGAAAAATTCTTGTATTTTTATTTTTCCGTTGTTTGATTTGAATTTTTAAGCAGTTTTCACGGGCATTTTAATTGTTAAGCTGCATTAGTATAAATTGCGACATTCTGATCACAACGAGAGATGACGTGTCTTTCTGAAGTGCATAAAAAAGGATTCCAAACCTACATGTAAAAAATTAAATATTACTGTATGTATGTATGTATAATAATGAATGAGTGTATCGAAATACTAGTACATGTGGGATTCGGGTGATTATGTACGAGGGTCATTCAATAAATAAGGTGAATTTTTCGGTATAAGGACTTTTAATACAGATACAAACTTACTTTCTTTTTCAACGTAGTCTCCCAGCACTGTCACACACTTTTCCCATCTGTGCACAATCTTCCGTATTTCCTCAGCGTAAAAATATTTGGACTGGTGTCTCAGCCAGTCGCTCACAACACTTTTGACTTCATCGTCACTTTTAAACTTCGTGCCTCTCGTGAACGCTTTCAAGGGACCAAACAGGTGAAAGTCTGAAGTGACAGGGTCTTGCCTGTAAGGGGGATGAGGGAGCAGTTCCCAGCCCAGCTCGTTGATGTTGTGCACCGTTTGGGCTGCTGTGTGAGGCCTTGCGTTGTCATGATGCAAGCTGACTCCTTCTGACTGATGACCCCTGCGTTTGTCCCAACAGATAAGCTCAAAGTCCTTGCAATGTCATTCACTGTCACCCTTCTCTCAGACTGAATGAGGTCATTATCTCATTCGATCACCTCAGGAGACTTCACTTCTGGAGGCCTCCCAGGCCTGTCTACATCCACAACACTGCCCCGTCCTTCTTTAAACAATGTAGCCCACTTGTAGACATTTTGGGGCTGAAACATGTGGCACCATACACAGTTGACATTCTCCTATGAATTTCAACTAGTTTGCACCCTTCAGCAACCAAAAACTTGATAACTGACCGCTGTTCAATCCTGGACCATGCTTCTTGCTCGGTCATCTTTGTTAATCGCCGAAACTCTCAAAGTTTTTTTTTAATCTGCAAAAGAAATTAAATCCATGTGAAAAAGAAGTAAAAGAAAAAAAAGAATAAAAAAGAGTAAGCTTCAATCAGTATTTGAAGTCCTTATACCGAACAATTCACCTTATTCATCACTCGTATATTCGTGAGAGTCTGTGTTTAGTACGATTTATTTATTTTTGGCGTATCGTCCGCATGTTGATGTGGGGACATTTTTAAGTAATCACCGGCTCTAGTAGATAAGCCTTCCTTAGATTATTTAAGAATGTGTAATGATGTAATATATTTCTTTTAATGTGTATTTTTTGTCAGAAAATGTATTATCAGTTCTACATAGAAATACTATCGAGGTAAAGAGGGATACGAAAACTGGTGCTTCCTGTAATTTTATTTGGAGCTAATATCTAGGGTTATGTCTGGTTATGGCCACTATAGATATTGTTTATTAATGCATGTATGGAGAAAGTGTGCATTATTTATGGACTTGACATCTACTGGTACTAAGATAACAAACTATAATTGCAAAAACTGCAGATTATGGTTATAATGAAATTTATAAAGTAATACTTCCAAAATCCAAATAAAGTTATAAGCAAAACTAATAGGCAAATACTGAAATATGTAGACATCGGAAAAAAGATTTCAATGGTTCTCTGTGTTTTGGGGGTTATAATTTGATTTTAATTTAATGGCAATTCTCTGAGAAGCTTTTCGACCTGACACCCCTGAATTCGTCTCTTCAACTAAATGATCTGTTTAAATAAGAGGAGAGACAAAACTCTCTCTAGCCTGATTGGCATTTAGACAATATGAATTGAAAACAATAGACGGAACTCGGACCAAATTAAGTGTTACATTTTGGCAATGCAGCGCACCCGGAAACCATCCCAGTCAGAGTTTTGGTTAAAACATCGACATTCGAATGTTGGGTGTGTTCACTGGAATAATCTTGTAGAACGGATTAGTGGCATTGACTTCAGTTGTGACATACAATGATCCCTCAATGGAAGACTACTTATGCTCCCGAAACTGATTTAAACTGTGGGGACACATAGAGCAGCGTTTATTATCCTTTACACATGGCGACGATCTGACGGACAACCTACTTATTTATTTATTGTTGTGGGACTCTCCCCCTTTTAAACAAGATGGACTCATCTAAAGTATAATTATTCTGACAGAGTGGAGATACGTGAAGTACATAGGGTGTTGAGATAAGGTTGAGATACGTAGAGTCTACCGAGAGAGAGATAATTATGGCTCCACTTACAGAGACTTGTACATATACTTTCTACTAACCCACATTTCTGGACTACTAATCTTCATTTCGAGTTTGTATTCTTACGTTCAATGCGCTTATTTTCCTATTTCAAATACTGGCGTGGGTTATTTATCTTTCTAGGAATCCATCCCCGGAATCCATAACATTTATAAAACATGCTATTTCCATTTACGGTGGAAATTGCTAAATGAAGCTGTCAATTCTACTCCAAAAGTGTATTTTCTTGCACTTTTCACCTGTAAAACTCACTTCCGGTTATTCCCTGATAACTACAATATTCAAAAATTTAAATGTAACGTCAGTAGCCACCTTCTATCTTCAATTTTCTTAATCGTTTGATTTTTTCATTTTCACTCCCGGAAAATTCCTGCGTACTAGTGACATTCCCGCCTTGATTGATATTAAATGATTACAAAATTAATAAATTACAAAAAATGTGTAATTTAAATAAAGAAAAATCAATATGATGATGAAGTTTCTTTATAATATATTGCGCCTAACAACTATTTTCAAAAGTTATTTAAATGAAATCCAAATATTTTAGTAAGGAAAACTTATTGGCATATTTAATCAATATTCAATTGTATATCAATTTAAAGCGAAAACTTCTGGGATGCTTCCTTTTAATTTTCTCACTCTTCTAAAAGATAGACCCACATTTTTGCAGATTCTTGGCAATCCTTTGTATTACCATTAAATTCACCTGTCTCCACAAACATTCAATAAGGTTAACGCCTTGTCTTTGAGCTGGAGATGGTAAAACATCACATCTGTTTGCCCCAAAAAATGATTTAATTAAATTTAAACTCTGTCGACGATCATTCTTCTGGATGGTGTTTCATCGATGTCATAGATTTGGCGTCCTTGAAGACCTCCTTCTCGGTCTAATTCAAAATATCAACTTATTACTTGTTTCACATAAAGTTATCAAATTAATTAAATCTCCATGACATTCCGATTAGAGACTGCTCCAGAACATCAAATTACTACTTCCATGATGTCGGTGAAATTATTTATGTCGACCGCAGGGCATTATGAACGTGTTGAAAAAGAGCACGAGTGTCGTAGATTATGTAACCTGACACCATATAGGACAGGTCAGACCCGAATAGCACACATTAACGAAGATTAAGCAACAAGGGACTTGTATTCTCACATAGGTCTTATTCCGACAATACTTTTATAATAAGGAAGATAATGTGAGAAAGGCAAATCCTTATTAAACAAACTCATGTTTAATGAATATGTCAAAGAGCTGTGAACTTTAACGGATAAAGAAACGTAAAATGTTATCAAAATCAGAGTCAAATTCTGGGCGAGGTCTATTGCGTTCTCATTAACTCAAGTGGATTTGGTTCAGGTATAAATCACTCTCGTCTCCCCCACATTTATGGATTAAATAACAAAGTAGATTGATAACGCAAAGCTTGTGGAACAACGAGTTTAATAGAATAACAATTTCAAACACCGAACAAGACAACGCGAAATCAGTGTACACATTTTCCATGGAAATTCACAGGTAATAAAGAAAATTATGCGGAGACGCATGATCGGCTACGACCTGAAGGTACATGGCATTTATTAAAGCCTAGTTGTCGATGTGGTCTTTAAGATTTTTAACTTCATTTCAATAATTATTTATAACAGTGAAGTTTTTTGTGCTCCTATCTAGAATTCGTTAAAACTTCAAAATGAATGCTAGAAAATATCGAGATCTCGTTAATCTTATTCATTTGCTCGTGAAAATAGCATGTTTTATAAATAAATAAGTAGGTTGCCCGTCAGATCGCCGTCATGAGTAAAGGATAAAAATCTCCGCTCTATGTGTCCCCACAGTTTAAATCAGTTTCGGGAGCATAAGTGTGGAATTATTGTATGTCACAACTGAAGTCAATGTCACTAATCAATTCTACTAGATTCTTCCATTGAACACACCCAACATTCGACTGTCGATGTTTTAACCAAAACTCGGACTGGGATGGTTTCCGGGTGCGCTCCCTTGCCAAAACCTAATATTTAATTTGGTCCGAGTTCCCTCTATTGTTTTCAATTCACATTGTCTAAATGTCAATCAGGCTAGAGAGTTTTGTATCTTCTCCTATTTACACAGATCAGTTGGAAGAAGAGACGAATTCAGACATTCTCAAGGGTGTTTTGCATATTAGTGAGTGTAAGGAACTCTAATGGAATTCGGCTGTCTGATTTTGCATTTGGAATATCTATCCACCTACACATTAAATTTCCTAAAAGTTATTAAATACAAAGTCTTATAAGTAATATTACCCTAGCTTTTGATCATCGGATAAAATACGTAGAAGTTCAAATACAGACATTTCGTTTTTCTATTCATCTTACATCGAGTGGTATAACATTGTATGCTATAGTCGGGAATGAAACAAATCATTCTATCTTCGTCTCATACACAAAAGGTTTGTGAAGCAGCAAAAGTTCAGTCATTTAAGAATTGAATCAGTACAAGGGAACATCCTCAGACGAAATTAAACTTAGGACAATCGCGTGGAAAATATTACTGATCGCTTTTACCGTTTAACATTATTTCTCTGTCGATATTCGATGCTATTATTAATGTTACGATATTCATTGTTATTATTCATGAAATTTTATAGATTTGATCAGTTTTGTATTCACATCTTTCTTATTAATAATTTTAGTGGAGATATTCCGTATGAAAAGAAACATTCATTACATGCTGGACATCTACCACATTCAGATATGTATCATATAGCGGGTGCGATGGGTAAATTGTCGTCTAAATTACGCAAAAAAAAAAAAAATGAAAATAACACCGCCATTTGATTTTAATAAATATATTTACTAAAATTGCACAAGGATATCATGAAATACTAAATTCTAAAGTTATTCAATTAAAGCGTCGTTGGCTTTAACCAAAGCTTCCAGACGACTTCGGAATCGGCTGCATCTTTTCTAAACGGGCTCCTTTTTTAAATTGGCGAATGCAGCCATAATCGTTAACTTCAGTTCATCTTTGTTGTTAAAAGGAGTTTTGTTCGTCTCTCGCTCAGATGCGCCCGACACAAAATATTCAAGGGGTTTGCAGACTGTGGATTTAGGTGAACAGATGCAAGGGGTAATATGGTCGCAGAAATTACCTGATAGTCATGAATGGGTTCTCCTCCACGTGTGGCACGTTGCAGAATAATGTTGCCCGAAATAGGTTCCCACCCTCTTGACGTAGAGCTTCACAATCTTCTGAAGGAACTTGATATAGTTCTCCGCGTTGAGTCTGAGGTCCCGTGGGAAGATGAATGGAAGCATAACGCTCACCATCACTAGTGATCTCTCCAAATATCTTCGAAATCCCCATTAGACGCATGCAACACTTTCGGATCGTCTACACTGTGTTCAGACTGACACTCTAAAACTTTCGTAACTGAGTTTCCGGCGCGAATGCCAAGCAGTACATATACAGTTTCCAAATTTCTTGTGGATGGAATTGCGAAATGTTGCTCTTTTTCGTACAGACGGTGTTCAGCTATACTATGCTGTCGACAAATTCAAAAACAACCAAGGCACGTGAGCGAAATTAAGAATATAAAATGGCGACAATTTACCGATCGCACCCGTTATATATCCTCCATTAAAACTTAGTGTTTTCACCTATTGATTCTATTGTACATCAACTGTGTATTTTTTTAAATTTCATATGAACGGTTTCGAATTTTCCTAGATATTTCAGAGAAAACTTTACTTTAGAAAATTATAGTTTATGAATAGATTTTAGATGCATTAAATCGTTACCTATATTCGTTTGATTCTTTTCTAATGTTCAGGGTATGGTCGCGAAGAATAATCTGTTGGAATATTTTTTGCTTTTTTGTAACTGTTTTCATTCTGTTAAAGTTATTGGTATTTTATTTCAGATTAGACACCGCTTTGAGATGGAATGGCAAGTAGACAACATTAATCTTTTTGCTTTAAATCAAGGTCACAAATTTGCGAAATGTGTACGGGAATGACTTCAGTACCAATAGAATGGCACAGATATTGTTCCGTTTCATAAAGATGAACTATGAACTCTCCGCATTCGACACTGCTTGTTCAGTTTGATAACAACCAATTAAATGCGCGGATTGAAGAGGATCCGAGCCAGACCTAAAAATAATCTAATTTTTCTAATAACCTAGTATTTCAAAATAAAGGCTTCAGTTTAAACTGATGCCAAGTTCATAGGGACTAAATCGACGATATCGTCTTGAGATAATCATTTATATTGTTAAATTTACGAGTAGATTTGTTTTTCGCTGCATGTTCGCTTAACTGCGTAATATATAGGCTAAATCCCATTGAACGCGTCCCTTGAAAGAATAAGAAAGAAACTACCAGATTCTGGCTCCCGATACTACTTCAAAAATTAACCAATGATATATTCGTTCAACGAAGAAGATTCTTTATTTTGATTGTTAATTCTTTACACCTGTTAAATACTCTCGCCATATGTTACCGTTGATTCTATCTTCTCATTTCCCATTCGTTTCCCATCTCATTGCTTTGCATTTTAATGCATTCTTTCTCTAATTAATGCAGGTTTTCTTCTTTTAATGGATGATTTACTTCGCACGTTTTCATTCGGATTCAGCATATTGTGGTCGTTTTCATAATAAATATGATTAAGAGAGGAGTTTTTAGTATTTTTACTATTAAATCTTGCATCATCCTTAAGCCTTTACTGTACTAAGATGAGTGTATCGTTTGTTTTCTACGAGTATGTTGTGGATAACACTAGATGTTATAGATATTTCCAGTATTGATAAGGGTTTTCTTCGTATACTTTTTTGGAAGTAGTATGCCATATAAATATTCTGCTTACATGTTATATCAATCTTAATTGTTGCGGCTGTTGAAATTCCTCAACATTTTTGGCAGCGTTTGTTGTTTGTAATTCAACATCGCCATTCCACCGGGTTCGGAGAAGGGCAATACTCGCCAAGACCTACAGGGTCACTCGCACAAAACCATTTTAACCATAGAATTGAGAAAGCGGTCGCAGATGGCTGACAGTTTAGATATTTCTGAAGTGATTTGGCGCAAAGGACATTCTTATGAAAGTCTCGACATGACGAGGTAATTTAAAATCTATGTTAATGGTCTGGCTTAGTAGAAATCTATTTTGATGGGCCAAAATGCACCTATCGTAGGCTAAACTATATTCAATTACTTTATCTCTTCTACTAAATAATATAACGTGAATTCTCTCTGACTTATAAGTTAATAAATTGGTGTAGTGATTCTCCAAGCGTAGCTCAGATATGGCACAAGGCAAAATTTATAGGGCTCCCACTAAGGATCGAACTCACTACTCAGTCGTAATAGTCCCAGCGAGACAAGCTTGCTAACCATTACACCACCTCGATGTGCGCATTTAATAAATTGGAATAAATTAGTAAAACACTAGCATATTATAATTTAACTATACCTATAAATGATATAGTTTCGCTCCACCTGTCAATCTGCACAGCGGTTTATCTGTTTTTGTATATATTTATATAACGGCCTTTTCACCATCATCCTTATCCTCATCATCAAACCCGTGAGCAGGTGAGGTCGTAGAGTGGCTGTTACATTGAGCACATGCTCTGTTCACTCCACCTATCTGAGTTGAGAGACAGAGAGGTATCCATTCATGTCCTTGGCGGGTAGACCAGATCAAATCAAAGCTGATGACCTCCATGTTGAAAGACAGTCTTGGTTATTAAGAGGTGCTGATTGATTTTATCGGGGGGGAAATCTGCGCCCTGGCAGGAAACTTCTGTCTAGGACACCTTAACCATGCGTTGCCGTCTAATCACGATATTTTGTATATATATATATATATATATATATATATATATATATATATATATATAATAATTTGATCATATAGACAAAGTCATTTTACTCACTACAAATATGCAACTTCGTTTCAGTGCATTTCAACTGCACTTCGACGGGTGAGAACACTCCTGTAGGATTGTGCATAACCATTTTCGATTCTCAATCGTCTAAGTGCAGTTGAAATACACTGAAACGAAGTTGCATCTTTGTAGTGAGTAAAACGGTTTTGTCGATATGAAAAAAATTATAATAAATAAATAATTATCGCTCTACTATCGGTATCGAGCCCTCTTTTGAATTAATATATTACTTTCCTTCTCATCACATCGGGTATATATATATATATATATATATATATATATATATATATATATATATATATATATATGTTATTGTTGAGTCTTGACTCATTGTTGAATCTCGCCTAATGCATGGAATAATAATGCAACACAAAATGTACTTAGAACAAGAATGTATTATAACAAGCAAGGGTACACAATAAGTACATATAGTAATTCTGTAGATTTCTGGGAAGACGTTCCTGGAGAATGTGTTGACTAGTCGCAGTCGATCAGAGTCTCTAGTTGGATCTCGTGATAATATTTATTACCGTATACAAAACACGGTAAATGTGGCACAAAGCCAAAAATGGGGATTGGGAAAGGAAGGTCATCGCTTGTCTTAAAATTAAACTTAGCTAGTCGCACGCACTGACCCAAGCATACAAAACAATATTCCTTTCACCAAAACACCACATTCATACATACCATTCGTTCTACAACCACCAAAATACCTCATTGTCTCTATGAAAATCCTAAATAACCCCATATGTACAATAAAAGTCTGTTGGGGGGGCGGGCATAAAAATTAAATAAAATAATCCCCAATGAAAATATACAATATGGATACAAATATGTACAAGAAAACTAAACAAAATCATGTTAGTAATTAAAAAACCCCCCCACAAATCCTAAATGTGCCAGTAAAATCAATTAACTGGGCGAAATCGACACGGGACTTTGACAATATAAAATACACATTTATCCATCCCAACCATTCACACAAACACGCACTGATTCACACACAAACATACGAAAAGGATCACACACACGAAAAACGAAAGGCGTCCCGCATCATCCAGAGAACTGAAATCACTGAGCACCTAAAGAGGGGAGGGACGGGGAGTTAAACTAAAGGAAAAGAAAAGGGGGACAGAAAAAAAAGGGGCCAATGAGCAAACATACCTTAGCTAAGTTTACATAATCGTAAGAAACTAAAAAATAAAACACCAAAAAAACCTAATCTAGCCTAAGCATGGATGGGTTGCCCACGTTCAACCCAGGTAAACAATATCCTATGCCTAACCGGCATCAAAATGCCACTCAAGGTCAGCCCCTTTCACACGGCACAAACGCGCAAGAGTCACCCACCTTTCGCCAAATTCAGATGATGTGAGTCGCCGCCTTTCCGTCCTAATCTTGACTTTAAGCAGATGCCTAAAGAACAAGATCAGTTCGGAAGAAACAAACTTCTCGCCACCATAGAATTCCTTCTGACGCGTCGTCCAAATCACGACTCTCATAACGCCTAGTAAGCAACAGAACACATAATTCTCAGCCCTCGACATCTGCGGTACCACATTGCTGCAAACAGAAACGACATCCAGGACAAAGGTCTTTCTCCGCAAGACGCGAACCATGAGACCTTCAACAAACTTGCACAACGGCACTACCACTCTGCACTGAAAGAAGGCGTGACCAATGGTCTCGACTTCCCCAACACAGCGGCGGCAGTTTGGAGAATTCTCCAAGCCCGCTGCACAAAGTCTTTTGCCGACCCAGAGGGCTCCACGAATCACCTGCCAGGTGAGTGATGCCTCGTCGTTAGTGAGGCATTTCAACCCTGTCGCCCAAGGCCATATTGAGCGAGCCTGCTGCTTCGTAAGACCGAGCTCGCTAATCAGAGCATCTTGAACGGACCCCCGAACTAACACTTGATACAATGCCCTACGAGACAACGCCTGGACGTTGGAGAGGCCTTCCGACGCCCGTAAGAGGCATTTCAGAGCGCGACGACATTCGTGATAGAAGGAGCTTTCGGCTCGGGGTCTACGGCGGGCCTCCCCCTCGCACGAGTGCACACTTCTCAGGGACGGGAAATTTTTCCGGGCATCTTCCTTCCAGAAGGCTCCCACCTCGTCCGGTTCGCGACACAATCGGTCCAGGAATGCAATGCGAAGCATATGTTGACGAATCTCAATGCTTGGCATTCCCAGGCCGCCCTCAGCGGTATGAAGGCAACAGATCTTGCGAGATACCATAGCGGCCTTGCCTCTCCACAAGAAAGAGAACAAGAGCCTTACTAATAAACTTAGTGCGGTAAACGGAAGTGGAAGTACAGAGAGTCGGTACACGAGAATAGGATATATGTGAGAAACACATACTTCCGCCCTTCCCTTCAGGGAAAGCCTCCTCCGAGACCACAGACCAACCGCGATCTCGGCCTTCCCTCGTACCTCCGACCAATTCATTTCCAACTGGAGATCCGGACCGAACCAGACGCCGAGTATCTTGATCGGCCCATCCGTCCAGAGGAAAGGTCCGGGAAGAGAAACTCCCTTCCACGCACCCAATCGCAAGCCCACAGACTTATCGCGATTGATCTTGGCCCCTGTCACCATCTCATAACCACTGACCACTTTGCTGACTTCGTCAATCTCGGTTCTGCTCGACACAAGAACCGAAACGTCGTCAGCATAGGCAGAATACCTTGCTGAGGTGGTGGCCCCAGGCAGAGATATTCCACGCAGGACCGGATTCGCCTTTAACTTGCGAAGGAACGGTTCCAACGCAAGAACGTACAGCAAAGGCGAGAGCGGACAACCCTGACGAATAGAGCGAGACAATACGAAAGGCTTCGATCTTACTCCATTCACTTCCACCAGCGCACCGGGGGTCGCATACAAGAGTCGGATCCAGGAGCGAAAGTCGGCTCCGAAACCGGCCGCCGAAAGGACAGCCTCCAGAAAACGATGGTCAACCCTATCGAAGGCCTTGGACTGATCTAAATTGATCAGCGCGGCTTCACCGTCGACTTGTTCTAAGATCAAGCGTACCATATGCAGGTTATCCTGAATAGTCCTGCCCTTCACAGCACAAGTCTGCTCGGGACCAATCAGACTAGACAGGACAAGCTGCAAACGGTTGGCTAAGATCTTCGCCAAAATCTTTAACTCCGTGTTTAACATTGTTAAAGGGCGAAAGTTCCCTAACCCATCCCCACCGTTCTTGTCCTTACGCAGCAACTTGATCACACCCCTGGTGAAGCGTTGGGGTATAGACCCCTGCTTCATCCAGTGGTTGAAAATCAGCTCCAGCAAAGGAACAAAAACGGGCGACAGCCTCAAGTACACTTCGTAGGGAAGACCATCGAGTCCCGGAGACTTATCCAGGCCAACCTGCTTCAGCGCATCCCAGATCTCGGACTCTGTTATGGGACCCTCGCACCCAGCCGCTTCAGCTGCCTCGAGGCAGGGAAAGTCGGCTAAATAGGAGTCGAACTGAGCAGAGCTCAGACCGGGCTCCCTGGTGAAAAGATCCTGAAAGTAATCTCGAAAGACCTCACATATGCCCGCGTTTGTAGTCACGGTCCGATTATCCGGTAATGTGACGCACGCGATATGTCGTCGAGACGCACTCCTACTCTCCTCTGCACGCAATTCAGCGGCCATATTCGTCGCCTCAGAGGACATTCTTTTTAACCTAGCCCTAACTACCAGAGCTTGATCCTTCTTGATAAGCAAGGAGGCCAACTCTGCCTTAGCTAAGGCTACATCCCCACTAACACGGGATTTCACGGCCCGATCAACTTTTTCTTCTAAAGCAGTTTGCGCCGCTAATCTATCTCGATTGAGTCGACGACTAAAATCGGCAGCAAACGTTCTAATTTTGGATTTAAGTTTACCCCACCAGGCGTTCCCAAAAACCGCTCCCGACAATTCCCGTTGTATCATTAGTACCAGCTGGTCCCGAAATCCCTGCTCACCAAAAAGTGAACAGTTGAATTTCCAGTAACCAGCCAACCTAACCTTAGGCTTATCTAAGTTTACCCGGACCCGGACAAGCCTATGATCCGAATAAACTATGTAATGGAAACTTGGACACCCTAAGAGCCCTACATCGACTCTCTTAACTAAGACCCGGTCGAGGTAGCTCGCAAGCGTCCCAGGAGCCGAGTTGCCACTATTAGTCCAAGTCCATGCTACCTCCCGAGGATGCTCATTCCGGTACTTATCGACGAGATCAAACCCGCCGATAAAGTCCCGAAATGGTTTCACATCAGGATTGTTAGTACCCCGTTTTTTCCCTATACGATCTATATCGGGCTCAAGGACGGCATTCCAATCGCCCGCTAAAACTACCCGACGAGATGTCGTCAAAAACGGCTCGATCTGCCGAAACAGACCAGGTCGCTCAGCATGGGTATTAGGCGCATAAACGCCGATGAGACGTAAAGCCTTACCTTTTATGGTAACGTCCAGCACACAAAGCCTGCCCGCCGGATCTGCGAAAACAAGAGTACATGCAGCGTCTAAAGACCTGCTCACTAGCCAAGAGACACCCCTCGAACGACCATCAAAACATGCTGAATAAAGGGCGAACCCCTTAGACAGCACATCCTCACGATCATGAGAAGAAAACCGGGTCTCTTGCACACAACAGATATTAACCCCGAGGCGCTGAAGGTCGCGAGAGAGCCTCGCCCTGCGAGACTCCGACCTCAGGCCCCGGACATTTAAAGTAGCCAACCAGAGAGCCATAGTGAAAACTGATTAGGGTTGCTTACCTGCTTTGAACATGGCCGGGGTGAGGATACCGACAGCATCTCCCATAGACCCATGGCCCATCTCAGTGTTGACGTTACCGTCCTGGGAGATCCCGCCGATATCCCACGGGAAAGTAAGTTTAAGAGCCCTATAGAGGGAGGGGTGAACAAAAATTGGGACCCTCCCTGCACAAAATGAGTTCATTTTCCGGAGCTTGTCGCTCTGAATGATAGCAATGGGCGGGCTCATGTTGAACGAGGATATGGCCTCGTCCAACATGGCCCAAATCTGTTTTGCTCCCGTGTCCACGCCCACCACGGTTAAAACCCGCTGGGCATCTGGGAAGTTCAACGGGTTGTCGATGTCTTTGTCGCTGAACTGTTTGATGGACAGGAGGAACTTTAGATTAGGGATACGGTTCCCATAATCCCTAGCTTTTTCCGCCTGCCTAGGGGAGATCTTACAAATGTCCAATCCATGATTGAAAATGCCCTTTGGTTTTTTTTTCTTTTCGCCGGGATCTTGAGTGGGGCTTCGGGGCCTTTTGGTGACCGGTGGTAACATCTGAGAGGTTTTAGTGGGAGAAGGACTGGGAGTGTGGCAAGGAGTGCAGGGTTGTCTAAAGGGACTGGGATCTCTACTGAGCGGGATTTGGGATTGGGCATGGGAGGTGGACGGCATAGCAGGAGAAGGCTTCACTCTGGAGAGAGGGGTTGAAGTGGGAGGCATGGGGATGGAGGAAACACAAAGGGTGGCCTTCTTCTTCGGGGGAGATTTGATGGGGGAAATTAATTTAGGTGACTGTAAGGGGATGTTTTTTTTTGGAGGAGATTTTGTGGTTTTTTTTTGGTCGTCCAGATGTTTTTTGAGTTTTTTTAGTTTCTCCGCTTTTTCGTGGCTCGGCTCGTATTTTAGCCTCTGCTCTTCAATTGAAAGAGTGGAGGTCGGGGCGTCGCCCTTGCTGTTGATAGAGGGAGTGGGACTGTGTGTGTCTTTAGTCCCCGAGGCTTCAGGGGACTGAGGACCCGCTGGCTGACGCTTCCCTCTGACCCTGCCAACTACCTGCCATTCCCCTTCTTCCCCCTTCTTAGCCACAGGAGCGGCGGAAGAGGGCTCTTCGGGGGATGGGGGCTTGGATGGTGACCCAACCGGGGGAACAACCTCTCCGGTCCCGGCAGCTGGCATGCCCATTACAGGCGCGGCGGATTTTGCAGACTCGGTCAGAGGGGGAGTTTGGTCTTTTGTGACCTGAGTTCCAGAGGCCTTCTTCTCTGGGCAGGAAGAGGAGAGATGACCAGTCACTCCACACTTCCAGCAGGCTGGTTTACGACCGGTCACGATGACCGGCAGCTTCAGGTCACCGACGTCAATCCAGTTGGGGACGGAGCTGAAGGCCTTACGATCGAGCATCATATCAAAGCTCCATCCCCCGGTCAGGCTATCGCAGGAAGCGGCCAATATTTCCCCGTATTGGGCCAGGAAAGCCGCGAGGTGTTCCCCGATAACCTGAGGAGGGACCTCGTACACTGCCACCCTGGTCCTTCGCCGACCCTCGTACTCTGTTCGGAGGATGAGATCTTTGGTGATTAATTCTCTCCGGGTGGCTCTCACGCAGTCTTCTGCAGTGGGCAGCAGCACGTCCCACATGAAGAAACCCTTGCCTTTGACAATTCTTAGGGGTTTGAACCCCAGGGACTCCAGTGCTTTAAACACTGTGTCTTTAGTCGAACGACAAATTTTGCGCGAACGCTTGTCGACGACAAAAACAGACACTATTCTTTTTTCGACTCTCTTCAGTTCCACTGGATCCTCCAAGAGCCCGTCTTTCACCACGAGGTGAGCGTAACTCTTGGCACGCTCCAGGAACTCCGCGATGTCGATAATACAATTCGGAGGGGACTTCCAACAAGAGGGCGAATCCCCGACCTCGGTACTGACTTTAGGCTTTTCATTGTTTTTTTCCTTTTCCAGGATTTCCTTAGCTATCCTGGCTTTGGCCGCCTGCTTAAGGACGTCCACAATCTCCTCATTAGTAGGGGTTCGTGGCAGGGCAGGATATTCATTGGGATTATCTTTGTCCGGGGGGTCTTTTTTCGGGTTAAAAAGATGCTTCCTAACCGATTTTTTGATAGTAGCCAGGGTGGAAGTTTTTTTCTTTGTGATCAGGAAAGAAGGGGCTTTTTTTTCCTTCTTCTCCATAATGAAGTAAGGGGGAGGGTCGGGAGTGGAGGAATAGGGGGAGGGATATTTACTAAATTTCGCCTAAAGGCGAAACAAAAAAGAACGAATAACGCCAAAAGGCGCAAAAAAAAAATAAAAGGGGGGGGGGGAATTTAGACAAAAAAGTTCAAAGAAAAGATAGATAAGAAAAACTAAGATTAAACTCTAGCCGAAGCTAGTTAAAAAAAATAAAATAAAAGATGGCCGACTTTAAGAAGCGAGACTAGACAGCTAAATTAAACAATTACAAACACAACAAAAATAACACGTAAAAAAAAACTTAAACAAATATCACCTAAAGGCAAAATAAAAAACACAAGGAGGAAAATTAAATAATACAAAGAAAACGGTTCAAAACAAGGTAAACAAAGACAATAATAAACTTCGGCAAATAGCCGGAGCTATTAACAAAAAAAACAAAATGGCCGACACTAGTCGAAAAGAATAAACAAAAGAAAATACGTAACTTTCGACGACAACCAAAGCTAGAAACAAAAATTCAAAATGGCCGACCCACAGAAAAGCGAGTCGAACCGATAAACAAAGGAAAAAATAAACAAATAAATTATACAATACAAGGATTTCAAAACGAAATTAATACAAACAAATTATAAAACGAAAAACACGGAAAAACGTTAGGTTAGGAAAAAAAAACAGAAATTAAAATTAATAAACGCGAAAATCAGAAATTAAAGGAAAATGAAAATTTTAACGGAGGCTAAAAAGAAAAAGCGTGGAAACGAAAAACAAAAATTAAAGGTTGGAAGGAAATTAAAACGGGAAACTAGAATAAAAAGAACAAGGCCTGCAAATTAAAAAGGGGTAAAAAATAAAAAACAAAGAATTACCGGGGGTAAAAAGAAAATTAAAAGGAAAACAAAAATTAAAGGGGGAAAATTGGAACACTGAAATAAAACGAAAGAATAACAGAAATTAAAAGAGGGGGGTAAAAAAAAATGGAGAGAAGCAAAAATCAAAAGGACTTTTTTTCTTTTTTTTTTTTTTTTTTTTCTTTTTTTCTTTTTTTTCCTGAAACAGTCAAATGGAAATAATAAAAAAAACAAACTTAGCCAAATATAATGCAACACAGAATTCGGGCAAACGAGCAGTCTGTCAGCAGTCAAACAGAATTCGGGCAAACTTGCAGTCGGTCTGCGGTCTACAACAAAGAGAAAAGGAATAACAAGACGGCCGTTGGGTCTCGTGATAATATTTATTACCGTATACAAAACACGGTAAATGTGGCACAAAGCCAAAAATGGGGATTGGGAAAGGAAGGTCATCGCTTGTCTTAAAATTAAACTTAGCTAGTCGCACGCACTGACCCAAGCATACAAAACAATATTCCTTTCACCAAAACACCACATTCATACATACCATTCGTTCTACAACCACCAAAATACCTCATTGTCTCTATGAAAATCCTAAATAACCCCATATGTACAATAAAGTCTGTTGGGGGGGCGGGCATAAAAATTAAATAAAATAATCCCCAATGAAAATATACAATATGAATACAAATATGTACAAGAAAAACTAAACAAAATCATGTTAGTAATTAAAACCCCCCCCACAAATCCTAAATGTGCCAGTAAAATCAATTAACTGGGCGAAATCGACACGGGACTTTGACAATATAAAATACACATTTATCCATCCCAACCATTCACACAAACACGCACTGATTCACACACAAACATACGAAAAGGATCACACACACGAAAAACGAAAGGCGTCCCGCATCATCCAGAGAACTGAAATCACTGAGCACCTAAAGAGGGGAGGGACGGGGAGTTAAACTAAAGGAAAAGAAAAGGGGGACAGAAAAAAAGGGGCCAATGAGCAAACATACCTTAGCTAAGTTTACATAATCGTAAGAAACTAAAAAATAAAACACCAAAAAAACCTAATCTAGCCTAAGCATGGATGGGTTGCCCAAGTTCAACCCAGGTAAACAATATCCTATGCCTAACCGGCATCAAAATGCCACTCAAGGTCAGCCCCTTTCACACGGCACAAACGCGCAAGAGTCACCCACCTTTCGCCAAATTCAGATGATGTGAGTCGCCGCCTTTCCGTCCTAATCTTGACTTTAAGCAGATGCCTAAAGAACAAGATCAGTTCGGAAGAAGCAAACTTCTCGCCACCATAGAATTCCTTCTGACGCGTCGTCCAAATCACGACTCTCATAACGCCTAGTAAGCAACAGAACACATAATTCTCAGCCCTCGACATCTGCGGTACCACATTGCTGCAAACAGAAACGACATCCAGGACAAAGGTCTTTCTCCGCAAGACGCGAACCATGAGACCTTCAACAAACTTGCACAACGGCACTACCACTCTGCACTGAAAGAAGGCGTGACCAATGGTCTCGACTTCCCCAACACAGCGGCGGCAGTTTGGAGAATTCTCCAAGCCCGCTGCACAAAGTCTTTTGCCGACCCAGAGGGCTCCACGAATCACCTGCCAGGTGAGTGATGCCTCGTCGTTAGTGAGGCATTTCAACCCTGTCGCCCAAGGCCATATTGAGCGAGCCTGCTGCTTCGTAAGACCGAGCTCGCTAATCAGAGCATCTTGAACGGACCCCCGAACTAACACTTGATACAATGCCCTACGAGACAACGCCTGGACGTTGGAGAGGCCTTCCGACGCCCGTAAGAGGCATTTCAGAGCGCGACGACATTCGTGATAGAAGGAGCTTTCGGCTCGGGGTCTACGGCGGGCCTCCCCCTCGCACGAGTGCACACTTCTCAGGGACGGGAAATTTTTCCGGGCATCTTCCTTCCAGAAGGCTCCCACCTCGTCCGGTTCGCGACACAATCGGTCCAGGAATGCAATGCGAAGCATATGTTGACGAATCTCAATGCTTGGCATTCCCAGGCCGCCCTCAGCGGTATGAAGGCAACAGATCTTGCGAGATACCATAGCGGCCTTGCCTCTCCACAAGAAAGAGAACAAGAGCCTTACTAATAAACTTAGTGCGGTAAACGGAAGTGGAAGTACAGAGAGTCGGTACACGAGAATAGGATATATGTGAGAAACACATACTTCCGCCCTTCCCTTCAGGGAAAGCCTCCTCCGAGACCACAGACCAACCGCGATCTCGGCCTTCCCTCGTACCTCCGACCAATTCATTTCCAACTGGAGATCCGGACCGAACCAGACGCCGAGTATCTTGATCGGCCCATCCGTCCAGAGGAAAGGTCCGGGAAGAGAAACTCCCTTCCACGCACCCAATCGCAAGCCCACAGACTTATCGCGATTGATCTTGGCCCCTGTCACCATCTCATAACCACTGACCACTTTGCTGACTTCGTCAATCTCGGCTCTGCTCGACACAAGAACCGAAACGTCGTCAGCATAGGCAGAATACCTTGCTGAGGTGGTGGCCCCAGGCAGAGATATTCCACGCAGGACCGGATTCGCCTTTAACTTGCGAAGGAACGGTTCCAACGCAAGAACGTACAGCAAAGGCGAGAGCGGACAACCCTGACGAATAGAGCGAGACAATACGAAAGGCTTCGATCTTACTCCATTCACTTCCACCAGCGCACCGGGGGTCGCATACAAGAGTCGGATCCAGGAGCGAAAGTCGGCTCCGAAACCGGCCGCCGAAAGGACAGCCTCCAGAAAACGATGGTCAACCCTATCGAAGGCCTTGGACTGATCTAAATTGATCAGCGCGGCTTCACCGTCGACTTGTTCTAAGATCAAGCGTACCATATGCAGGTTATCCTGAATAGTCCTGCCCTTCACAGCACAAGTCTGCTCGGGACCAATCAGACTAGACAGGACAAGCTGCAAACGGTTGGCTAAGATCTTCGCCAAAATCTTTAACTCCGTGTTTAACATTGTTAAAGGGCGAAAGTTCCCTAACCCATCCCCACCGTTCTTGTCCTTACGCAGCAACTTGATCACACCCCTGGTGAAGCGTTGGGGTATAGACCCCTGCTTCATCCAGTGGTTGAAAATCAGCTCCAGCAAAGGAACAAAAACGGGCGACAGCCTCAAGTACACTTCGTAGGGAAGACCATCGAGTCCCGGAGACTTATCCAGGCCAACCTGCTTCAGCGCATCCCAGATCTCGGACTCTGTTATGGGACCCTCGCACCCAGCCGCTTCAGCTGCCTCGAGGCAGGGAAAGTCGGCTAAATAGGAGTCGAACTGAGCAGAGCTCAGACCGGGCTCCCTGGTGAAAAGATCCTGAAAGTAATCACGAAAGACCTCACATATGCCCGCGTTTGTAGTCACGGTCCGATTATCCGGTAATGTGACGCACGCGATATGTCGTCGAGACGCACTCCTACTCTCCTCTGCACGCAATTCAGCGGCCATATTCGTCGCCTCAGAGGACATTCTTTTTAACCTAGCCCTAACTACCAGAGCTTGATCCTTCTTGATAAGCAAGGAGGCCAACTCTGCCTTAGCTAAGGCTACATCCCCACTAACACGGGATTTCACGGCCCGATCAACTTTTTCTTCTAAAGCAGTTTGCGCCGCTAATCTATCTCGATTGAGTCGACGACTAAAATCGGCAGCAAACGTTCTAATTTTGGATTTAAGTTTACCCCACCAGGCGTTCCCGAAAACCGCTCCCGACAATTCCCGTTGTATCATTAGTACCAGCTGGTCCCGAAATCCCTGCTCACCAAACAGTGAACAGTTGAATTTCCAGTAACCAGCCAACCTAACCTTAGGCTTATCTAAGTTTACCCGGACCCGGACAAGCCTATGATCCGAATAAACTATGTAATGGAAACTTGGACACCCTAAGAGCCCTACATCGACTCTCTTAACTAAGACCCGGTCGAGGTAGCTCGCAAGCGTCCCAGGAGCCGAGTTGCCACTATTAGTCCAAGTCCATGCTACCTCCCGAGGATGCTCATTCCGGTACTTATCGACGAGATCAAACCCGCCGATAAAGTCCCGAAATGGTTTCACATCAGGATTGTTAGTACCCCGTTTTTTCCCTATACGATCTATATCGGGCTCAAGGACGGCATTCCAATCGCCCGCTAAAACTACCCGACGAGATGTCGTCAAAAACGGCTCGATCTGCCGAAACAGACCAGGTCGCTCAGCATGGGTATTAGGCGCATAAACGCCGATGAGACGCAAAGCCTTACCTTTTATGGTAACGTCCAGCACACAAAGCCTGCCCGCCGGATCTGCGAAAACAAGAGTACCTGCAGCGTCTAAAGACCTGCTCACTAGCCAAGAGACACCCCTCGAACGACCATCAAAACATGCTGAATAAAGGGCGAACCCCTTAGACAGCACATCCTCACGATCATGAGAAGAAAACCGGGTCTCTTGCACACAACAGATATTAACCCCGAGGCGCTGAAGGTCGCGAGAGAGCCTCGCCCTGCGAGACTCCGACCTCAGGCCCCGGACATTTAAAGTAGCCAACCAGAGAGCCATAGTGAAAACTGATTAGGGTTGCTTACCTGTTTTGAACATGGCCGGGGTGAGGATACCGACAGCATCTCCCATAGACCCATGGCCCATCTCAGTGTTGATGTTACCGTCCTGGGAGATCCCGCCGATATCCCACGGGAAAGTGAGTTTAAGAGCCCTATAGAGGGAGGGGTGAACAAAAATTGGGACCCTCCCTGCGCAAAATGAGTTCATTTTCCGGAGCTTGTCGCTCTGAATGATAGCAATGGGCGGGCTCATGTTGAACGAGGATATGGCCTCGTCCAACATGGCCCAAATCTGTTTTGCTCCGGTGTCCACGCCCACCACGGTTAAAACCCGCTGGGCATCCGGAAAGTTCAACGGGTTGTCGATGTCTTTGTCGCTGAACTGCTTTATGGACAGGAGGAACTTTAGGTTTGGGATACGATTTCCATAATCCCTAGCTTTTTCCGCCTGCCTAGGAGAGATCTTACAAATGTCCAATCCATGATTGAAAATGCCCTTGGTTTTTTTTTTCTTTTCGCCGGGATCTTGAGTGGGGCTTCGGGGCCTTTTGGTGACCGGTGGTAACATCTGAGAGGTTTTAGTGGGAGAAGGACTGGGAGTGTGGCAAGGAGTGCAGGGTTGTCTAAAAGGACTGGGATCTCTACTGAGCGGGATTTGGGACTGGGCATGAGAGGTGGACGGCATAGCAGGAGAAGGCTTCACTCTGGAGAGAGGGGTTGAAGTGGGAGGCATGGGGATGGAGGATATACAAAGGGTGGCCTTCTTCTTCGGGGGAGATTTGATGGGGGAAATTAATTTAGGTGACTGTAAGGGGATGTTTTTTTTTGGAGGAGATTTTGTGGTTTTTTTTTGGTCGTCCAGATGTTTTTTGAGTTTTTTTAGTTTCTCCGCTTTTTCGTGGCTCGGCTCGTATTTTAGCCTCTGCTCTTCAATTGAAAGAGTGGAGGTCGGGGCGTCGCCCTTGCTGTTGATAGAGGGAGTGGGACTGTGTGTGTCTTTAGTCCCCGAGGCTTCAGGGGACTGAGGACCCGCTGGCTGACGCTTCCCTCTGACCCTGCCAACTACCTGCCATTCCCCTTCTTCCCCCTTCTTAGCCACAGGAGCGGCGGAAGAGGGCTCTTCGGGGGATGGGGGCTTGGATGGTGACCCAACCGGGGGAACAACCTCTCCGGTCCCGGCAGCTGGCATGCCCATTACAGGCGCGGCGGATTTTGCAGACTCGGTCAGAGGGGGAGTTTGGTCTTTTGTGACCTGAGTTCCAGAGGCCTTCTTCTCTGGGCAGGAAGAGGAGAGATGACCAGTCACTCCACACTTCCAACAGGCTGGTTTACGACCGGTCACGATGACCGGCAGCTTCAGGTCACCTACGTCAATCCAGTTGGGGACGGAGCTGAAGGCCTTTCGATCGAGCATCATATCAAAGCTCCATCCCCCGGTCAGGCTATCGCAGGAAGCGGCCAATATTTCCCCGTATTGGGCCAGGAAAGCCGCGAGGTGTTCCCCGATAACCTGAGGAGGGACCTCGTACACTGCCACCCTGGTCCTTCGCCGACCCTCGTACTCTGTTCGGAGGATGAGATCTTTGGTGATTAATTCTCTCCGGGTGGCTCTCACGCAGTCTTCTGCAGTGGGCAGCAGCACGTCCCACATGAAGAAACCCTTGCCTTTGACAATTCTTAGGGGTTTGAACCCCAGGGACTCCAGTGCTTTAAACACTGTGTCTTTAGTCGAACGACAAATTTTGCGCGAACGCTTGTCGACGACAAAAACAGACACTATTCTTTTTTCGACTCTCTTCAGTTCCACTGGATCCTCCAAGAGCCCGTCTTTCACCACGAGGTGAGCGTAACTCTTGGCACGCTCCAGGAACTCCGCGATGTCGATAATACAATTCGGAGGGGACTTCCAACAAGAGGGCGAATCCCCGACCTCGGTACTAACTTTCGGCTTTTCTTGAATTTTTTCCTTTTCCAGGATTTCATTAGCTATCCTGGCTTTGGCCGCCTTCTTCAGGACGTCCACAATCTCCTCATTAGTAGGGGTTCTTGGCAGGGCAGGATATTCATTGGGATTATCTTTGTCTGGGGGGTCTTTTTTCGGGTTAAAAAGATGCTTCCTAACCGATTTTTTGATGGTAGCCAGGGTCGAAGTCTTTTTCTTTGTGATCAGAAAAGAAGGGGCTTTTTTTTCCTTCTTCTCCATGATGAAGTAAGGGGGAGGGTCGGGAGTGGAGGAATAGGGGGAGGGATATTTACTAAATTTCGCCTAAAGGCGAAACAAAAAAGAACGAATAACGCCAAAAGGCGCAAAAAAAAAAATAAAAAAGGGGGGGGGGAATTTAGACAAAAAAGTTCAAAGAAAAGATAGATAAGAAAAACTAAGATTAAACTCTAGCCGAAGCTAGTTAAAAAAAATAAAATAAAAGATGGCCGACTTTAAGAAGCGAGACTAGACAGCTAAATTAAACAATTACAAACACAACAAAAATAACACGTAAAAAACTTAAACAAATATCACCTAAAGGCGAAAATAAAAAACACAAGGAGGAAAATTAAATAATACAAAGAAAACGGTTCAAAACAAGGTAAACAAAGACAATAATAACCTTCGGCAAATAGCCGGAGCTATTAACAAAAAAAACAAAATGGCCGACACTAGTCGAAAAGAATAAACAAAAGAAAATACGTAACTTTCGACGACAACCAAAGCTAGAAACAAAAATTCAAAATGGCCGACCCACAGAAAAGCGAGTCGAACCGATAAACAAAGGAAAAATAAACAAATAAATTATACAATACAAGGATTACAAAACGAAATTAGTACAAACAAATTATAAAACGAATAACACGGAAAAAACGTAAGGTTAGGAAAGAAAACAGAAATTAAAATTAATAAACGCGAAAATCAGAAATTAAAGGAAAATGAAAATTTTAACGGAGGCTAAAAAGAAAAAGCGTGGAAATGAAAAACAAAAATTAAAGGTTGGAAGGAAATTAAAACGAGAAACTAGAATAAAAAGAAAAAGCCTGCAAATTAAAAAGGGGTAAAAAATAAAAAAAAAAAAAAAAACAAAGAATTACCGGGGGTAAAAAGAAAATTAAAAGGAAAACAAAAATTAAAGGGGGAAAATTGGAAAACTGAAATAAAAAGAAAAAATAACAGAAATTAAAAGAGGGGGGGGTAAAAAAAAAATGGAGAGAAGCAAAAAACAAAAGGACTTTTTTTCTTTTTTTTTTTTTTTTTTTTTTTTTCTTTTTTTCTTTTTTTTCCTGAAACAGTCAAATGGAAATAATAAAAAACAAACTTAGCTAAATACAATGCAACACAGAATTCGGGCAAACGAGCAGTCTGTCAGCAGTCAAACAGAATTCCGGCAAACGTGCAGTCGGTCTGCGGTCTACAACAAAGAGAAAAGGAATAACAAGACGGCCGTTGGAGCTCGTGATAATATTTATTACCGTATACAAAACACGGTAAATGTGGCACAAAGCCAAAAAAAGGGGATTGGGAAAGGAAGGTCATCGCTTGTCTTAAAATTAAACTTAGCTAGTCGCACGCACTGACCCAAGCATACAAAACAATATTCCTTTCACCAAAACACCACATTCATACATACCATTCGTTCTACAACCACCAAAATACCTCATTGTCTCTATGAAAATCCTAAATAACCCCATATATACAATAAAGTCTGTTGGGGGGCGGGCATAAAAATTAAATAAAATAATCCCCAATGACTATATACAATATGCATACAAATATGTACAAGAAAACTAAACAAAATCATGTTAGTAATTAAAAACCCCCCGACAAATCCTAAATGTGCCAGTAAAATCAATTAACTGGGCGAAATCGACACGGGACTTTGACAATATAAAATACACATTTATCCATCCCAACCACTCGCACAAACACGCACTGATTCACACACAAACATACGAAAAGGATCACACACACGAAAACGAAAGGCGTCCCGCATCATCCAGAGAACTGAAATCACTGAGCACCTAAAGAGGGGAGGGATGGGGAGTTAAACTAAAGGAAAAGAAAAGGGGACAGAAAAAAAAAAGGGCCAATGAGCAAACATACCTTAGCTAAGTTTACATAATCCTAAGAAACTAAAAATAAAACACCAAAAACCCTAATCTAGCCTAAGCATGGATGGGTTGCCCAAGTTCAACCCAGGTAAACAATATCCTATGCCTAACCGGCATCAAAATGCCACTCAAGGTCAGCCCCTTTCACACGGCACAAACGCGCAAGAGTCACCCACCTTTCGCCAAATTCAGATGATGTGAGTCGCCGCCTTTCCGTCCTAATCTTGACTTTAAGCAGATGCCTAAAGAACAAGATCAGTTCGGAAGAAGCAAACTTCTCGCCACCATAGAATTCCTTCTGACGCGTCGTCCAAATCACGACTCTCATAACGCCTAGTAAGCAACAGAACACATAATTCTCAGCCCTCGACATCTGCGGTACCACATTGCTGCAAACAGAAACGACATCCAGGACAAAGGTCTTTCTCCGCAAGACGCGAACCATGAGACCTTCAACAAACTTGCACAACGGCACTACCACTCTGCACTGAAAGAAGGCGTGACCAATGGTCTCGACTTCCCCAACACAGCGGCGGCAGTTTGGAGAATTCTCCAAGCCCGCTGCACAAAGTCTTTTGCCGACCCAGAGGGCTCCACGAATCACCTGCCAGGTGAGTGATGCCTCGTCGTTAGTGAGGCATTTCAACCCTGTCGCCCAAGGCCATATTGAGCGAGCCTGCTGCTTCGTAAGACCGAGCTCGCTAATCAGAGCATCTTGAACGGACCCCCGAACTAACACTTGATACAATGCCCTACGAGACAACGCCTGGACGTTGGAGAGGCCTTCCGACGCCCGTAAGAGGCATTTCAGAGCGCGACGACATTCGTGATAGAAGGAGCTTTCGGCTCGGGGTCTACGGCGGGCCTCCCCCTCGCACGAGTGCACACTTCTCAGGGACGGGAAATTTTTCCGGGCATCTTCCTTCCAGAAGGCTCCCACCTCGTCCGGTTCGCGACACAATCGGTCCAGGAATGCAATGCGAAGCATATGTTGACGAATCTCAATGCTTGGCATTCCCAGGCCGCCCTCAGCGGTATGAAGGCAACAGATCTTGCGAGATACCATAGCGGCCTTGCCTCTCCACAAGAAAGAGAACAAGAGCCTTACTAATAAACTTAGTGCGGTAAACGGAAGTGGAAGTACAGAGAGTCGGTACACGAGAATAGGATATATGTGAGAAACACATACTTCCGCCCTTCCCTTCAGGGAAAGCCTCCTCCGAGACCACAGACCAACCGCGATCTCGGCCTTCCCTCGTACCTCCGACCAATTCATTTCCAACTGGAGATCCGGACCGAACCAGACGCCGAGTATCTTGATCGGCCCATCCGTCCAGAGGAAAGGTCCGGGAAGAGAAACTCCCTTCCACGCACCCAATCGCAAGCCCACAGACTTATCGCGATTGATCTTGGCCCCTGTCACCATCTCATAACCACTGACCACTTTGCTGACTTCGTCAATCTCGGTTCTGCTCGACACAAGAACCGAAACGTCGTCAGCATAGGCAGAATACCTTGCTGAGGTGGTGGCCCCAGGCAGAGATATTCCACGCAGGACCGGATTCGCCTTTAACTTGCGAAGGAACGGTTCCAACGCAAGAACGTACAGCAAAGGCGAGAGCGGACAACCCTGACGAATAGAGCGAGACAATACGAAAGGCTTCGATCTTACTCCATTCACTTCCACCAGCGCACCGGGGGTCGCATACAAGAGTCGGATCCAGGAGCGAAAGTCGGCTCCGAAACCGGCCGCCGAAAGGACAGCCTCCAGAAAACGATGGTCAACCCTATCGAAGGCCTTGGACTGATCTAAATTGATCAGCGCGGCTTCACCGTCGACTTGTTCTAAGATCAAGCGTACCATATGCAGGTTATCCTGAATAGTCCTGCCCTTCACAGCACAAGTCTGCTCGGGACCAATCAGACTAGACAGGACAAGCTGCAAACGGTTGGCTAAGATCTTCGCCAAAATCTTTAACTCCGTGTTTAACATTGTTAAAGGGCGAAAGTTCCCTAACCCATCCCCACCGTTCTTGTCCTTACGCAGCAACTTGATCACACCCCTGGTGAAGCGTTGGGGTATAGACCCCTGCTTCATCCAGTGGTTGAAAATCAGCTCCAGCAAAGGAACAAAAACGGGCGACAGCCTCAAGTACACTTCGTAGGGAAGACCATCGAGTCCCGGAGACTTATCCAGGCCAACCTGCTTCAGCGCATCCCAGATCTCGGACTCTGTTATGGGACCCTCGCACCCAGCCGCTTCAGCTGCCTCGAGGCAGGGAAAGTCGGCTAAATAGGAGTCGAACTGAGCAGAGCTCAGACCGGGCTCCCTGGTGAAAAGATCCTGAAAGTAATCACGAAAGACCTCACATATGCCCGCGTTTGTAGTCACGGTCCGATTATCCGGTAATGTGACGCACGCGATATGTCGTCGAGACGCACTCCTACTCTCCTCTGCACGCAATTCAGCGGCCATATTCGTCGCCTCAGAGGACATTCTTTTTAACCTAGCCCTAACTACCAGAGCTTGATCCTTCTTGATAAGCAAGGAGGCCAACTCTGCCTTAGCTAAGGCTACATCCCCACTAACACGGGATTTCACGGCCCGATCAACTTTTTCTTCTAAAGCAGTTTGCGCCGCTAATCTATCTCGATTGAGTCGACGACTAAAATCGGCAGCAAACGTTCTAATTTTGGATTTAAGTTTACCCCACCAGGCGTTCCCGAAAACCGCTCCCGACAATTCCCGTTGTATCATTAGTACCAGCTGGTCCCGAAATCCCTGCTCACCAAACAGTGAACAGTTGAATTTCCAGTAACCAGCCAACCTAACCTTAGGCTTATCTAAGTTTACCCGGACCCGGACAAGCCTATGATCCGAATAAACTATGTAATGGAAACTTGGACACCCTAAGAGCCCTACATCGACTCTCTTAACTAAGACCCGGTCGAGGTAGCTCGCAAGCGTCCCAGGAGCCGAGTTGCCACTATTAGTCCAAGTCCATGCTACCTCCCGAGGATGCTCATTCCGGTACTTATCGACGAGATCAAACCCGCCGATAAAGTCCCGAAATGGTTTCACATCAGGATTGTTAGTACCCCGTTTTTTCCCTATACGATCTATATCGGGCTCAAAGACGGCATTCCAATCGCCCGCTAAAACTACCCGACGAGATGTCGTCAAAAACGGCTCGATCTGCCGAAACAGACCAGGTCGCTCAGCATGGGTATTAGGCGCATAAACGCCGATGAGACGTAAAGCCTTACCTTTTATGGTAACGTCCAGCACACAAAGCCTGCCCGCCGGATCTGCGAAAACAAGAGTACATGCAGCGTCTAAAGACCTGCTCACTAGCCAAGAGACACCCCTCGAACGACCATCAAAACATGCTGAATAAAGGGCGAACCCCTTAGACAGCACATCCTCACGATCATGAGAAGAAAACCGGGTCTCTTGCACACAACAGATATTAACCCCGAGGCGCTGAAGGTCGCGAGAGAGCCTCGCCCTGCGAGACTCCGACCTCAGGCCCCGGACATTTAAAGTAGCCAACCAGAGAGCCATAGTGAAAACTGATTAGGGTTGCTTACCTGTTTTGAACATGGCCGGGTTGAGGATACCGACCGCATGTCCCATAGACCCATGGCCCATCTCAGTGTTGATGTTACCGTCCTGGGAGATCCCGCCGATATCCCACGGGAAAGTAAGTTTAAGAGCCCTATAGAGGGAGGGGTGAACAAAAATTGGGACCCTCCCTGCACAAAATGAGTTCATTTTCCGGAGCTTGTCGCTCTGAATGATAGCAATGGGCGGGCTCATGTTGAACGAGGATATGGCCTCGTCCAACATGGCCCAAATCTGTTTTGCTCCCGTGTCAACGCCCACCACGGTTAAAACCCGCTGGGCATCTGGGAAGTTCAACGGGTTGTCGATGTCTTTGTCGCTGAACTGTTTGATGGACAGGAGGAACTTTAGATTAGGGATACGGTTCCCATAATCCCTAGCTTTTTCCGCCTGCCTAGGGGAGATCTTACAAATGTCCAATCCATGATTGAAAATGCCCTTTGTTTTTTTTTTCTTTTCGCCGGGATCTTGAGTGGGGCTTCGGGGCCTTTTGGTGACCGGTGGTAACATCTGAGAGGTTTTAGTGGGAGAAGGACTGGGAGTGTGGCAAGGAGTGCAGGGTTGTCTAAAGGGACTGGGATCTCTACTGAGCGGGATTTGGGATTGGGCATGAGAGGTGGACGGCATAGCAGGAGAAGGCTTCACTCTGGAGAGAGGGGTTGAAGTGGGAGGCATGGGGATGGAGGATATACAAAGGGTGGCCTTCTTCTTCGGGGGAGATTTGATGGGGGAAATTAATTTAGGTGACTGTAAGGGGATGGTTTTTTTTGGAGGAGATTTTGTGGTTTTTTTTTGGTCGTCCAGATGTTTTTTGAGTTTTTTTAGTTTCTCCGCTTTTTCGTGGCTCGGCTCGTATTTTAGCCTCTGCTCTTCAATTGAAAGAGTGGAGGTCGGGGCGTCGCCCTTGCTGTTGATAGAGGGAGTGGGACTGTGTGTGTCTTTAGTCCCCGAGGCTTCAGGGGACTGAGGACCCGCTGGCTGACGCTTCCCTCTGACCCTGCCAACTACCTGCCATTCCCCTTCTTCCCCCTTCTTAGCCACAGGAGCGGCGGAAGAGGGCTCTTCGGGGGATGGGGGCTTGGATGGTGACCCAACCGGGGGAACAACCTCTCCGGTCCCGGCAGCTGGCATGCCCATTACAGGCGCGGCGGATTTTGCAGACTCGGTCAGAGGGGGAGTTTGGTCTTTTGTGACCTGAGTTCCAGAGGCCTTCTTCTCTGGGCAGGAAGAGGAGAGATGACCAGTCACTCCACACTTCCAGCAGGCTGGTTTACGACCGGTCACGATGACCGGCAGCTTCAGGTCACCGACGTCAATCCAGTTGGGGACGGAGCTGAAGGCCTTACGATCGAGCATCATATCAAAGCTCCATCCCCCGGTCAGGCTATCGCAGGAAGCGGCCAATATTTCCCCGTATTGGGCCAGGAAAGCCGCGAGGTGTTCCCCGATAACCTGAGGAGGGACCTCGTACACTGCCACCCTGGTCCTTCGCCGACCCTCGTACTCTGTTCGGAGGATGAGATCTTTGGTGATTAATTCTCTCCGGGTGGCTCTCACGCAGTCTTCTGCAGTGGGCAGCAGCACGTCCCACATGAAGAAACCCTTGCCTTTGACAATTCTTAGGGGTTTGAACCCCAGGGACTCCAGTGCTTTAAACACTGTGTCTTTAGTCGAACGACAAATTTTGCGCGAACGCTTGTCGACGACAAAAACAGACACTATTCTTTTTTCGACTCTCTTCAGTTCCACTGGATCCTCCAAGAGCCCGTCTTTCACCACGAGGTGAGCGTAACTCTTGGCACGCTCCAGGAACTCCGCGATGTCGATAATACAATTCGGAGGGGACTTCCAACAAGAGGGCGAATCCCCGACCTCGGTACTAACTTTCGGCTTTTCTTGAATTTTTTCCTTTTCCAGGATTTCATTAGCTATCCTGGCTTTGGCCGCCTTCTTCAGGACGTCCACAATCTCCTCATTAGTAGGGGTTCTTGGCAGGGCAGGATATTCATTGGGATTATCTTTGTCTGGGGGGTCTTTTTTCGGGTTAAAAAGATGCTTCCTAACCGATTTTTTGATGGTAGCCAGGGTCGAAGTCTTTTTCTTTGTGATCAGAAAAGAAGGGGCTTTTTTTTCCTTCTTCTCCATGATGAAGTAAGGGGGAGGGTCGGGAGTGGAGGAATAGGGGGAGGGATATTTACTAAATTTCGCCTAAAGGCGAAACAAAAAAGAACGAATAACGCCAAAAGGCGCAAAAAAAATAAAAAAGGGGGGGGGGAATTAGACAAAAAAGTTCAAAGAAAAGATAGATAAGAAAAACTAAGATTAAACTCTAGCCGAAGCTAGTTAAAAAAAAAATAAAATAAAAGATGGCCGACTTTAAGAAGCGAGACTAGACAGCTAAATTAAACAATTACAAACACAACAAAAATAACACGTAAAAACTTAAAACAAATATCACCTAAAGGCGAAAATAAAGAACACAAGGAGGAAAATTAAATAACACAAAGAAAACGGTTCAAAACAAGGTAAACAAAGACAATAATAACCTTCGGCAAATAGCCGGAGCTATTAACAAAAAAAACAAAATGGCCGACACTAGTCGAAAAGAATAAACAAAAAAAATACGTAACTTTCGACGACAACCAAAGCTAGAAACAAAAATTCAAAATGGCCGACCCACAGAAAAGCGAGTCGAACCGATAAACAAAAGAAAAATTAACAAATAAATTATACAATACAAGGATTACAAAACGAATTTAGTACAAACAAATTATAAAACGAAAAACACGGAAAAAAACGTAAGGTTAGGAAAGAAAACAGAAATTAAAATTAATAAACGCGAAAATCAGAAATTAAAGGAAAAAGAAAATTTTAACGGAGGCTAAAAAGAAAAAGCGTGGAAATGAAAAACAAAAATTAAAGGTTGGAAGGAAATTAAAACGAGAAACTAGAATAAAAAGAAAAAGGCCTGCAAATTAAAAAGGGGTAAAAAATAAAAAACAAAGAATTACCGGGGGTAAAAAGAAAATTAAAAGGAAAACAAAAATTAAAGGGGGAAAATTGGAAAACTGAAATAAAAAGAAAAAATAACAGAAATTAAAAGAGGGGGGGGTAAAAAAAAATGGAGAGAAGCAAAAATCAAAAGGACTTTTTTTTTTTTTTTTTTTTTTTTCTTTTTTTCTTTTTTTTCCTGAAACAGTCAAAATGAAATAATAAAAAACAAACTTAGCCAAATATAATGCAACACAGAATTCGGGCAAACGAGCAGTCTGTCAGCAGTCAAACAGATTTCGGGCAAACGTGCAGTCGGTCTGCGGTCTACAACAAAGAGAAAAGGAATAACAAGACGGCCGTTGGATCTCGTGATAATATTTATTACCGTATACAAAACACGGTAAATGTGGCACAAAGCCAAAAATGGGGATTGGGAAAGGAAGGTCATCGCTTGTCTTAAAATTAAACTTAGCTAGTCGCACGCACTGACCCAAGCATACAAAACAATATTCCTTTCACCAGAACACCACATTCATACATACCATTCGTTCTACAACCACCAAAATACCTCATTGTCTCTATGAAAATCCTAAATAACCCCATATGTACAATAAAAGTCTGTTGGGGGGGCGGGCATAAAAATTAAATAAAATAATCCCCAATGAAAATATACAATATGGATACAAATATGTACAAGAAAACTAAACAAAATCATGTTAGTAATTAAAAACCCCCCCACAAATCCTAAATGTGCCAGTAAAATCAATTAACTGGGCGAAATCGACACGGGACTTTGACAATATAAAATACACATTTATCCATCCCAACCATTCACACAAACACGCACTGATTCACACACAAACATACGAAAAGGATCACACACACGAAAAACGAAAGGCGTCCCGCATCATCCAGAGAACTGAAATCACTGAGCACCTAAAGAGGGGAGGGACGGGGAGTTAAACTAAAGGAAAAGAAAAGGGGGACAGAAAAAAAAGGGGCCAATGAGCAAACATACCTTAGCTAAGTTTACATAATCGTAAGAAACTAAAAAATAAAACACCAAAAAAAACTAATCTAGCCTAAGCATGGATGGGTTTCCCAAGTTCAACCCAGGTAAACAATATCCTATGCCTAACCGGCATCAAAATGCCACTCAAGGTCAGCCCCTTTCACACGGCACAAACGCGCAAGAGTCACCCACCTTTCGCCAAATTCAGATGATGTGAGTCGCCGCCTTTCCGTCCTAATCTTGACTTTAAGCAGATGCCTAAAGAACAAGATCAGTTCGGAAGAAACAAACTTCTCGCCACCATAGAATTCCTTCTGACGCGTCGTCCAAATCACGACTCTCATAACGCCTAGTAAGCAACAGAACACATAATTCTCAGCCCTCGACATCTGCGGTACCACATTGCTGCAAACAGAAACGACATCCAGGACAAAGGTCTTTCTCCGCAAGACGCGAACCATGAGACCTTCAACAAACTTGCACAACGGCACTACCACTCTGCACTGAAAGAAGGCGTGACCAATGGTCTCGACTTCCCCAACACAGCGGCGGCAGTTTGGAGAATTCTCCAAGCCCGCTGCACAAAGTCTTTTGCCGACCCAGAGGGCTCCACGAATCACCTGCCAGGTGAGTGATGCCTCGTCGTTAGTGAGGCATTTCAACCCTGTCGCCCAAGGCCATATTGAGCGAGCCTGCTGCTTCGTAAGACCGAGCTCGCTAATCAGAGCATCTTGAACGGACCCCCGAACTAACACTTGATACAATGCCCTACGAGACAACGCCTGGACGTTGGAGAGGCCTTCCGACGCCCGTAAGAGGCATTTCAGAGCGCGACGACATTCGTGATAGAAGGAGCTTTCGGCTCGGGGTCTACGGCGGGCCTCCCCCTCGCACGAGTGCACACTTCTCAGGGACGGGAAATTTTTCCGGGCATCTTCCTTCCAGAAGGCTCCCACCTCGTCCGGTTCGCGACACAATCGGTCCAGGAATGCAATGCGAAGCATATGTTGACGAATCTCAATGCTTGGCATTCCCAGGCCGCCCTCAGCGGTATGAAGGCAACAGATCTTGCGAGATACCATAGCGGCCTTGCCTCTCCACAAGAAAGAGAACAAGAGCCTTACTAATAAACTTAGTGCGGTAAACGGAAGTGGAAGTACAGAGAGTCGGTACACGAGAATAGGATATATGTGAGAAACACATACTTCCGCCCTTCCCTTCAGGGAAAGCCTCCTCCGAGACCACAGACCAACCGCGATCTCGGCCTTCCCTCGTACCTCCGACCAATTCATTTCCAACTGGAGATCCGGACCGAACCAGACGCCGAGTATCTTGATCGGCCCATCCGTCCAGAGGAAAGGTCCGGGAAGAGAAACTCCCTTCCACGCACCCAATCGCAAGCCCACAGACTTATCGCGATTGATCTTGGCCCCTGTCACCATCTCATAACCACTGACCACTTTGCTGACTTCGTCAATCTCGGTTCTGCTCGACACAAGAACCGAAACGTCGTCAGCATAGGCAGAATACCTTGCTGAGGTGGTGGCCCCAGGCAGAGATATTCCACGCAGGACCGGATTCGCCTTTAACTTGCGAAGGAACGGTTCCAACGCAAGAACGTACAGCAAAGGCGAGAGCGGACAACCCTGACGAATAGAGCGAGACAATACGAAAGGCTTCGATCTTACTCCATTCACTTCCACCAGCGCACCGGGGGTCGCATACAAGAGTCGGATCCAGGAGCGAAAGTCGGCTCCGAAACCGGCCGCCGAAAGGACAGCCTCCAGAAAACGATGGTCAACCCTATCGAAGGCCTTGGACTGATCTAAATTGATCAGCGCGGCTTCACCGTCGACTTGTTCTAAGATCAAGCGTACCATATGCAGGTTATCCTGAATAGTCCTGCCCTTCACAGCACAAGTCTGCTCGGGACCAATCAGACTAGACAGGACAAGCTGCAAACGGTTGGCTAAGATCTTCGCCAAAATCTTTAACTCCGTGTTTAACATTGTTAAAGGGCGAAAGTTCCCTAACCCATCCCCACCGTTCTTGTCCTTACGCAGCAACTTGATCACACCCCTGGTGAAGCGTTGGGGTATAGACCCCTGCTTCATCCAGTGGTTGAAAATCAGCTCCAGCAAAGGAACAAAAACGGGCGACAGCCTCAAGTACACTTCGTAGGGAAGACCATCGAGTCCCGGAGACTTATCCAGGCCAACCTGCTTCAGCGCATCCCAGATCTCGGACTCTGTTATGGGACCCTCGCACCCAGCCGCTTCAGCTGCCTCGAGGCAGGGAAAGTCGGCTAAATAGGAGTCGAACTGAGCAGAGCTCAGACCGGGCTCCCTGGTGAAAAGATCCTGAAAGTAATCACGAAAGACCTCACATATGCCCGCGTTTGTAGTCACGGTCCGATTATCCGGTAATGTGACGCACGCGATATGTCGTCGAGACGCACTCCTACTCTCCTCTGCACGCAATTCAGCGGCCATATTCGTCGCCTCAGAGGACATTCTTTTTAACCTAGCCCTAACTACCAGAGCTTGATCCTTCTTGATAAGCAAGGAGGCCAACTCTGCCTTAGCTAAGGCTACATCCCCACTAACACGGGATTTCACGGCCCGATCAACTTTTTCTTCTAAAGCAGTTTGCGCCGCTAATCTATCTCGATTGAGTCGACGACTAAAATCGGCAGCAAACGTTCTAATTTTGGATTTAAGTTTACCCCACCAGGCGTTCCCGAAAACCGCTCCCGACAATTCCCGTTGTATCATTAGTACCAGCTGGTCCCGAAATCCCTGCTCACCAAACAGTGAACAGTTGAATTTCCAGTAACCAGCCAACCTAACCTTAGGCTTATCTAAGTTTACCCGGACCCGGACAAGCCTATGATCCGAATAAACTATGTAATGGAAACTTGGACACCCTAAGAGCCCTACATCGACTCTCTTAACTAAGACCCGGTCGAGGTAGCTCGCAAGCGTCCCAGGAGCCGAGTTGCCACTATTAGTCCAAGTCCATGCTACCTCCCGAGGATGCTCATTCCGGTACTTATCGACGAGATCAAACCCGCCGATAAAGTCCCGAAATGGTTTCACATCAGGATTGTTAGTACCCCGTTTTTTCCTTATACGATCTATATCGGGCTCAAGGACGGCATTCCAATCGCCCGCTAAAACTACCCGACGAGATGTCGTCAAAAACGGCTCGATCTGCCGAAACAGACCAGGTCGCTCAGCATGGGTATTAGGCGCATAAACGCCGATGAGACGTAAAGCCTTACCTTTTATGGTAACGTCCAGCACACAAAGCCTGCCCGCCGGATCTGCGAAAACAAGAGTACATGCAGCGTCTAAAGACCTGCTCACTAGCCAAGAGACACCCCTCGAACGACCATCAAAACATGCTGAATAAAGGGCGAACCCCTTAGACAGCACATCCTCACGATCATGAGAAGAAAACCGGGTCTCTTGCACACAACAGATATTCACCCCGAGGCGCTGAAGGTCGCGAGAGAGCCTCGCCCTGCGAGACTCCGACCTCAGGCCCCGGACATTTAAAGTAGCCAACCAGAGAGCCATAGTGAAAACTGATTAGGGTTGCTTACCTGTTTTGAACATGGCCGGGGTGAGGATACCGACAGCATCTCCCATAGACCCATGGCCCATCTCAGTGTTGATGTTACCGTCCTGGGAGATCCCGCCGATATCCCACGGGAAAGTAAGTTTAAGAGCCCTATAGAGGGAGGGGTGAACAAAAATTGGGACCCTCCCTGCGCAAAAAGAGTTCATTTTCCGGAGCTTGTCGCTCTGAATGATAGCAATGGGCGGGCTCATGTTGAACGAGGATATGGCCTCGTCCAACATGGCCCAAATCTGTTTTGCTCCCGTGTCAACGCCCACCACGGTTAAAACCCGCTGGGCATCTGGGAAGTTCAACGGGTTGTCGATGTCTTTGTCGCTGAACTGTTTGATGGACAGGAGGAACTTTAGATTAGGGATACGGTTCCCATAATCCCTAGCTTTTTCCGCCTGCCTAGGGGAGATCTTACAAATGTCCAATCCATGATTGAAAATGCCCTTTGGTTTTTTTTTCTTTTCGCCGGGATCTTGAGTGGGGCTTCGGGGCCTTTTGGTGACCGGTGGTAACATCTGAGAGGTTTTAGTGGGAGAAGGACTGGGAGTGTGGCAAGGAGTGCAGGGTTGTCTAAAGGGACTGGGATCTCTACTGAGCGGGATTTGGGATTGGGCATGGGAGGTGGACGGCATAGCAGGAGAAGGCTTCACTCTGGAGAGAGGGGTTGAAGTGGGAGGCATGGGGATGGAGGAAACACAAAGGGTGGCCTTCTTCTTCGGGGGAGATTTGATGGGGGAAATTAATTTAGGTGACTGTAAGGGGATGTTTTTTTTTGGAGGAGATTTTGTGGTTTTTTTTTGGTCGTCCAGATGTTTTTTGAGTTTTTTTAGTTTCTCCACTTTTTCGTGGCTTGGCTCATATCTCAACTTTTGCTCTTCAATTGAAAGAGTGGAGGTCGGGGCGTCGCCCTTGCTGTTGATAGAGGGAGTGGGACTGTGTGTGTCTTTAGTCCCCGAGGCTTCAGGGGACTGAGGACCCGCTGGCTGACGCTTCCCTCTGACCCTGCCAACTACCTGCCATTCCCCTTCTTCCCCCTTCTTAGCCACAGGAGCGGCGGAAGAGGGCTCTTCGGGGGATGGGGGCTTGGATGGTGACCCAACCGGGGGAACAACCTCTCCGGTCCCGGCAGCTGGCATGCCCATTACAGGCGCGGCGGATTTTGCAGACTCGGTCAGAGGGGGAGTTTGGTCTTTAGTGACCTGAGTCCCAGAGGCCTTCTTCTCTGGGCAGGAAGAGGAGAGATGACCAGTCACTCCACACTTCCAACAGGCTGGTTTACGACCGGTCACGATGACCGGCAGCTTCAGGTCACCTACGTCAATCCAGTTGGGGACGGAGCTGAAGGCCTTTCGATCGAGCATCATATCAAAGCTCCATCCCCCGGTCAGGCTATCGCAGGAAGCGGCCAATATTTCCCCGTATTGGGCCAGGAAAGCCGCGAGGTGTTCCCCGATAACCTGAGGAGGGACCTCGTACACTGCCACCCTGGTCCTTCGCCGACCCTCGTACTCCGTTCGGAGGATGAGATCCTTGGTGATCAACTCCCTCCGGGTGGCTCTCACGCAGTCTTCTGCAGTGGGCAGCAGCACGTCCCACATGAAGAAACCCTTGCCTTTGACAATTCTTAGGGGTTTGAACCCCAGGGACTCCAGTGCTTTAAACACTGTGTCTTTAGTCGAACGACAAATTTTGCGCGAACGCTTGTCGACGACAAAAACAGACACTATTCTTTTCTCGACTCTCTTCAGTTCCACTGGATCCTCCAAGAGCCCGTCTTTCACCACGAGGTGAGCGTAACTCTTGGCACGCTCCAGGAACTCCGCGATGTCGATAATACAATTCGGAGGGGACTTCCAACAAGAGGGCGAATCCCCGACCTCGGTACTGACTTTAGGCTTTTCATTGTTTTTTTCCTTTTCCAGGATTTCCTTAGCTATCCTGGCTTTGGCCGCCTGCTTAAGGACGTCCACAATCTCCTCATTAGTAGGGGTTCGTGGCAGGGCAGGATATTCATTGGGATTATCTTTGTCTGGGGGGTCTTTTTTCGGGTTAAAAAGATGCTTCCTAACCGATTTTTTTATGGTAGCCAGGGTCGAAGTCTTTTTCTTTGTGATCAGAAAAGAAGGGGCTTTTTTTTCCTTCTTCTCCATGATGAAGTAAGGGGGAGGGTCGGGAGTGGAGGAATAGGGGGAGGGATATTTACTAAATTTCGCCTAAAGGCGAAACAAAAAAGAACGAATAACGCCAAAAGGCGCAAAAAAAATAAAAAGGGGGGGGGAATTTAGACAAAAAAGTTCAAAGAAAAGATAGATAAGAAAAACTAAGATTAAACTCTAGCCGAAGCTAGTTAAAAATAAAATAAAAGATGGCCGACTTTAAGAAGCGAGACTAGACAGCTAAATTAAACAATTACAAACACAACAAAAATAACACGTAAAAAAACTTAAACAAATATCACCTAAAGGCGAAAATAAAAAACACAAGGAGGAAAATTAAATAATACAAAGAAAACGGTTCAAAACAAGGTAAACAAAGACAATAATAAACTTCGGCAAATAGCCGGAGCTATTAACAAAAAAAACAAAATGGCCGACACTAGTCGAAAAGAATAAACAAAAGAAAATACGTAACTTTCGACGACAACCAAAGCTAGAAACAAAAATTCAAAATGGCCGACCCACAGAAAAGCGAGTCGAACCGATAAACAAAAGAAAAATTAACAAATAAATTATACAATACAAGGATTACAAAACGAATTTAGTACAAACAAATTATAAAACGAAAAACACGGAAAAAACGTAAGGTTAGGAAAGAAAACAGAAATTAAAATTAATAAACGCGAAAATCAGAAATTAAAGGAAAATGAAAATTTTAACGGAGGCTAAAAAGAAAAAGCGTGGAAATGAAAAACAAAAATTAAAGGTTGGAAGGAAATTAAAACGAGAAACTAGAATAAAAAGAAAAAGGCCTGCAAATTAAAAAGGGGTAAAAAATAAAAAACAAAGAATTACCGGGGGTAAAAGAAAATTAAAAGGAAAACAAAAATTAAAGGGGGAAAATTGGAAAACTGAAATAAAACGAAAAAATAACAGAAATTAAAAGAGGGGGGTAAAAAAAATGGAGAGAAGCAAAAATCAAAAGGACTTTTTTTTTTTTTTTTTTTTCTTTTTTTCTTCTTTTTTTTTCCTGAAACAGTCAAAATGAAATAATAAAAAACAAACTTAACCAAATATAATGCAACACAGAATTCGGGCAAACGAGCAGTCTGTCAGCAGTCAAACAGAATTCGGGCAAACGTGCAGTCGGTCTGCGGTCTACAACAAAGAGAAAAGGAATAACAAGACGGCCGTTGGAGCTCGTGATAATATTTATTACCGTATACAAAACACGGTAAATGTGGCACAAAGCCAAAAATGGGGATTGGGAAAGGAAGGTCATCGCTTGTCTTAAAATTAAACTTAGCTAGTCGCACGCACTGACCCAAGCATACAAAACAATATTCCTTTCACCAAAACACCACATTCATACATACCATTCGTTCTACAACCACCAAAATACCTCATTGTCTCTATGAAAATCCTAAATAACCCCATATATACAATAAAGTCTGTTGGGGGGCGGGCATAAAAATTAAATAAAATAATCCCCAATGACTATATACAATATGCATACAAATATGTACAAGAAAACTAAACAAAATCATGTTAGTAATTAAAAACCCCCCGACAAATCCTAAATGTGCCAGTAAAATCAATTAACTGGGCGAAATCGACACGGGACTTTGACAATCTAAAATACACATTTATCCATCCCAACCACTCGCACAAACACGCACTGATTCACACACAACCATACGAAAAGGATCACACACACGAAAACGAAAGGCGTCCCGCATCATCCAGAGAACTGAAATCACTGAGCACCTAAAGAGGGGAGGGATGGGGAGTTAAACTAAAGGAAAAGAAAAGGGGACAGAAAAAAAAGGGGCCAATGAGCAAACATACCTTAGCTAAGTTTACATAATCCTAAGAAACTAAAAATAAAACACCAAAAACCCTAATCTAGCCTAAGCATGGATGGGTTGCCCAAGTTCAACCCAGGTAAACAATATCCTATGCCTAACCGGCATCAAAATGCCACTCAAGGTCAGCCCCTTTCACACGGCACAAACGCGCAAGAGTCACCCACCTTTCGCCAAATTCAGATGATGTGAGTCGCCGCCTTTCCGTCCTAATCTTGACTTTAAGCAGATGCCTAAAGAACAAGATCAGTTCGGAAGAAGCAAACTTCTCGCCACCATAGAATTCCTTCTGACGCGTCGTCCAAATCACGACTCTCATAACGCCTAGTAAGCAACAGAACACATAATTCTCAGCCCTCGACATCTGCGGTACCACATTGCTGCAAACAGAAACGACATCCAGGACAAAGGTCTTTCTCCGCAAGACGCGAACCATGAGACCTTCAACAAACTTGCACAACGGCACTACCACTCTGCACTGAAAGAAGGCGTGACCAATGGTCTCGACTTCCCCAACACAGCGGCGGCAGTTTGGAGAATTCTCCAAGCCCGCTGCACAAAGTCTTTTGCCGACCCAGAGGGCTCCACGAATCACCTGCCAGGTGAGTGATGCCTCGTCGTTAGTGAGGCATTTCAACCCTGTCGCCCAAGGCCATATTGAGCGAGCCTGCTGCTTCGTAAGACCGAGCTCGCTAATCAGAGCATCTTGAACGGACCCCCGAACTAACACTTGATACAATGCCCTACGAGACAACGCCTGGACGTTGGAGAGGCCTTCCGACGCCCGTAAGAGGCATTTCAGAGCGCGACGACATTCGTGATAGAAGGAGCTTTCGGCTCGGGGTCTACGGCGGGCCTCCCCCTCGCACGAGTGCACACTTCTCAGGGACGGGAAATTTTTCCGGGCATCTTCCTTCCAGAAGGCTCCCACCTCGTCCGGTTCGCGACACAATCGGTCCAGGAATGCAATGCGAAGCATATGTTGACGAATCTCAATGCTTGGCATTCCCAGGCCGCCCTCAGCGGTATGAAGGCAACAGATCTTGCGAGATACCATAGCGGCCTTGCCTCTCCACAAGAAAGAGAACAAGAGCCTTACTAATAAACTTAGTGCGGTAAACGGAAGTGGAAGTACAGAGAGTCGGTACACGAGAATAGGATATATGTGAGAAACACATACTTCCGCCCTTCCCTTCAGGGAAAGCCTCCTCCGAGACCACAGACCAACCGCGATCTCGGCCTTCCCTCGTACCTCCGACCAATTCATTTCCAACTGGAGATCCGGACCGAACCAGACGCCGAGTATCTTGATCGGCCCATCCGTCCAGAGGAAAGGTCCGGGAAGAGAAACTCCCTTCCACGCACCCAATCGCAAGCCCACAGACTTATCGCGATTGATCTTGGCCCCTGTCACCATCTCATAACCACTGACCACTTTGCTGACTTCGTCAATCTCGGTTCTGCTCGACACAAGAACCGAAACGTCGTCAGCATAGGCAGAATACCTTGCTGAGGTGGTGGCCCCAGGCAGAGATATTCCACGCAGGACCGGATTCGCCTTTAACTTGCGAAGGAACGGTTCCAACGCAAGAACGTACAGCAAAGGCGAGAGCGGACAACCCTGACGAATAGAGCGAGACAATACGAAAGGCTTCGATCTTACTCCATTCACTTCCACCAGCGCACCGGGGGTCGCATACAAGAGTCGGATCCAGGAGCGAAAGTCGGCTCCGAAACCGGCCGCCGAAAGGACAGCCTCCAGAAAACGATGGTCAACCCTATCGAAGGCCTTGGACTGATCTAAATTGATCAGCGCGGCTTCACCGTCGACTTGTTCTAAGATCAAGCGTACCATATGCAGGTTATCCTGAATAGTCCTGCCCTTCACAGCACAAGTCTGCTCGGGACCAATCAGACTAGACAGGACAAGCTGCAAACGGTTGGCTAAGATCTTCGCCAAAATCTTTAACTCCGTGTTTAACATTGTTAAAGGGCGAAAGTTCCCTAACCCATCCCCACCGTTCTTGTCCTTACGCAGCAACTTGATCACACCCCTGGTGAAGCGTTGGGGTATAGACCCCTGCTTCATCCAGTGGTTGAAAATCAGCTCCAGCAAAGGAACAAAAACGGGCGACAGCCTCAAGTACACTTCGTAGGGAAGACCATCGAGTCCCGGAGACTTATCCAGGCCAACCTGCTTCAGCGCATCCCAGATCTCGGACTCTGTTATGGGACCCTCGCACCCAGCCGCTTCAGCTGCCTCGAGGCAGGGAAAGTCGGCTAAATAGGAGTCGAACTGAGCAGAGCTCAGACCGGGCTCCCTGGTGAAAAGATCCTGAAAGTAATCTCGAAAGACCTCACATATGCCCGCGTTTGTAGTCACGGTCCGATTATCCGGTAATGTGACGCACGCGATATGTCGTCGAGACGCACTCCTACTCTCCTCTGCACGCAATTCAGCGGCCATATTCGTCGCCTCAGAGGACATTCTTTTTAACCTAGCCCTAACTACCAGAGCTTGATCCTTCTTGATAAGCAAGGAGGCCAACTCTGCCTTAGCTAAGGCTACATCCCCACTAACACGGGATTTCACGGCCCGATCAACTTTTTCTTCTAAAGCAGTTTGCGCCGCTAATCTATCTCGATTGAGTCGACGACTAAAATCGGCAGCAAACGTTCTAATTTTGGATTTAAGTTTACCCCACCAGGCGTTCCCAAAAACCGCTCCCGACAATTCCCGTTGTATCATTAGTACCAGCTGGTCCCGAAATCCCTGCTCACCAAAAAGTGAACAGTTGAATTTCCAGTAACCAGCCAACCTAACCTTAGGCTTATCTAAGTTTACCCGGACCCGGACAAGCCTATGATCCGAATAAACTATGTAATGGAAACTTGGACACCCTAAGAGCCCTACATCGACTCTCTTAACTAAGACCCGGTCGAGGTAGCTCGCAAGCGTCCCAGGAGCCGAGTTGCCACTATTAGTCCAAGTCCATGCTACCTCCCGAGGATGCTCATTCCGGTACTTATCGACGAGATCAAACCCGCCGATAAAGTCCCGAAATGGTTTCACATCAGGATTGTTAGTACCCCGTTTTTTCCCTATACGATCTATATCGGGGTCAAGGACGGCATTCCAATCGCCCGCTAAAACTACCCGACGAGATGTCGTCAAAAACGGCTCGATCTGCCGAAACAGACCAGGTCGCTCAGCATGGGTATTAGGCGCATAAACGCCGATGAGACGTAAAGCCTTACCTTTTATGGTAACGTCCAGCACACAAAGCCTGCCCGCCGGATCTGCGAAAACAAGAGTACATGCAGCGTCTAAAGACCTGCTCACTAGCCAAGAGACACCCCTCGAACGACCATCAAAACATGCTGAATAAAGGGCGAACCCCTTAGACAGCACATCCTCACGATCATGAGAAGAAAACCGGGTCTCTTGCACACAACAGATATTAACCCCGAGGCGCTGAAGGTCGCGAGAGAGCCTCGCCCTGCGAGACTCCGACCTCAGGCCCCGGACATTTAAAGTAGCCAACCAGAGAGCCATAGTGAAAACTGATTAGGGTTGCTTACCTGTTTTGAACATGGCCGGGGTGAGGATACCGACCGCATCTCCCATAGACCCATGGCCCATCTCAGTGTTGATGTTACCGTCCTGGGAGATCCCGCCGATATCCCACGGGAAAGTAAGTTTAAGAGCCCTATAGAGGGAGGGGTGAACAAAAATTGGGACCCTCCCTGCGCAAAATGAGTTCATTTTCCGGAGCTTGTCGCTCTGAATGATAGCAATGGGCGGGCTCATGTTGAACGAGGATATGGCCTCGTCCAACATGGCCCAAATCTGTTTTGCTCCCGTGTCCACGCCCACCACGGTTAAAACCCGCTGGGCATCTGGAAAGTTCAACGGGTTGTCGATGTCTTTGTCGCTGAATTGTTTGATGGACAGGAGGAACTTTAGATTAGGGATACGGTTCCCATAATCCCTAGCTTTTTCCGCCTGCCTAGGGGAGATCTTACAAATGTCCAATCCATGATTGAAAATGCCCTTTGGTTTTTTTTTCTTTTCGCCGGGATCTTGAGTGGGGCTTCGGGGCCTTTTGGTGACCGGTGGTAACATCTGAGAGGTTTTAGTGGGAGAAGGACTGGGAGTGTGGCAAGGAGTGCAGGGTTGTCTAAAGGGACTGGGATCTCTACTGAGCGGGATTTGGGATTGGGCATGGGAGGTGGACGGCATAGCAGGAGAAGGCTTCACTCTGGAGAGAGGGGTTGAAGTGGGAGGCATGGGGATGGAGGATACACAAAGGGTGGCCTTCTTCTTCGGGGGAGATTTGATGGGGGAAATTAATTTAGGTGACTGTAAGGGGATGTTTTTTTTTGGAGGAGATTTTGTGGTTTTTTTTTGGTCGTCCAGATGTTTTTTGAGTTTTTTTAGTTTCTCCGCTTTTTCGTGGCTCGGCTCGTATTTTAGCCTCTGCTCTTCAATTGAAAGAGTGGAGGTCGGGGCGTCGCCCTTGCTGTTGATAGAGGGAGTGGGACTGTGTGTGTCTTTAGTCCCCGAGGCTTCAGGGGACTGAGGACCCGCTGGCTGACGCTTCCCTCTGACCCTGCCAACTACCTGCCATTCCCCTTCTTCCCCCTTCTTAGCCACAGGAGCGGCGGAAGAGGGCTCTTCGGGGGATGGGGGCTTGGATGGTGACCCAACCGGGGGAACAACCTCTCCGGTCCCGGCAGCTGGCATGCCCATTACAGGCGCGGCGGATTTTGCAGACTCGGTCAGAGGGGGAGTTTGGTCTTTTGTGACCTGAGTTCCAGAGGCCTTCTTCTCTGGGCAGGAAGAGGAGAGATGACCAGTCACTCCACACTTCCAGCAGGCTGGTTTACGACCGGTCACGATGACCGGCAGCTTCAGGTCACCGACGTCAATCCAGTTGGGGACGGAGCTGAAGGCCTTACGATCGAGCATCATATCAAAGCTCCATCCCCCGGTCAGGCTATCGCAGGAAGCGGCCAATATTTCCCCGTATTGGGCCAGGAAAGCCGCGAGGTGTTCCCCGATAACCTGAGGAGGGACCTCGTACACTGCCACCCTGGTCCTTCGCCGACCCTCGTACTCTGTTCGGAGGATGAGATCTTTGGTGATTAATTCTCTCCGGGTGGCTCTCACGCAGTCTTCTGCAGTGGGCAGCAGCACGTCCCACATGAAGAAACCCTTGCCTTTGACAATTCTTAGGGGTTTGAACCCCAGGGACTCCAGTGCTTTAAACACTGTGTCTTTAGTCGAACGACAAATTTTGCGCGAACGCTTGTCGACGACAAAAACAGACACTATTCTTTTTTCGACTCTCTTCAGTTCCACTGGATCCTCCAAGAGCCCGTCTTTCACCACGAGGTGAGCGTAACTCTTGGCACGCTCCAGGAACTCCGCGATGTCGATAATACAATTCGGAGGGGACTTCCAACAAGAGGGCGAATCCCCGACCTCGGTACTAACTTTTGGCTTTTCTTGAATTTTTTCCTTTTCCAGGATTTCATTAGCTATCCTGGCTTTGGCCGCCTTCTTCAGGACGTCCACAATCTCCTCATTAGTAGGGGTTCTTGGCAGGGCAGGATATTCATTGGGATTATCTTTGTCTGGGGGGTCTTTTTTCGGGTTAAAAAGATGCTTCCTAACCGATTTTTTGATGGTAGCCAGGGTCGAAGTCTTTTTCTTTGTGATCAGAAAAGAAGGGGCTTTTTTTTCCTTCTTCTCCATGATGAAGTAAGGGGGATGGTCGGGAGTGGAGGAATAGGGGGAGGGATATTTACTAAATTTCGCCTAAAGGCGAAACAAAAAAGAACGAATAACGCCAAAAGGCGCAAAAAAAATAAAAAAAGGGGGGGGGAATTTAGACAAAAAAGTTCAAAGAAAAGATAGATAAGAAAAACTAATAAGATTTAAACTCTAGCCGAAGCTAGTTAAAAATAAAATAAAAGATGGCCGACTTTAAGAAGCGAGACTAGACAGCTAAATTAAACAATTACAAACACAACAAAAATAACACGTAAAAAACTTAAACAAATATCACCTAAAGGCGAAAATAAAAAACACAAGGAGGAAAATTAAATAATACAAAGAAAACGGTTCAAAACAAGGTAAACAAAGACAATAATAAACTTCGGCAAATAGCCGGAGCTATTAACAAAAAAAACAAAATGGCCGACACTAGTCGAAAACAATAAACAAAAAAAATACGTAACATTCGACGACAACCAAAGCTAGAAACAAAAATTCAAAATGGCCGACCCACAGAAAAGCGAGTCGAACCGATAAACAAAGGAAAAATAAACAAATAAATTATACAATACAAGTATTACAAAACGAATTTAGTACAAACAAATTATAAAACGAAAAACACGGAAAAAACGTAAGGTTAGGAAAGAAAACAGAAATTAAAATTAATAAACGCGAAAATCAGAAATTAAAGGAAAATGAAAATTTTAACGGAGGCTAAAAGAAAAAGCGTGGAAATGAAAAACAAAAATTAAAGGTTGGAAGGAAATTAAAACGAGAAACTAGAATAAAAAGAAAAAGCCTGCAAATTAAAAAGGGGTAAAAAATAAAAAACAAAGAATTACCGGGGGTAAAAAGAAAATTAAAAGGAAAACAAAAATTAAAGGGGGAAAATTGGACAACTGAAATAAAAAGAAAAAATAACAGAAATTAAAAGAGGGGGGTAAAAAAAAATGGAGAGAAGCAAAAAATCAAAAGGACTTTTTTTTTTTTTTCTTTTTTTTTCTTTTTTTTCCTGAAACAGTCAAATGGAAATAATAAAAAACAAACTTAGCCAAATATAATGCAACACAGAATTCGGGCAAACGAGCAGTCTGTCAGCAGTCAAACAGATTTCGGGCAAACGTGCAGTCGGTCTGCGGTCTACAACAAAGAGAAAAGGAATAACAAGACGGCCGTTGGAGCTCGTGATTCCTCCTCCCTTGTCTCTGGTACCAACCATTATTTATATAGTTGGTAGCCACCTATGCAGATTAGGTGGATCCTACCACAACAGTTATAAATATAATATATATATATATATATATATATATATATATATATATCATATACATTATATATATTATATATGTTATATATTATATATATATTATATAATAATATATTATATTATATATAATAATATATAATCTTATATATATATATATTATATTATATATATATATATATATAATTATATATAATATATATACAATATATATATATAATTATATATATATATATATATATATATATATATATATATATATATATATATATATATATATATAAAAATCTTATTATTTTGAATTGTGCCTATCTCAACTTGTACCGATATATATTTGCGTGCTCATATTATAATGTCATATATATTTATTTTATGGTAATGTTCCCTATTAAATGTTTATTCATGCAATTTATTTCAGAAAAGGATTAAAAACAGAATTTATCAGGGAAAGCATACTGACACAAACACACACACACACACATATAAGAAATTAAATTATTTTTAATTTGGAAATTATTTTTGAATTCAATTAATATACGAATATGATGAAGGATACTCTGAAGACATCAGCTTGAAATACAAAGTATTTTTTTCAGATTGTCACTGAAATCCGAATAGTAAATTAACCTCCCACCCCTACCAAAAACAAAAAAAAAACAAGGTGTATGACTGATCTTCCAAATGCCTTGATACCTAAACACCTAAACACTAGAAACGGGATACGCTCATGATCATTGTGGCTAATATCTAGCTGCTTTTTAAAAGGTTATTTGCAAAATTAGACGCTACTTCCATAATTTAAATCATCCTATCAAATACTTCGTGTTTGTAACCTTCAAAGCGACTTGTTATTTGATGCAAGAAACAGAAGAGCAAATGAACCTAGCACTAGTATTATTTTAACATTTCACATTAAAACATATACGATTTCTAACAAATGAAATACATTGAAAATTATAATTGGATAAAAATAGAAGGAATTATTTAAAAAAAAATTGAATGTAAATTCCTTTGACAAACCGACATAAGTTTTATATACATTTCCGTTAGTAATTATTATACCGCATTATTATTCTTAACGGTGTCTACATGTATTTACTTCCAAATAGAACCATTCAGGATCCTATATTGTAGACAATATCTACTTTGGACTTTTAAAAAATTATTTTAGATTTACCCCCAATGTATACGTGGATTCGAGTTGAACATTTCTACACTAAGCGATTTTGTCAATTCCGTTATTTAATTATTATTTTTTTGGTTTTATGTGATATATACCTTCACGACTTAACAACAGTGACTTCCAACAACTTCTGTGGAATATGGATGCGATATTCATGCCAGAAATATCCATTCAATAATTTTTCTGTCATCGTTGAAGTGCTTACCTACCATATATCTTGACATCTTAAAATTCACCAGGCACACATTCCTCAATATATATTCGTTAATTTTCAACTATATCTTACTGCTTCTACTTACAAGTATCTACAAGTATCTGTTTATTATTTTATTTAAAACCTCCTAGACGCATAGACGTTCCGTTCATGGTTTTCACGACATTCTGCTATTAAATTTCTGTTGAGTTCAGTTCTTTTTCAGTAATTATGCATCATTCACTGTCATATAATAGTGTTTATATTACATAGTATTTCTAATTATTTCTAATTATTTCTAAAGGAATTACCCAGTCTCTTAATACGCTGTTTATTGTATGAAAAACGTATTTCACGCTTGACGTACACCCGCAATATAAGTTTGGCAAAGTTATTTTTAACCTGCACTTCTACATTGCTAATATATATATATATATATATATATATATATATATATATATATATATATATATATATATATATATGTTGAACAATAAAAATTATTAAAAAAATTGAAATCTTCAGACACACTGGGTTGTAGATTAATATTCTTTCGTTTTTATTATTATTATTATTATTATTATTATTATTATTATTATTATTATTATTATTATTTCATTTAGATTCCTCGGCTAGTTTCGACCAACATGGCCATCATCAGGAGAAAAAGTATTCTTGCTTGCTGGTAGCAGTGAACTACAGAAATGAATGTCTTGATGGAGAAAATGAACTTTTCATTTGTTTTTTATTTGTTTTTTATCTTTTTAATATGATTTTTTTAACATTTCTTGTGTTGGTCAAAGAGTATCTTTTAAGTTGTTATTCGAGATAAGAGCTGGATGGAATTTGAATTCCCTTGGTCAGTTTGGCACTTTTATTGGTTCCTGGAGAGGGGATGTGTCTCTGTAAAGTGCGTGTGTGTGTTATTTGGTTCTTAGGGAGTGAGTGAGTATGATGTGTGTAAGTGTGTATATTCGTGTGCGTGTGTGTATAAGTGTGAGACCTCAACACCTCAGTAAGAATGTCTGTCTTGTGTGGGTGAGAAATGTGGGTAGGTTCTGATTTGTAGGGCCATATATTAATACTATCTATATTGTTAAATTTATGGTTTAGCCCGGCTGTATAGTTTTTAAACGTTGTATCCACTTATTTTCATGGAACTCTAAAATCTTTCTAGTGTCTATCTGCTCTAGACACTATATATATATATATATATATATATATATATATATATATATATGAAGAAATATAGTCTTAAAGTGTGCAATATTTATGGGATAAAGTGCTCAATATCAGAGATAGAGCGTGTGAATATAAAAGTGAACATATAAGTCATCACTTAGAGGCGACAGTCTGTTTCATGCTAGATGAAATCGTCAGCCAACTAGTCCTGACAATTGCATCTAGCATGAAACAGACTGTCGCCTCTAAGTGTTGATTCTATGTTCACTTTTATATATATATATATATATATATATATATATATATATATATATATATATATATATATATATATATATACATATATATATATAATTCGTCTGTGCGTTGTCATTATAAATTTTGTATCTAAAAAAATACCTATCACATAATTTTTATTCATATATTTCTTTAATATTTTATGTAAAATCTTATTGGCCATATATGGTTAAATAAGAATGAATTTAAGAAATTTTAGCCCATTGCAGGTTATTTAATGCTGGAAAATAATTTTATATTTTAAGAATGTTCTTTTGGAGAATATAATGTTTCGGTGATACAAGTTTAATAATTAACCTGTAGGTGGGGGACATATGGATTCATAAGTTTTACAATGGTATCTGTGTGTATGTTAATATGAAAAAAGAAACTGAACTGGTATTGTCTCACGCCACCAGTTCATCCTAGCTTAGGGCATTTGCTATTGCCAAACGGTCATGTTGGTACTGACTAGGCTCTACATTGCTTAACTTTGGTGATCGCGGCGATAGATCTAGAATAATTTAAAATATTTTGTAATTGTATTTAACAGTTGTTTCAAATATTCTTTTCTTTTATATGCTATTTTCTTTAAAGCTATAAAGAAATGTATTCTCTAAGATAAACGTATCGAAGCACGTATTCTGTCTGCACCGAAAAGAAAATCCAAATTTGCGTTAAGAAATGCATCAGAAGCAACTGACAAAGGCAAATAGAAAAGAAAAAGAGTAAAACAGTTGGTGAAATTTATACACTGTGCACAACATAAAATATAACGGCGGGAAAAGAAACGTCGATGGCGATAAACGGGCAATGATAGTGGCAAAATGCGGACGGAATGATTGTCTGGCAGATAAGAGGCAGGCAGCAGAAATCTTGCTAAATCTCTCGATCGGAAAGGATAAGTAATTCCATTTGTCACAAAACAAAAGAAACCGATTACCTTGCCAATCTTGAGAAACATGTCTGGTTCTGATCACTCAACCATGACAAAAGCGGCAACCAGGATTTTCTTTTTTCTGGGATATTTACACCAGCAGAGAAAATCGAACTGTATTTTCTCAATAGCATCACCTAAGTATTAATTGAAAGCCGAGTTAAGAGGATTTGTTCGTATATATTTAATGTTAAACAGGTTATCTTTACTTAACTAATTATATGATTATCCACTTCCACCCCTTAAGTCCGTTTGTTCCTTCAAATCTCAAATGTATATTGGCAGGAACCTGACATTTTAGGCCTAGATATCGACATCCCTTCTCGTTTTAGATAATCTTCGGACGGCATCCAAACTGGCAAAGGTATAGATGATTATTAGTCAAAGATTAGTATATTTTAATAATTTGTATCTCAAGCAACAAGTGCAGATATTTAAATATCTGTAAATTTTCTAACAAAAGATAGAAAGTGCGACACTGATAACTGAAGATGTATTGGAATGACTAATGATGCATTCCCATAGCTAAGCAGATTATTAAGAGTTTGAAACAGTTCGTTAAAAACAAAGAAGAGAGTACTGACCTCTTAAGTTACGTCTGTTCTGCATCGCAGGGAATGCTGGACAATCTCCTCAACTATGAAGAAGAAACTTGAATCAACAGAAATGCGGTTCTACAGAAAGATGCTGAGAATGCCATGACCCGATCATGTGAACAAAGACAAGATTTTTGAGAAAATGGGAAACAAAAAGGGAACTCATGTTTAACATCAGGGAGAGGTACTTGAAATTTCTCGGATACGTATAGAGGAAAGAGGGCTTGGAAAATCTGATACTCACAGGACAGATTGGGGGATCAGATGGACAGAGGAAAGCAGCGCGAAGCTTACATGATGAGATTGAGTAAATGGATGGTATAACAGGATTTGGGAGAAATATCAAAAAGACAAAACTTATTAAGAGCTACAAGGAACAGAAAATGTGGAGGGCCATGATCGCCTACGTGCTGAACGGATACGGCACATAAAGAACAGAAGGTATTAATGACGTAAACAGTGAAAGAAAAATGAGAAGATATTAAAAAGAAATGGAAACCCAATCATAAACAGGAAACCTGGAATAAAAAATTATTCCTGCTCCCCCCACCAACAAAAAAAGAAAACGTGGAGGAGTGTCACCCGGCAATAATGCGAATCTATCTACTCAATGATAACACATACCGTATCCAGTGCGTATAGAAATATATAAGAAGGTTAATTAGTATGCAATTGACAGTTATACTAATTACATAATTTATTTATAACAAGGTATGTCAGGCAATTCCTATCTTTGTCATTTTCATCACGTGACATCTGTGTTTTTTTTTAACGATTCAATGCTCATAAGTAAGAGAAAGAAAGTATCTCGTTCTTTTCTTCTTTTTTGTGGGTGGGGTGGGGGTTGAATTCTGAGGAATGGTGATGAGAAAACTTGTTTTACTCTAGAAACAAAAAGCAGAACTATTAAAAGAAGGACAAAAGAACTCTAAACGATAAGAAAACCAGAGGAGTTTAATCAAGTTTGCGTCAACTAGAGTTGCTAGACACATCGCAGTTGAGACGATGGTGGGTCGGGGAAAGAATGACCGAAAGAGAAAATATTGGGAAGGAGAAGAATAGAAGGAAAACAAATAAAAGCCTTCAAAGTAGGAGCAAAGAGAATCAAAGAAGAAAAACATGAATGAATAATACAATATGGTGAAGGATATTTCGGGAATGAATACAGTGTAACATCGGAAGGAGAGTTAGAATAAAAATGATAATGTCAATAAATTAAGAAAGATGTCATGCAATAAGAAATAAAGGAAATAAATGAAAAAAAAACCCTGAAGAATCGCTAGAGAAAGAAAAAAACAGTAGAATAGGAACAATATAGTGAAAGAAATGGAAATAAGACAAGAAAGAACGAGGTGAAAGATACTTGAGAAAACAGATTTAGTGAATGGGAAAAAGAAATAGACGGAAAAAATAAACAACAACTAAATAACATCATCATCAAAAAGTCGTCAATAGTAAGGAAAGGAAAGACAAAGAAAAGCGGAAATGTTTGAAGTGAAATGGCTGAGGAAGCAGAAATTCTGAACGATGTGAATATTATGATCGCAAAGACAACTGGAATGAAAGAAAAGCAGAAACAAAAGCAAATCCAAAGAACTACATCAGAAAGAAGGCAAGAAACAAAAATACGTCAAGATCGAAGGCAATGAAATGGCATGGACTGCAGACATAACAAATGGGATCTGAAAGATGCACACAAGTGTGCTACGACATTTCTTGGAAGCCACTTGAAACAATGCAACAAGTAACAAAAGAGGAATCAATACGGGAATAATATGAAATACAACCAGGAAAGAAAAATGGGGAAATAAAACCATCCACTGAGAATTGCAGAGGCTTATTCCAACTATGGCAAAGTAAAAATCATGGACATGGTTAATCAGGACGCGCATAAAAAGTTAAGGACACTCCTTTATCGTTGAAACTCACACGAAATACAAAAGGAAATATACAACGCCACTCCAAAATAGTACCTGTGGCGTAAATATGATATAACATTATACAATCAGCGAAACTACTTAAAAATTGGGACAGGTAATGAGAGAGGAGGGCCACGAGAATATGATACTCACAGGTCGAATAGATGGAAAGAGAGACAAGCGAAAGCAACGCATGACATACTTGACGGGCTTAAGCAAGCGGATAACAGAACGTGGTCTTGGGGATATGGCAGATGGACGAAAGTTATTGAGAGCTACAAGGGATGGGGGGAAGTGGAGAGCGATTATCGTCTACCCACTGAAGGTACACGGCACATAACAAGATAAAAACAGATTTCAAAATGACTACAAAACACGCAAATATATATAATTAAAGATGTATAATCGACATAATTTTCCCATTTTCCAGTTTGAGTTAGAAAGTTATAAATACTCTATCTGAAAAAATGTCTGAAAATTGTTCAGATAACATCCTAGTTGCATTCCATCACCGCAGATCAGAGCGCAAAATACGGCCGGTCACGATGAATGGATGCCCCCCCCCCCCTCGAGGAGACACTGTGCCTTCATGAAATATTTGGCCGCAAACTCCTACCCGACCAAAAGTGGCACTCTTATATAGGGTCCATTGCTAAATATGCAAGAAAAATGATCGGCTCCCTGTACCGCAGCAGAAACTACCTGACACCTCGTGCTATCCTCGACCTTCATCAGAGCCAGAGCAGGCCGAAATTGGTGTACCCTTGTCATATTTGGTCGGCAGCTGCCGAGCTTCTACTTTACAATCTTGATGAGTTTTAAAGCATCTTCGTGTATTTGTTGGAATAGAATTCCTTTTCACCTTTTAGCCACTCTCCCACAAGCCGGGTGTGACGAGCCTCTCCCTGATCTCTCTTCTACTAGAATGGAAACCGTTCGAACGGACTTCATTCATTGGTGCCACCAGCTCTAATCCTTACAGCTACGACCAGTTTTGTTACTTTCATCGTAGAAAAACACCGACCTTTCCTCCGTATTCCATCAGTGAAAAAGTAAGTTCCACTCGAATAGCTTTTCCCCGCGAGCCACTGCTCTATGAAACAGATTCCCAAGAGAACGTTTCCCTGATCACTATAAACTTCGCCTGTTGAAGTTTAGGGTTAATGGTTACCTTCCACTACTATTCATTTTAAATACCCCTTAACATAATCCTCTACCTCGAGTGGCACCAGACCTTGTACAAGTTGAACCTGACCGTAAAAATTGTTTTAAAAAGTTTATTAAAAATTAGCAAGGGCTGAATTAATTGACTAAATATTATGAACTGTTACTGTTATATCTAAATAATAATAAACATTTTTACAATAGTTTCTCAACTTTTTACTCCACAGATATATTTTCTTTATCTGGATTCTAGAATAATGAAATATCATCATCATTTTGATTCATAATAATGACTTTAAATGGAATCAGAGAAAAAAACAAATAAAGCATCAAGGTTGGAATAAGAAGTTGGACGCTCATGAATAAAGAATAAAGTTCAGCATTTCACTTGGATTCTGTTATTAATTCATTCAATAAGGAGAATTAAAAACACACGATATATTTTTCGTCAAAATATATCCTGATAAATAGAGCGAAGTCTATCAGTTAACAACAACAATTTATGTTTAAAGATTAGCTTGTCTATATATTATATAAATTACATATCGTTACTCGTAAATTTATATATATATATATATATATATATGATGAAAATGTGGAAAAGACAAAGCAAAATCCGAATATATGAGTTTACTGTTTTTATTTTGTTTTTGTTTTTGTTATTCTGTCGACGTCAGACGTTTCGGTCAAATAGACCTTCTTCGGGACATGGTTAATGGAGACATATTTATATTAACCATATATCCATTAACCATGTCCCGAAGAAGGTCTATTTGACCGAAACGTCTGACGTCGACAGAATAACAAAAACAAAAACAAAATAAAAACAGTAAACTCATATATTCGGATTTTGCTTTGTCTTTTCCACATTTTCATCATACCGTCGGACCTACATCCACACATTTGCTTATATATATATATATATATATATATATATATATATATATATATATATATATATATATATATATATATATACACACACACGTGGATATATCAATACTTCCTGGTACATATTGTTAGAGTTTTGGAGTAATTTAATGTATTAGTGAGCCAACCAAAATGAGCTGAATCATTTTATAGTTGACCAATAGAAGATTTTAACGAATCAGGAAGCTGAAAATATTCAATTCGACGTGTATAAAGGCAGCCATTTTTTTCCGAATATTGACTGCCAACCACCGAGACCTACAGACACTGAAGAATTACGGAACAGCTGCTGTTGCTGCTGCTATTGGCAATATAGTCAGATCAAGTAGAGTGTCTGACTCGTGAGTGTTAATCTTTAACGTTGTTTCATTGAACAGATTACGTACTACGCTGGATTCTAGATTCATAGACTACGACGAACATGGTTAACGCATATTTCCATTCTATATTATCTTGGGAAAGTTTTACATTTCCACGTTAACAGAGAAATATGCATATCAGTGATTATGCAGACGACACCATTTTTTAATAATTACTTTTTTCAGCTCTCAATGTGTCAAAGATTTTTTCTTGAGTCTAGTGCCATCCGAGCAATTTGAAGTGACAGTAGTTTGACACTGATAAGAACCTATCACTGTACACTGAAATCTTATGTGAAAGAAGATGTCATCTAAAACCGGAAATAGACAAGATAAAATGTCTGAATTAATATTCCAAGTTATACAAGTTAATTCCCTAGTTTCTATTTCAGAAATCAAACTAGTGAATATATTGTTATGTCATTTGCAAAAAATAATCTTCGATATTACCACAATAGTATTGAATCTCATTGCTTTTTCATCGACTAATTTTACTAATTAATACTTTCCAACAGATAAATAATTTCCGCTGATGGACACAGTCTCACTTTGGTAAAATATATTGACAGAACTGCTGTAAATCAGATGGTAGTGTCCAAATATTTTGTATTGGCGGATGTTCGACATTTGTGATTGCAACTCATGTAGCTTGATTTGAAAAGTAGGTGTTTGGAGATTATGTCAAAATTGCAAAAATATGTTTCTCCGGAATATCTTAAAATGCATTTAAATGAAGTGTGTTCTCTGGGAGTCTAAGACTAAAGCAAAATGTTAGGCAAATAGATAACAAAGGAAATATTTTCTGTTTGTTGTGCTTATAATACCAGATTAATTAAAATACTAGCATTTCTGTTCGATTGGTGTAAGAAGACATATTTATTTAGGTAGTTAATAACCACTACAGAGATGTCCATTTTTACGATGCGTACGTCTGGGAAAATATTATACACAGACACATGCACACAACCACACAAATGCATTTGCACACGAACACATATATGCCCACCTCTCTCTCTCTCTCTCTCTCTCTCTCTCTCTCTCTCTCTCTACGTCCTGGGTAAGACGATAAACTACATCCGCGTCCAGGGTATGACGATAAACTACATCCGCGTCCTGGGTATGACGATAAACTACATCCGCATCCTGGGTATGACGATAAAATACATCCGCGTCCTGGGTATGAAGATAAACTACATCCGCGTCCTGGTATGACGATAAACTACATCCGCATCCTGGGTATGACGATAAACTACATCCGCGTCCTGGGTATGACGATAAACTACATCCGCGCCCTGGGTATGACTATAAACTACATCCGCGTCCGGGCTATGACGATAAACTACATCCGCGTCCTGGGTATGACGATAAACTACATCCGCGTCCGGGGTATGACGATAAACTACGTCCAACCAAAAGGCCGTCGATTCGATCAATCGGCTGGTCATGTCATGCCCCATCACATCTAACCCATCCCAAAACAACTACAACTTACAATTAACTTTCCCTCCCAAACCCTACACTAAATATACTAACACCTTACCCCTAAAATGTGATGGGAAACAATGATGTTGCCAGCTATACGTTTTTGAAACGATGATGTTGCCAGCTATACGTTTTTGAAACAATGATGTTGCCAGGGATACATTATTTTGAAACAATGATGTTGCCAGGGATACATTTTTTTTTAAACAATGATGTTGCCAGGGATACATTTTTTGAAACAATGATGTTGCCAGGGATACATTTTTTTGAAACAGTTGCCAGCTATATGTTTTTGAAACAGTTGCCAGCTATACGTTTTTGAAACAAGGATGTTGCCAGCTATACGTTTTTGAAACAATGATGTTGCCAACTATACGTTTTTGATATATCTAGTAAATACTGGATCTGGCATTAAATAACCCATAGTGGTTGATATGCCATAAAACCCCAAACAAACAATCTCTCTCTCTCTCTCCCTCTCTCTCTCTCTCTCTCTCTCTCTCTCTCTATATATATATATATATATATATATATATATATATATATATATATATAACGGGTGTATAAGCAAAATTGTAGAAATAGTGTAACGGCTAAATCTTCCAATTTTTAGATTAAGTTTTAAACCGGTGTATCTTAGAAATGATTAAAGGAATCTCCGAATTCTCTGAGGTTCCCTAACAGTATTGGACTCTACTTTGAAACATAAAAATGTTTTTAGATCTAAGTTGAAATGATGATACTTCTTTCTGTAGTGAAATCCGTATGCAGTCTTTCCCTCCTCTATTTCCTCTTTTTAAACTTTTTAAAACCGTTCTCTTGCTAGTTCTTGAATGAACTTTGAAGATGGAAGACAGAGTATGAATTTCCGTGGCATTTTTAAGACCTGAATGATCCTTTCGTCCCACCACTGGAAAGACATAGTCGGGCTGGCACACAAGAAAGACCAGGATTTGCATCTATTTTATTATACCTGTAACAATAAACACCTAATGACTACACTTGACTAGATGAGTCTACGTCTTAAGCAATCTTTCTATCGTAAATATATTTCATGCCAATCACATAAAATATATATATATACCTAGATATCATGAATGTTTCCTATATACATTATCTTATTTCTATTATCATCTATGACATCAATGATATCCCTGAAGTTTTAATTAATATTCTTCGGTATGTGAACATTAAACACCAAACGTCCATGCCCGAGTAGAGGTGACTACAGCTGAAGCTATCTCTCTATAGTAAATATATTTCATGACAAAAATAGCCTATATATCCTTAATAATTTTTACAATGAAATACATTCGATTTTTTATTTGCTCTATCTCCTATGACAACAGATAAAGCCCATGATCTGCATTTATATAATTAAATATGTGATCACTAAACACCAGCCGACTACACTCGACTTGAGGCTGACACGGCCGAAGGAACCTGTCAATCATAAAGATATTTTATGTAGCATATATATACTTATGCAAATTTCAATGATCTATATACGTTGTTTTTATTTGTATTATCTACTTTGGCACCAAAGAAAGCCCAGGTTATGCATTTATATTATTCTGTCTAAGAACACTAAACACCGACTGACTACGCCCGGCTAGATGCGACTAAGCCAGAATCAATCTGTCTTTCGTAAATCTATTTCATGCCAATCATGTAGAATATATATATATATATATATATATATATATATATATATATATATATATATATATATATATATATATATATATATATATATATATATATATATGTATTCTACAGTCATTAACAAGGATGATTTTATTTTTCACTTTAATTGAGTGTGTGCATTGTGTATATGTTTTAATGTTATGGAGATGTTTTATTTTCCGAAAACCGCACATTGTGGCCGTTTTCGTAGTTAATATTATTAATGTTTTGCTTTTATTATTATTATTATTATTATTATTATTATTAATATTAATATTAATATTATTATTATTATTATTATTAAGCTTCCATTAGTTTTAATCATTTTGGGGTTTTTTTTACAGGTGGATGAGATTATTATGTTTGTATTTTCTACCAGTATGTTTCGGATGAAGTCTGGTAAGATGGTATTGCCTGTTTAAATGGGTTATATTAGAGAGCTTTTGTCAGATATTTGTACGTAAGCCGCCTGGATAGGCTGTAAGGGACATTTGAACTGATAGATAATGTTCGTTTGTTGTAATTTTGATTTTGCTGTCGTGTTGTTTCTTTTTTAGGATAACGTTAGCTGTTTTAAATTTTTTGTAGTAGATAATTATTTCTTTATATTATTTCTAAGTGAAGATTCATCTTGTTTGTAGTTAATGTGCATTTGGTTTTTGCAGAAAGTATTTATGCAATTTCACTATCGTTGTTATTCTGTCCGTGTATTATGCACTCGCTCGTCGATTGAGCATTACGGGAAAAGGGAATATTTTACAGATGCTGCTGTTTTAAATGCGTCACTCTGCGTTAGAATTGAGCGCTATTACAGCAGTATAGCATTTATATACGACGTATATAATGCGTTAAAAAATTCCTTTCTCTTTCGTGTGCTGATAGCTTAGAGGTAACATTCGCTGACAGATGCCGCGATTCGATGCCGGTTTGAAACATCGACCGATTGGAGTCGACTACACCAAAAGCAATCTGTCTATCGTAAATCTATTTGATGCTAATTATGTAGCATATAGAGTGTCGATCAATATTAAATCAATCTCTGTGATAAATGTATTTAAAGTATATATTCCTTAAGGGAAACCTTTATTAAATCAATTACAAACGCTGCATTTTTTTGTATTAAGCTGGTATATATATAGTAATTAAAAATTCAGATGTGCAAAACTAAGTGAAGTCTTACATTTCGTATTGGTGACTGTTCCTTTTGAGGTTACAATGGCAATCAGTATTTTTCTATTTTTTAAGATGTTTCTCGCAATAGCGACAATTTATGTTTTTACCATTCTTCTTGGAAAACACAGCTACCCAATTTTATCTGGTTTCTTGCCTGCACTGCATTCTTTCATTTCAGTCCCAGATTTTCAATTGGGTTTAGATGTGGACATTGACTACACCATTCCAACAATTGAAATTTCATCTAAACGGACATTTTTGTGTACTTTTCTTTGATTCTTCAGATCAATGTCCTGTTTGAAGTTCCAGTCTGACCTAAACACAACTTTTGAACTGAGGACAAGACACTTTCATTCAAAATTTGTTTGGTAAATTTGAAAGTCCATTGAGCTGTCAATGAGTAGTATTTTGCCTGTTCAATCTGCAGCAAAGCATCTGCAGATCATGATGCTGTCACTGTCATGTTTAATGGTAAATAACAATTTTTCTCTTCAAAACAATATTATGAGGTCACCAGATATACCATATATTGTTCCATCCCAAAAGCTCTAGTTTGGTTTCATCAAACCATAAATGTTTCTAGCTTATTAATATGTGCTTTGTCTATGTGAACATGCTTGTGCTATCTGGTAAGCATTGGCTTTTCCTAGGTATTCTTCCATGAAGATCAGCATTGTTCAGATTTCCTCGCATTGTAGCTGTATTCACATTGATTCCGACATTGGCCAGTGAGCATCGAAGAACCGAAAGGTCACAGCAAGATTTGCCAGGGCTTGACGAACTTTTAAAATGGGTAAGTCGTTGATTGGGGATGCGAATGCAGCAGATACATTTTCGACCGGTAATTTGATCAGGTCCTCGGTTGAGCCGGCTTCGTTGCCCGAGACGCAGAGATAAAAAAAAAATAGCTAAATATTCTTCTCTTGCTGATAGATTTTTTTTTACTCCTGTGGTATTGGGGACTTCAAGGGTTATTGGCCCTCGTTTGATGGCGTTCCTTTGGATGATTGGCGGGATGGCGTCTCGATTAAGGGAAGAGCCTCGCGAAACGGAGTAGCTCTTGCAGCGTGCCTCACTGGCGATGGTTCGGGTATTGCTTTCTCCATCATAGCGGCTGGCAGAGGATAGAAAAAATTGTTTATAGTTACGTTGTTCTTGAATTGTCATCAATGGTCGACTGAACTTGCTTTGTTTCAATGACTTTTGTTTTGTTATTATTAGTTACTTTGTTCAATAAATTGTTCCATTTAAATTTTAAAAAAAGAAAAGATGTCTACTTGTTCTTGCTGTAATTTTTTTGCTGACAGACACTTCTTTATTGTGATGACGTCATACAAAAGTCCTTCCATTTATTTGATCTTTGCATTCAACACCATCACTTGATAAGACACCAGAAGTCTTGAAACAAAATGTCTAGTTTTGCAATGATTTTATAACATATTTATGTTATAATTTTCGCATAAATAATTATATTTCCTCTAATTTGTATTGAGCACTCTTTTAAGAATAGTATTTGTTGGTTATTGGAATTTACTCCGTTTACACCAATCCTATAATTGCATATATATATATATATATATATATATATATATATATATATATATATATATATATATATATATATATATATATATATATATATTTTCAATAATTGCCGATTTGCATACACAATAAGTTATATTGTATGACTGCCGTGAAAAAAAAATTAACACGTTTCACTTTGCTTTTTCCATGTGCCCAAGTCATTATTTGAACTGGCAATTATTTAGAACAGAAATACCGATTGTAGATGTAAGGGACAATTACGTTTTCAAATCTTTATTTTTAATTAATATTGTTTTCCCAGCTTCATAAATATCTTTGTAACTTATTCTAATTCATTTAATAAAGATTTTTCTTAATGAATATATATTTTAGTTAAGATTTGTGGATTATCTGGAAAAATAGAGAATTATTTAAAATATTATATTAGGTTTTCAATTTCTTTGCAGAACACTGTATTTACATCACTATCATTATAAAGTTCTATATTCCGATTTGATTATTTGCTATGACATCAAGGAAAGACCGGTAGTTACAATTATATACTTCTGTAAAAGAACGCTAAAAAGTGACCGACTCCGCCCGACCAAAGTCGACTACGCCTGAAGCAATCAGTTTAGGGTAAATCTATTTCATGCTAATCGTGTAGAATATATATATTCTTAAGAATCATTAAAAGGTTCTATAATCGATGTTTAGATCTTCTGATATGGCACCAACGAATATCCGGGAGATGCATTAATATTTTTCTGTCTGCTAACACTAAACAAGAGGCTTGACTGCAGGGTAATACAATCTGTTTATCGTATATTTATTTGATGTAAATCTTGAAGTAGAAATATACTTAAGTAATACTAAAATGATCTATATTCGTTGTTTTTATATGTATTATCGATAGTAACACCAGAGAAATCCCAGGGTTTGCATTAATATGTTTTTCATGTGTGAACACCAAATAACGATCGCCTATGCCCAACAACAGTCAACTATGCCTGAAGAAATTTGTCTATCGTAAATATATTTCATGCCAGTTATGCAGTATACATATACTTAAGAGTAATTACATTTTCTTTATATGTTGTTTTTACTTGGATAATCTGTTAGAACATCGAAGGAATTCCATTAGCCTCCTCGGGTTATAACAAATTGTTGGCAACTGACTGCAAACGCTTCGTCAGGATCTTGGCCCCAATCATTCATTCTTTTCTTATCTTTTATGGGCCTAAAGTCGTTTGATTCCCGCCCACCATCCTTGCATTTGTGCAACAGCGTGTTCACACGCCTGAAGATTCAGACAGGGACAGACAACTGCCGAAACTATTTGTGGAACACAACAGTGAAAATCGGGACAAGGATGTAAGACAGCCTCAAGTACAATTCGTAGGGCAGACCATCAAAATCCGGAGATTTTTCCACTGCCAGCTCTTTACAATGACATGTGAACTCACGATCGGAATTATCCGCTTCAGTCAGCTCAAGCCGAGAAAAGTCAGACAAATACACGTGAAACAGAAATCAAGTTTAGTAAAGTCGGCCTAACGCTTCGCACATGTTTTTTGAACAACCTCAGAGTACGATATTACGGGTTTATTGACATCCCCAATATCACCTTGGCGGATTTCTTCCTTGCGCAATTCTGAGAACCTATTCCCAGATTCGTTAGACATCTTTTTAACATCTCTAACTACCTGACACTGGTAAACGCTTGCTATCATCACGCTCCAGAGCCTACCTGGCTTAACGTATCTATAAGGATTCCCCACCAGCCTTCGTCAGGGACAGAGTATCTTTGAGAGTCTTTACATTATTATCCTTATTTAGGGCGAATCGTTGGCTATATTCGGTTGTGAATGACCTAATACTATGATTAATCCTCACCCGCCACGTATTTCTAATAAACGTCCTCACTAATTTCTACTGTACTAATCTAGGTCGATGTTACCGGAAGTAGCGGCTATCTGGGATAGACATATTGAACTTCCAGTGTCCTGCTTTTTTAGGCCAAGCTCCTAAGACCAACTGTGCACAGATGTGTCTGTGGTCCGAATAGTCTACATGGTGGGAAGTATGACATTCTAGCGAATCTAGATCGACACTTGTCAGTAACTTTCTTTCTAGGTAGCTGACTACATGGGGAGATGGCCAAACCCCATTTGTAGTGAACACAAAACACATTCCTCTCTCCCAGTTTATAGTAGGAAACACACAAACGGTTTTTTTTATTTCAATCTTACTCCTTGTCTGACTTGTCGTTATGTCAGTAATCTATGTTCGAAGTTGCTCTTTTATGTCAAACCGAATTCTTGATTTGTGATCGTTTTGCCTTATTACTCTTAATTTGCATTGCATACATTGTCTTCTTGCGTTATATTATTTTTGCCCTGATCAATGTTCTTGTTATTGCTTATAGCAAAGATTGTCACTTTTTCATTTACCCGTTGCCTCTCAATACACAATTCGCCTTAATGTTATTTTATCGGTGGACACTAAACACTGACCGTCACTAAACACTAACCGACACCACCCGCCTACACCATAAATAACTTCGTTTGTAAATCAGTTTCATGTTAATCATATAGTATTTTATATAATTTAGAGGCATTAAAATATGCGATCTTTTTATTTCGTTGATCTGCTATAACCTCAAAGAGGGGCCAGCGTGTGCCTTAATATTCTCATATTTGTGAACACCTTAGACAGACATCACCCGACTGTAGATGACCAAGCCTTAAGAAATCTGTCTTCTTTAAATCTATTTCATGTCAATCACATGATTGACATGAAATAGATTTGGCAGATAGTGCCTGGTAATTCCTGAAGTGACAGAATGAGCCTTCCATTTTCCAGAATCTTTGTCGTACCAATATAAAAATGAGGAAAAAAATAGAAGGGAAAATTAATAGGGAAATTGGAAAGACTTTAAATGCACCTCGTTTGATTGGAAATCTCTTTCTTTCTTTAACTTTCATACTTTTTCGAACATGTCAGATTCGATTGTAGTCGGACAAAATGGCTCTTTTCCAACTTCTTTTGTTCGCACATTTCAAGAACACGCGACATTTGAATAATAAGTAAATGACTTTCAAAAACGACTTTCAACTCATTAAATTCGATCAATGGACGTTGACTTAATAGAGAATTCTCCGCTGCGAATTGTGAGCGGCAACGTTCATTTAAAAGCAAATATGTTTGCGACTGTATGGAAAGAAAAAAATAAAAGAATATCGCTACATATGTAGGTATGTGTGCGTGTGTGTGAGCACATGATGATTTTTAAGTGCCATATTGTCACACTCTATGCTAATTACGCTCTGCAAATGAGGGTGAACAGGCGGGCGTGTTGGTTTAGGTAAATGTATGCAAATGAACCACTTAAGAATTCAGTTAATGAGAAGAGCGAAGAACATGCACGAATTATCAACAGATAATAAGGTTTCATTTTCTTTATTTTGCATTTATTTATTATTTTCTAGACTTGAATCTGAATATGTTATTCACATAGTCATATATACATTACACAAAACTTATATTACATTTCAGAGAGTATGTGTTTTCAAAAGCTTGTATAGGTATAGAGGTCGATACATTATTTAATGTAGTCTGCAGCAATCGGTTTTCGAATCCTCGCAACGTCAGATGTAAATGAATATATATATATATATATATATATATATATATATATATATATATATATATATATATATATATATGTATGTGTGTGTGTGTGTGTGGAAAAAATATTTGGAACGGGTACATATTCCACACCTATATTTCAAAGACCTATTAGATTAAGAACTTCGTAATTGCAGGTTATATCTATTGTAAATACGATTATTTATCTAATTTACTGTGTTTGTCTTATTTATTTTTAGAATTTAGTGAAGTTTAAGCTAAATTCGTGACCTCTCCGTGTTCCAAGAAGGGCAAATTGTTGGAGCTCGCATGGCACGAGCCTCGATCACTAAGTTTGCTGAATTATTTCGTTTTTCAAGATCTTCCATATCAAGAATTATGATGCAATTCGAGAAACAAGGCTAAATTTCTAGTAACCGTTGCAATTTGGGTCGGACTTGCAAACTTACTGACAGGGACCGACGTGCATTGAAACGCAATGTGGCAAAAGGTTATCGGACTACTGCGGCCAAAGTGACTGCTGAGTTGAATAATCATCTGAATAGTCCAGTTTTTACTAAAATTGTTCGTCGTGAGCTTCAAATGACTGGATATCATGCAAGAGCCGCCGTAAGGAAACCTATTCTCTCCACTCGCAACATTCAGAAGAGGTTGAAGTGGTGCAGACATCACAAGGTCTGGTCTGCAGACCAATGGAAGCAAGCCATATGATCAGACCAGTCAAGTTTTTCTCTTTTCCCAACTTCATGGCGTGTTTATGTGTGGAGGCAGCACAAAGAATCTTACAACCCTGACTGATTTCTTCCAAGAGTGAAGCATGGAGGTGGATCAGTGATAGTTTGGGATACCACATCATGGAAATGTCACAGTCCAATAGTTTCCCCGCATGGTAGAATCAACACCAAAAGATTACCAGAACATTTTGGCAGATCATGTTCATCCAATGGCCAAGACCTTATTCCCTGATTGTGACTGCATCTTCCAAGGAGATAATGCTCCAATACATACCGCTCTAGTAGTTAAGAATTGGTATGAAGATAATGAAAGTGAGCTAGAACACATGGAGTGGCCTCGCCAATCTCCAGATATAAGTATTATTGAAATTTAGTAGGACATACTGGAGCGACAAGTTAGGAGCCTCTATCCTCCACCGCCGTTTCTTAAAGAGATGGAGCAGGGTTTAATGGAGGAATGGATGACAATTCCTCTAGATGAAGCCAGAAAGCTGTATGCTTCCATTCCTAGATATTTTAAAGCTATATGTGAGGCTAAAGGAGGACCAAATCGATATTAAATTATTTTTCTTTGAATTTAAGAAGTCTTTCAATTATTTTGTCCAACCCCTGTATGTATGTATGTATGTATATATATATATATATATATATATATATATATATATATATATATATATATATATATATATATATATATACATACATACAAACACAACCATATATATATATATACACATACATACAAACACAAACATATATATATATATATAGAGAGAGAGAGAGAGAGAGAGATAGATAGATAGATAGATACATTTTTTCCATTACTAGATATTTTAAAGCTATATGTGAGGCTAAAGGAGGAACAAATCCGTATTAAATTATTTTTCTGTATGTACAGTGCTGTTTAAACGTAAGTGAACCTCTGTGATAATGGTTAAAGAATTCTCTCATTTATACAGATAATCAATAATTCTTAATGAAACTATATATTAACTAAAAAAATATTTATGAGATGAATTACAACTAGATTTTTTTCACGCTGCATACAGAGTGTAAATGTAAGTGTTCACTTACTTTTTCACATCTTAATTTTTATTTTCTAGTTAATATAATTTATTGTGGCGTCACATTTTTGTAAAATGGTTGTAGTTAATTTAATAAATGTTTTTCTTAATGAATATATAGTTTACTTAAGATTTTTCCATCATCTGGACAAAAGAGAAAATGCTGTTAAATATTATAGTAGTGGTTCACTTATTTTTATATTTCATTATAAAACCCCGTCTGCCCTGCTATTTACCCACATCTGGGTGTAAGAAGAAATGGATTTATAACTTTCCCAAGGTTACTAGCACTAGTAATTCAATGGAATGGTTTCGATTGGAATTCGAACTAGGCTATCCGATTCCTCAATCCAAGACGTTAACAATTACTACACCGTTGTGCAAGTATTCAAATTTATGTGCAGATAACAATTAAGCTATTTTTACGTCGATGTTCCCCTAAGGCATACATCGTACATACACACATACACTCACAATCACAAAATAAATAAATGCATGCATACATACGTACATATATACGGACACACACACACACAATATAAAAGAATATACAAAAATCAAATCTGTTAAGGTTTACTATTACCCATCATTTACATTGTTAACCATTTCTTTTCCAACAAACCTCCATCTCATCCTCCATGAATCTTCTATTCAATTCCCCCTAACAATTTAATATATCTATCCGGTATATTGTTTCCATTGACTGAGATATTTCAGTGTGAAAGATGGATACTTAGATATTATTATTGTAATCTCTAACTTTTATTGGTATTAAGGACTCATTCATTAAATAAATTAAATAAAGAAACGAGTTGGTTTGTCCTACCTAAAACAACAAACCATATCGGTCAATTTGATGTATAACCCAATATAAAGAGTCACCAAATTATTATTATTTTCTCTGTAGTCTACATTGATCTCTCGATGCATTTATATCCTCCTTGGAATTATCCCTACTAATCACTACAGGTAATATATATATATATGTATGTGTGTGTGTGTGTGTGTGTGTGTGTGTGCGCGCGCGTGTGTGTGTATATATATACATGTATATATTATTATTATTATTATATTATTATTGTTATTATTATTATTAAAATGAAATATAATCAAACAAAAGCAAACAAATGTTAAATTTGTGAATAATGTACTCGTTATTTAGAGAAAGTGTGACCTACGTTTAATCATATATATGAACAACCTATCATCAGGTGCTTGAACATTGGTCTGTTCTATTGTTAGCAAGCATTTTCTATAGGCGGGCGGCGAATATTAGTCCAAGGGAGTCGTCAAACAAGACAGCAAATCTCACGTAGATTTTCATTGAATAAATCAAAATGCTAGTATATACATTTTAGTAATATATGCCTTTATATTTCCATCACTATCCGGGTCAATCATTATAAACTGATGCTTGTACACACGGACATACTTGCTAAACAGCACTAATCTCTTGATCCAGATAGATAGATAGATAGATAGATAGATAGATAGATAGATAGATAGATAGATAGTTTGGTTAAGCACCTTACATCTCATTATCTACTCTCGCCTATTCCGGTCTACCGTTGACGTGCTTACTGCCATAACTTAATTTGTATACCAAACTATTGATAGTAATGGTGAAGTTCGAGCTCTGGCTCTAGATATCTCTAAGGCGTTTGAAAGTGCTTGGCATTCTAGCCTTCTACGTAAGCTTCAAGGAAACGGTATTACATGATGATTATTTGATTTAATCCAAACATTCCTGTCAAACAGAGAAATTAAGGTCATTCTAAACGGGTTCTCCTCCAGTTCCTTTCATACGAACACCGGTGTTTCCCAATGCTATATTCTAGATCCTACACTGTTTCTGATCTTCATCAACGATCTTCCTGATGTCATCATTTCCCAAGTATTTATCTACGCAAACACTACCATTTACTCCAATAGTAAATCCGGTATTGCTGACAAGGTTTACCTGGTTGTTCGTCTCAAAAAGGACATCCAATCTGTGACTGACTGGGATAGAAAATGGCTATTAAATTTAAAACCTCGAAAACGAAACTACTCCCATTTACCCGCCATAGAGAAAACCCACTGCCTCCTATCAGCTTGGTTGATGTTCAACTTCACGAGAGGGTCTCACTGTGACTTCTTTCTATCACGTTTACCATTGACCTGAGGTGGAACAAATACATTGAATCAATAGCTATACCTACCGCAAAGAAAGTTGTGTCGCGACAGAAAGTTTTTCTCGTCTGAGTTCATCGTTCAAATCTACCAATCGTCCTTGCATTGAATATTGTTGCCACATATGGTCTGGTGCCCCCACTGACATCTCGAGGTCCTCGACAAAATCCAGAGACGTATATGCAATGTGATATGTCCTGATCTGGTATCTCGTCTACCGTCGCTTTCCCACTGACATGATGTGGCTTCCCTCTGTCTTTACGACAAATATGTTAATGGCAACTGATCTGAAGAGCTACTTTCACTGGTACCCCAACTGCATGAATTTAAGCGTGCTACTTGGTTTGATTCTCGGTCCCAAACTTTCACGGTCGAAACAATTGAATGTAACCGCCTCTTCTACCCCAACAGCTTCGTCACTCGCACTTCCCGTCAGTGGAACTCCATTCCTCCTACTTGTTTAGCCATAAACTCCAAATATTCAAATGTAATGGTAATCGACAATATTCGATGACTTGATCCCCGTCCTTCGCTTTATCCTTTCCTCAACACCCCTATTTGCGCTTCCTTTCCCTCTCTGTAACCCCTTGCGTGCAAGTGCCCGCCCACCTTTCTCGGGTTGAAATGCTATAAAAAAAAAATGGTGATTGAAATCCAGGCGCGTTCGGGATGAAAGACGCAGATTTGAATAGCTATGAGCTCTATGGAAAAGTAATCGCAAACTTCTATTTGTGAAATGAAAATAAACATGTTACATTATGTTGATGTCCTGAGATTTTAATGTTTACAGTTCATGATACAACATCAAATCGGACTCGATATATAAGAAAAATCATAGTTTAATGTTTTAGCCATTCATCACGAACTAAAGTGCATCTCACGTATAGAATAAAAAAGTGCAAAATCAAAGTGAAAATCAAGGCAGTGTTTGCACATAATGAATGAGAAAATATTCATTACAAATGATTCAAATATAAGAAAAAGACAAACATTTGGAGCTGATAAATGAATCACGTAGCAAAAATATCTATAGAAAAAAATGTAATTATTCATATCTCGTGAGAATCGTATGCAATGCATGGTAAATTTGGCACGGGTGTTGCCAATCTTAAGAAATAAACGCTATTAATTTGATTGCTAGATAGAGTTTTAAACTAGCGTTTGCGAAGAAGTTATTCGGCTTAAATTAAATGTTTCCCCGAAAAGTTTAATTTATAATAATTGTACTTGAGTATAATGTGACGGAATCAGTACATACTGTTTATATTTTTGTGATTTTGATGAACTATGAAACTATACGTCCAAATACAAAATTGATAATTGACATAAATATTGACAGCCTAATAATGACACTAATTTTAGCTGCCTATATTAGTTCGATCTGAAATGAAGTTCCACTTTTGTATGTATGTTGTGGTCATATTTCAACGGACTGTGTTAGTATTAAGAAACACGTGGCATTGTATAATTAATATATATCGTTGCTTGACACCAGGTGTTTCTTTTTCTAGTCAAACGCTTGTGGCTTAAAATTAACACTTCGGTCAAATTGTGGACTAAGACTGAAATACAGGACAATTTCTAGCAGGAAAACATTTTGTTCTTGGGTTGTATATATATATACATATATATATATATATATATATATATATATATATATAGACGCATGTATCATTAAATAATATAGACAAGTTTTGTCTGTTTATTTTAAGTAAATGCCTTTTAGATTCCCTGATAAGCTTAATAACATTGCCATTGAAAGTTGACAGAAAAACACCATATTGATACATGTTTTTTTAATCCTTTCTAAGCTTTCGGCCATTATCAAATATGACAATTTCATTTCAATATATTAAAAAATACACGGAAAAAACAATAATGATAGTCAGTTTTTGTTGCATGAAAGACATCCAAGCAACGACAAACTGACGTCACACATGACCACACTATGGGGAAAACGTGAAGTATTACGTATGGGAAGCCATTGGTTTATACCAATGGCTTAACATATCTAGTTTTCACTCTCGTGTGGTCATGTGTGACATCACGAACTGCGGAGCGATTTTCGCTTCCCCGTATCGTATACATGTGTTTGTCGTTGCTTGGAAATCTTTCATGCAACAAACACAGAATATCATTATTGTTTTTTCCGTGTATTGTTTAATATATTGAAATGTAATTGTCATCTTTGATAATGGTTTATGTAAGTCGAAAGCTTAAATAGGATTACAAAGCATATATCAATATGGTGTTTTTCTTTCATCTTTCAATGATAATGTTATTAAGCATATCAGACGATATGAAAATAACTTACTAAAAATAAATAGACAATTATATGTTTATATTATTTAATGAAACATGCAACAATTAAAAAATGCTGCCTAAATAAACACTATATATATATATATATATATATATATATATATATATATATTATATGAAGAAATATAGTCTTAAAGTACGCTATATTTATGGGATAAAGTGTTCAATATCAGAGATAGAGCGTGTGTAAATATAAAAATGAACATAGAAATCAACACTTAGAGGCGACAGTCTGTTTCATGCTAGATGCAATCATCGGCTCGATGAATACATCTAGCATGAAACAGACTGTCGCCTCTAAGTGTTGACTTCTATGTTCACTATTATATATATATATATATATATATATATATATATATATATATATATATATATATATATATATATATATATAGAAAGAGAGAGAGTGTTTATATATATATATATATAGAAAGAGAGAGAGTGTTTATATATATATATATAAATCGATTAAGACATGTCAGGCTATATGACGGTTCCGTATAGGATACATGTTCGAATCCTGTCGGAGGACGAATATTTTCTATGAAAATTTCTCGGACATTCAAGCCGGTAAATGTTATTTAATACTGTTTATTATAAACAGAGTATTTACTTAAATACTTGTATCTATAAAAAGAAAGTTAAACATAAAAATAATTTTGAATATGTATATATATATATATATCTTAGTTTTTATAAAAATATAATCATTTAATGAATGTCAGCTGACAAAGCTGTCAAAAGTGTAAAAATAACGTGTCTAAGATTCGATTGCTAAGCTGAATAGAAAATTTAAATATATAGCTCCATGACTTACAAAGCACTGCGGTTAAACTTTTTATATAATTATTTCCCTGTTGGTATAATGTTCTACTTTTCTGGATATAAATTAGGAGACTAGACACAGGAAATAAACATTCAGAATTGTAGTTTTCACCACAGGCTATAAACTTCAGCATTTATTATTTGTAACAAAATTGCACTGAAATGGAAAATATCTAGCTAATAAAGAGGAGAATCAAAATATATTTTATTGTTTGTATATTTAGAAAGATATGTACAGGTCGGACAATTAACGAACTCTGTAGCAGACTTAGAAAATTAAGGCACAAAAAGAGAAACAGCTGGCATATTATCAGGAGAAACCCAAATATTGGGCGAAAATATAAACGGCAACAATTATGATATATACTGCAGAAGATAAAAACATGATGCAAATAAGGAAAAGAAGAATGTTAAAGGACCTATATTTGAGCTGCAACCCTATTTGCGGTGTGGACAAATTTATTAAGAGATTTTGATCTTTAATTCAAACACCGGAATTTCAATATATTTTCACGCTCCTTGGAACTTTGCACACGCAACAGACACACAATAGGAAACATAATGCAAACTGTCCATTCGCATTTTGTTACAACTTGCATTTATAAAAGCTGATTCTTTTTTGGAAGGGATCTTAAAAAGTATATCTACGCCAAACAACTTGCTGGAATTCAACAAAATTTCATCTGTCAAGATTAACGCTTCCGACATTGTTAGTCAGTATTATTTGGATAATTAGATGCGATTTAAGAAGAATTTATACGCAGAAATGGATTCATTTTGGAAATTCTGGATCTGTGAGAAAGTAGACCCTAGATAATGTACAGACCTCTTAACGATTTAAAGATTAACTTGTATTATTGATTTTGGTTTACCTGACCAATTTGGCGTTTGTTCTTGCATTTATCTTAGAACTATACGATATTCGGAGATTTCCAGTGGTAGCAAGAGACTCCTACCTAACAACGCACTTTCTATCTTTATTAAACTAATGATAGACTGAACTATTGTAGTACTTGTAAATATTCTTTTTAATGAATGTTAATAAATGTTTGTATTTCACAAAAGCTACAAAAGCTACACGGGATATTTAACAGATGAGCAGAGAGATTCTACACTGCACAATTTTGTGCAATTCTTATGGAAAGTGCATTGTACATCTCCAACCAACAATCTCATGCCTCAATGAATAACAAAGTGTAAGAATGTAAAATATCACGCTGTGTTTTAACAATAGTGTGGTTAAGTCATTGTTGTTTACTTTTGCGTTTGGAATGGCGATGTGTAAATTTTAAAAAAAGAAACATAATTTTACCAGTTATTCAATTCGATTCCGGCAAAGTGTGCTTGCTAAAATTATTTTGTAAATCTGATAAAAGCGCGCAATTTCGTATTTCATTGTCTTTGATACATTTCCGGCATGTGATTCTATTCTTAAAAATTGCATTTTTTCGTACATCAAAACTATTCGGGTACGAATCCCGTATCACAATATAGTCGTACGTGCACGGCATCCTTAGCAGTAGTGATGTGACTAATACATCTAATGCGTTTAATACAGCGGTCATATTAACCTTTTGGAGATTGAGAACAATACCTAACTTTATAGCTAAGATGATGCCATGCATCACATTTTCAGAGGTGAAAAATTGAAAGTGTATTTAATAATTATATTTCGTTGCTGATACTACGATCCATGGACAAGGACAGAGGTGATACCAAATGCGTGTGCAGAAGTTTTAACCATCTAGTTTGTTTGTCTAGAATTGTGCATGATGCCTCTGCAAAGGGAAATAATTCATTCTCTTTCTATCTATCTATCTATCTATCTATCTATATATATATATATATATATATATATATATATATATATATATATATATATATATATTCATATTAAACTATATTTTACGTGGATATATTTCGTCATGAAAAAAGTATATTTCTTAATTTTCTTCTACCAGCTTTAATATTAGACGAAATTATTAAATATTATTGTTTAGGCCGATAGACGAAAATAAATAACTATGCTGATAAATAATTAAACGAGGCGTCTACACAAATACGAGAATCCATTAAAAATAGCGCTCAAGGTGAAAGAATATGCCGAAAGAAAAAAAAATATATATGAAGATATATACATAATTCTTTAAGTTGACTGCCCACCTCTGAGTTACATGCCGACGCAACTTTCAAAAATGTTATTTATTGGGTAAATTACTATTTGTTTTCGCCGTTAATACGAGCACTTGAAAATTTGAAAGGGATAAAATCAGAGTTGTACAATCAACGTAAGTACTATGTGTAATTCTTAATATATTTAATAGCTCTGTTATTTAACATAGAGTACTGTTTTTTCTTACACTATATAGTGTAAGAAAAAACAGTACTCTATAGCGAGCGTATATATATATATATATATATATATATATATATATATATATATATATATACGCTCGCTCGTATATTTACCTCTATTTATCCACATCAATGTCTATATATATATATATGTATATGCGTGTTGCAGAAAACCAACATCATTTATGAATTAAAAATTTCCTCTGCGAAAATACAAACATAAAACTATTATCTATGTTGGGCACACAACAATAACGCTTTCACGTAGTCTAAGTCTTCACATGAACAACACCTCAGATATTTCTCAACATTTACAAAAGCATACCTGTCCACACTTGCATTTCAGAAAATAATCCTCGTCGAAAATAATTCCATATTTTCCATGAAAAGTATAAATACATACTAAAAATTCTCGAAGCTATTTATATCAAATTTAAAACCAAACCTCAAAAAAATTAATAACGAATAATCCGCAAACATTTTAAAATCTGTACATTAGATAGTCTTTAATTGTTAGTGCTTTTCATTAATAGTTTTTCCTATATCAAACAACAATTCACGTCCGGAATTTTTCCACAGCATACGGAGTTGCCTCCCCTTAAACGGTGTCCTTGTCACTCAAGCCATTACAGAGCCTTCCTGAATCCTTCTAAAAAATGTACTTTGGGGAGGACCACAACAATTATTGAACTTTGCAACCATGAATTCTAAGTTTTTATTCAATTATTAACAATAATGCGATGATGATATTATGCTATGTCGAAAATACTCGGAATAAACGCAGTATGATCCAACACGTTATTTTCCGCTCGTCTTTTAATAACCGTACAATAAAGCTTATCCACGAATATTGAAAGGATCCTATGGAGAATAAGTAGATAGAACATGCCTAAATTATTTAACCAAACCTGTCTTATATATATATATATATATATATATATATATATATATATATATATATATATATATATCACAGCAATAAACGTATGAAGCTTGATATTACTAGACATATTATAAACGGGTGAAGTAACCGGTTTTGCTCCTGCTCATCAGGCTTACAACGGGAGAGTTAATTTAAATTAAAAAACACAGAAAATGTACAATGAAAAGGAAATGTGGAGGAAGAGGGAAAAAAATTATGAGCAAAAGGAACTAGAGGTAAATGAGTGCGAGCCCCAACAAACACTCACGTTGTTTGCACAAGTAAACCTTGCGGGACCCGATGTAATGTGACTCCAGCACCTTAAGGTGAAATAACGAGTGTGACCGGGACAACACGGCGAACCGGTCAACACAAAAATTAGCTGCACAAAATCCGTAACAAGATTGAGGAGTTCAGAAGTATCAAACTCTGTGTTGTTAAAAAGTGCCCAGTTTATCTAAGATTGCCTTGGATTGGAACCAAATGTGAAAGTATGGTTAGACAAATTTCACCAAGTGTTCGTCGCTGGTTTTTCTCTGCTGAGGTCCGGATAGTTTTCCAAACCCGTGTGTAAAGACGTCCTCCCTCCTCATCAAATTAATTCTATATGGTTGTAGTTGCGGGGCTGAATACATAGGAAGGGCGATACAACGCCTGGACATGAGAATTAAACAGCACGTTCCTACCAAAATCAGGAACCACACCTTGCCGTTGAATGGACAGGTCCCTAACACCTACGGTTCCGCCAAATGTGAGCACCTATTAAAGAGCAGATTTTGTGCAGCTAAATTTAGTGTTGACCGGTTCATCGTGTTGTCCCGGTCACACTCGTTATTTCACCTTATGCTGCTGGAAGCACTTTACATCTATTCTCGCAAGCCTTCCTTGTGTAAACAACGTGAGTGTTTGTTGGGGCTTGCTGTCATTTGCCTCTACCTCCTTTTGCTCATAATTTCCCCCTCCTCCACATTTCCTTTTCAGTGTACATTTTTTATGTTTTTTTTGTTTAAATTAAATCTCCCGTTGTAAGCCTGATGAGCGGGAGCGAAACCGGTTGCTTCGCCCGTTTTTAATATGTCTAGTAATATCAAGTTTCATACGTTTATTGTTGTGATAAAAATTTTGTACCTTCAAAAATATCTTTAAATATATATATATATATATATATATATATATATATATATATATATATATATATATATATATATATATATTAGATGAAACTTATTCAACGTTCTCTTTATGTTTTTTGAATGCCAAAAATTACTAATTAAACACAATTATCCTACACCATGAAAACAACAAATCCAGATTACATATGCTAGAAGCAATTTATATTAAAAAATAAAAGCCGGCACTAAAAAGAATCAACCATGATTATTCCAGTAATGTTCTGAAATGCCTGTAAAGGAACAGTCTGTTTTCACGCTTTAAAGCTCGTGACAATGACATTATAACATGTAAAAGTAATTCCATAAAGATTAATGTTTTCACGTTCTAATGAACGTTCAGAACATTGTCAGCCGTATTGAATTTAAAAGCATAATGCAAATATGCGGTAATGGATAACAACGCATAAATTTGTATAAATACTTGTACTAATAAACAACCTGCAGTTTTGTACTACTTGCTACCCTGAAGATGGTTTTTGAAGAAGTTCGAAAGTACTTGGAAAATGAAAATAAAAGATATTTAAACAGCTATAGCACATTTCCCTCATCCTTCTGTGTGTCTGTGTGTTTGTGTGTGTGTGACACTAAATTCTAGAAATACAGAGGAACCTGTCTAATCTATAATTAAAACAATGCAGAGTACCATGAAGCAGTAAATTGTAACATTGCAGATAAAGGGTCAATATAATTTTCGCCAGGATCTTTCGATATCATCGTTCGTTTTCAAGATTTGGTCAGAATCTTTTCAAGTATGTATGATAAAATACCATGAAAATAACACTGGTAGTGTCTATGTCTCAGGTGCAGAGAATGAGACGTGAAACAACACATTTGAATCTAGCATTTGTTAGCACATTACAAGAATTAAAGTATACCGAAGACATTTGAACGACATCATCAATACATTACTAAGCTTGAGTAATATTAAGAAATGAGTAATATTCCTTAAGGGTTGAATTCTTGGTTTGAGATCCAGTTTTTGAAATGTTTGCATGAAATTCAGCGAAAACGCCCAAGATACAATAAGAACCATCAAACCATCAAAGAATGCCATCGGTAATACATGTATATCAGTTTATCTATTCTTCTCTTTTTATATATGGAGACATTCAGTCACCCCTGCGCACGCACACACATATATATATATATATATATATATATATATATATATACATGCATGTATGTGTGGAGCACAAATATTTATACTGATATCACAAGAGCTCACTAGAAAGTTAGTTATACAACAAAAAAAAATAAAGAAAGAAAGAAGTAAGTGAATAAAATAAAGACGAAATTGAAAGTAAGAAAACAAAAAAGAAAGACAATAAAATAAAGAAAGAAAGAAAGAAAAAAGTAAGTGAATGAAATACAGACGAAATTGAAAAAAAGAAACAAAATAAAAAGAAAGAAATAAAGTTAATGAAAGAAATAGAATTGACGAAATAAGGAAAGAAATATGGAAAGGAATAAAGGTAAAAAGTTGGAAAAGAATAAAGGGCAGACAGAAAGAAATCGAATGGGATATAAACTGAAATTGAAGCAAGAAAGAAAACCAGAAGAGAAAGAAAGCAAGAAAAAGCAAGACGAACGGAAACGAAATAAATAAATAAATAAATAATGAAAGAAAAATGGAAGCGAAAGAATGAAGGAAAGAAAGGAAATTAAAAATAAAGAATGAAATAAATCGGAATCGAAAGAAGGAAATAATGTCTGACTAAGATTATATTTAAAGTATATTTTCATCAAGCTAATTTCCTGTAAGTTGCTAGAAATGTGACGACAATTTATCCACACGAATGAAACTGAAAATGACAGGAGAAATATTTTATTCCAAATCCAACTTGTCTGTTTTTTATTTCTTCAAAAAAAATCATTGTTTTCTTCTTTTTATTTTGTTTTCATTTTTGAATTCCGTCTGACTATTTTTTTTCGATTGCTCCCTGCCCCTCAACAAAATGACACTATTTTCTGTTTCAGGCATTTTTATTCCACATAATGGAGACTTTTAATTTATTTTTCTCTCCATTTAAGATGTTTGCTTTGGTTTTCAATATCTGTGATTGTTAAAACCAAATAATGTAAAGTACATCCTCGTCCATTTAGCAGCCAATGTAACATTGGCGACGGCGAGGAATTAACACAAACTAGACAAACATATTACTCTCAATTTGATAATGGGAAATGGAATTTTGGTAAGAACACACTGTTAAATTACTAGCACTCCCACATACGCACACACATACACACACGCGCGCACGCACGCACGCACACACGCATATATATATATATATATATATATATATATATATATATATATATATATATATATATATATATATATAACTTTATGTTCTAGTTGTTCTCCTCAGTATTATTGAGTTATTTAGTTCAAATCTGCAGCATAGAAAATTGCATTCATACACAATAAACAACATAAATATACAGTTAAATATAATACACACACATACACACACTTATGCTCCTGAAAAATGTATTTCTGTTGAGCTCACTAGGAAGGAAGTGTGTGTTTGTAAACAGTGGCTATTACGGCTAATTCGATAAATTGAATCGAGTTCTCTCAGTCTATGCATTCATCAAAAAATAAATACGCTTAAATTCACCGTCGTCAGTTCTGTGTCCCAACGGCTTAGTGGTAGAATCTCCGACTGGCGCAAATTCTTTCGGGTTTCGATCCTAGATAGAGGCAGCCGCAATGTCTAGGCACACTGATGAGCTGCGAATAGGTCTATCTGTGGATGGCTGTATATACATATATCTAAATTTATGTTGCACAACAAACGTTCTTTTATAAAAATTTCGTTAAAAACGACTGCCAAGTTACTGCGGTAAAGTTTTTCTATTTATGTTTTCTAGTGTTCATAAACTTTTTCCTTTCTGAACATATTGTCTGAAACTTCTGTATGTCTAATCTAGAGTGATAACAGTGGGGTAACTGATTGTAAGCTAAAACATTCCTATAACGCTACATACATACATAAAAAATATCCACAAGTGTGAGTGCTTCAATATTTTTTAAATGGACGTGCAAGTTCATGAATTATATTTATATATGCGATGTGTGTGTAGATTTATGTGTGTTGTATAATCATATAAAGTACACTTATTTTACATGTCCAAGAAGTTTTAACTCTGTAGTCACTCTCTACCTCCCCTATCTCTCACTTGATATATATATATATATATATATATATATATATATATATATATATATATATATATATATGTGTGTGTGTGTGTGTATGTGTGTGTGTGTGTGTGTATGTATAGAACTTTAATGTCCTGAAAATATGAAATAATGAGAAATTATATAAAGAACACAACCACCACGAAACTTAAATACATAAATACATGCATGCACACACACACACACACACACACACACACATATATATATATATATATATATATACATGGTTTTTAGTGAACTTGTGACACGAGCATTACATTATATATATATATATATATATATATATATATATATATATATATATATATATATATATATATATATATATATGATTGACTCTCCTATCGGTTTCGACGTTTGAGGATCTGACGGCCATCACCCATCGGTCTGTCCCTGTGTAGAGCTCCAGCTAGAGCTTTTCAGTAATATCATTTTCCTGACTCGGTTGCCTTCATTCTCTCGCCAGCGAACCTTGCAAGAGAACTGTGTGGATAAGAATGAACGAATCAGGATAAACCGCGAGAAAAAAAACACACACAGAAGCGATTTGAGTAATGTGGTGTTTGCCTGTGTAGAACGATCCATACTTTTCAGAACTATAGATACACTTGGTGGGTGCAAATAAATGTCACAGTCAAAACAGACAATAGACCTCAGGCTTTGGTGGAAAAGCTTTCCCTCTCCGAGACCAGTTATGTTCTAAAACATTAAAGAGCCTGCTCAGCCCTGGTTTGCTTATAGCTGGGACCCTAAAAAGTGCTACCACCTTAGTTCATGGCTGACCTAGGAACAACAGCACTTAAATGCTGGTTCCACCCTCATTAAATCCACAAATCTCCCTATCAGAAAACGATATATATATATATATATATATATATATATATATATATATATATATATATATATATATATAATTTAAATAAGAACAGACCACTTTAAGGTTCCATATAATAAATTATTTGACCACAGCCCTTTCAAAGGACCGCGGAACATCAGACTTTACTTCCAAAGGTTTTTTTTAGTTTCAACCTTTGATCCGCGGTCATTTAAAAGAGCTGTGGTGAAGTAATTTATTATATGGAACCTAAAAGTGATCTGTTTTTATTTAAATTATTAGCTCTGATTTACATTGAGCTCTCTGGATTTTATCCTCCTTGTGTTTACCCATACTTATTACCTAGTTTTTTCTTAATATATATATACATATATGTAATATATATACATACATATATATATATATATATATATATATATATATATATATATATGTGTGTGTGTGTGTGTGTGTGTGTGTGTGTGTGTGTGTGTGTGTGTATATATATATATATATATATAGAGAGAGAGAGAGAGAGAGAGAGAAGAGAAAGCTAAAAAGGATAGAGATAGAACAAGTTCTAGATGTACAGTTTAAACCGAGAAATCGACATTGAATGATTGTCAGTTTTATGCATCATACAATATTAGACAAGGTCTCAGTTGCCTTTGCCAAATTTATGATCATACTGGATGAAACAGCAAAAGTGTCCAGATCGTGACACAACATGGGTCAATTGCCCATCCCACAAAATGTTTAATATCTAAAAAAAAATAATAATCTAAACCAAAACAGCTTCATTTTTAGCAATCTTGATACCATTGTTCATGAGAATCACTGATAAATAGTTTGAGGTATTCTGCAAGAAAATGAACACTTTAAAATCGTTTTGTCATCCCCAATATGATTTCTGAGCAATATTGAGACGAAAAGGATCATTCAGAACATCAGTAATGGTATCAAAATTCATACTCTGGCTTCCATTTTCAAAGTCCATTCATGACTCATCAAGAAAACTGAATAATTTTAAGAAGAAACAGTAGAGTGGAAAACTGCATCCGTAGTTCACAATAGAAAGAGGTATCGTCATTTGAACTTATAGTTAAATATTCTTATTGTTCAAAGTAAAGTCCAATAGTGTTATAAATCCCTTGAAGGATTCCAGTAAGATATCTTTAATCACACCCGCTATATTACTGTTACCTTAGATGAATTGTTTAAAGTTCTTTTGTGTATATCTAATGTAAGTTTTTATTTGCTTCCGTGCTTTTTAATATCGGTCGTTTTTTATTTAATCATTTATTCATATTGTAATAATATAATTCAAACTATACGAAACTGATGAACTATCTCCTAATGAAGCTAACGTGAAACAATGTTTGCAAGTTAGTCATTCACTGGTTTTGCCTTTCACCTGGTGTTGTATTTGTAATGAACAGCTTAGTAAACTTTTAATGATTTGTATCACGTCGATAGAATGTTCACAAACAATTTTCACGCAACCTCTTGTGGTGAGATCGATTTCCTCTAAGTGCCCTAGCAGCGTGGAATAAAATCAGTCTATCCCGCGCTTTGGAAATTATAGCATACCTACGTAAATCAATGCGTAAATAAAGATGTTCTCAGGAATGGCAATATATATATCGCTATGAAATGATATATAATAAGTAACAGAAAGAGCGAGAAATCTTATTGTACTCGATAATTTTAATAT
>OZ038489.1:110364414-110486914 GCA_964036315.1 Acanthosepion esculentum | reverse complement strand
CTGTTGAGCGACGTTCGAAAGCGGTTAACTAGCGCTTATTTCATTTTTACTTTTTGTATCACCATGAGAGGTAATAATAACATTATTTTTTTCTTTTTATGGCAGTTATATATATATATATATATATATATATATATATATATATATATATATATATATATATATATATATATATATGTATATATATATATATATATATATATATATATATATATATATATATAGTTGACACAAACATATAGTTTTCTAAAAACCTCTAAACAGCAGTTATGAGATGGCAGAATTTTTTTAAAAATCAATTCCACCAGAGAATGTCAATAAAGATTCAAGATTCAAACTATTACTAAATGTTAGAGAATATGAGGAAAAAAAAACTAATACGCGAGAGAGAGGAAAATGGAAGGACAAGAATTAAGAAGACAGAAGATAACGATTGACAGTGCATATAAATTTTTGATGATCAGAGTTGACTGGGAAGTAAGAAGAAGGTTGAGTGTTCCAGAAGTGAGAATTGCCATAGAAGAAACAGTTATCATAGACTATACCATTACATCTAGCCATTTCAACTGTACAATGATTAAACTTTTCTAACATTCTAGTACTACGATTAAATTCATTACGCCTAAAGAAGGAAAGAGGAAAGTTCACCGTAACAATTACCATTTATAGAGAATGTCCAGGGAATCGATGTCACAGGATAGGAAAGAGACTGAAGATGAGATGCCATGTCTGGACGAATAACATTTCAGATATTTCTCTGGATTTTATCAAGAATCTCTAAATATATATCAGAAACACCTGAGCAGATGTGGCAGCAATATTCAAAACAAACATGAATGGTTAACTATGGAAGATAGATTCCGCCAAGAAAATATTTCTAGCACGATGTAGGATTCTGCCGGATTCCGATAGATATTTAATACCAATTCTCTCTCTCTCACACACACACACACACACACACACACACACACACACACACACACACACACACACACATATATATATATATATATATATATATATATATATATATATATATATCCAAGTAGAGGATTGGTGTATACTTATCACGTGATAAGGCACCAGAAGTGTTGAAACAAAATGGGTGTTTTTGTATGATTTTATAACATTTTTATATTATAATTTTCGAATAAATGATTATATATATATATATATATATATATATATATATATATATATATATATATATATGTATGTATATATATATATATATATGTATATATATATATATATATATATATATATATATATATATATATATATGTATATATATATATATATATATATATAAACCCACTTTTGGTTAAAGAGCTGGACAGACGGGATGGCAAATGGTCTAGGAGAAGGAAATCTCCGGATTAAAAAACGTGCGGTGGATTGTTTGGGGGAATTTTAGCAAGTAGTGCACCGGATCTCTATATTCCGCTTTTCAAAAAATGTGGTTCGTTCACCATTATAATTATAGAACGTGTGAAGGTGTCTGGTTGTCGCTTCCTAGGAACTGGATTGCTTGACCCTCATACATCGGAAAACCGACCGGATATACTAGTATATACATATACATCCATACATTGATACATATATGCATGTATTTGCGTATATATATATATATATATATATATATATATATATATATATATATAAAAGGAAAGCATAAATCATTTGTGAAAAGAGACTTTATTTAAAGATTTATCTTTTGCCATGTGTCACCTGTATATTGGGTCCTTTTCTACAGACAGATTTTTCGGAAGTTCTACCTCTCTCTCACGAGCTTAATTTCCAAAGATCTATTTACATTATCATCAGTCTTGTCCTATATGGATTTCTGTTAATTTACGAAACACCTAGCGAGATCTGATTGATGTGATGAGAAAAATTGAAAAAAACACCACCATTTATACTGCAGAGTGTAATACGTGCAACGTCTGACAGTCTTTCTTATTGATTTAGTACATGTATTAAATAAGCTTAAGATTCTAGATGTGGCGACGATCTTTTAATCAGTCACAGAGAGCAAATAAATGGTATGCACAAATGAATTTAAATTCATATATGAAAATTTTATGTCTTCTTTTCATACAAATTCCGTGTTCCTCTGAGTATATAAATAAAAATATGAAATTTACCAGTGAAATTATTTCAGATTATGTTATCTTCCATCTATCTAATATGAATCAGGCAATAAGATGTTCATTAGCGTAAAGTGAAACTATTTTTTCTAGGCGCACTAACAAAACATAAATGCACACGGAATAAAACACTCTAGCAGGCCAATCTTTCGAAATGTTTTCAGTACATATATTCTTCATTTGTTTATACATATTCATCAGTGTCCTTTGTATGAATATTCAAATATGAATGAATCTAAATATTTTTATATCCTTGTCTTTTTTCAGCCTTTAAACCTCAATCATTATGATCGTATCTATCTTTCAATCTCACTTACTCTCTCTCCATATATATATATATCTATATATATATATATATATATATATATATATATATATATATATATATATATATATATATATTAAAACATTAATCTTCACATGAAACAACTTAGCCGTAATTTAGATCAATGATACACAGACAGATCATTTTTAGTAAAGTATAATAATATTTATTTGAAAGCCTCATTGCCTATTTAAATTTAATTTTATACATACATACTTACACACACAAACACACACACATATGTATGTATATATATATATATATATATATATATATATATATATATATATATATGCTATCAGCATGGTCTGGCGTTGCCCCTGCTTGATTCAAAAATCGTACGACAGCAATCGCTATCACTTGACATAAAATATTTTTGCCCTTCCTCGCCTTTAAATGAGTGCCATTTAAATTTTTCCCGCGTGTGACGAATGCAGCTATCGATTATTTTTTTTGCATGCTAGCATGCTAGTTAACATTCGTGTCAGTCAGCTGTTGGCTCTCACGCTGGCCTATAGAATCTTCCTGCCTAATCGTGGCAGCCAGCTATCGGTTCTCACTCTGACCAGTAGAAAATGGCCGCAAACTACATGAAAACTGCCGTAGATGCATGTAAATGTTAGTGCAAATCCATCTAAAATTGCGGCCGTGCATTCGTTACACAGACACACACACGCACACACACATACTGTCTTATATATATATATATATATATATATATATATATATATATATATATATATATATATATATATGTGTGTGTGTGTGTGTGTGTGTGTGTGTGTGATAGTGTGTGTGTATGTGTGCATGCATGTATTTATGTAGTTAAGTTTCGTGGTGGTTGTGTTCTTGTTCCGAATGTTTTGCCAGCGATTTCCGATAAACTGTTAGACATTATCAAGAATTAATTTTATTTTACTCTTAACTCGATAGATGTATTGTTTTTGTATCTAACTAGAGCCATTGAAATTTTTTTATTTTCAAATTAGGTCAGCACCTTATGGCCGTATTAATAGTTGATATTATTGAGTGTTGGATTTTCATTTTTTATTAATAATGCTTCCGTTATTTTTAGTCATTTTGTACCTGTCAATGATGCTATCCTATCTGCATTAGCAACGTGCATGTTACGGATAGTGTTAAATCGGTCTCCATGTTTACTAAAATGAGAACTAATTGTGTTACGGTCAAAGAAATGTAATGTGATTCATCAAGTTAAACATGCCGTAGAATATCAAATATATTTACAAATTTGGATTGGTCAGAACACAGAGTCAAAAGGGTCATTTAAATTCGTAAAAATGTGTTTCTCTCTCATGTAGATCTTGAAGGTTAATTATCATTTTTGTCGACGAGATTAGAGGTTTCAATCCTTTTTAATAAACAATTAATCTTTACAGAGAACCAGTATTATATATATATATATATATATATATATATATATATATATATATATATATATATATATATGTATATATATGTATGTATATATATATATATATATATATATATATATATATATATATATATGTATGTATGTATGAAACAATATTGTCTAACTGTATGCTATTTATATAGATTAAGGTACTTCATATCAGGGATAGTATGTATGTAAATATAATAGTGTACATTGTACTCAAAACCCATAAGTGACAGACTGTTTAATGCTAAACATGATTGTCAGGATGTATCATGGTCTGACGATTGCGTTTAGGAAGAAACAGGCTGTCGCCTCTTGATGTTGACTCCAATATCCACTTTTATAGTAATATATATATATATATATATATATATATATATATATATATATATATATATGGGGGGGTTGTGTAAGTTTTCATTTGAATAAATCGTACATAACTTTTAAATATTGACAACAGCATATCTGCTCGCATAAGTAATTCAGAAGATTTCTTGTTGAAAATGCATCTATAATTTTCATGAAAATAATAAATATAGAACGAAACATTCTTCAAGTTATCTATGTATTTCCCCTGATTATCTATTACTTTCTTCCATCTATTAACAAGATTACTAATTCCATTACTGTAAGATTCTTTTGGCTTTGATTCGAAGAACTCACAAATGTCAGTTTTAACCTCTTCCTGTGTTACAAAAGCTGTTTCTTCCAAATGATTCTGTAAGCTACGAAACAAATGGTAGTCTGAAGGAGCAAGGTCGGGAGAATAAGGTGGATGAGGAATTTTCTCCCAACCAAGTTCTTCGATCTTTTCTGACGGGATTCTTGCAGTTTGTGGTCGCGCATTGTCCTGATGAAACATCACCCGTTTTCGATTCACTAGAGCAGGTCTTTTTTCCTCAAAGCTTGGTTCAAACGCTCTAATTGCTGACAGTATATTTGAGCATTAATTGTTGCATTAGGTGGTAAGAATTCAAAGTGGATTGGCAATCCCACCAGATTGAAAGAAGTACATTTTGCCCATGAAGTTCCTTTCTCGGCTGTGGCTAGGATCCTTCCCCTTTACCAAGCCACTGTTTACGACGCTTAACATTTCGATAAAAGATCCATTTTTCGTCGCCAGTCACAAGTCTATCCAAAAAAGGTGAAACAAGTTGGCGAGAATGGAGAGAAGAGCAGTTGTCAACACGGCATTTGAGGTTGTTTTCAGACAATTCCTGAGGCACCCATTTCCCAATAATAGAAACTTTTCCAAGTTATTGAAGATGACGATGAACAGTTGTATGGTCTGAACCGACAACCACTACCAATTCCTCAACTGATAAAACAAGATTTTCTTTAAGTGCTGCTTCAAGAAGCTTTTCATCCAACTCAACTGGACGTCCGGTTCGATCTTCATCTTCAAGGATGAAATCTCCACCCTTAAATTTTGCAAACCATCTTCTGCAAGTTCTTTCATTCACACATTCCTCTCCATAAACTGAGTGAATGTTTCTAGCCGCTTCGGCTGCTGAGTTTCCTTTCATGAACTCATAAAGCATTATGTGCCTCAAATGATTCTTGGGTACTTCCATGTTAGCAGGATTTTAATCAAACAAAATTTAATTTTATTGTTCTCTGAAATAAAATTCGATCAGTTTAAATTCAGATAAACTTAAAAATAATTAGACATTATAAAATACTCTTTAAATTTCGTTCATTTTAACAAAAAGTTAAAAGTCGGACAGAACTTATGGGATGACCAAATATATATATATATATTACAAAGAGTTAATCATACCTTGAATCAATTAGCAATATTAATGCAATTATTGGCGAAATCCCTTCGCTAGTAGACATAATTATAAGCATTATACTACTAATAATCCACTGAATGATGAGATCCTTATGTATAAAATGGATATATTGTATTTATTTAATTCAGCTAGTACTTTCGAATGCATCATGCATCCATCTTCGGGCTGTATTTCTTACTTTAAAATCAAAATTGGAAGACTAAATAAATGTGTTTCTCCGAACGAAAGATGTTTTTAAGAATGAGCTATTCATTAACGTCTATGTACTGTTGGATCGTGCAAATCGCAACGCTAAAGTTCAAATATTACAAGTGAGAATTTTTTGAATTTTGTAAGTTGGTAAATCCACGAATTTTTTTTTATAAGTGTTTTTCGGCTAACATGCATGAACTAAGTAGATAGTTCATTTAACAGAGTAATATGTCTTGGTTGTTTTTTTTTCCAGGAATTCTTTACTGCAAATCAATTGTTTTTCATGACCATAATAAAATAGGCAGCATATAATTTTATATAACAAAGAGTTAATCATACCTTGAATCAAATAGCAATATATATATATATATATATTGTTTATATTGATAACTATACTCGACTGGTATGAAAGAAAAAAGATAGTAGAATTTGAAAATAAGAATAACTTTTAAACAAACTGGTATCTTGTAGGGATTTGGGAAGTAAAGAAAAGACTAGAAACATTCGAGTAGTTCGATAAATTCGCCTAAAACCGAAAATCCTAGTCAAAAGAACAATCAAGTAAAATAATAAAAGAAAAACGTCAAGTGCTCAATACACTAAGTAGAGCAGAGTATAAAATATCCTAGTGAACCAGAAACCTGCTAATTAGGTTTTACCTAAATGGATTTTCAGGGTGAACTGTTAAGTAGTTTCTGGCTCACTAGAATTTATATATATATATATATATATATATATATATATATATATATATATATATATATATATATATATATGTATATATATATATTTACCAAAACAGTCTGTCTTTTAATAATATTTGATGTGGTGTCCTCCCTCTTAAGAGTCTATGTTAGACTCTTCCGCCTACTATAAGATTATTTAATTTAGAAGGCTTCGGTGAACTGTGAATTGATTGATTGCTAGTTCATTCGATACACTCTCTCTAGTCGTGTAATACTCTTCTGGTGTACATACTGTTTAATATACGATACATCTGTAACCCTGTTTTATGTTATTACTTAACAATTTACTTGGTCATAACACTATAGTATCCGTCTATATTTCTGAGATGAGGTATTATGTACATTATTTAAATTATTTGGACTATTTATTACAACGTTTCGGCCGTTGTACGTTCTGGCCTTCTTCAGGTGGTTGGAATGTCCTCAAGAACACATGGCACAGTGGATAAAGGCGTTAGTTAGATCCAGTGCCAGACTCCAAAGAATGTGAGTTCAATACCCGGATAATGCACTGCAAAACTTTCCGAGGGAAATTAACATGAGATAACTGACATCTGACATTCATTAAAAACACGGCACGTGGAACTAGAATAGTCTATCCCAGTGAGTGAAAGTGTTCAGTTCGAGATTACAACCACCAGAAGAAGGCCGGAGCATACAATAGCTTAAACGTTGTAATAAATATGGCGACAAAGTTGAGGACAATATTCTGAATAATGTAAATAATGACTATAATATCCATTGTTAAAGAAATGTGTGGTTTGTCTTTATTTATAATGTTTTTATGGATATAATTTTCATTTATATTTGAATGCTTGCATATATATGAATAATTCTAGATCTGCTAATAGGATATAGTGTTTATAAATATAGTCAATATATATTGATCGTTTAAAAATTAACGGTGCATGAAACTGTCAATCATCGCAATTAGTCTTTCTGATATCATTTCCATTTCTTTATTGATGCACCTGCTCTTTCTCTCCCTATATACTCACTGCCCTACGTTGTTCAGCATGGATCTTAATTACATAGAAATTAATTGTTCCTTGACAAATAATAGCTTTTGCACCTACTGTCTAATTTATCGGGTTTATGATGGTTAGAATTATAACTTTAAAGTCTACGTCTTTCTATCTGTTGTTTCCTCATTTTCTTTAAATTATTCTTAACTAGTGTAAATGCACGTTGTTGTTCCTGTAGTGCAATGCTATGGTGTTCGTCTGTATATTAAAATCGACGTGGGTTTAAGATAACATCTAGCGTCAGAACCTTGTCGCTATTACAATGTAAGTAAGACGCTGAAAATATCGACTCGTTAACTGGTTCATGTATATATTTCATATTGAAATATTATCACTAATCTATTTTTGTAAAATATCGTACATTGTCCTCTGAAAATGTTCTACTTTACCGTTGCCTTTTGGGTGGTTGAATGAAGTAGTCACATTGGGAGCTGCTCGGCCTGGAGGCCAGGATCAGAGTGTAGTATCTGTTCGCAGATCGCTCGCTTTGTCGGCCTTCTGGCTGAGAGCTTCACTCGATACTTACCTGGTGTAGGGATTCGTCCCTGCGCTGGTGGTATTATGGCTACGACTAACTTGGACCAGCTCCGGCCTGGACCAGCTATGGCAAGCCAAGACTAGCTCTGACCAGCTTGGACACGCTAAGACCAGCTATAACTAGCTTAGACCAGCTCTGACCAGCTTGGACACGCTGACCAGCCAAGACCAGCGGCCCGTGTGAAAACACTCGGTTCTCCACGTTAAAAACCGACCTTGTGTCACAACCTGACTCAGTGGGGGGGGGGGTCAAGTAAATACCTGAAGTAGTCACATTGTGTATATTTAAATTTTCTATTTTTTTTAAAGCTTTTCACCCCAGGCAAGGCTGGAAGCCACTAGCACGCAAGGGGTTACAGAGGATTTGGAGCGAGTGCAGATAGGAGTGATAGAGGAAAGGATGTGGAGAAGGATAGTGGATAGATCAAGGCAACTAGTGTCTATTTCATAACTTTATTAGCATTTTGTGTAACCAGTTATTCAATTCAAATCTTTGTCCCCAAGGAATGATGACTCAGTGGATATAAACGTTGGCTTAATCCAGTCACTTGGCCCAAAGTGTTGTAACTTCAATAGAGATGAACTGAAACTTTGATAGTTGAGTTGAAAGGGAGATATCATAAAAAAGCATGTCACCTGTAACTAGAACAATCTACCCTGGTGAACGAAATAAGAGTGTACTTCGAAATTCCAATCACCTGAAAAGGCCGGAGCGTACAATGGTTGAAACACCGTGAATATGGCAACAAAGATCAGGGTAAGATTTCGAACAATGTAAATGGTGTAAATAATTACCTCATCTCAGAAATAAAGACAATACGAATAAAGTATAGAAGATAAAACAGTTGAACATAGACATATAGGTTAGTTTCCCCAATACTGCATGCGGTTACAGAATCGAAATATTAACTTAAAACATCATTCATTTTCTTAAATAGTCTCGCCATATCGAGTTTCCTAGAGATACCATACATATCGCTGAAATTCTTCAGCAATGTGGAAACTCTTTGCTGTATACAACCGTTTTATGAACTCGAATGTTAAAATGCCTACAAGTGAATAAAGAATATAGATCTCAGCGAGGAAAAACCTTTTTCGAATCTTGTGGAATGGTGATACAGAATAGCAAACAGTGAACTATAACACATCAGATAAGCCAGATTATTGAGGAATTATAAGAATAACAACTAAAATGTATAGCGCATGTAGCTCGAAGAGAAAATATTGACATGAATGTATATTGACGTTTCGCAAGACTTCAAACTCAATGTCTGCGAATCCTGACCGTTTCATTATAACAAGACGGCTAATATTCTTACAGTGTAACCCGGATATAAGAGAGTTGTCGGGACCGGATAAGAAGTCTCTTATATCCGGGTTTGTCTTATATCCGGATTTGGTCTATTTTGTTTTATTAACACAGGCTCTAATTTGGGACCAGAGAACATCTATCATATATCCGGGTTTCTCTTATATCCGGGTCTCTTATATCCGGGTTACACTGTATTACCATAGGCTTTATTTAATGACCTAGAAGTTTAACACTAAAAACTATCAACAAAATATCGCTTATAAAGATGACAAACGATCAGATTAGAAGTAAATAAACAGATAATTATCTCCCTTACGAAACAAACATTTTTGAGCAAATATACGGAATACCGAAATATATAAATGATAAAGCATCATTTATTTAATGCTACAATCATTTCCTAATGTTTGCACACACAGAGGAATACACATATATACATTCATATATTGACAGACAGCAAATTTTATACACTATTTACATTATACAGACTATTGTCCTCATCTCTGTCGCCATATTAATTACAAAGTCTCGGCCGTTGTACGCTACGGCCTTCTTCAGCGGGTTGGAATGTCGATCTGAATCCTTTATTTCACTCACTCGAGTAGACTGTGCTACTTGCACGTTCCATGTTTAATGTATTTCAGTTATCAACACAGCACGTGGAACTAGAACAGTCTACCTCAGTGAGCGAAATAACGACTTTAGTTCGACATTCCAACAAACAACAATGTAGGCCGGGGCGTACGACGGCCGAAAACATTGTAATAAATATGGCGACAATGATTAAGACAATAGTCCGAATAATGTAAATAGTGTACATAATACCTCATCTCAGAAATATAGACAGATAGCAAACTTTATATACAGGGTGTCCATAAATGTCGTGTGCACATTAAAAATGTTTTAAAGTTTCAATGATTATAAAGTTTAATACTTTTTACAAATTATTTCTATCGCAAATACAAATAAATTTATAATTTTTTTAAAGTGCACACGAACACGAAATGTTATAAAATTTAATGTACCTAGTTTTAAGCATAGCTAAATTAACTAATGTGATTTCAGGCATTACTGTAAATCAGTTGGCAAATGTTTTCCGTGAACTGCAAAATCGTATCACCCTTTGTATTGCTAATGATGGAGAACATGTGGAATCTTAAATAAAATTTCAATAAAAGCTTTAAAAATATAGATTTACTTCTTTTTCAGATTATTCCTATCGCAAATACAAATAAAGTTATAAATTTTGTAAAAGCATATTAACTTTATGGACACCCTGTATATTAAAGTAATTTCTCCTGTTATCGAGCAGAGACACACATACAGATTATTAGCTTTATATATTGATTTTTCCTGAATATTTTCCTACATCACATTTCATCTAATAATATTTTCTGTTTCTCTGTTGTTAGGGTGTATTTGTACTGAATAAGCCAATTCCCAATATTTATTTTTCTTGCGTATCCTATTTTTGGGGAGTGAATCGTGTCATTAGATCAGATTTTTCCCACGAATCAACGCTCCTCGTAAAAAAAAAACGATTTATTTTATCTCATAATGTTTTTTTAAGATATTCACACAACTTTAATAAGATGAAATTAAATAGTGTCCCTGTGATGTGCAGGGAATGTAAAGACGTCGGGGAATAGCCGAACTGATTTCATATAGTGGGTAATTCATTTCGCGTTCATAGAAATGACCTAGACTAAGTCATGTAGCCGTTAATATAACCTAGCATAAGGAACCGTCATATAGCCTGACGTGCTTTACCGATTTAGCCACAGAGGAGCTCTTCCGTTACTGTTTTTAAACTACAATTCTCAATGATTTTCTCTCCTACATTCATATCTGCTCGATGCGTATACAAATATAAACAAATGGCATAAAATAATTGTCTTAAATATAATTGTCGGATTTTGTACATTTCACAATGAGTGACGGCATTTGTTTACATTTGGATACTCATCGAGCAGATATGAATGCACGAGAGAAAATCATGGAGAATTGTAGTTTAAAAACAGTAAAATCGACCTTACTAACCGAAGCGCTCCTCTGTGGCAAAATCCCCGAATATCTATAGGTTAAGTGAAGCCAGCCATGCGTGACAACAGGCCTAAGTTAAGCAAACTCTGAATTCAATACCGGCAAACTACTACATGGGCCAATCCATGGCAATTTACAGATAATAAATTCATACAATGCTTTCTAAGAATGTTCCGAGATGCGTCGTCCATCATATTTTTCTGATTTCATTAAAAGTTCTGGGTTTGTTAACATCAGAGTCTTTCCGACATGTAATCAAGCTTTTGTCGATTACGTTTATCCTTGCTTTAGCGGTGTTTCTGTTTTGACATTTTTATTAAGCGTTGCCAATGTTCTGCCATCAACCAATGAAATTCATCCATGCAAGAATATAGCTCCATGGCTTTATTTCTCCGGGTTTCATGGGAGGTTACTTGGGAGGCTAGTTGGGGTTAGACGCCACGTCTTTAATATCGTCAAACGTTATTTGTCTTCTTTCTCCAATTCTTTTCGTTCCCTAATTTGCTGCCATTGTTATTAATGTACACTTTATACTTAAATAGTTCATGTTCTTAGACTATTCGCAAAAAATAAATGAAATACGATTAAACACTGTTCGAAAAATATGTTGTCTGAAAAAAATACTATTCACATATATCGTGTTTTTATTTGGTGAAGACAAATTAAAAAAAAACTGTTAAAAGTAAATAAAAGTAAAATTAATATAATATTATTAGCTTGGAGTTAGTATTACTTAAATGAGGAATTCATTTGTTTTATCGATTCACTTGAAAGAAGGAAATATGTCTATGCATCCTGAATGAATATGGTATTTTAAAAGTAAATACTGTTAGAAACAGACGGATTAATATTAATATTTGTCTATGTTTGTTTTCTTTTTTGTATTTAAATCAAATAAAATGGAGTGAGGACTGATTTATAAATTTTCTATCTTATTTTATCTCAAGATATCAACATTGAAAGGACTGTAAAGCGTTCCACTGTGAGAGATTTGTTCTTTTTATTAATTCTTACTTTATTATTTGCCTTATTACAAGCTATTTTCTTAAACGCCTTTCCTCACTTAATTGTTGCTTGGAATTTTTTGTTTGTTAGAAATGGCATAAAATATTTTCCTTTAGCCATAATTTTGCAGACTTTCATCTTAATATTTGTATTTTGACCCGGACCATTCTTATCGATGACTTAACTCTAATTGCAATGTTGACATTAGCAGTCGTTTTTATAAAAAAATTAGTCAATATTGATTGACTGAAAAGTTTGAGTCACTGCCGTTTGAGATTTGCAATATCTTTCTTTCAAAAAAAATATTTTTCAGTTTTTCCACTGTCATAGCTTTTTTTCTCATTTATGTTATTTCCTTCGTAAAAGTTTGTTTAAAGACAACATGAGCATATCATTATTTTCTCTTTCAGTTACATGCTCTATACACATCAGTTTCTGCTACTCTATGAAAATCTTTAAGTTAGGTTGTTTCATTAATTGGAAAATTTCGTTATGTTTCTCTAACGCGATCCAACTAATGCCAGTCTTCGTTAAGAGTCGCATTCGCTCGGTTTGTTTTAGTTCAGGTTGTTTAACGGTATATCAAGTATTTATGGGTCATTTAATGTTGACATTTTATTTGTGGGGGAAGCTTTGGTAATTTTCTAATTTTCAAAAATATATGACTGGTAATTTAAAAAGAAAAGTTTTTCAATAATGAATTGTTGATTTATTAAATTTGTCGTTTACTATAAAATTTTATTGTTGGTAATTTTTTCTAATCTATTTTTATATGTTCATGCTTTAACTCCAGTTCATGGGTTCTCTTTGACCATAGCGGGAGCACTAACGCATGCTACAACCCTTGGTCTGAGTGGACCAGGGAAGAACAGCAAATCATCCCTGATGCCTGATGTAGGAAATGCCCAGCTCTATTATTGATCGTGTATCTGAGAAAAACGTTTGCATGCAGCTTTATACTTTTCTAAGCGTTTCACCCCAAACAAGACGGGAAGCCACTAGCATGCAAGGCGTTACAGAGAGTTGGAACGTGATTAAACAGGAGTGATAGAGGAAATGATGAAGAGAAGGATAGCGGATAGATCAAGGCATCTGGAGACGTCGATTGAAATTATTGAATAGTTGGAGATTATAGCTATCAGGAAACAAGAAATGGGGAGGGAGATCCACAGGCGAGAAGTGTGAGACATGAAGATATTGGAATAGAAGATACGGCTACATTTAACAGTTCCGACAGTGAAAGGGGTGAGAGCGAGATGCCAGCCTAGTTGAACGCTTAAATTCATGAAGTCTGGGAACCAGCGAAAGCAGCTCATCGGAGCAGTTACCGTAAAAGTATTTGTTGAAAAAGACAGATGGAGGCGACTGCACGTCTGTGAGAGAGCGACTGCAGACGAGATGACAGATCAGAGCCAATTACATTGCATATTGTTCTCTGGATTTTATCAAGGACATTGAGAGAAACAGAAGGGACTCTAAACCATGTATGGCAACAATACTCCATGCATGGTCGATTGGTTGATTTGTAGGTTTGAAGGATCGACTGCGGCGAGAAAAAGATCCTAGCGCGACACAGGGAGCCAACTTTCCTTGCGGTGGACGAAGCTATTGACTAAGTGTACTTGTTCCATCTCAGGTCAGCAGTCAATGTGAGACCGAGCAGTCGGAATGAGGTGTTCTCGTGGAGTTAAACACGATTGACTGTATGTTTGATATTCTTATGTGAATCTAATAATGACAAGGCTATTTAAGTACATGTTGAACTTTTTTCTAGCATTATGCAGTGTTGGACAAATCTTAGACGTTTGTAAATCTGATGGATAATTGCGAAATCATATCTTCCTCTTAATAATTTGGGTTTTTCGGTAGTCTGTAGCTCATATACGACATGTTTCAGCAACCTAAACTGGGTAATTAATTCTTTCAAACGTTGTCTTTATAAAATGGCATATTAGAAATGTTAACTACTCATTCTTGATGATGATGAACGATAATCGCTGAACGGGAAAAGTTATTTCTAGGCTTGCGTCATAAAATAAAAAGTTGTTATCTTTTTATTCCCCTAATTCCAAAGTCAAGATCTAGGATGATTAATGTAAGAACTATTTTTTGGGAACCGGGGATTTGGAATTGATTTTACAACATGCGGCAGTTAAATATTGATTTTCATAATTGTTTACTCCTTTATATTTGAGGCGAATAAATATGAATCCATTTTTGTTTGATATAGAAAATCATTCTTTAACGTGGAAAGATGCAGTTGCCGAGATATTATTGAGTGTGTTGAAATGGGCGAGCCGAATTCAAATACTAGAGCTGTTAGTGTGTCAAATCTTTCAAAGGTGTTTTTTTTAATTCATGAATATATCTCTTCCATCTTCGAGTATCAATAAAGTAACAAATTAACCTAGGAACCTACTTTTTTATTTAGTAGGTTTCACTAATTCAAGCCTCAAAGGTTACTGAATGGGGTGTGTGATATGAAATTAATTCGATGGAAGGAAATGATTATGAGGATAATGAGAATTAAGAAAGATAAACTCCCTTAGAGTGTTAATTTTTTTTGTAGTGTCCGAGAACTCATTAATGAAGTATTAAGTTCCCCCCAAAAATAGGATTAGATAAGCATTTTGAACAGAACAATTAGAATCATTAGATGATTGATATAAAAGAATTACCAAGGTTTCTACCATAGAGTTACATTAATAAAGAAGGGTAGATGTCAATGATCTAGAATAAATGCTAATGTTACAGACAAGAATGTTTTAATGTATATTTAATGCTTGGGAAAATCGATAAAACGGTATGCGAAAAATTCGTTACGAAAAGAGACTTTTTACTGTGCGGAATTATTTTACTTTTAAACTTTATCTATATAAACGAAAAAATAGGTGAATGATTTGTTGTTCAGTAATTTATTATTTTTTTTAAAAATATCTTAATTCTTAATTGGCCGAAATTTTACGAGATCTCGTGAGGACAGTTATCTCTCGCATGAAGATGGAACCGGCCACGACATAATAAATGCATTACTGCTTTTACTTGAAAACAAATTTTGTTCAAGTTGCATGAACACGTACTCGCCCAACTTCAACATAAGACCGCTAGCGAATAACAATACACGCATATATTCGAAACACACGCATATACTCAAGCGTGTGCCATGCGTGTATGCAACGTAGACAAATAGCATCGTCAGGTGGATGAGAAGGCATACTTAATTTTCTGTTTACAATCAATTAAAGTATCCAACTTAACTTTTTTCATTCAATTAATGACGAAGCCACTGGTGTTAATCACAGTAGATATCGGAATTCTATACTTATTTTGTGTTTTTAGTTACTTTTGAATCTGAAGTCGAATGATTTTATTGGAGATGATTTCTAAGATTTCGATACATAACCCATTTTAATGAACACAACTTAGCAATCTTGAATACATAAAATGTGTATTAGGTTTGCATATAAAATTAATGGTATTTACTAAGCGTATCTTAGTATGGAAAAAATCGAAAAAACGTGCATATGTGCCGAGGATTTATTTTATGCCTATCTTTCAGATTTAACGAGCCGATCTTATTCCAATATATGCTATTATTTAGCAATGCCAGTTTTATATTTTACCGTTTAATAAATGAAAAGATTTTTTTTTAAATAAAATATCATCAGTATTGTATATTCATTTATAAAACTAGCTCCAAGAATGTAGGGGTAGTGTAATCGATATCGGCGTTGAAAATATGAAAGGCGAGAAGAGTTCAAATTCTGTGCCAGACTTTTAGTAAAAGGTCCATGCTATGAATATCCCTACCATTTCTTGTCGTATTCCTCTGCTATATGGTTGGAAATTTATTTATATAATCCAAGAAGAGTCTGCAATATTATTGGTTATGTTCTGGCATGTCATTTACTGTCATGTCGTTTACAGCGTAATGTAAGTTCGCTGCGCCTTTTCTATAGATAATCTCATGATAATTTCTCTGATGAACTTTCCTCTATGGTGACGAGACCTCTTGCAGTAAGGAATGGGCACACAGTATCATCATTTTACAGACAGAATGTCTAAATATATCCGTAAGTTCTATGCTAACAGTTTATTTTCTCGAATTTCTTGCTTGTAGAATAATTTTCTGTCTTCTTGATCTTCAAAAATGCAAATGCATTAATCAATCGTTATTATCCGTCAACTCAATTCTTGTTCTGTTTTTATTCTTACTCATTAAGAATGTTTTAATTTTTCTTATATCATTTCACTCTCAGAACCCCCTTTCGACATAGTGGTTTACTGCTTTGCTTTGGGTGGAAAGATTAACAAAATTCGGCCCAAATGTCTTTGAGGAAGGTTTGATTCCGTTTCTTCTCCACCTAACACTTAGCAGGTATTACCGGGATCGTCACTAGCTCAGAAAGAATTAAAATTCTGGATGCCAAATCGTGAAAGTACCAACGTGGACTAAAAACGATTATATTACGAAATAATCTACGGCAATTCGAGGATAACAAAGGAAATAAATCAATGGAGTACCAGGATTGTCTCCATCTTGAGAGGGGTTCGTTAGAAAAGAACACACTACGAAAAACACCGATTGCACTTTTTAATAACCACGAAATAAATGAATATATTAAGAAATGTTATATTATTCCCTTACACAGGAATGATATCTATCTATCCATATATATATATATATATATATATATATATATATATATATATATATATATATATATATATATATATAGATATGGATGTAAACACACACATACATACGTACATATATATATATATATGTGTATGTATGTGTGTTTTCATCCATATATACATATATATTTGTATATATATATATATATATATATATATATATATATATATATATATATATATATATATATATATATATATATATATACACATACATATATAAATATATATATATATATATATATATATATATATATATATATATATATATATATATATATAACAGTGAACATTGAAGTCAACACATAGAGGCGGCAGGGTGTTTCATTCTAGGCCACGTTTCCTGTCGATTGCCTCTAGCATGAAAGAACCTCTAAGTGTTGACTTTTATATTGACACACGCTCTATCTCTGATATTGAGCACTTTATCCTATAAATATAGCAAACCTTAAGATTTTATTTTTTCATATATATATATATATATATATATATATATATATATATATATATATATATATATATATATATGTGTGTGTTTATGTATTACGTATATTTTGGCAACAGGTTTTCATTAAGACATGTTTCATTAAATAATTTAGACAAGTTTTGTCGAATTATTTTTAATAGTGTCCTGACCTGATTGGGGACACGTTTCTTAGTATCCTTATTAAAGGAAGAAAGAGAATTATCACGCTGATGCATATTCATTTTATTCCAAGGACTTTCGGAATTAGCTCAATGTCTTCATCAGGGTAGTGTTTGCCTAAAACAAAAAAGAAAACGGACATATACCCGTCCACATTCGCAACTTACGAAAAATTCTTATTGAAAATGCATCTGTACTTTTTCATTATATTACTTAGCATAAACTAAAAAGTCGTGAACCTAACGATATTAAAAAATTGAAAGCAACAATAATAAAATCGATTATGAATACAACACAAATGTTTAAAAATGCTTACAATACATAGTTTAAAATAACTTGGTTTTAACAAATAATTTTAAATAGTTTTGCTTTTTTTTAATCTTTGGACATTACAATATCTTACTTACATCCTTTGACGTTTGCACGCGTGTCTACATGATAATGTTTTTTAGAGATTTTAGAGTGTTTAACCATAGTGTTTTTCACTTCACTCGTAAAAATTTAATTTTCAGATGAACAGAACAATTTTTGTCTTAGAAAAATGATGATTGTCTTAAAAATAGAACAAGGTCGTGATGACGATATTTTGCTAATGTCTTTAAAAATGTTTAATAATAATATCCATCAGTATGGTAACTTTTTCTTCTTTTAATAAGGATACTAAGGAACCTTTCCGCAATTACGAGAGGATCTTATTGAAAATAAAGAAACCATACTTTTCTATATTATTTAATGTAACTCATTGTATCCTAACCAAAACTCGACTGAGATTGTGTAGAGATTTTTACAGGTTTTCGATGTAATATCTTAAACTAGAGTGTATGTAAGTATATATATATATATATATATATATATATATATATATATATATATATATATAAATAATTATAAATTATTTAATTATAAATATTATAAATTATAAATAAATTATTTAATTATAAATAAATTAAAAATAATTCAGTACTTAATTTTACACATGAACTAACTAAAGATAATAATATCCCTTTTTTTTGGATGTTTTAATAGATACTAGTAATGACATTTTTACCACTTCTGTATACAAAAAACCTACAAGTGATAGCAATTGCACACTCAACTATCTTAGTGAATGCCCCATTAAATATAAACGGTCAATAATTTCTAACCTAGTTACTAGAGCAAAACTTATCTCTTCTACCAATAAAATATTTCATAAACAATTGACTAACATCAAGCAAACCCTTATTAATAACGGTTTTCCTAACTATCTAGTTGATAATGAATTTGATAGATACTTCTCAGACCTAACAAGAGATACACCCAGAAAATTATCCGCAATTAACCTCTTTTACAGAGGACAAATGCATAGACAATACAGCATGGATGAAAAGGCCCTTAAGTCTATAATACACCATAATGTGTTTCCTGTTGATTCCAACAAGGCCTTAAAACTTAATATATATTATAGTAAATTTAAAACCTCTAACCTGATAATGAGTAATAATCATTCTCCAGTTGCTGCAGTTGTTGATAGAACCAATGTTGTGTATGAGTTTAAATGCCCCATGGAAGAATGTTCTTCTAATCCACATACATATATTGGATTTACAACCACCCGGCTCTCCAGAAGATTAACTCTGCATCTAAATAATTCTAGCTCCATTAAACAACATATTAAATAACATACCGTTTCCCTTATGCAATCTGATATACGTAAAATACTTATAGATAATACTAAAATTATAGATAAACATACAGACATTAGACGCCTTAAAATCTTAGAGGCATTACATATTAAAAGCAAAAGACCTCTTATTAATCGTATAGATTATAATATTTCTGCTAACATATTACAATGTTTATAATATATTTAAATTTTGTAGCGTATTCTTCGATCTTTTGGCTTGTGTATTGGAAATCTTTTTCACGCTGTCACATGATAAAAATCTTCGCCCTGCACGTGATAACATCATCGCGTCTTTTGAATTTAAAAGGATTTTAACGTTTTTAGTCTGTAAAAAATGTAGCAATATGATTACGCTGCAAGATAATTAATTGGCAAATGTTTGTTTAAAAAAAAATTTGACTAAAAATATTGACCCTGAAGATGAACAATGATGTTCGAAAGCGCTAGGTCATCGTATGGACAATACATATTTCGAAACCATTTTCAAATAAAAAGTCTCATTAGAGAATATGAGAAAATTCAAAAGAAAATATGCAAGACTATGTTGTCTTTAACATTCAATACTACAATTTTAAAAGAAAAGTTCCTGCCAAATTACACACACACACACACACACACACACACACACACACACACACACACACACATATAGATATATATATATATATATATATATATATATATATATATATATATATATAACCATCGACTCTCCCGTCGTCTGAGGGGCAAGCAGATCAGTTCCTAGAAACTGAGAGCCCGACGCCGACACATGAGATTTGATTATAGTGGTGAAGGTTTCGTGCAGTACCATCCATACTTTTTGAAGGGACGAATACAGAGACCTGGTGCACTGAGTGTCACAAGGTCCCCAAACGACCCTCCGCAGGTTTTTAATTCAGAGTTGTCCTTCTCCTAGACCAGTTGCTATCCAAGGCTATAGAACCCAGTCTGTCCTGCTATTTAGTTGAAGGGAGATGAATATATATATATATATATATATATATATATATATATATATATATATATATATATGTGTGTGTGTGTGTGTGTGTGTGTGTGTGTGTGTGTGTGTGTCTGTGTGTCTGTGTGTGTGTGTGTGTGAAAACTTAACGGAAGTCCCCTATCTCATAATCTGTAAATATTTGTTATGATGGTTTCTTATCGTTTCATTTTTGGAACCACGCCATTATTAATTTAAGCATAGTAAAATATTGGCAGCTAAGTTTCATCCTTTTAATTTTGAGATTGCAAAATAATCTATATCTTCCAATCTTGTATTTCTTCTCTAACACTTGTCAAACACTCTTTCAAATTTTTGATTTCCTATCAAATACACTATTCGGAAATGTAAATGCAACGTCAATCGTCATTTTCTCTTTGCTTACTGTTCTTGTATTATCCTCTCTTCCGAATCAGTTTTTGCACAGTTTCTTTTATTTTCAGTCACAGGATACTTGTGTTTGTTGACTGGGCGGTGGTGAAATGATTGACAAAATTAAATAAATAAATAATTGGTTTTTGAATATTCTATCTAGTTCGAAGTTTCCTTCATCATTTTTGTAATTAACAAGAAAAACAACCAATTTCATAATTAAGAAATAAGACCATTAGATGATCGAATAAAATGCTTTGAAAATTATAGAGATTCTTGTATTTTGTATTCTTACAATTGATGATTATTCCTTTCTCCTTCAATTCCATCTGTTTATGGTCCTTTAGATTGCTTTCCGTGTCTGCCAGAAACTCCAACCGAGTAACTTGTTTGCGATAAATTATAACAAGTATGTCTTTTAGAGTCTTGTATTTAAACAATTTTGAATGCATCGTTTTGTCGTGTCCACTAAAATATCACATAAAATATTTATAAACCAATCACACACAAGAAAACACTTACACTTAAACACACCAATAAAGTCATAGAATACAAATCAGAATGTTCGTTGTATTAGGCATCATTATATTTAGGTAGATACCGACCAAATATCGTGCGGACGTAGTAGAAGACATACGACGTGCCCTTTTAAGGACAATTAGGAATAAATAATTAATTTAATTCTGGAGCCGATTTTGTTATAAATAAGTGTGTAAAAACATACGAAATCCGTTCCCAAACAGGATACACACAACTCTCACCAAACTCCACGCAACTCTCCCTTATGATCTTTACGACCTCATGCTAAAAGCGACATCGTTGACAAACTTCAGACTACGGCAACACGGCCAACAGTAAGAAACAATTTCTAACTATCTCTTGTATCCGCTTTAATATGAATCACGCACACACATGTTGACTTTTTTCATACAAACACATATAAAACAACATTTGATTGTTTATCACATACGTACACAAAGACAGTTTATATTTTATATCTGAACTTTAGTAATAGAATCGAAAAGACAGTACTTTCCAATCTATAATCAACTGCGTATATTCTTGTCGTTATATTAATGTTTATTTGTCGATATTACGTTGTCTTTTCTACTGAATTATATTCTCACAACGAAAATCGTGTGATTATTCTAGACGGCCAAATTACGAGCAACCCTGTAACAATATTTTGTTATTGTATCGAATCCCGACACTCCAAATTTTAACAGTCAAAGAAAAGCCGAGTTGAAGGATTCCTACACCTTTAAACAAGATTTTTTCGGTAGGTCATTCAGTCTTTCGTTTCATTCAATATATTGTGCGTGTGTCAAAATTCTCCATTGCCTATTTGTTTTATTATGCGTTCTTATTCTTATTTCTCTGTCTAAGTCGAAGTATCATTTCTGTTTCCATTTTACCGAAACCTTTCTATTTAATCACATGTTCCAGTCATGTTTTCTTACATTCGTCTGTAGAACTACAACTCATTTGTTTTAGATTTCTTTATAAAGGCTGAAAAAATTGCCCAGCTTTTATTGCAGTAAGGAAGCACGTTGGAGTAATGGATAGCGACTCGGATTGAGGAATTTGAGAGCTGAGTTCAAATTCCTGTTAAATCCATTAAATTTACTTACGTGTTAATGCCGTTGGGAAAGTTATAAATCCACGAATATCGGTAAATAGCAGGGTAATAACACACCGAGTTCTATAGCCTTGGATGGTAACTGGTCTACTGCAGAAAGAAATGGAAAACTAACGCGGGGCAAAACAATATGACACGTCTGTCATGCATCGAAAGATACATGATCGCTTAGCTGTGTATCACGCATGGCAATGCTTGGAGGGTTGATATTTCTGAGTTCTCAGCACTAATTCCTTTTTTTTCTGGCGATTTCTTTGTCCTTATTTAAGACTTCATATTTCCGCGTTACATTATTCGTAGGCAGTATCCAGATAGCACTTTGTTGATATCTGCAATTTATAACTCAGATTTTCGGATGTTTTCTTAAAATTTATTTCTTTTAGCTTTTTTAATACATTGTTTGCAATTTCTTGAAATATTGCAGATCTTTAAACAGTGTCGTGTCATCCGCGTATTTTATATAGTTAAGATTACTTCTTTGCGAATAATCTATCTGTGTAAAATATATATAATTAAGTGTACCTCAGCCAAAATTCATCAGTGTAAGAGATATATAGTGAAGAGTAACTTTACCAATGATCCATCCATGTAAGAGATATATGGTTAAAAGTACCTCTGCCAATAATCCATCCGTGTAAGAGACATATCGTTTAGAGAACCTCAGCCAATAATCCATCTTTGTGAGTGATATATACTTAAGATTACCTCTGCCAATAATCCATCCGTGTATACTATAAATATATATTTAAGTGTACTCTGCCATTAATATATCAGTGTAACAAATATATATTTAAGAGTACTTCTGCCAGTAATCCATCCGTGTTGGTGTTACATAGTTAAGAGTACCTCGTCCATTCTTCCATCAGTGTAACAAATATATATTTAAGAGTAACTCTGCCAATAATCCATCCTTGTAAGAGATATATGGTCAAGAGTACTTTTGCCAATAATCTATCCGTGTAAGAGATATATAATTAAGAATACTTGTGATTCTTATCGAATAGTCTCGCTGCATATGTTAAAGAAATTGGGTGAGTAATCTCATACTTGTCTTATCATCTTTTATATTATTCTGCACTTCTTGAAGTCTTCGTCGATCTGAATGCAGGTTTTCTCTCCATTACATATTTCGAATGATATTCTTTAGCCTATACATTTTTTTTTACGTAGACTTACATTTTTTATGCTTTCTTTGAATTTCATTCATGAACTGTATTAATAAGTATCGATATTATTTTTTCCGATGAAGATTTTTAGCCTACATAAATATGATTTTACTAATTTTGGTCGTTATTGTAGGAATATTCTCTGTGAAAATCACTCTCTGTAAATTCAGATTATGTCTCAGGTATCTTGATATTTCTAATTAAATATGACCATGTGTCAGACATTCGTGGAAAATAAGGAATATGATGCTATATTGCATGACCTCTCGAGAGAGGTCCTCGTGTCCTAATTGATAAAGGAAGGGACACTGAAATGGCAATAACCTGAAACTGTGTTCATCTCGTCGTGGGCTGTTTGTTTATTTCAGTTCCACGCTGCAAAATAATAATATCATGGAATGGCCAACTGCGAGTTTCAATAAAATGTAACAGAAATAAAATTAAATAAATACGACTCAAAATATTATTAATAACTGATGATACAACATGTACGTAAATGTCATAATAATAGAAATAATTTCAGGTTTCTTGGCTCATTGTCACAACACATTGAAACACTGGTACCTGTAAGATCACCGAAGTTAAGCAATGTCGAGTCTGGTCGGAATTTTAAATACCAGCTTAGAAGTAACGGAACTGTAAGCTTGGGTGTACGGGTGGTGAAATAGATAATGGCTCTGGATTGTTTATAGGTGGTGTCGAATTCCAGCTGGGTTTGTTATATTCGCTTACGCGCAAATACGATTGGGTGTAAAAGAGATGCCTATACATTTCTCAATGTTATTTGTTGGTAAATATAATAGACTCGATGGGAATTCGAACTTGACTCTGCGAGTTTTCATTCCGATTCGATACCCATCACAACACAACGCACACTTTAAAGGAAACGCACTCAATATTCCTTTATTCAAAGGGAGGTTATTGACCAACGAGAACACAAGGTAATATGTCTCTTGACAAGTAAAATTTACTCGTCGGAACCCTCCGTCCAATAAAGAAAAAACTATAAAAACCATATAGGGCAATGAAGGCTAGGCATTTCTTCACAGATTAAAAGGAGACTTGAGGCAACGTGTATGTGGTTCTAAGGAAGGATGATGAGAGTACCATGATTCGGACATGGGAGCAACACGTAGTTTTAAGGAAAATGGGAAGAGCCTTTTCAACTGTGCTTAGAATTCAGCCGATATAATTAAATTTTAAGTGATATATAATGCTAAAATGGGGCTTGAATATAAAACACTGGCGGGACATATCGTGACAGAGATACATCTGGTAATGTAGAAACACACTATTTACATTATTCGGACTATTAACCTCATCTTTGTCGCCATATTTATTACAACGTTTCCGCCGTTGTAAGCTCCGGCCTTCTTCAGGTGGTTGGAATGTCGAACTGAACCCTTTATTTCGCTCACTGGGGTAGACTGTTCTAATTCCACGTGCCATGTTTAATGGATTTCAGTTATCAGTTATCTCCTGTTAATTTCCATATCCAAGTTCTCCACTGCCTCAACGGGCTATTGAACTCACACTCTTTGGGTCCTGTCACGGGATCAAACCGACACCTTTATCCATTTTGCCATGTGTCCTTGAGCCGAAACGTTGTAAGAAATATCGCGAAGAAGATGAGGACAATAGTCCGAATAATGTAAATAGTGTACATAATACCTCATCTCAGAAATATAGATAGATGTAGAAACACATTTGTTAACTTAATGAATGAAAATTGAAGAATGCCGATAAAACTTATTGTGAAATGTTTCACGAGTCCATTAACATATAAGTGTCACAGTAATACAACTTGTATTGCAGCCATAGCAACAGCCTTCATGATTAGTGCAAGAATATCTGATGGAGATCACTCATATTCAGGCTGGTTTTTAATTCAGAGTTTTATTTCTCCAAGAATGTTTGCCAATGCAAGGAAAGAGTCCCAGTCTGATTGGCTATTTACTCCATAGCATGGATTAAGTTGGTTCTTGCCTTTTCGAGGGACATTTATTGGAGGGTAATTATATAGGATTCAATGGGTTTTGAACGGGACATTTATAACCGTTAGGCTTTACCCATATATAGTAAACACATGAAAATATTAGTGTGTATAAAATAAGGAAAAAAGATTTATGAAATCTTGAACTCAAAGGACCTGTTGAAGGCCAGAGGGATAGTGGAAATCAACGAGTGCCACAACTAACAATGTTGTGTAAATGGATGGCGGAAAAGGATTTAGGAGAGATAACAATAACAAATGGTGAGAGCTAAAAAGAACAGGAAATTGGGGAGGGCCACGATAGGCAAATTACTGAGGGATACATCACATAGAAGAAAAGTATTTCTTATAGGTTTCTTTTTACCTAGTATGTTGCTCATGAATTCAAATCATTTCTGCTTTTTTCTAAAAACAATGATTCTTTGAACAAACCTTTCAATTTCGAATGCGATCTGCTTTCTTTCAGCATATAGCTGATTATCGTAGATTTTTAAATCATTTTTACATACAACGAGCAATGATGAAATAACAAAGAGAAGAACGGGTTTATCTTTTTCCAAACAAAAGCTCTATTGAATTTCCCATATCGCCGTCAAATGAATCCTGTGATATTAATGGATGTTGATAATTTCCTCAGGCCATTGTGACTAATTAGCCCAACTGTAATGTTTGCAATTAGCGGATCTCATGTTCGTTGATATTAACCTAACTCATTAGGACGTTGGCATAATTTAATTCCCAAGAATTTACGCGTTGTTTCTTATATGCTTTGTTTAGACGATTAGAACTATGTAAATTTAGTTTCTTTAAATATGTGTTGTCAATTTTTCGTGAGATTTGGCGTAGGTACGTTCGCCTAACATTCGGTTTACACTCCTTCCGGTCAGAAGTAGAAGTTTATCAATTGTTTCCTGTTTAGGATTGATTTTCTGGTTCATTCTAAAAGCTATTTCACCGTTATACTCCTAACATTTGTTCCTACGCTGATATAAAACCACTTATTAACCATCTCTAATTAGAGTGGCTCTAGTTGGTGAATATTAGTAAAACAAGAAAATATCCATAAAAGATATGAAAGACCATGGACGAGTATTGTGTAAACCTACTGTTGTGGCGTCCTCCGTCTAATGAGGCTATTGTGGACTCTTCCACTTACTATAAAATTAGTAGGAAAGTAAGCCTCGGAGGAATAATGATAAAGACTCCCACGTCGTGTAAAACATTCTGTTGTATTTAATGTTCAATATACTACTTATCTGCAACCTCTTGTTTTGTTATTTCTTAACCATATACTGGGTCACAACAGCAACAAAGGGAAATCTATTAAATGCATATAAATGTGATGCGTGTATTTTAAATTCATTCCATAGAGCTACATAAATTTAAAAGACTCTCTCACACACAGACACACACACACACACACACACACACACACACACGTGTGTGTGTGTATATTCTAGAGAGTGCCGGTGTCGATTAGCTGACATCCATTAGACATGGCACGTGGAACTAGAACAGTCTACTCCAGTGAGTGAAATAAAGGGTTCACCTGAAGAAGGTCAGAGCGTACAACGGCCGAAACGTTGTAATAAATATGGCGACAAAGATGAGGACAATAGTCAGAATAATATAAATAGTGTGCATAATACCTCATCTCAGAAATATAGACAGATACTGAAAGGCCGAAACGTTTAATAAATATAGCCACGAAGATGAGGACAATAGTCCGAATAATGTGAATAGTGTACATAATACCTCAGCTCAGAAATATAGACAAATATAAATCTATCTACAGATTTTTGAAATATCTCCATTCTCGAAAGAATACTCACTATCCCTCTATACATAATTATAAAATTTCGAAAACATGTAAAGAAAACGGTGACATTCATAAATTCCTGTTATTTAAAAATATATATACTCCAAAAATGTATCCCATGCTAAACTAATTTCTATAATAGTTGGAAGAAAAATTCAACATCATTTCTTCACTTTCATTTATGAGACATTACATTGATATATTTATCATCATTCATAATTTATTAAGACTTTTAGTTAACTTGATGAATATTTACGAGAATATATTAAAATGAAAAATGTTCAAATAGTAACAGCATTTATACTTTTGTTTACAAATAATTCATTCAAAATAAAAATCCTCGTATTGGCCTTGAAAATGTCTGTCAGACGAAAAAACGCATCGGCTAATATAAGTTTTCATTTTGGCTTTATTCATATATATATATAGGTACGTATTTATATATATATACATACATACATACAAACTTTTACATATATATATATATATAATGAATGTATATATATATATGTTTATATATATAAATATTATATATATTTATGTATATGTAATATATATATATATATATATATATATATATATATATATATATATATATATTCAATTTTTTTAGAAATCTAGCATATTTCGTTGGATTGATGTGAGTTTGTGACCCTGGGTTTCACGCTATTTGCGATCATCAGGCATAGTGATTATTTTTTAAATCAATGGCGTTCCGACGACAATTTTTCATCCGTTACCATAAAAACACCGATATACACAATCATATACAAACAAGTCCAAAGTTTAAAAATTAATCAGTTTTGCTGAGGATCTCAAATAGCGTGAAACACAGGGTCATAAACTTACATTAATCCAACTAAATATATATATTTATATATGTGTGTTTGTGTGTGTGTGTGTGTGTGTTTTCCCAATCATTATTACCTGATCTGCTGTCAATAGCAAGCAGTGATTGTCAGTTTCATGTTTGAATGCAATCTTCAGGCCATGTGTGTTGTGTTTTGGCTCGTTCATACGTACTGGTTAATATTTCATTATATCTGGGCAGTAAAGACGATGTTCTAAATGTTTCTAGAGGTGACTGAGTAAAACTATTTCTGGTTCTTAATGCGGTTATTTTAGTTATTTTCTGATGTTTTTCACTTTTTCATCGTTATTTATCATTCATTACTAATATGTTATTATTATTACTACATTTATTAGTGTTAATGTGCGACTTCCTTGTTTGTTAATTTTTATTATTATTTATGTTATTTCTTTTTTCATTTATTTATTTAGTTTTGTTTGTTTATTTTTATCAGGCATTCCTTATTTTATTTGTTCAGTTAAACATATTGGCTTTGTCTAAATCATATTACATTATCTCTAATTTATATATTGCATGTATCTGTATTTATAATGGATACATTTTACAACGTGTTTTGCTGATCGATTTTTAAATGAAAATTCTGTTTTTCTTTTTATATTTTTTGAGATAAAATTTCATTCAGTAATTTGTGATGATCTGCTAACGTAATTTTAGCCATTTTCTCCTCCAGATGGAGTTTAAAGTTTTGGGATCTTTGGTTTAAACTGATGCTGTTTTTCTTATTTTCCATAATATTTTTGGTGTAATTTCGTTTTGTCTATAATTTCCCTTATATGTTTCGAAAGTCTTAGGCTTTTTATGTATTTATTATTTGTAAATTAATTTGTGTGCGTAGTTTCCCTGTTAATCCTATGTATATTTTTCTTCGTTAACTTCTAATTTGACAGTCGGCACACTGACCCACTTTTCCCTTTTTATATTCAGTTGTTTCTGCTATTAGACGCACGATTAAGCTTCACGCCAAAACATTACCAATGTTCGCAGTGCTTTAGTTTCACACTTCATCACATCATTCAAAAGCAATCTTCACACGAATCTTGTAAATTTTCTGTAGATATTTCCACTTATTTTCCAATAAGGTTACGAAGAGAAGACGTTCAATTTCCTTAAATCTGCAACAATGAATGCCTCATCTGTTTTGCATCTCAAATGTTAAATTGGAACAGGCCTGAACGTAATCGGGTGCTACTTACTCAATGACCAATCGGTGTACAGCATAATTCTTGGAATTATATTAGAAAAAGTATTAATCGAAATGGACAGCATATATATTAGTATTTCATTTTAGAGTTGAGAAAATATCAGTAAGCCTGGATTATATCGTAATATTGTACTCGTCGTGGTTGATATACACGTTATCATAGACACAATATATATAATAACATAGGTGGACACTGGTTATTTTGTCGCTATGAAGTTAGTTATCCATCGTTGCCCTGATCGAAATGCATGTATTAAATCACGGAGATTATTACTAAGATAAGTACACTGGTTGGAAATAATACAAGCATATAGACGATTAGCCTTCTCTGACATGAAATACAAACTTATGAAAAATAGCAAGAACTCACAATCATGAACAAAAATGAAACACGATCTCACATTGAACATTGAACTCAAAAACACACGATTATGTATTCGATACTACGGTGTAATGAATATAGTTGATTATAAATTTGCGATAGAGAGAGAGAGATAATTACAGGTCAAGATAGTAATATATATATATATATATATATATATATATATATATATATCTTATATTTTATTTTTCAGTCGTAAGAAAATTCAATCATAGTATTGAAACATGAAAGCTTTTGCGAAGCGATTTCAAAATGATTTTATTATAATCTTTGATAATAATAATAATAATAATAATAATAATAATAATAATAATAATAATAATAATTTATTGATCTACTTTAAATTGAGCAACATTTTAAAACTATATATGCTAGAGAGTTAGTTATCCTTGGTTGCTTTCATCTAGATCCAATTGTTGAACTCACGTTGATGCTTACTAAGATGAGGACAAAAGTTGGAAATAATAAAACTATTTAGAGATTTACACTTCTCAGAAGTGAAATAGAAACTTATGGAAAACTGCAAGAAATATATATATATATATATATATATATATATATATATATATATATATATATATATATATATATATATATATATACGTGTGTGTGTTTCTAACACCAACCACTACGGTTCTGCAGCAAGAAAATTAGGGAAGCATTCTGCGTCATATGAATTGGTCAATGGACCTTTGTCCAGAGCAGTAAATCTCTCGCGAATTCTTGTTTTGTTGGCCAGTAATGTCATTCAAATTGCAATCTGCATTAGCGTAAGATTGTAGAAATATAATAGATAGGCCTCTATAGAGCTCCGATTTAATTGTCCCTAAGAGATGTTAAATATAATTCTCATCATCCGAGTGTAGGTTTCATCAACTTAGGTGTTTTAATTAATCTCCATGCATTTGCACCACCCATTACCTCCGCCTATACATTAGCTCGGATGTAACTCTGTTTGTGGTTGTAGATTAGATTTCCAGATTACATCCATTTTATTCAAGGTTGTCCACTCTTTAGATATGTGACGTTTCACCTACTTTTCTGTATTTACCTCACTTCCTTGGTATGTAAATGTTTCGACAGTTTTTATTGATTCATCTGAGACAATTTGTAGTGATGCTCGTGGTTGAAGGTTATGGATTCAGTTTTATAGGCCTTAACATAGACTCGATCATTATTTCCAACATTTTCTAGATGATGTAGGAAATCTGTGGCTTTCGTCATTGTGTCATGTTATCTTCACAGGCATTAACTCTCAACATATCTCAGGATATCGACTTGCGATTCATGGTGTTAAATTAAAACACATATGAACATGTTTCACGAAGTAAGTTCCCAATAACTCTTCGTGGGTGATAAAGAGAAAATGTGAAAAAGGTGCCACTCTAAAAGAACCCTGCTTTGATGGCAAATAATTTATTGTCTCCGTCTGGGCATCTGACCAATGATCGTATTATTATGGAAGTTACTTTCTCCTTGAGCATCTTCTCAATTTTTCACTTAATTAAATATTTGATGGCCTTAGAGATAAAATATAAGCCGTCCTCAATATGCCACCGAACTGCCAGCAACGGTTGATTTTATTTTCGAAAACCATCTTGATTTTTTTCCCAGCATCTTTTCTACTTCTACCTGTCTAGACGGATTGAATTGTAAATCTTTGCTGCAATGGTGATGAGTGTGATTCGCACATACTTTTTTCGACCGAGATCTTCTGTCTTTGGGAAAAGAATTAGTCAACCCTCTGTCCATCTTTGTATGATTTAGCCATTATATGTGGCGTTACGCAGTTTAAATATAACAACGTTAAAATCCCTAGTCTTCCAAATCCCCGAAGCAATGTTATCAAATCCCGTTATTTTCTTATTGCTGGTGTTTTTTTTGTTTTATTTGTTTGAGAGTCGCTTCAAGTTCTGGATCTATAATGTTTCTAGGTTTAATATCAAAAAGATGTTCAATAATTTCCTCTACCTTAATATCTAAAATGTCAGATACATTTCCCAAGAGACTTTGAAAGTGGTCATTTATACAGATTTTCAAAACTGACTATTGACCTTTAACTTGGATGTGTTTGTTGATTTTCTGCCAATGATTTCGTTGACTATTTTTCAAGTTAGAGCAGATGTATTTGGGCAGCAACAGAGTAGTTCAATCGACTTTTTTCATAGGTGTGTTCAGCTTGATGATATTCAAAAGAATTCTTGAGTCTAACAAGCGCTAAATTGAAGTCATGCATAGATTTATGGTATGAATGTGAAATACTTATGTAGCTTTTTATTTCATGTTAGCCATTTGTGATGCAATGCTAGTAAATTCCCAAGGAATGTCGTTGATGTTTATTTTTTAAGGTTATGACATCGGATTCAGCCTTTTCATGAGAAGTGACACATTTATTGCAGGTTTTATTAGAAGACGGTTTCTCGGTATCTGCATGGGGTGCTTCAAACGTATTCCTGACAGAAATGATGTACTAGTGTTTGAGATGACATTTTGTTGTTAGAACAGACAAGTCATACGATGAGAACGCATACTGATCTTTTCTTATTTACTCTAAGTTTAAGTCGGATGGCGGATGTGACAATTCTATGGTATGAAAATAGTCTTTCAAATGTGTTGATCACTTGGCAATTCATTGCACTCTTCTTCCATTTCGTGTTTATCAGGACGTGATCCAGGTGTGCCTTCGTGATATTGTATTGGTTTAAAGTCCAATATTTAGATCTTTTAAGGTATGATGGTTACTCTTACATGGATTATTTTCATGTATAATGTTTTCTAACATGATCCCAATTGCGTTAGAGGACGTATGGTATGCAAATTTGTGTATGTCACTGACATCACACTGAGCATCAGATCCACATCAATAGCCAGGAAGTTATGGTTGGAACTAGGCTTACAATAGAAAAGAGGCCTTGGTTGAAATATGTTACCTTTTCTTCGTGGCTACTGTTTGTTGGTGAATAGCTGGAGATAATATTCGTTATAGTATTCCAGTTGAACCTATTTATGATGATCCTGGCTTCAATTTTTTCAATGTTCATGAAGAGTTTGTGGGCTTCTAGATTAACTAACATATCACTACCGCCAATGCTAGTACTTTGGGAATTTTTTCAAGCGGAGGTTGAGATGAAGACCCAGTCTTTCCTGACACACTTTTGTTTGGGTTTGATATCAGAATGAAAATAACAGTGTTCCCGAATACAGATAGCATTGTTATGCAGTTCCGTGGGAGATGAGACGAGTTCAAGCAGCTGATTTATGGAATTAATTGTGTGAACGTTGAACGTGTAAATAAATATAAATTTGTTGCATGGGAGAAATTTTATTTGGTGATCTTGTAGCTGTGACAAAGTCGGGATAACAGTAGAAAGTGTCCTTTTGCAAGCCGCGTGTTGAGCGATTTGGGGTTAGTTTTTGGTATTCGTGATAATCATGTTGATTTTTCAGTCGATTGGTAATCATCTACGGTTCGATATTCCTATAGAAAATACTAGTGCCAGATTTAGTGTGAGTTGAGAAGAATGCTTATAGGTCAACATTCTCGGCTGACATGATGCGGAAAGCCTATATTGCATCCATTGCTAGGTCACCTGCTAAGAAGGCTGATTCATATTGTCGTTCTAAACAATTTTACCCTCCATAATCTATCTTACATATCTATATGTTTATCATTCGTCCATGTTTCCAGTATTGTTGCCACATATAGTCCGATGCTCCTGCTAAATATTTAGCTATTCTTGATCAAATACAAAGAAGGGTCAGCAATTTTATTGGTCCTGTTCTAGTGTCTCGACTTCAGTCATTTGCCAATTGCAATGAAATTGCTTCCCTGAAGGTTTAACTACATATGCATTCATGGTAATATTTTGGACGATCTCTTCGCTATGGTGATTAAGCTTAATTAATTTAGGTGAGATATAAGATAAGTTTCCAGGCATTTAAAGGGGAATTGGATAGAACTGGTGCGAAAGGTCACAAAACAACACTTGTCCTAGATGGCTGCGACACAAGGCTACATGACCCAGTGTGTGTGTGAGTATATATGTGGGTATGTATGTGTGCGTATATATATATATATATATATATATATATATATATATATGTGTACATGATTTATGGATTTATATGTCCCTGAGGTAACTACGTTTCTCATCAATCCATATCCATTGATAAATATATTGAAAATATCACCACACGCATTTGTAACAACAACAAAAACAATATTAAATAACAACAACAAAAACAATATTAAAAATAATAATAATAATAACAATGATATTATTATTATTATTATTATTATTTTAATATATATATATATATATATATATATATATATATATATATATATATATATATATATAAAATAAATATAAAAAAATATGTAAATTATTAGATTTTCTTGTGTGGTGAATATTTGATGTATTTTTTGCTTCACTTTAAATTGAAAACAGTCAGAAGAATGCTTAAATCAATGAAAATATATTTAATTTTTATCTGTTTACGCGTCAGCTGATGGCCACTTTCCTGTTTTTATTTCGACACTGGCTATCACGTTTATATGTTTTTTGTTAATATATTTATATATAGCTTGAGTTTTAATCAATCATCAGTAATTTCGAAAGGAATGTCAACTGAAAAGCCATGTCATTTAACCTTCTCGACTAACCTTTGTTTTTTTCTCAATTTTATCATGTGGAAGAAAAGATTTTCCTTAATGTAAATTCGGTCATGGCTTATTTTTAATTTCCCTTTTCATTAAAAATATATATATATAATTAAATATTTCATCGAGTTAGAAAGAAACCTCGACAGAATGCAGAAAGCACTGGACGTCCGTTCCGTCCTATATTTGAGACTCATCAGCAGTGCGCATCCACTACCGAGAATTGAAACCCGAACAGTTAAGTTATCAAGCAAACGTAATACCAACTGTTCAACGGGTCTCGGTCACTATGACGTAGAAATTAGACTCCATATAGAACCGCTCGCTCACAAATTCCGTGGTGGAACTCAACTGAGATTCTATATAACAATAGAACGGTGCCTCCGGTGCTACGACTACTATCACCAAGTAGCTCAACTTGATAACCTAACTGTCCTGGTTTCAATTCTCGGTAGTGGTTGGGCACTGCTGATGAGTCCCAAATATAGGATTCATTTTTTTATTCCTCGTCTCATTGAGAAAGGACAGAGTTCTGACCGAAAATTACGATTTTTCAAATGTATTTCATCTTGTTTCCATTCATCAAGAGGCCTACTTATATACATAAATGTTATCAGTCTTATTATCAATATTATTAATTTTGTTGTTTCTTTTATCTGTCCCATTATTTTTTAGCAGCCTATCATATATACATATTATAAAATACTATTTGACACAAATCTTTACACGCATTTTTTTTCTTTTTATGTGCCGTATCCCTTCAGGACACAGACAATCATGTCTCTCTACTTCTTCCTATCCTTTGTGTAACACTATTTAGGAACGGCAGGTTAATTAATCAATTAATTAACCACAGAAGTTAATTACGGGGATACTTAAACCGATAGATATAACGAAATACATACTGAGCGATTACTTACACCGATAGATATAACGAAAGACATACTGAGCGATTACTTACACCGATAGATATGACGAAAGACATACTGAGCGATATTCTTTTTGTTTTGTTATTTTCCCAAACAGAGTATCGGTGAAAAAAAAAAAGATTTTTTGTTTGTTATTTTCAAGTGCGATTCAAGATAACCACTTTACTTTCTCGCGGAAGTGTGATGCTGAGATATGCCAAATTATCTGCGAGGACAAAAGAAGGAAAGAGAGAAAGAAGAGAAAGAAACAGAGGGACAAGACTTAACAACTTAGAGGATAAGAGAAGGAAAGAATGCCACCCACAAAAGCGATGTTGTTTTGGGTGGTGGAATGGCGAAAATTCTGATGGTCATTTTTTGAGGGATACCAGAGCTTCTGGGCAAATAAAACATTGGCTGTGTCAGGATGACGAACTTGTGTTATCAGTAGTTGATGGGTCGTCTGCCGACCGCACACAGGGCCCTGGATTGAGATGTCGCCTGGACAGAACATCTGCATTCTGTTTAAGTTCGGTTGTGATAATGAAGGCTATGTTATGGTATTTTAATTAACCCAATTTCGCCAAAAAGAATTGTCCACTTAATGTTGACGGAATAACTTGGTTGAGAAAAACCATATCCCGTGAAGTTGGATAAAAATTGAGATTATCAGTTGACGCCTATTGGCCGAATAGCCAGGCGGAGATGATCATGTGACGCAGAGAGGAGGCCTGCCACCGCCCATTGAGAGGATAGGTATGAGATGTTACTGCGAGGAAGTGGGAAAACCGTTGACGCCCTCTAAAGTATGGTGAGATACCCATATGAGAGCAGAAGAGGGTGGGAGTGGAATAAGATTTCCAAATACGGAAAATGATAATTATTTTTGGCCGGAAACAAAGAAAATCGTTATTGGGGATTTGAAATCAACGTGGTGGCCACACCACGTCCGACCCCACGCCAGGTTTTGATCGGCGTCCATATAAGCAAACATCTACGGGTGTTTCAGAGAGTCGGTTCGAGTCCAGACAGTGAGTCAGAAGTCGAGACAGAGAGAGTCCAGTCAGTGAGTGAAGAGTACAGCCAGTACAGTAAGAGAGAGACGCGCCTCGCACAGGTGACCGCACGATTCCATGCCTTCCGACTTAGACTTCTAACCAAGAACACATTTGTTGAAGTCCGACTTTGGATTTTCCACCAAAGCAGGTTTCCGACTTAGACTTCTAACCAAGAACAAATTTGTTGAAGTCCGACTTTAGATTTTCCACCAAAACAAGTTTCCGACTTAGACTTCTAACCAAGAACAAATTATAGAAGTCTGACTTATATTCGCCATCCAGATATCCAGAACTAGTTAAGGAACGCAAAAGTGTTACAAACCACGTTTTTTTTCTTCGGGCTGGGAGAGAAAGAGAGAGACGCACTCCTGTAACTCAACAAACCGACATAAAATTAATCACTATTCCTAACCAGTCGCTCGCCAGTTGTTGTTTGTGCTTTTGTTTTTTTTTGTCTACATTTATTGTGCAGTATCACCTTGACCCGGATTCGGCTGGCACTACGGCCCGACGTTTGATTGATCTCGTCAACCTAAGATCAAATCACAACGTGGGTGGGTTGAATCGAGATCAAAGCAGTTGCTTCGGTGACCAGGCGTTGGAAGCGAGCCGAGTACGACAAGTTGGTGCTAGAACCCAGCAAGACTTCAACCGATGTCCCAGGGTTAGCCCGTCACAAAGGACCGACGTCACATTTTGGCGTCGTGACTGAAAAAGAAGTCGGGTGTCACAAGAGCGCCGCGACCAGTACGGGTGTCACAAACGGTGCCCTGACCAGGACAGAGGAGGAGTTGGGTGTCACATTTGTAGCCCCCAATCAGTTTTCTCCCTTTGATTCTTCCCCCAGGCCCTGTTCTGTCATTCACTTGCTTATGCCCGCCAGGTATGTCATCTGCTCCTATTCCCGGGACTCTTCATCCCTCTATTAGTATCATATTATCTAAGCATTTTTTCTCATTAGGTGTCCCATAAATTTCACCTGCCTCTTCCTGATGTTAAGTACAAACTTCCCCCTTGTTTGCATCCTCACCGAAACCTCATCATTGCTAACACGCTCGGGCCATCATATCCTTAGAATCCTTCTGTAAAAACACACCTCCGCTGACCCGAAATTTTTTCGTCTTTGAGGAGATCGTCCTCAGCTACAAAGACATGCTTATCTACGGTCTCATTTATCGATAACGTTGTTAGCTAAGCAGCTGTAAAAAATAAGTATTAGTAAACATTATTCGTTATGTGCACGTTCGTTTAGACCCCATACCCACTGATTCCAATTTAGTTATTTTCGGTTCAGGAGCCAGCCGGAGAAAGATTGTTAGCAAGCATTTGTGACTTCAATGGTTGTCAGACATGTTTCAGCATATTCCAGGCCAATATAATCTGGATAAATATTTACTACATTGGAGTTGACATTTGAGCTACTTTCACTTTGTCCCAATGGATGGTTTTTCGCATTTCTCTCTACACTGAATAATGTAGATATTTATCCATTCGTCAAGGGAAATGTAATTTGTCTACAGATTTCTGTCTTTTCTCTTTTTTTCTTTGTTTCGCTAGAGTAAATAAGAAAATGCACAAAGCGAATCTTCTAACTGTTATCTGCTCTCAAGTTATAGGATTCTCTGTCAAACTATTCATAACATAATGGTTTTTTTATCCTTATCTTTTCTCTTCACATAATATAGTTCCTATAAATATTTCCGTAGAAGACGTAAGAAATAACTTAGCTAAGTGTAAGAGCTTTGTAAAAATTATTTTGATTTTCATGGTAATTTGGCATATGCAAGAAAGATCTGTCTATATTTCTGAGATGTGACATTATGTACATTATTTACATTATTCGAACTATTGTCCTCATCTTTGTCGCCATATTTATTACAACATTTCTGCCGTTGTACGCTCCGGCCTTCTTCAGGTGGTTGGAATTTCGAACTGAACTCTTTATTTCGCTCACTGGGGTAGACTGTTCTAGTTCCAAGTGCCATGCCACAGTCGATGAAGGCGTTAGATCCAGTGACAGGACCTAAAGAGTTCGATATCCGGTTAAGGCAGTGGAGAACTTGTAGAGGGAAATTAACAGGAGATAACTGATAACTGACATCCATTAAACATGACACGTGGAACTAGAACAGTCTACCCCAATGAGCGAAATAAACGGTTCAGTTCGACATTCCAAACACCTGAAGAACGCCTGAGCGTACAACGGCCGAAACGTTGTAATAAATATGGCAACAAAGATGAGGACAATAGTCCGAATAATGTAAATAACGTACAAGAAATATGTATATAAAAAATATATTTTACGAATTTATTTCCCTCTTACTTAAAAGCAAAAGCTCAAGATGGGAAGTACGATTTTGGAGACAACAAAATCATGCAAGTAAAATAAATATGTCGGAATTGTTTTAACAGAGGATGAAAAATGCAGAAGCGAAATCTGAAAAGGGCATTGAAATAGCGAAATGTTACTTCCAAAGCAAAGTATTAAGAAACAGGGAACAAATATTGTTCCACCTACATGACAGTGAATGTCAGACAATCTGCTCGTAGATGAAGAGATTTCGTCCTACGCAAGTATGCTGAGAATGGCATGGACTGAACATGTTAGAAACGAGAAGATTTTAAGGCAAATGGCAGCGAAAACAACACTTACACTTAGAATCTGAAAAAGACAATGGAAATGCCTGGGGCATGAGGATAGACGGCTAGGTAATTTCGAACGTCATCAGACATATTGAAAGCACAGGAGAAAGATTTAATTTAACTTGATTTGTTTTTGACGACATATCAACACCTTCATGGGTCAAGAGATGATGAAATTTATTTTTCTTGAGAGCAATGTATTAATAAAAATATTACATATGTTATTTTGATTTTACAATTGAATACATGGTAAATGAAACACAGATTTTGTGCATATGCATGTTTGTGGGGACATAATTACTAGAAGGGGTGACATGTGTGCCTCATGTTGTAGTTTAGAAGTTATATGTTGGACAGAATTTGATTTGGTTAAGAAATTGTAGGGTATTATATAGATTATTATCACCGGAGAGTTGGTTGATTTTCTTTAAAGACATATCAAAGGATACGGATTATTTACCGAAGAAATCTTATTATATTGTACAATTTTATGACTTAAATATATTTTGAACGCAATTATATGCTATTGATAAAATGTATTGTTAATATCTTTACTATAGAAATTTATTTTTATACGTTCATTGTGATTTGTTATTGATTGAGCTTTATGTATTTGGCCATAGATGGAAACCTAACAGGTGCTACTACCCCGGATCATGTTTAGACCTAGGATTACCACCATTCCCGTTCAGAGCACTTGCTGTTGAATGCAGTTTATCGGCATACACAGGACTAGAAGTTAAACAGGAAAGCACCGAATAACCTAACTTGACTAAATATTTCACAGAAAATAAATTAGGCGAGATGACAGAGAAAATTATTACGTGCTACAAAGGATTGGACATTGTGAATGGCCATTAACGGCTGTCTTGAAAGGACACGAGAAGAAGAAGAAGAAGAAGAAGAAGAAGAAGAAGAAGAAGAAGAAGAAGAAGAAGAAGAAGAAGAAGAAGAAACACCCTTCTCATGCTGTAACTTTTGATTTCTTCTCAGTAATTTTAAAGGAAGAACTTTTATTAGCAGCATCAACTGCAAATATGAAGCAATCAACCAAACATTGGATCATGTTTCTTGTTCAAAATTACTGAATATAAGAGTGTTTACCTGGTACGTGTGTTTTGACCGCGGGTCATTTTTATTCTATCGAATTCGATAGCGGGAAAGTCCATGGACCATGTCCAATAGAAATCATTGACCAAATTTGAGCGAACTGAAACAATCGGCAGCCGTTTGAATCTTTCACTTGAACAGATTTTACAGGCAGAGGATCATGAGATATTTTTGCAGTGTCTTTGTGAAACGAAATAATTGCTTTGTGGACGATTTCGTATTTATCGGTTTCCTTGGAGGAATTTCTACCCACAACCTGTGAATACCTCTCGGTGGACGCTTTTCGGTGGATAAAATCAACGATCCATAAACGGTTCGAATCAGCTCAAGGGTTTCCGCATAATTGGTTAAACAATTGGGATGCAATCAAGTGGGCGAGAGACAACAACGGTAAGGGCCAAGTATTATCAGAAATGATTCTTGTTTAAACTCCAATGGAAAATGCTTGTCGATAAAATATTACAGCAATAAGAAACAGTATAAACGTAAAATAGAGTATTATGGAACAGATAGTCAAATGAAAACAGACACTGTTTCAGTATCATCCCAGTTTCTAATACTGGGATTATGTGCAACCTGCTGCGAATGGTATAAAGGAGTCGTCTCTGACGATATTTAAAGATTGTTTAGATTCTGAAAATTCTATATTCCACCGGAAACTAAGGAAGGCAACTGTTTTTTCAGCTCCTTTAATAATGCGATGTAAAGATAAAGGTTGGAATTAATTGTTAAAATACTGCTGCAGACAGTAAGATATTCATTCCCTACTCAAACTAAAACTCAAGACGAAACCTTTTGGCTTACTACGACATCACGTCGAAATATCGGTTGCCGTACAATCAGCGAAGTTATGCGACTTCGAGCTTAGTCAGGAGCCTGATGAGTGTTTGCTGGGAATACGAGATGCGGTAACATTTTAATGCCCAGGTGTGTAATGGATAATGACTCGAGTTTAAATTTCTGTCGGGTTTGTTACGTTCTCTTGTGCGCAAATACCCTTGCGAAAGGTTTGAATCAATCTCTTCTCCTTTACGTGTTAATCAGTAAGACCTGTATCACTAAAACCACTATTATCTCTGCCCCAAGATAATAAAAGACGTACAAAATAATAAATTTCGTCATTAAATAAACCATAAAGTACGACTAAGCAAAAGAAAATAACAGCGAATACATCTTTTTTAAGTTTCCCTCTTAAAATGTATCTGTGCTTGAACATTTAGTAGACAATATTTGAAAAATATACAATATAATCATCATATGCCAACGGGGATATTAATTTTATTGATCTGGAAAATTATAAAAATGTCTCTACCAAAAAATAATGTTTTTGCAAAATACCTTCTAACATCTTCATGAAAGCATAAGTGAAAGATTTAATTTAATTTGATTTGATTTCTTTTTAACGGCATATCAACACCTTCACGGGTCATTTAATGCCGAAATTTAATTTTCTTGTGAGCATTGAATTAAAGAAAAAAATATATATGTTATTTTGGTTTCATTTTTGAATACCTGGAATATGATACTAAGCTTTTATGCATATGCATGTTTGTGTAGACATTATTAATAGAGGCGTTGACTTGTGTGCTTCATATCTTAGTTTTGAAGTTAGGTGTTGGATAAAATTTAATTTGGTTAAAAAAAATTGTAGGATATTATATGGATTGATGTCATGGGAGAGTTGGTTGGTTGATGATGGTGATATCAGATGATTATTGCGTTTGATTCCCCTCTGATGAATCCTCAGTATCATCTCTATAATCTATCATCTCACCTATAGCAAAAATGAGTACAATAGTTTTAAATGACTTAAGAATATCAATAACTACTCGCCTAGAAAATGAAATAATAAACTCTTAAATTCCAAATGCCAAACAATCTAACATCAAAAATTGTACCCTGAATGCACTTCAGGATGGTGCCGTAGTGGATACTGAAGTTGCTTTTACATATGTTTCTGTCATGTAGTGAATCAATAATAGTTATCACAAGGACAAACGACAGTAATCAAAAGATATCTGATATATGCTGAATCAATTTTCATGATGATCACCTGAGAGTACGTGACTGAAATATTGTGTCGATAATAATGATAACTACAATAATCAAGATAGAAATAATAATTAGAAATAATTACAGTATAAAAGTAACTGATCGAAACATGTAAACGATATCCCCGTCCTGTGTAAGACGATAAACTACATCCGGCAGCAAGTTCTTTGATCAGAATCTTTTGAGGGAACGTGGTACCACCTCTTAATTGCTGGTGTTCCCAGGTGCCTGGGTGCTAGCACCTGCCAGGTTATCAGCTATGGGCGCCCTTAAAGCGGTCAAAACTCTATGAAAGTATAAATATAAGTATCAATTCCAGCAATAATATTTTGAAATTGTTTTACCAGCAATACATTTAAAAAAATATTAGCAGTAATACATATTTGAAAAAAATACCAGCAATACATTTTTATAAAATAAAATTACCCGCAATACATTCTGAGAAAAAAAATACCAGCAATACATTATTATAAAATAAAATTACCCGCAATACATTCTGATAAAAAAATACCAGCAATACATTTTTATAAAATAAAATTACCCGCAATACATTCTGAGAAAAAAATACCAGCAATACATTTTTATAAATAAAATTACCCGCAATACATTCTGAGAAAAAAATACCAGCAATACATTTTTATAAAATAAAATTACCCGCAATACATTCTGAGAAAAAAATACCAGCAATACATTTTTATAAAATAAAATTACCCGCAATACATTCTGAGAAAAAAATACCAGCAATACATTTTTATAAAATAAAATTACCCGCAATACATTCTGAGAAAAAAAATACCAGCAATACATTTTTATAAAATAAAATTACCCGCAATACATTCTGAGAAAAAATACCAGCAATACATTTTTATAAAATAAAATTACCCGCAATATATTCTGAGAAAAAAATACCAGCAATACATTTTTATAAAATAAAATTACCCGCAATACATTCTGAGAAAAAAATACCAGCAATACATTTTTATAAAATAAAATTACCCGCAATACATTCTGAGAAAAAATACCAGCAATACATTTTTATAAAATAAAATTACCCGCAATACATTCTGAGAAAAAAAATACCAGCAATACATTTTTATAAAATAAAATTACCCGCAATACATTTTGAGAAAAAAATACCAGCAATACATTTTTATAAAATAAAATTACCCGCAATACATTCTGAGAAAAAAAATACCAGCAATACATTTTTATAAAATAAAATTACCCGCAATACATTCTGAGAAAAAATACCAGCAATACATTTTTATAAAATAAAATTACCCGCAATACATTCTGAGAAAAAAAATAACAGCAATACATTTTTTGAAAAAAAATATCAAGAATATATTTTTGAAAAAAATATTACTAGCAATACAAATCTTGTCGGCATTAAATAACCCATTGAGGTTGATATGTCGTAAAAATAAAACAAACCAAACAAAAAATAAAAATGTAACGTTCATTTTGAATATACAGTAAATAGTAATTGTTCTATATAACATATTTTCTGAAGGATTTATATAAAAAAACGGTTGTAAAATTTGACACATTTCAACAATAAATATGTACAAAATAGTCTCTGTGACCATTCTTCCTCCTCTTCCTCTTCGTCTACTTCTTTGTGTCTTTTCCTCTTGGACATGAGAGAACATGTCTCTCCACAATTTCCAGTCCTTTGTGGCTCTTAATAAATTTTATATTTTTGTGATATCAGCCAAAATTTTTTTCCGCCACCTGTTTATTCAAGCTCAGTAGGTAACTTTCATTCTCGCCTTTAATCTGTCTTGTGAGTATTACATTCTCCAGGTACTCTTTTCTCATTATGCACACTAAGTAAAACTGTCCTTTTTGTTTTCATTTTCTCTCACACTTCATCTTTGCTCATAGAGTCTCAAGCATTCTGATCACCCTTCCGTAGAAGCACATGTCTGCTGCTTGAAGTCTTCTCTTCTTCTATGATTTTCAGGCATTCTCTGTCATATATGAGCTCTGATATTTAATAACAGTTCGGTAGTCCTTTCTTACGACAATAATTTTGTTTCTTAATAATATCTTTAGTTACTGAAAGGCATCATTCGCCATCCCAATGTGCCTTCGGATACGATTTCTTTCAACCTTTCATTGAATAACTTGTATAAATAACATGTAGGAAGTCCATCAGTGAAATTGTTCTCTCTTTCCCAGACTATAACTCGCTTTCTATTGATAATATTTGCATGTATCTTAAAACTGCTGACCTGAAGATAGGTACGCTACGCCTGTCATAATATTTGATACATTAGGTCCTTCCAAGATTTGCCAAGTTCGCATTTCCTAATATATGATAAGCACGTCGACGTTGAATCTTGATAAGCACATATATGGCTGAATCGAAATTGGGAATGTTTTCTATGCGAAATAGAGAGAGAGAGAAAGAAAGAGAGAAAGACATAGAGAAAGATTGAGTAAGAGAATGATATGAAGAGAGAAAAAGCATGGCAGTTTGTAAGCACTTTCCTGATCAAGTGTGTGTTTCTTCCCATCTACTTGAGCGGGATTTTTAAAAAGAATCAAAAGCAGAAAATGGTTGTGCAGAACATTATCCTACTTTGTCAGTTCTCACAGCTTCCATCGTACTTCTCCTGCCTCTTATCGTGGATGAATCTTGCAAGAGAGAATTTGAAGATACAACCATATAGCTGTTTGTTGTGAGAACCTGTCTGCATCAAATTGAATCATACCTGCATTTTCTCTTCTTTCGCTTATGGCGTTTGTTTGGGAAAAGAATAGTTATTTTGTTGTTGTTTTTTTTTTGCTAAAAGATCTATTTCCCAAGATCTAATGACAATGACTATCTTTCAAAAACAACTCAGATGAGCTTCAGATGGGCCATCAAATTCTTATTGTATTATTTGGCATTTGTTTTAATCAGGATATGCGAAAATACGTGTATTTTAGTTTTCATATGATTGAGCTTACGCTCCTCTAAAAACCTGCGTTTGTATGAAACAAGGCTAATTGACATGTACAAACAGACAACCCAAAAAAAAATGTCAGTAGCAGACATTTTGTTTCTTGGTAATATTATTGTCCAAAGTCTAGTTTCGTTTCATCGCCTTTACCAAATAATTTATTTACTTTACATCGGAGACGAAGTTTTTATTTCTGCTAGTAACTAAATCTATTTCACTAGTTTCACGTTAATAACACTATGATGATTAGTGATTATATAATACTTCTACTATCTTTCGAAATTAGTATATTCTGACATGTATAATTGGCAAAGTCTTTTAAGCTTTTAACTCTGTTAATGAATTCGCACAGGGTTTATGCATAGTTATTAATAATCTGCACACGTATTGGATATACATACATGCATACATACATATATATATACAAACACACAGACGTGTATATATATATATATATATATATATATATATATATATATATATATATATATATATATATATATATATATATATAATAGCTGGACTCTCGTATTCGAGGATACCCGTCTGCTAGGACGATTAGCCAATCCCTATTGTAGATTCTCGCTCAGGCATATTTGCTAACCTGTGGTTTATATTGCAGCTATACTGTGCAGACCTTAGTTACAGTTTCTGGGAGAGACCGTGTTATCTAGATGAGCCAACAATGAGAGCAACACCAGCACGCTCAAACCCTCGGTCACGATGACTTATAGTACAGCAATCCGTTTCCCCAAATTCACTCACAAGGCTTGGGTCAACACGTGGTATGGTTTTCAGGCACTTTTCAAATGTACCGCACACCGGGGTCGTTCCCCTCTAGATAAAATCAAGGAGTTTGCTTCCTGCCAAATCAACCATATTGGGATTCGAACCCGGATCTCATGGTCAGAAATTGAATGTTCTAACCACTCGGCCATACATACATACATACATATATATATATATATATATATATATATATATATATATATATATATATATATATATATATATATATATATATATATATATATATATATAGATAGAGAGAGAGAGAGAGAGAGAGAGAGAGAGAGAGAGAGTGAGAGATGTATATATATATTTACTAATTTATATACATGGTCCCATCGCTACACAGGAATTACAATATTTATGCTCTGCAGTATTGTATTGAGCACTGTTTCTTTTTAATTATAAATAATTAAGATCCATGGATTATATATATAAATATATATATATATGTGTGTGTGTGTGTGTGTGTGTGTGTGTGTGTGTGTGTGTGTGTGTGTGTGCTTAAGTGCGTGCCTGTGTGTATTTGTATGTGTGTGTTTGTATGTATATATCTATATGTCAAATCAACGAGAAGAAATTTCAGTCGATTCTGTTTTGTAATTTCCAGTTGTTATCCTCGAAAAAAGCAGGAATCAATGTTTCTCCAGATAGAGTTTAAACTGTAGAGCAGATTGGGGTCTATTCTCCTCGCTGGAAAGCAACTGACGGGAAGGACAACAAGATTGACTGGTCTGTTTGTAGATTTTATAGAACACATTGCGTCATTTCAATGTTATCATTTCTTCTGAAAGCCGTGTATGCTACTACACACACCATTAAAAATAATCACATCAAACATGATAGGCTTAGAGGTTCTTATCAAAAATCAACTGAACAACAACACTTAAATCATAAAAAAGGCGGAAAAGGCTGCTCATTGGATTTCTGGAGATATTGGTCTTAAGTCGTTTTAAGTAGAAAGCAATATAGAATTTAAATGAATAAATAAATTAACATCTCAAAATTTATCTTCATGACTCAGAGTTTGCGGTATTTACTATCAAATTACTTGACAAGAGGATACAATTCATGTGAAACACTAAATTTATAAATTTGTATATTAAGTCATATCATCCTCAATGGGTTATTTAATTCCGACAACATTTTTAGGATAGATTCGTATGAATAGAATATGTATTCTTTGGTATAGGTTGGTTTGGTTTATTTTGTTTTACGGCATATCCACCTCAATGTGTTATTTAAGGCTGACAACATTTTTAGGATAGATTCGTATGAATAGAATATGTATTCTTTGCTTTAGATTGGTTTGGTTTATTTTGTTTTATGCATATCAACCTCTATGCGTTATTTAATGCCAACAACTTTTTTTATTACTGGTAATATTTTGTTTTGTCAAAAATCTGTTTCTGGTTATATTTTTCCATCAAAATTATATTGCTGATAATATTTTTTTTCAAAAAAAGTATTGCCTTTAGTAGTTAACTATTTGCCAATAGCTGGGACCCTAACAGGTGCTACCAACCGGGTCAGGGTGGACCTGTGAAAACCAGCAATTAAGAGGTGGTACCACGTTCCTCAAAACCTCCTGATCAGAGGACTTACTGCATGATGTAGTTTAGGAAGTGGATGTAGTTTAACGTCTTACGCAGGAAGGGGATGTAGTTTAACGTCTTACGCAGGACTAAATAGTAATTCTGAATAGACTGAATATATCAATGGATGTACATTTTAATGGCTATTAAGAATTTCTCAAATTGAAACATTTAAATAGTTCATCACTTTTTTGTTCCTAATGATACGTTTTCATCTAATTTTGTTAAATTTCTCGAAGACATTTTATTTGATTGATATTTAACTTCGGACTTCTATGTCTTACCCTCTATGTCATCATTTAAAATATTACACGAAGTTACACTTCTATAGCCGCTTAATTTTGACGAACTCAGTCGGTTCTTTTAGTATTTACTTTGTGTTCGACATTCGTGCATTTATGTTGTTTTTATGAGAAATATTTGTAGCTAATATGGTTACTTGGATATCCCTAGTTGAGCTGAAACAAAAGCGAAAAATAATAACTCAAAAATGTATGCAGAATATTGTCTTATTCCATTATTCCTAGTGAAATATTAATATACATCTACATGCATATACACGTACCCACTTATACGCACGTATACGATATATATATATATATATATATATATACGCGTATATATATATATATATATATATATATATATATATATATACGCGTATATAAACAGATATAGAGACAACCACTTATACATACATGCTCACATATATCTATAGATAATAATAACGAATTCTAAGTCTATACAAACTTAATGTATAAACGGTGACAAAATTTCAATATCAAATTCATTTTTGTGTAGATCAGTATATTTGGCATATGGGCATCTCTATTTAAGGGATGTGTTGGAAAATATCAGCTAACAACTGAAAGTGATAGAGACTTGCAAAGTATCATGATGGCCCACGTCCAGAAGATAAAAGGCATATAGAAAAAGATAGGATTCGACCAACTGTCACTGGTGTCGATAAACTACTTCCGTCAGCAAGAACTCTGATTGGAAAATTGCAGGTTTTGAAGAGCATAGAACTATCTCATAATTGCTGTTGTTCATACGTCCACCTAGGGTAGTAGCCCCTGTTAGGGTCCCACCTTTCAGAAAGTAATGAACCCCCAATCAAAACACTATGGAAGTATAAAAATACTTTTAATATTAAAAATACCAGCAATACATTTTTATTTAAAAAATTGCCAACGATGACTATTTATAGTAAAATTGATAACAATATACAGGGTGTTCCAAAATGGTTGACCCCATTCTAAATGCCCATATCTCGGAAACTACTTGATGGATCTTAATGAAACTAAATAAACTTTATGTTGAAGGTCATAAGTTTTATTGGTTAAATTTAAAAAGAAAAGTACAAATATTTGTTGGTTCTATGACAGATTTTCATAAATGTTCAATATGAGCGCCGCCTGTGACTCTGCACACGTCGAGTCGGTATTCGAGCTCGTGCCAAACTCGCTGTAGCATGTCTTCGGTAACAGTTTCCAATGCAGCTGTAATTCTCTGTTTCAACACAAAATTCTTTACGTTTTCACTTATCCCCTTCCCTCCAGGCCTGAACGAGCTGCAGCGTGTAAGGTTTAAATCGCAATCGATTCCTCAGAATCCGCCAAACTGTTGTTTGTGGAATGTGGGTTTCCACACTTGCTCTTCTAACACTCTTCCGAGGACTACGCACGAAGGCTTCACGAACCTGCTCCACTGTCTCTGCTGATGTTGATGGCCGTCCTGGCGATTTAGGTATGCATAAGCAGCCCTTTTCTTGAAATTTTAGGTGCCAAGTCCTAATTTGTTTTGTAGTTGGTGCCTTCTTTGCAAAATTTGTGAAGAAGGCACGCTGCACTATCTTCGGTGACTGAGTCCGAGCATACTCTAACACGCAAAATGCCTTTTCTTTTGAAGTAAACGGCATTTCTTAACCTGAAAAGATAGAAATGCCAAACGTTACACACAAGAACTTGAAACGTTTCTACACAAGCTGTGAAAATCTGAAGTCATTCCAACGAAAATTGTCAAAATTACTGGCCTACGAAATGGGGTCAAACATTTTGGAACACCCTGTATTTTTAAAGTTGAGTTGCCAGCAATACTTTTTATAAAAAAATGACCAAAATATATTTTATCTATAGTTGACGTTATAGAAATATGTTCAAAATATTTAGACTTCAGCATTGTATAACCCGGAGAGGTTGATATGCTGCTAAACAAAATCAATCAACTAACCAACCACTGAATCATTTCCGTTTTTATCGTTCTTAATATCACTTTAAATCCTTCCAATACTTATAAAAAATGATATTTCTTCGATGGACGAATGACTAGCGAGCCATGAAATCGACAAAATTAAGTGATGATAAGGAATATATTTAACTTTATGATTATGATTATAATAATAAGTCATTTCTCTTAATCCGAGATGTTACTTACGAATATATACGGAAAATATATTGAGTAATTTGATAATAGATGTGCGGATAGGCAAATGGTTTTCGAAAGTGTGAATCAGCGAATCGTTTTTAAATCTCATCCAAGCCTGTTTTGGGTGGTTTTCGCCCAATGTTCTGATTAAAAATATGATTCTATCCATTCTCCCTCCACCTATGTCTTGAATAGAATGGTAGACGTGAAACTTGATGAGAAATTCTGAATTGAAAAGACAATCAGAAACCACGTTACTATTTTTCAAAAGATGTCAATTCCCAGAAGATAATGAATAAATATTTTCTAAGTCCTGGATATGACGATAAACTACGTCCGACAGCAAGGCCTCTGATCAGGAGGTTTTGAGGAGCGTGGAACCACCTCTTAATTGCTCGTGTTCTCTGACCTGGTGTGGTAGCACCTGTTAGGGTCCCAGATATGGGAAAATTGGTAGCCATCAATTTGAAGTCAAATCCCTATGAAAGTGTAAAAATAGGTTTTAATACCAGAAATACTTTGTAAAAAATTATTACCAGAAATACACTTTTGAAAAAAATATTACAAGCAATACATTTAAAAAAAAAAAAATTTCCAGAAATACATTCTTGAAAAATAAATATTACCAGCAATACATTTTTGAATAAGAAATAATAATTACATTACCAGGCATACATTTTTGAAAAACATATATTACCAGCTATGTATTTAAAAAAAAATATTGCCAGTGATATATATTTGATTGAATATTATTACCAGAAATAGAATTTTGAAGAAAAAAAATATTACCAGATATCGAGTTGTGGAAGAAATATTACCAATTAATGTAAATTTTGTCTGCATTAAGTAACTCATTGCGGTTCATATGCGGTAAAACAAAACAAAGCAAAACAAATGTTCTATGTCCGCCATTTTAGTATTCTTGGGAGATTAAAAAGTGAGACATTGAACTCCAAAGGCACGTTGGGATTGATAGTTATGCCTCCCTAAACAAAACCTTAAAGACAGAATTTGGTTGATTATGTGTCGCAACATATTAATCTCTAATGCCGAAATCATATTTAATGCTGAAATCATGGATGCAGGTCTATGCATTTAACTACAGATGAAATATATTTTTAGTCACTTTGCGTTAAATATGTATTGTTGGTCATTTACAATAAATATTTATTTTTGATTATTTTATATAAAAATGTATTTTTACACTTTCATATTCTTTTCAGAGATTAAAAGATGAAATGAAATTATTTTGTAACTAGGCACCATCGTTATTTCGCCGATTTATTGTCACGTCTTTTTATGTGTATAGAAAACGTTCTTAGTTCTTCGCGTTTGATGAACTTTTCTAAAAAAAATAAAAAATATCAGAACTACACTTGACTGTCACCTCTACGAATTCTGATACTTATTTCTTATCGTGCGGTTTATTTGATAGACTTGCCCTTGGTGACAGCGCACAACAAGTGACTAACCGAAGGGCAATCCCAAATCTTTAGACTTCAAGTGATTTTCAACGAAGCTGTCTGCCAAATCCTATTTTTCCTTCAGGAGTGGTGGCATCACCACACACACTCACACAGACACACACACATACATACTCTCTCTCTCACACACACACACACGCACACACTCACACACTCTCACACACACTCTCACACACACATACCTAATATATAATGCTTAAAGAAAGTCTGCATTCATTTCTAAGAATTAATTAAATAGAAATATATATGAGCTTTATGCAAATAAATCGTTGAACAATGACAGCAAATAAATATGCTTTGTCCATTTGTATCGACAAGTATCAGACTTAACTTACGCCTATCTTAATAATTCTTTCTGAAAATCACATTTATATATTCGGCCTTAATATTATCTTTTAAATAATAAATTCTTTATTTCTTTGCAGATATTTTTTGGGTGGGGTTTCTTACTGCATAAACTCTTCTTTTGTTAAGGCTGAATAATTAAATTGCTTAGTTATTCAAATGAATAAGTTTTCTGTCCGTAAATAATGGAAGTAAGTTTAGCTTTTAGAGCTAAGCTTGGTTTGAACGTCATAATTGAATGTTCTGTATTTTGTTAAGTCTTTCTTCTTATATGTTCCATGTCTTTGCAGGAGGTTAGCAATCGGGGATCTTCTCAACTTTCTTTCTTTCTATTGGAGCACGTATTGTCTCTTTACAATTCTTCTTTGTCTCAACATTGACATTCATTTGAATAAAAGCGTCAGGTACGGAACCTTCACCTGATCCGATTTTTTCTTCATTTTATCTCTATCCATAAAAACAGATGTGTGTGTGTGTGTGTGTGTGTGTGTGTGTGTGTGTGTGTGTGTGTGTGTGTGTGTGTGTGCACGGCCGTAATTTTCGACAGATTTGCACCAAAGTTTACATGCACATGTTCCAAATTAGAGGCAAGGCAAAGACCGACTTCGCATTTCCCAACTCCCATCGATAGTGTAAATAATAGATTTTTTCATGCTTCTACGGCAGTTTTCATGTAGTTTGCGGCCATTTTCTACTGGCCAGAATGAGAGCCTATAGCTGACTGCCATGAATAAGCAGGAATATTCTATTGGCCAAGCGTGAGAGCTAACAGCTGAATGACGCGAATGTTAACTAGCATGCTAGTATGCAAAAAAATCGATAGCTGCATTTGTCACAAGTGGGAAAAATTTAAATCTGCATGGCACTTTACTGCAATTGTCTCATTTGCATGCTTAAACTCAACGTTGATTCTGATTCCGCAAAACTGCGTTGGGTTTGAAAAAGCATTTGCTGTTAATATTCTTTTTTCATTCGGTTTTTCCTCTTACGAGTCCTTTTTTAAAGCTGATCGTTTTGTCTTCGTACTTTTTTTCGTAACAGATTTAATGTTTAGTATAGAGCTTAGAAAAAATTGCAGCGTGAGATAGGTAAGAAGTAAGGCAGGTAGCAACATCAGCACGGCAAAGGGCACTCTTTAAAGGGAAGGAAGGGCAAAATTACGTACGATGTTTGAATCAAGCACGGGCAACGCACGGCCATGCTACTAGTATCGTATAGATTTCAACCGCACACTTCAGATTTTAAACATAATAGTCCACATTTTCTTTAATGGATTTTCCTTGCCGATATGTATAGGGATTCCTTTAGTGTTGTTAACATGTTTTCACTTGTGATATTAAATATATTTTAACGAAATGTTATGCTAGTGTATCCTTGTTTCTGGTGATTTGTCAATTACTTGATATCAATAGGAAATTGTTTCATAATTATATTCCTATTAGAAACGTTCACATTGCAGTTTATGAACGTAGTCTAAAAGGATTGGTTTATATTCATAATTTATCAGAAGCTTTTTAGTTGTAAAAGTTTAAATATATTTTCCACTTACTGTTTTACACTGAACTTTTTGTGTCAATTTTGGCGTCGTAACTAATTTCACACAGTTAGATAGCAATCATACTGTCACCTGAATTTAGGAAGGCAATTAAGACGGATTTACTAATTCATTTTACAGTTTATTAAAATTCTGTCGGTCATTTAAATCCGAAACATATTTTTTTTTATGCGAGAAAATACCATATTAAACATGATAATTTTAAAATAACTATGTTTTTTACAAATAACACATTTAACTACAGTTTAATGTATATCTGGTGAAGCAGAGGACGTTATACCGTTCTCACGGGTATTTTGCGTACGTGAATATAAAAAACTCGATATGAATTCGAACTAAGCTATCGTGCTAAAACTCTTTTCCATTATATAACATTGACACAGTTTTACATGCAGAAACAATGAAAGCTGAAGAATTTAGTTAGGAGGATAGAACTAAAATTTGAAACGTATTTTTGCAGTCAAAATTGGTAACAGGTTACATGACATCAAACAAGTGTTGACTTTCAAACAGATCACGTCATTTTCAGTTTTAATCCACATACAAAAATCATTCTGACGAGTTAGTGGGTACAATCAAGACAAATAAATTATATTATTGAAAATCTGTAGCTGGCGAACTGCAAATTCGTGGATATAAGAATTTTCAGTAGATGACAGGAGCAATTATATATATATATATATATATATATATATATATATATATATATATATATATGATGGACTCTCCCGTCGAACTCGACGTATGAGGGTCAGACAGATCAGTTCCCAGAAACTGAAAGCCCGACACCCACACAGGATTTGATTATAGTGGTGAAGGCTTTGTGCAGGGCCATCCACACTTTTTGGAGGGACGAATACAGGGACCTGGTGCAACGAATGCCACAAGGTCCCCAAACGACCCTCCGCAGGTTTTGAATTCAGAGTTGTCCTTCTAGACCAGTTGCCATCCAAGGCTATAGAACCCAGTCTGTCCTGCTATTTATCCATAGTTGGAGGGAGAAGAAGAGGATTCAAATCTTTTCCAAGGGTATTAGCACGTAAATGAATGGAATGGATTCGACTGGAATTCGAACTCGGCTTTCCGATTCCTCAATCCGCCCGTTCTCCATTACTCCACCGTGCCTCCCCCTTCTCTCTCTCTCTCTCTCTCTCTCTCTCTCTATATATATATATATATATATATATATATATATATATATATATATATATATATAATTATTTTTTTTAAATATTATTTCTTCGCTACATATGAGTTCTCATGTTTCAAAAACGATAGATGAAACCCTCAATATAATTATTAAAATTAAATTGAATTAAGGTATCAAGCCCTGTTTCATCCTCAAGCGAAAATTTAGGACCTAAACAGAACTTAAGATCCTGATGAATTTGATCACGGTGCTTCAGGCTACTATCTTCAAACCCTTTAACTTAATGAACCATGTCTTACGCCAATCATTTCAGATGGATTCTTGGGCTTCCCAGGTTTTCAGATCAAAGTTGACACGTTTCAATTTGTCTTTGTGGCGTGAGAGTTGACGTCTAACTGAACGCTTAAAGTTTGGTAGTTGTCCAAACAGCACCTTCTTTGCAAACATATGCTCATCCATTCTCGCAACATGACCAGTGCACTTAATTTGTATTTTTGCTAGAAAGGTTTCAGTGTCTTTATGTTTTAGACATCTTTAGTATTGCACTATTCTTGACCCTCACATCCCATTTTATATCATATATGACACGGAAACAGAGCATGTGAAAGGCGTCCAGTTGATTTATGTGCTTGTGGTACACGGTCCAAATTTCAACACCTAGAAAAGGGTTGAGAGAACGACTCATTTGCATGTGTCGATCTTTACCCTGAGAGACACGTTTTTCGTGTTACATAACCTTTGTTTAATTTTACCGAATGCTGTGCTGGCTTTGGCTATTCTGGATTAGATTTCTCTGTCCATTTTTCCATCAGAAAATTTTGTTGATCCAAGATATGTGAACGCCTCAACAGTTTTAATACCTTACCATGAATGAATGCCAAAGTATTTGTGATAGACTTATGTATATACAGGTAAAAGCATATTAAAGCAACCACGCACACATACAAATATGTCAATAATGAGACGCACCAAAATTCAAGCATAAATGCACCAATAAATCTATACAAACCCACCTTCAATATTTTACATACACAAATGAACATATAGATAAAAAAGGAGAACATAAAACTGAGAAGTGCATATGCATGAATTTGTACGATGCCTACATATTACTTATATGTAGTTAAAATGCATATTATCGAGCTAAAGACAAAGCAAATAAAAATACATATATACAAAAACACTCATATACACGTACATACACATACGCATACATCTGCATAAATATGAACTCACATGTGCAAAAAAATCCGCACACAAGAATACAAATAAACCATACACATATATTGAAATATTAATATACCTGCATATATGCATATACACGTACCTACATACGTACATATACGATACAGACAAATTTCTATATCAAATTGATTGTATAACCATTCATACTGTTGTAACTTATATTGCGAAGGGGTGACCTATGTCTACAATTAACAATGAGTTCATTCCTTTGGTTTAAGATATTAACACTGACCTTAAATCTAATAATTTCAAAATTTTCAGTGTGAAAACGATAACATACATATTGCATATAATGGATTACAGGTTCGATCCTTCGTAAGTAGATTTCATTTAAGTGAAGAATTTAGTTTTTCTTTTTTAAACTCCAAAAGTAATTCAGCAACGAAGTCCTATTTTTGTAAATACTATTGTTGAAAGTTAGTACATGTTGTTACCATCTGGTTTTAAACGATTTTTTATGCTTCCAATGTTGATTTTATAATACTCGGGTTTTCAAGTGTATAAATAGAACTAACGTAAACTAGGGGACTAGATAATCATTTAATTTGCAGTGGGCCATCATTGGAATTCTTTCACTTACATCTGCTGGTATTAGTATTATTATAATTATTTTCATTAACTGCACCATTATACGTCTTGCTTTTTGAAATTATTACATTTGTTGAAATTTTTTACTATGATTGTTAATGATTTTTTCAACAGTAGCTTACTTAGAGTGTATTTTTATTAAATATTTCACTAATTAGATTATTATTGGAAAATCTTTATTAATAATGCTTCGGAAATTTTGTTCTGATTTAGTTTTAGCCATTAGGCTGAGACGGGGTGTAAATGAAATGGCATTGCTACATCGTCTCTTGTTATTATGTTCATAAATCATGGGATCTTTGTACTAAACATTAGTGCGTTTATAACGACTATTTCTAAGGGCAGAGTTGTAAAATTCACTATACTTATTCATTCAGAATTTTGGTCTAAAATTAGAGTAACACAGTTGTTCTGCAGGATTTGTAAAACGTTTCATTTGCTGGAATCTTTCAAATTTGTAGATATCTCTTCGGTAGAGTACTCAGGTCTCACAGGCGTACAGGATATTACAACAGCTCAGTAGACGATGAGTTTGGTAGATTGTGTTAACCCAGGACTTCCTAATATACTTTTTTTATAGATACACGTACTTTATAGGGTGGCCTATATTCGGTTATCAACATATTTTTCAGCGAATAAATATGATTTTAGTATACCATCAAGTCATGGAAACAATTCTACATACTCAGGGCCCAGTCCGCTGATAATGATTTTTACTCCATGTGGTGGTCGTTGTCACGGTCGTGTTTGGAGCAGGACTTTGTCTTTGCCACGTTGATGCTCTCTAAACATTTGATAGTTATACATACACGTTAACTCTTACGTCACACACACACACACACACACACACACACACACACACACACACACACACACATATATATATATATATATATATATATATATATGCAAGTTTCATTAAAACCGACAGACAAGGTACTACGGTTAAGTTTTTTCAATTAAGCTGAAAAAACAAATCATCCTTGATAATGGCTAAAAGTTTAGCCGAAAGCGCTCGGAAAAATAAAACATTTGAACAGTTCTTACACACCCTTTGTCCAGCAAAGAAAGCTCTTGTTCGTACACAAGAAAAATTAAATAAAAAACTTAACCGTAGTACCTTGTCTGTCTTTTTTATTGAAACTTGCATAAAAGAAGGATTGCTGCCTAAATATACAACTATATATATATATATATATATATATATATATATGTATATATATATATATATATATTAATAGGGTGTGATGGATTAATTGTCTTCTATATTATGGGAAATTGAAAATAACGCTGACATCTCATTTTAACCAATAATAGCCATATTTACCAAAATTACACAAAAAACATCATGAAATATTAAAGAGCCAATTTATTCAATACGAATTGCCATTGGCTTCAAACATGGCCTCCGGTGGACTTCGGAATCTCTTGCAACTCTTAGGGCGTCCTCATTGTTTGAGTGGGTGAATGATGACATACTCCTTGCCTTCAGTTCAGCTTTGGTGTTACAGGGAGTTTTGTTAGTGTCTCGCTCAACTGTGCCCCACACATAATAAATCTGGGCGGTTGTTGTCTGGGGAGATACGTTGCCTGATATAAGCGGTGAATTATCTGGCACCCAACTTCTCTCACAAGGCTTGGGTCAAATGTTGGTATAGTTTTCATGCCCTTTCCACGCTGGGATCAAACCCTCCAGTCCGATACTATCTTCCTGATAAATCGACCATGGTGAGGTTCTATTTCTGGTCTCATTGTCGGAATGCGAACGTTATAACCTCTTGGCCATATAATGTATATAATATACATATATACATACATATATTTATAAACAACTAAGTGAAGCTGACAGAAATATAAACGTGGGGGACTGTATAATATCAAAATAAAAATTAGAAATATCATTTCCTGTATTATTGAATATCATGTATGTGCCGCATGTAAAAGAATGTAACATATTCTTTTATACTTTACAGTTCCTTACGTTCGGTTTAGCATTATTTTCTTCTGTATTTTTATAAGACCCTGTTTATATTTAATGATGGACTGCACTTTTTATTGTCTCATTTTTGTAGCAATCTCAGCAGCACATCACCTGGTTAAAGATCCACCCACAATTCTTATGGGGACAGTGTACTGTTTAATACCATTTGTATATCGCAAACGCCCACAGGTGATTTATGCCTATTCAAGTGAAGAGAAAAACAGATTTACCAAAAAGATATTTACGCATGCGCGGGTAACTTTGAGACGAGGAATTGCGGGAAATATCACAGGCGTTCTTTTTAACCATTTTTTTTTAGTCATTTCACGGTTTATGTACGTTTCCTACATTCATTCCACCTTTCATATATTTCTTGTTTTGTTTTTTTGCTATTGTATATTTTTCAAGATATCGTACAGATATTTTCTTCAAACATTTTTTTCTACATTTCTACAACTATATTTTTCAATCTATTTCTTTTACTTTTTATTTATTCTATCATTGTGTTTGGTATTTTTTTAAAAACTTTTCTCATAATCATTCATTCTTTTTTGTTTCTCTGTTCTCTCTAATTAGTTTTCTCTAACTTGTGTGATCTTTGTTTTTCACTAAGTCTTCCGTTATTCTATTTGACGCAGTAAAATACTTTCATTCTCAGCATTCTTTCACTTCTTTTTTCATCTATGCGTTTTACTTAACTGTACGCATCTTGTTCATTCTTCTAAATAACTGTATAGCTCGTAAAAAATTAACTGTCGTTATTTCAGTCATGTAAAGAATTTCTATTTAAAGATTTATTTCTTCTGATTACAATTATTCCTTTCTTTTTTGTCCTTTTTTATGTTCTTTTTAACTTACTTTATTTCTTTTATGCATGTGTTTTACATACATTTTTACGCACTCTCATTTCAGTGCTTATGTCTATCTATCTATCTATCTATCTATCTATCTATCTATCTATCTATCTATCTATCTGTCTATTTTCCTTTCCATTATTCTTTCTTTCTTCCCATTAGAAGTTTGTTTTTCGGTCGTTCCTTTATTGTTTCTTTTGAGCTGTCTTTGTTTTACCTTCGCTCATTTTTTAACTTTTTGCATTGAATTATTTATCTTTCACCATAGTCTATTTCTTTCTTTCTTTCTTTCTTTCTGTCTTTCTTTCTTTCTTTCTTTCTTTCTTTCTTTCTTTCTTTCTTTCTGTCTTTCTTTCTTTCTTTCTTTCTTTCTTTCTTTCTTTCTGTCTTTTTTCTGTCTTTCTTTCTTTCTTTCTTTCTGTCTTTCTGTCTTTCTTTCTTTCTTTCTTTCTTTCTGTCTTTCTTTCTTTCTTTATTTCTGTCTTTCTTTCTTTCTGTCTTTCTTTCTTTCTTTCTGTCTTTCTTTCTTTCTTTCTTTCTTTCTTTCTGTCTTTCTTTCTTTCTGTCTTTCTTTCTTTCTTTCTTTCTTTCTTTCTTTCTGTCTTTCTTTCTTTCTTTCTTTCTGTCTTTCTTTCTTTCTTTCTTTCTTTCTTTGCAGTATGTTCATTTTTTGCGGTATCTATCTATCTATCTATCTATCTATCTATCTATCACCATATTATATATCTTTCTTTCTTCTCAGTAGATTCCTTCTTTGTTTACAGTATGTATCTATCTATCCATCGATTGATCGATCTACCTATTTTTATCTTTACGTCATCCTTCCTTTCCGCTTACAATTTCTTCTTTCGTTTCGTACTTTTCTTTCTTTTTAATTCTTTCTTTTGATCGTTCTTTATTTCTTTCCTACGTGCATTTTTCTTTAAAGTGCATTGGACTATTTTTCTTTCCTTTAACTGCTTCTATCTATCTATCTATCTATCTATCTATCTATCTATCTATCTATCTATCTATCTATCTATCTATCTATCTATCTATCTTTTGATTTCTTTTTATTTAATTTTCTTTTCTTTGTATTTTTGTTTTCTTCGTTTTCTTTTTGCTTTTCATTTTATGTTTGCATCTTTTTTAGCTATCGTTCTATCCCGTTACTTTTCTTCCTTTATTGTAATAACTTAAATCTTTTTTTTTTATTTCAGTCTTACTACGTATTTATTTATTTCTTTCCTTTGGCTTCATCAAAATCGCCAATTTTGATTTCGGTCTCTTTTCACCTTTTTTATCTTCGCTATTTCATTTCTTTTGGTTTTATTTTGTCTTCTGAATACTTTCATCGGACATTCGACTATTTCTCTTCAGATTTGGACGTTTAAACAAGCTGGGTTTATTACAACGCAAGTATAAATAAGAGAAATAGCGGAGAAATTATTTCATTATTTTTATTTATTTTTAGTAGTCCGATCTTCTGAACATGAAAAACGTTCTTTTGTTGTCACTCACTTTTTTGTATCGTATATCTACTTCGATTATACTCTTTCCCTTCTCAATATTCTTCTGCCCTCATTGTAGTAATTGCCTTTACTTTCCTTCTATTAAACAAAAAGATATAAAAAAAAAAATTAAAACGACTTTTATTCCCTCCCTATTTTTTTCATTTATCTTCAAGTTATCATTATTTAGAGCGATGTAACTTCATATTTTTCTTTCCTATTTTAGAGAGCCGACTAAAATGTCCGATTCTTGCTAAATTACATCATACACCTCCTATCTTTGATACCGTGCTCACTCTCTAGGTTTATTCACTCGCACATTTTAGACAGGAAGGAGATAAACGTGTATTTGTGCAACGTCCTGGCGGCCTTATGAAAAGGTGCGACTGAAAAAGGGGAGATTATCGAATGTGATTTATGATCGGAAAAAAGACTCAAAGGAGTCGCATCGATAAAAGAACATGCCATTTATCCGGAAAATGTTTTAAGGTGAGCATGATTCGATCTAAATTGGAAACATTATTCACAAAGGCTCAGATACAGACAGCCAGTTTCTTTATATCTGCCTCCATAGCGGCTTTATCTATAGACATATATGCATACATATAAATGTGAATGCGCGTGCATGTGCGTGTATATGTGTTCGTGTATTTGGAATTGATTAATGTGCGTCTGTCATTAAACCTGTTTGCGTACATATCTGTTTCCTTTTTACAACGTATATATTTCAAATATGTGTATAAAGTTTAAATAATAGAAATAATATTTTATCTCGACGACGATAGCTAAAACTAAAACTATTTTTCAAGAGATTTTCCAGATAATAAATATAATTTCGCTGTTTTTCACATTAAACTTATTTAATTTCAATGAGTTTAATACATAAATATATATTTAAAGAAACTTTTATGTCTAACATTCTTTTTATAGATACAAGTAGTTAAGTAAATACTCTGTTTATAATAAACCGTATTAAATAACATTTACCAGAATATCCGAGAAATTTTCATAGAGATTATTCGTCCTCCGACTGGGTTTGAACCTGTATCCTATACGGAACTTCCATATAGCTTGACGAGCCTTAACTGATTCGGCCACTGATAATCGTCAGGTTAAGGAGGTCGAATTTACTGCTTATAAACTTCAATCTTCCATGAATCTCTCACGGACATTCATAACTGCCCATGGCGTATCAAATGTAAACAAATGAGGTCACACATCATGAAATGGAAAAAGTCCGACAATTATTTAAAGACATTTTTATGTTTAACATTCTTTTTATTGCTACAAGTATTTAAGTAAATGCTCAGTTTATAATAAACAGTATTAATTAACATTTAACGGCCTGAATGCCCGAAAGATTTTCATTATAAACAGAGCATTTACTTAAATACTTGTATCTATAAAAAGGATGTGAAACATAAAAATGTCTTTAAATAATTGTCGGACTTTGTCCATTTCATAATATATACATACATACGCATATATATATATATATATATATATATATATATATATGTGTGTGTGTGTGTGTGTGTGTGTGTGTGTGTGTGTGTGTGTGTGTGTGTGCATATATATATATATATATATATATATATATATATATATATATATATATATATATTTATATATGTATATATATATATATCCTAGTAAGAGTAGAACGAATAGAATAGAATTCCAACATTCGTAACATTCAATTTAAAAGAGTGCTTAATACAAAGTAGCGCAATATTCTTTTTTTAGGATATTACGTCGAAAACATGTCAAAATTTCTATACAATTGTAGTCGTGTTTCGACGCGCACACAAAGCATCTTATCGGGCGATTTTAAATTACTGGCGAGTTAACGATTTAACCAGATACAAAATTAACATACTTCTTCTTTTTACGAAAAAGAAAAGAAAGAAGAGTTGGAGTGGTTATAAGTTTTGTGGACTTTGCTTAGATCAACCAAATGAAATATGACCTAAATTCAAACTAAGCCAAGAAGCAAAATTTCAGAAATTATTTTCCATAGATGGGTCATGACCCGCAATTCTGAAAGCAATGATGGCAACAGACGTTAAAACGAGAGGGGTGTGGAGGGATATATAGTGTACATTAAACGATATCATTTTCTAAGTAACATTAATTGGTAATCTAACAAAATGCTAGACAAGTTATATGCTTTTTGAATTTCCTCAATAAAACCTTTTCTATAGTTCATAAATGAATGCCTTCTTTAAGAAAACGTTAAATAAATTAAATCTATAGATTAACCTGATAAATTAACATTGCTTAACGTTGCTTAACTTGAGTGATTGTACGGGAACTGCTGCTTCAACATGGTGTTGTTTTCCCCAAAAAACGTATGCGATAAATAGCTGAATGTCTATGTTAAAACTTTACATGCACTGGTCTCCAAACTTGAAACACAGAACCGGGCAATTATTTATCAATGACGTTTCCATTTAAAATGTAAGCAGTGTCTGTATTTTTTCCATAAGATTTTATCTTTTCCTATACATTTTTTATTTATTTTTTAAGCTTATCACCCCAAGCAAGGCTGGAAGCCACTAGCACGCAAGGGGTTACAGAAGGTTTGGAGGAAGAGCAGATAGGAGTGTTAAAGGAGAGGATGTGGAGAAGGATAGTGGATCGATCAAGGCAAGGGGGTTACAGAAGATTTTGGAGCGAGAGCAGATAGGAATGAAAGGTGAAAGGATGTGGAGAAGGGAATTGGATAGATAAAACTATTAGCGGTCTGAAGAAGATCATTCTTGGATCAAATTACATTAATTATGTGTGTGTGCATTTTTTTCAAATCAAATGTATATGTAGAGAAGACAAAATGAATAAAAAGGGACGCGAGGAAAAACTATACTCAGGCAATGCGTTTCATCCACAAGGGAATTTATCAAATCAATGTAGGAATTCCTATGCTGCGCGCGTTTATATATATAATGATGCGAAGATATCATTGATTTATCTAGGCTTTTGCCATACTTTGAATTTAGAAAATTTGTGCTCTCCGCATGCTTTGAATGACATTTCAACCACTTGATAAACATTCGTGAACGTTGTCAAATTTACATTCCTTGATAATGTCTCTCAAAAAACTAAATGCGTCCGTCAGGTAAGTATATTTTTCTTTCATCTCTTTTCAGTCATTCATATATATATATATATATATATATATATATATATATATATATATATATATATATATATATATATATATATATATATATATATATTTATATATATATATATATTAATACATGTTTCATTAAATAATATAGATAAGTGTTGTCTATATATTTTATGTAAGTTTTTTTCATATAGTCTGATAATCATAATAACATTATCATTAAACAATGAAAGAAAATCACAATATTGATACATACTTTTTTTTTAATCCAATCTAAGCTTTCGGCTTACATAAGCCATTATCAAAGATGACAATTACACAATATATTTATGCAATACACGAACAAGAAATTGATGATAGTATTATTTGTTTACATGGATGATTTCCAAGCAACGATAAACACGTGCATATAAAACGCTGAAAGCGAAAATCGCACAACAGCTCATGACGCCACACATGACCACGCGAGAGTGAATCCGATGAGTATTGAGTATGGAAAGCCGTTGGTATGAACCAATGACTTCTGTTACTAATTATAGGCTTATAGGCTTATATAATTTAAGGATATTTTGAGAGATTTCATAGTTTATTTTGTTCAGGTTAGGTTTCAACTGTTTTATGTATATAGCTTCAAGAATTTTTAGTTTTTGTTTATTGTTTTCATGTTTAAGTATAGTTGTGTTTTCGACGCTTGACACTACATTTGAATGATAACTCTAACATTTTTAGGCATTTAAAACAACATGCCTGGCCGCATACACAATTCCGGAAAATACACAATATATATATATATATATATATATATATATATATATATATATATATATATATATATATATATATATATATATATAGGGGCGTTTGTAGGACGGACAGCAACAACTGAACAAAGGTGAAGATAATAACACATAGTTAAAAGCTATGCAAAGAAGTTACTTCGTCTCTTTGTGTTAAGCGTCTTCTGGTCCGAATGAGAGACCATCCCGTCTGTAAGGAAAAAGCATTTTCACTTAAACCAGTAGGTAATATTTACCCTCATCACATGTCCCGGCCCTAATCAGTTTTTCTGATATTTATGTCGTTAAAATCTGCTCGGTTTGGAATTAGTCCACTTCATGTGTGTTTGTACACACACACACACACACACACACACACACACACACACACACACACACACACACACACACACACATATATATATGCTTTTTCCCGTATTTCGTAAGTCTAATCCTTTTGTAATAATTAATGATATTGAATATGAACCTGTGGTGACGTTGTCATCGGGAATGTTAAGATCTGTTCGCTCTCACTGAATTTTCTCTTAAACAACTTTGTGCATTTTCTTTTAATCTGATTGTGGTAAGATTTGTTACGGTGATCTGCTCGTGCGTTTAAAATTTACTTTATGCCTTAGATGCATGCAATGATAATATATTTTATATATATATATATATATATATATATATATATATATATATATATATATATATATATATATATATATATATATATATTTGTAAGTTTCGCCGATGTATGTAAATGTACATTTTATTTTCTATATTCTTGTCTCTATTTCATTCTTCAAAATATTGTGTGTCGAGCTGAAGTCATCTTATATTGTCGTAGAGGTATTCTTAGATAAAATTTAGATTAAATTTCTATATCTAAAAACTTTAAATAAATTTTGTTAATTCTTCATCATTATAAGCATACATTTCAGACTGACTGTATTTCCTCTCTCAAAAATGCCATTTATTTTTCTTCTAGTCATTTAGTCAGAGTTTAACCAAAACATATGTATCATCTTTTATTGCCATATCAGGGCTGTAATAGTCTCACCGACTGCTAAGGCCTTTGCTCGCCCGAATATGTTGTAGTTGTAGTATTTTTTACAGGAGTTTATTTAACAAACACATTAAAGAAACAAATACAAGAATAAAACTTATATATTGCGTACCTATGAACAATAATGTCCCAATCCTCATAAATACGTTGGCCACTATATTAAGTTGGGGCAATATGCTGTCTAAGTAGTCCACCTCTAGCAGTGTTTACCTATTTCACGCCGCTGGCGATTATTGTATTTTGTTGATTTTATAGAGATTACCATTTCATTTACAACCTCCGTTTTGGTTATTCCTCATTTAGTGACTATTTCTAGGTTACAACAAAAACTATCAAAGCAAGAAGGTACTGGTAATTTTAAATGTTCTCTCCCTACTGATGTTGGAGGCCTTTGATTAATTAGGGCTAAATTCTAATTCCCTCTCCCCACAAAATAACACCACTTCTCTCTGCTACGGTCCTGCATATAATATTGTAAACATATTAGAGGTTGACTGGTTATCGACAAGGGTAACAGTAAAATCCCCAAAGATGATTGGAAACCATTGATACTGATAAATCTGAAAGGTCTACTAATTATGCCTAACGAACTGCCAGTATGTGTGTGGTTATTAATGTGTGTGCCGATGTGTTAGTCTACATTAAAACAGAAATAATTGTATGCTTCTTTTATGCTCGCTTTTGTGCCTTCTCCTGGCACGTGAGTTGAATACACGAGCGTTTTGCTGATTGCTGTTGTTGATAAGTGTTCATGACCGAAAAGGGGTAAGTAATCGGGGACGAGGGTAGCCAGCCATGTTCAGTAATCGATTGCAGCGATAAAAACGCGGGAATAGCCATTTTCAGATTGGTCAAAAACCCCTCTGTTCTTATAATTCTGCGGAGTTAACGTTTTACACCAAAGGAAAACACTCGGCCTAGGAACTAGCAATGTTTTATCACGCATTAAAGGGTTTGAGAAAAAAAATAAAGAGTAAAAAAAAATAAGAGCCATAAATATTCACACATACACACGCGCATACATTCACGAACGAATAACTACAAAGCTTAAATGCATTCATACCGACATCGATACAGATTAAAGCTTGTAAGTACATTCTCAAAATATATGTACATAGAAAATATTTCTCTGTACAGAATTCTATAAGTTCCATATCTATATTTTAAAAAATCGTGCTATTAAATTAGTTCAACCAGAACGTTTTGATTGTAGTGAACGGTTATATTGTGTATTCAAAAAGTATATTCGGTGCTTGCTTTAACCCTTACCGTTTAGATGTTATTTCTTCTTCTTCCTTTTCCTCTTCTTCTTCTTCTTCTTCTTCTTCTTCTTCTTCTTCTTCTTCTTCTTCTTCTTCTTCTTCTTCTTCTTCTTCTTCTTCCATGTGGCTTCTCTCTTTAGGAAATTGTTGGTCATGGTTCTTCACGATTTCCTGACCTTTGTATCTCTTCATAAATTTTGTCTTTTAGTTATCTCTCAGAAACATTGTCCCCTCATTTATTTAACCAAGCATGTAACACAGTTTATACGTTGCTTTCCCCTGTCCTTCTTGTACTGTGAGCATCAGATTTTCAAAGCCCTCTTTCCTCGTTATGTGCCCTGGGAATGTTAACTCTCTCTTTCTGATGATCTGGGCAAGTGTTCCTTTTGTTTTTATTTTCACGAAAACTTAGTCGTTGTTCAAACGTTGTTCAAATGTTGTTCAAATGTTGTTCAAATGTTGTTCAAATGTTGGTCCTCTGTTTTCTTGCTATCCTTCGGTAGAAATACATTTCTAGTCCCTCATGTCCTTTCTTCATCTCTGGGGAAATTGTCCAACATTCACTGACATATAGGATTGATATTACATGGCAGTTCAGCACACGTCTCTTTGTTTCTAACGGAAAGTTCCTGTTGCTTGAAACTTTGCTTACATTTTGAAAGGCTATATTTTGTTATGCGTCTTAGGATTTCAGAGACGTGCTATCCTACCTCTTCTCAGATGTTACTAGAAAACTCATTTCAAAAAATTTCAAGTCTTCTTGATTTAGAATATTTAAAATTTTTCTTATGCTTATACGTTCTTTGTATAGATACAAATATTTAAGTAAATCCACTATTTATAATAAACGGTATTAACAACAGTTACCGACCTGAATGTGCGATAAATTTTAACAGAAAAAATGCGTCCTAGAGCAGGAATTGAAACTTTATCCTCTACGGAACCGTCATATAAGCTGACGTGGTTTAACCGATTGACCCACAGACGAGAGTTTCGGCTAGTAATGTCGATTTTACTGTTTTTACATATAATTCAACATGATTTTATCTCATACCTTCATATATGCTCGATGCGTATCCAAATGTAAACAAATGACGTCAAACATTGAAAACTGTAAAATCGACACACACACACACACACACACACACACACACACACACACACACACACACACACAAACACACATCTTTCTGTAGAGACATATCTCTCTTGCCACAGGTCTTCTCTCCATCTGTGAAGTAATTAGCCAGAATTTACTGCCATATAGGAGAAATCGCATTATATAGCAGTTTAGAATTTTTCATTGATTCTAAAAATGTTTTACAGTTTCTTAGTAATTTGATTAGGTTTTTGAAGGTATTATTTGCTCTTTCAATGCGACGTCAGATGTCGGTGCCAACAGTTGCGGATCTACGTGGTATTAGAACATCAAAGAATTGCCATATATTTTGTATACTAGTCATTAAAAATCCCGAATTTTTAAATATCTTATATTGGATAATTAAATAACAGTTTCTATTTACTTTTGACATTTATCATATCTTACTATGAATTTTCTAATTAATATTTGTTTTAGTTTTTTTTTAATGGTGTGTTTGGTTTACTTAATTCTTCTTTAAATGCTGTGTAATGCGAGGTCTTTACCGAAAGCATTCCGCTATTTTTACAAATATTCTTGCCTAGATTTGAAATAACGCTACACCCAGTCTGCACATGCGTGAACAGACTCCTTCCTGTCGGCTTACTCATTTATCATGGAAACGTCAACGAGATTGATTGTCTATGTTTAGATCGTTGATTTGATCACGAAGATTAACTTGATCATGATTCACGTCTGGTCTAGGATTTTTATTTTCATAATATCGTTCTACCGTTGTCTCTTAATCACGCCTCTTCGTTAAGAATTCGATCTTTTCATTCTATCGATCTTCCCAATGTTGAAATTTACGTTTAACTACAAGACAAGATATTAATGAAAACACCACTCGGACGGTTTTAGAAATTGAAAGGGACGCTAAAATATGTGAATTCCAAAAGTGAAATAATTTGAATGGTCGTCAGGCGCCATTATCCGTAGCCATCTATTTTTTGGTTAATATTATATTGGCTGGTCACTTTACGGACAGACCGAATACATTCAACTTTCAAACTTACGATGAGAATTCCGGGATACAACCTTCAATTTGGCTTATTTTTAAATCAACCAGAATAGCTCATTCAGATTAATCGTGTCTGATATGAATTAGACGAATTGCCTGGGAATTGATGCCGAGTTCTATTCGTTATATATTACACAATTTCTGATATCTCGAGAAAAAGTATATACACATACATTGGCATCTATACGAAAATAGAAAGCACTTGGAGTAAGATCATTGTTGGGAAGATATTTTGTACATTGTTCCTCACTTTTTTATTTTCCATTTTCCATGTGTATAGGTATTATTAATATTTGACCTTTCCACCCCATTGATGCTAATCCGGCATTCGTTGAATTAATAGTAAAATAATGAATTCATAATGAAAATATAAAACGTGGTGAGAAAATGTAAAATCTAATGGTTATTGGAGCCAATTCCTAATAAGAAAAGCTTCGAAATTCATTCTCTTGAGATTATTTTTTCAGGAAATTCTTTTCACAACTTCACGAGTTATTATCGCTCTTTCTAGAATTGCGGGAAATTTCTTCCTGAATTTTTTCAAGTTAGCGTGAAAAGTCAACAAAGTATGCCATTATTTTCTCTTAGAATTATACGTGCAAAACAAGTTAGTTATCGTTGTGTGTATTATTTGTTATTTGGTGTTATATAGGAATAAAATCTCGCTGCCGACGCTTGAGTCTGTACTTAGATCGCCAGTGAACAAACACAGGCGATCGCATTATTAAATTACGTAGACCACGTGACCATAGAAGAAACGCTTATATGGGAGGTAGCATTGGTCTAATTGATTTGTATTTCTACTCTCTCCTCTATTACTATACCGACCATTATTCTCTACTCTTTTCACTATACTATTTCCCTATTCGGATCACTATACGAATTACTGTTCGGGCGAGTATTATCGAGTAAGTACTATTAGTGCGAGTGCTATTCGAAGGCGTCTGACACCAGTATTGTTCAACGGCGCTACCTATAGTTGTATAGGCAATTACAAAGTCTCGACTACAACGAGCATTACGAAAGTGACAACGAGTATTCGTTAACATCACAAAAGTGCCAACGTGTGTTCTTTTGAATCACACAATCTGGCAAGTCTCTTTGCTTATGATTCTGTAGTTCGAGTCTACAAGATACGACAGACCTTACACCCTCACACAGTGTCAATTCTATTAAATCCGTTTTTAAATTTTGATTTGAGAAAACGGTTTAATGTAGATTACTCGATCTCTTCGGAGGTCTCTTATAATATATTTGTTTTATCTCTTCCATTGAATAAGAAATACTAAAATGTAAATGTCGGCTGAAAGGTCACCTACTCCAAATTTAACGGTGGAAGAGATATTGATAGTTTAAGATCAGTTCGAGGGCTTTTTAAAGAAGCCATCCACATTGGCTATGAAAACATATAAATGAAGAAAAAAGAGTTCTCTTGGTTAAAACTACACTATCCGTCTTCGCAAAATATTATGCGATAACTAGTATGTAAATATTTTTTCATAAAATGCCAAGAACCATAAATACTGAAGTAGATATCGACCTCTTGGTACACTTTAAATCTATATCAAACCACTGCGTTTAATCCAATTAGTATCCGATGATTGGTATTATCATATAAATGTTATGGTGCATTGCGTGACATTTCTGGATTTTCGTCGACTATAATTAATCCTTCAGGCCCTAGCGTTGCATCTCAGATATAAAGAATGATTGCCAATTTTCTTATAGCAGTTTGTTACTTTGAGAATGCGAGAGAAATTGAACAGAGAGAGAGAGAGAGATAGAGAGAGAGAGAGAGATGATATCAAAACGTCGGTCAGCTACTTGGCATTACCACGTAGTGCTGACTTCATGGTATCAATTCGGCCTTAAATAAATATCATTGTTTGACAAAGCATTGACAAAGACAAATCACTAGTTCCAGAATTCAATGCCAGAATTACAACGACTGACAAGTACATTAAGATTTGCCATTATGGACTAAGTAAGATATACTCTAAAATAACACCCTTGTGCAAATTAATAGAAACACCCGCTTTAGTTTCCTTTCTTTCTTCATAGGGTCAGTGTTAGTCGCACTAGACTGACAGAGTGTACTCGATTTCTATTTTTTCTTCAGAATTTGCAGTCATTGCAGTGGAGTGCAGTAATATGAATCTCTTTTCGGGGTGTATGATGAAATTTGTTTGGCCTTGAAAAATATTGCCTCATCCGTGTGCATCAGATTTTTATCCCGCCCAAACACTATTGTCTCGACTGTCGATTAGTTGTCCTACCGCCATTGTCTGCAATGGACGTTACACCAAAGAAGCCTACAAAAATAGTAAAGCTGCACGAACACACTGACAAGCCTTACCAGTGAACATATCAAAGTACTATAGACTGGCCCGGAAAGTCTCCTGATTTTAATCCAATCGAGGATCTGTGGTCAATCTTCAAGGCAAGACTTCGTGAAAGTACTAACATGTGTACTGAGTAATGTCTCATCGAAATCTGGGGCTCAAGGTACTCGACAAAATCCATAGACGTATATGCAAGATGATAGGTCCTGATCCGATCATCTAGTCTACAATCGCTATCCCACAGACGTGCCGTAGCTTTCCTCTGTCCCTTATTCAAGTATTTTCACGGCAACTGTTCCAACGAGCTACTATCGCTGATTACTGGACTGCATGAATTTGTTCGAGCTACCGGTCTGGAAAATCGGTCCCACCCTTTCACTGTCAAAACGGATAATGTAACCGTCTCTTCTACTTAAACATCTTCTTCTCCCGCACTTCCTGTCTGTAGAACTCCCTACCCCTTACTTGCTTTAACAACGTCTATAATCTTCAAATATTCAAGTGTAATGTCAATCGACATCTTCCGATACATTGATCTTGTTCCCCGTCCTTCTCTTTATCCTTTCCTCAAACACGCCTATTTGCTCTTGTTTTCTAACCTCTATAACCTAGTGGCACTCCCGCGTTGCTTGGGGAGAATTTCCTTAAAAAATAAAAATAATAATAATAACGGAATTATTCGTTTTGTTTCATTTTAATTGCACAAGGGTGTATCTTTCAATTTTGCCTTGTTTTTATTCACTATACATCACGTAAAATGATGTAACACCTACAGTTATTCTATTTAAAAATCCATTTTTTATTCTTCATATTCTTCACTGCAGACTGATTTAAGAAATGGTATTTTTTACTTTCTTATGTATGTATGTTGCGGCATTCACCCTGGATCGGTTAAGCCGGCTCCTTCCAAGGAATTCACCGCGTCCGGAACGAAGGCCGACCAAGCGATCCGTCGCCAATGCTGAAACGAGCGACAGCCATTCCCGATTCCAACGGCGGCGAATTCTTGAAACGGAGTAACAAGGGAGTTTGAACTTCACACGCGGTCCCCACACCTCGCGTGCTATCCCAGTGGAAGGATGAATATGCTCTTACTTGCCGCAGAATTTCCACAGACGCAGAAGCAGGAGTAACCAAGAGGCCGCTGGATGCCGGTGCAGACGCCGAATGATTTTGAATTCAGAGTTGTCCTTCTCCTAGACCAGTTGCCATCCAAGGCTATAGAACTCAGTCTGTCCTGCTATTTACCCATAGTTGGAGGAAGAAGAAAAGGATTCACATTTCCCAAGTGTGTTAGCACGTAAGTGAATGTAACGGATTCGACTGGAATTCAGTCTGAGCCGTTATCCATTACTCCACCGTGCCTCCTCCTTTTAGTATAGATTTAAAAATAACATAATATTAGAATACATTACACATCGGAATACTCTTCAAAATCCTTGGGCAGGTTACGTGTTAATTTTAGACATATCAATTCAGTTTTTACATTCAAATGTAATTGCAAGACAAATTTGAAAAAAGTTGAAACCATTTTTACCAATATTTACTGTATTGTTTTGGTTCAATCCTATCGTATGTAACCATCAAATCTAAAATATAACAAATATTTATTACCTGTCTATATTTCTGAGATGAGGTATTATGTACATTATTTACATTATTCGGACTATTGTCCTCATCTTTGTCGCCATGACTATCACAGAGTTTCGGCCGTTGTACGCTCCGGCCTTCTTCAGGACAGACATGCCGCCCCGTTAAGGTGAGGTTTCAAGAAGACCAGAAAGCTGTAACACGAGGGGATGTGGAAAAAATCAGGCGTGGCTGACCACATATGGAGATAGTGGGGAGATCACTACCCTCTGTGGGATCAGGTTGAGATCGTAGACATAGAACAACATTTTGAAAATTCATAAACTTAAGGAATCAGCACATATGCTAGGCCACAAAATTCTCCTGAGCCGACCAAGAATAGAAATGAATACAATATGGGAACCAGTAATAAGAAGTGTCAGAGAAAAGCGATAATAACAACATAATTGCAATACGAGCTCTGGTAAAAACATGCAAAAATTGCAATATGAGCACTGGTAAAAATGTTTACTGAAGACATTAGGCTTGTAATACATAGAAAGTCATAGACAGATGTCCTCAGGGACACAAGGAACATTGAATAAAGGTGTTAGTTAAATCCAGTGACAGGACCCAAAGAGTGTGAGTTCAATACCAGGTTAAGGCAGTGGAGAACTTTCAGAGGGAAATAACTGATAACTGACACGGCACGTGTAACTAGAACAGATTACCCCAGTGAGCGAAATAAAGGGTTCTGTTCGACATTCCAACCACCTGAAGAAGGCCGGAGCGTACAACGGCCGAAACGTTGTGATAAACATGGCGACAAAGATGAGGAATAGTCCGAATAAGATGAGGAACAGTCCGAATAATGTAAATAATATAAATATTCATTACATCTTAAATAAAGTTATTAGTCTTCTTTCTAATGTTCCGGCATTTATTCTTATTGGACAGAAAAATAGAATTATTTAAAATAAACTCAAATCTACCAGGTTCAATAATATTAGCGGACCTAAAAATCCCTCCCTTTTTAACCATATCACAACCAAATCTCGTATACGAATATACTTTAATACTTCGAAACTAGTGAATTAACAGGAACACTGAGATTCACCTTTAAATATACTTACATTGCCCCAAATTGAGAAAAGGCATGAACTGTCATTTGTTATAACACACTGAAAAAAAATTAAATTAGTTTAGACATAGATAAAATAAATGTTCAAATCTCGAAATGCAGGTATTGATATATAAATGTTTAAAAGCATTTCTACGTCACAGGAAATTTAGTGTGAATTATTAAAAAAAAATTGAAAGTGAATCACCATTAAGAGGACAAGTTTTTTACAGGTAAAAACGAAATATTTTCAGAACGTTTGGAAAGAAAACAAGCTCATTATGTGTTAAAGATAGACCAATAACAGTTAAGTCACTCGTGAAGAAATTAATCAGGTTTGTCATTGATGTCAAGGAAGCTCACATGAATGAATTACAAGACCAGATAAAAAATTAACCACACGTTGCTTCCAGAATCTGAATTTCTGCAGAATTTCTCCAAAAGATGTACGCCCAATTCCCACTGAAGTCTGCTAAGTACATGATGGCGCATACTGGAAACGTGTCACTTGATCAGATAAGACGTGATGAGACCTCATTTGTCTCAAAGACGTGACCTATGTTCCCGGAAAGAAAAGGAAATTCGTATCATTCATGTAAAGGTCTCTACAATTAAAATCTTACCTTAGATTTTATCACTTTAAGCTTCCTAAGAATTGATAATCTGTCCGAACATACAAAATTCCAGCACTCTAAATGAAACTGTAAACCATCTGATGGAACGAATTTATCGGATAACTCTTCCACGATGAATAGGCACGAATATCAAAGTACTAGAAATATTAAAATTCGAATTGAAATCAGCGCTGGCCAAATTGAACAGAAACAAAGCAGCAACACCAGATAGGATAGTAATAGAATTGATAGGAGCCTTTGATGAATTAAGCATTGACAGGAAGCTGACGTAATAAATAAAATATACAATAGTATTGATATAACGTAAGTACTAAGTAGATCCATTTTCATAGCACTGAATAAGAAGCCAGCTACAAACTAATGAGAACTCCATCGAACAATCAGCCTAATGAGTTATATAACTAAACATTATATCCGAATTCTGATAAATATAGCGTGATGCACAATCATACTTGAAAAAGTTAAGACTGTTACAGGTTCGTTAAAGTTGTTGTGGACCCGATAGCGGTGCAGATCTGGCTTACGAAAATAAGGCCTTGTGCCAGACAGTACACACTACTACCGAATCCACAAAGTAAAAAAAGAAAATATAAAGACGTGCTCTTTCCACCGTACAAACGTACAAAGCGAAAAGAAGTAGACAGGCAAAACAACAAACATAAATTTTATTAGAGTTTAACAAGTAATTTGTCTTCCGTGAACACCTTCAGTAAATGTACTGGAAATATAGTTGAAAAAGAGGCCAAGTAGATTGTCTTCAGTAAGATTACTGGAAATGTAGTAAATGAAATTTAATTGTCTTTAGTTAAGACCTTCAGTAAGATACTGGAAATATGGTAGTTGACAAAAAGGTAGATAAAGTTCCGCGCCAAAATTTAAATCCAAGATGGCTATGGCGGGAAAGGTTCCTCAGGAAGAATGTCAGAAAGTCAGTTGTAATGCATAATAAACATACGACAAGGAAAAATACTCACTGCGAGAGTTTATAATTGTGAGTGTATGTAATTCTTTTTTAGGTAACAGGTTCAGAAAGTACAGAGTTCGAAGAATGTGAAAAATGCTCTGTTCTTCAAGTTGGAAGGTTTCGAAATTTCCTGGAAGTAGGCGGCTCGATAAAGAATGTTAGCCTCTGGACGAAAAATCTGTCATCGCATAGTGACGACCGTGTCGTATGTGTTAAGATACAGCGACGAGCCATGAGGTCTAGGCAAGGTTTGCCGATAAAAATATCTCTGTCAGTATATATGGGTTCACCGGCGAGAGATAAGGTGAGCCTGCCCGGCCGGGTCAAACGACCCAGGGGCGACTGACCTTTGAAAAGCCAATTTGCCGTGACGTCAGCGCAAAAGCGCGCGAAAAATGATATCTTCCTCATCTTCGGCTAAGAGCAACGGTTTACTACTATAACCGGCCGAAAGTGAGAGGAAGGGGTTAAAAACTCGCGCGTGCGTCAAAATGAAGGTGGGGATAGCGATGATATTCCACAAAGTCACTGGAATAAGTAATACAATAGTTATACTCAGAATTATATCACAAATATCGATACCAATGCAAATGTATGTATCATTATGGGTTATTAATTATGCTACTCTGCCTGGTAAATTATATTACTAAGAACTATTGGAACTACTAGCTAAAACATATATATTGGAAAAATCCAAAACTTATACTCAGAGCAAACCGACTGCATACGGATTGAAAATGAATTCATTACTATCCAAAAATAAGAAGTAGGGCAAAAAAAGGATGTGTTTTCCCACCGAAACTATGAAAATTGAGGCGATTCCAAGAGAATTATATTTTGTACCAGGCTTCACAATTGACGACCACAATAGTAACAGTGAAAATATGCAAAGGACAGGGTGTTTGAAAACAGTATAGAATGGTAAGAACAGGAACAAATACAGAGGATAGTAAAGGAAAGCGAAGAAAAAAAGACTAAACATCAATTGCTACCAAACATGATTGTCAGCAAAAGAAACAGCCCAACAGGCAAATTACAATCTATCATCACTGAACTATCACCAATCTTGTTGAACGGAGGTACTCTCGGGGAAGCACTGTGCCTTAAAAGACTGTTGGGACTCGAATTCACATCCGACATCAAGTGGAACTCGTACATACCATATATTGGTAAGGATGCATGTAAAAATGTTCGGCTCTCTGTACAACTACCTCCAATTTTACAAGAACCAGATCAAGCAAAAATGGGTTACGGTTGTCATATTCTGGTGAGAGCTACCCAGACTACACTCTCCAGGATTGATAGAGTTCAAAAGCGTCTTCAAGCAGTTCTGGTAACGAACTATTCGACACCCTTCAACCTCTCTTCCGCAGGCGGGATGTGGCAAGCCACTCACTATTCTGCCACTTGATCCACGGAAAGTGCTCGGACGAAATACATTCTCTGGTCCCACCGAGGTAAAGGTTCACAGCAAGAACATGCCCTGCCACTTACATAGTAGCAAACCATTCCCATGCCCTCCGTATTCCATGGGTGAGATATAAGTTTCCCTCGATAAGCTTCTTCTCGCGAACCTGTGGAACCGACTCGCAACAGGGTGTTTCCCCGATCATTATAATCTTAACCCGTTCAATTCTCGTGCTAACCGTTATTTTCCACTCCTATACACCAAAGTGGGCTCCAAACGTAATCCTCTATCTTGAATGGGTCCGGTCTTTAGAAAAGGGTGAATCTCACTGTAAAAATTATCTGTGAAGTGTTTTAACAGAGAACGCAATGAGCGCCATCGTAAATCGAAAGGAGAATTAGGATAGTGAAAGAGGCTTTACAAAAGCTATTCAATGTAAGAAGAAAACTGAAAATGTTGTTAGAAACAAAGAAAAACTTACTTCATCTTATTTCATCCAATATCAGTCCTCGTATATGGGAGTGAATGCTTAGCAATCTTCTCACAGATGAAGAAGATACTTGACGCATGCAAAATGTGGTGATACAGCAGGATGTTGAGAAAACCATGAACGGTACATGTGAGCAAAGGCGAAGTTTTAGAGAAAGTGGAATCAAAAAGAACACTTATATTTAACATAAGAATTAGACCGTCCAAATCTGTAGAATACATAATACGAAGAGAGGGTTTAGACAATATGATACTCACATGGAATAATAAAAGCAAGAGGAACTGAAGAAATCAGTGAATAACTAACCTAACGAGCTTTTGTAAATGTTTGGCAGATTTGGGTTTAGAAGAGAGGGCAAATAGGCAACGTTTACTAAGATCTACAAAAGACAAGAATTCTGTAGTGTCATGATGACCAACGGCCTAATGTGTTATGGGATATAGAAGAAGAAGAAGAAGAAGAAGAAGAAGAAGAAGAAGAAGAAGAAGAAGAAGAAGAAGAAGAAGAAGAAGAAGTGAGCATCCTATATTGTGTTTCAATGACGTACTTACATTTATTGCCTCATTACTATTTTGTTCACTGTACATTCTCGCCTTTCACTCATATCTATATTATTTCGAATATGAAAAATAGGTGATGCCCTATCTTTTGAGAAACATCAATAATAACAAACAATCCCTATTGAAGAAAGTGAAATTATAGAAAAGGAAAACACTGACGTTTAAGAAATACTGCATATACACTCCATACTTATTCAGTCAGAAGGTAGGACATTAAAGAAAATAAATGATAAAGCCTATGATTAAAAGAGAAAATATGATGAAATATGGGGTTTCATTAATCGCAACTTAAGTCCCTGTACAATTTATAACAAGAATTTTGATGAATTGCGCCTCGTACCTAAAAAAGGCCCGATATCACTATATTTGTTATAGTGATTTCTATAGGAAAATATCAACTGATGCTAATTTGATATTCCAGATATGACTGACATCCAAGAAAGTCCATTCGAGATATGACAAAAAGTAATAAAGACAAGGACCATGTTGAGAATTAACTAATACACAGGTATTAAAATAAATTTACATAATACTCGGATAAAATTAAGAATATTATCTTTACAATAAGCTAATGCGATTAGATTGACTTTTTATATTCCTAAACAGTGTACATGTAATCTTAATAATCTTAATCCTGTGTGAAATCGGTTTAATGCAAACAATGTATATGTTAATATTGACTGGATATGTGTAATTAATTAGGAGGTGTTTGTTTGTTATTCCCCGTACAGTTGAGATCTCTGTGAGACGTGTCTTTCTTATGATAATAACAATATTATAAAACTTGTTTATGATGTCTAGAAATGAAAATATTGACTCCGTGAAAGAGCAAATGTAATCAAAATAATTGGAAAGACCCACATAAATACGTCTTCAAAGAGCCAAGATTTGATAAAATAGCCATTTCCAATTTTATATCAATGTTGATAGCATAGGTAAAATATATATTGATTGAAATATACGCTTTCTCACTTTGGAATGTCGTATTGAAATGTTATTCTTTGTGTTCGCTTGCACTTTTCACTGTTTTCAAATATAATGTTAATAAATGTACATGAATAGTGCATATGCAGAATGTGCAGAATATTCTTCTAATGTACACGTAAATATATTTGTGGAAACTGAATATGAGTACCATGAGTAATTTACTGAACGGATTACCGTCTCCTTCGAAGTAGTTTATTTCGGAATAAAACATAATGCCAAAAAATGCAGTAGCCATGTGCATAAACTTCGTAAGTATTGTTCTAATTCAAAAGGGTGTAAATAACACAATAAATCGAATTGATTCTTCATATTGTATTGTATTAGTTTAATCCTTTCAAGAGGTACTGAAAAGCTCTTTGATCTATAGCAAAACAATTTTAAAATACTTTTGTATAATATCAATGGTTCTCAAAAATTATATAGCTGTTGCATCCGTGTCGCCATGGTCACATCCTTAGTGCTCTGTACGGAATACACATGAAGACATTTCTTTCTTGATATCTGATGTAATACAAATTCAAAACAACTAATGTAAACATACACAACTATCAGTTACTTATTAGAAGTCATTAGATAAGATGTTGCTCTCAAGACTTCATTTTTTCTTTAGATTTCTATCCAGAAAATAAATACTGTTACAATTTGTTTTATTTTTTGCAGTGATTCCCAAAAAGAATAAAAAAAATCTCTGCAACTTTTCTGTTGTGGTAGGATCCCCCTAATTTGCATAGTGGAGTACCGACCATATAAATATGGTTGCTACCGGGACGAGAGGGGAACGAATCAAGAGATTCAACCAGAGACTCTGCTCGACTGCGACTCAGTCAACACATTCTCCAGGAACGGTCTTCCCAGGAATATACAAAAGACTATATGTAAATATTGTGTACACTTTCTTGTTTCAATACATTTTGTTCTAAGTACATTTTGTGTTGCATTATTATTCCATGCATTAGTCAAGTTTCAACATTTTCTCAGATATGTAAAAAAATATGTAAATAATGGAGGCTATACAAAGGTAATATTTCTGATCGGTTTACAAATCATTCATGCCCAGATGCATTTTAAACAGGTATTATTTCTGGAGGCGGTAAAACTGATGTAAAACATTCAGGGGTAGGACTTATTCACGGGTTTATACAGTCGTTATTTTATTTCCAATTCAAGTTGATGTAAAGGTGGCTAGTATCAACTTTCAGATAACTTTACCGAAAAATTTGAAATTTATTCAGCATTTAATTGCTTATTCAACCAATCAGCTGTCGCTAAGAAAATGGGTTCCCTGTGGACTGAAGTAGTAATGAATGGATTTTGTCTTTAAACTTTTGTTCTTTTGTTTATCAGATGCCGAAAAGTCATGACGTTTTTTACTCATAGAGCAGAAAATAAAATTACGGTATCTATATCGCTATACTACAAACTTAAAGTACTGACATCGGCAGATATCGTATGTAGATGGCCTATGATGCATCATTTCCAATTAATATCAGCAGTACACCAACAGTTTGGCGCAATTTTAGAATTTATACAATATACTTGTGCTTAAAGTAGAAATAACTTAGATTTTGTTATATAGATTCTTTAGAAAAAAGATTAAAATATATTTTCTCTTGTCATTATGCCGCTCACACCACCGCTATTCTGCAACAGTCCTCTTACTAACAACTTTTGCCTCAACTACGTGGAATTTTTCTAACACTGCCAGGGAGTGGTTAGTCCCACTGTGTAAAAAAACAGAGTAAGATACTTGGCAGTGATTCAAACCGAGATTGTTCAAGAGCACTTCCCATTTAAACCTCCCTCTCACGTGAATATATTTGTGAATTTATTTACACACACACACACACACACACACATATATATATATATATATATTATATATATATATATATATATATATATATATATATATATATATGTGTGTGTGTGTGTGTGTGTGTGTGTGCTAAAGTGTTAAAGCCATATAAGTTCCAAATATATAAGTTGTATTAAGAGGCTTTTACCTTTTGATTTTAAAACCAATTACTTCTTGCCGAGATAAGTAAACCGACCATTTCCCTTTCTTTTACAATCCGATCAATATTTCAAAGTGATATTTACAATTATGCCACAATAAATAGGTTAAAATACAGTGCAAAATTGAGGATATTAAACAATAATACCTACTAAAACTGTTTCTTTCAGATAAATTTCAGAAGACTTGAATGTAAATAATATTCATGGTTTCCAAACATACTGTATTCACTGTCGCTGGAAAAATGGCGGCGTTCATTTTAAAATGAAAATATTTGCTAAAAATTGATTAAAACAATAAAAAACATATTTATATTGTGTAGCAAGCATAGAAAAACGACTTCTCCATGAAAATAATGGAGATCTATCTGGATACTCCATTTTTTCTTGATCTGGTTCTTGTAAAGTTGGAGGTAGTGGTACAGAGAATATGCCATTTAACCTGGATCCTTACCAGTAGATGGCATGTATGAGATACAAACCTGTATGTGTTGCGAATATTGAAAATAATGTATGCACATAGTATGAGCCAGTACACGAAGCAGAGAGCTAAATACTAAAAATACGAAAATCTAAAATTGAACAGAATAGATGTATTTATATATTTAGAAAAATATGTTGGAATTATTATTTACTACGACTTCCATTGGCAATATCTGCAGCCTGAGTACTACGCGAAATGGAGGAATACCTTTTAGAATTTGTTTCAACATGTCTGTTTCGCTATTCCACTTAACAAAAACTCTGTTATATATCTGATTAGTTTTCACCTATATTCAAATAGATTGCATTATGTTATGGTCAAAGTTTCGTACAGGCAATTTTTTAAGTGATAAACAACTCTGTAATACGTCGATATACGCCATTAGTTTGCATTATTCCACCATCTGCTATATCTGGCAACACGAGAGACGGTACAAAAGCAATAGAAATTACGGTGCTCTCACATCGATTTATGCCAATTTATTTTTAATGTTTACCCCACTATCAGCAGATCTGTCTGTTTTGTTATATATTATGTATTGATTCTAGTGCAAATTGGCCTTCGGACCTAGGCTCATACATGGAAATTCATTTCTATTTTACTTTTGTTACTGGATCCGTTTTCGTTATCACATAGTAGATGTTATTGTACTCAGTGTTCTCGTCTTATTCGATGGGTTTTCGCTAACGACGGCAGTTTTGATGCAAGGAATTTATTTTGATCATTTTACAATCTAGCAATATAACTATATATATGCCACCTTTACTATAAAAAAAAGCTTACTTCTTCAGTACAAGAAGGAACAATTTTCAAATTTAAAAAAAACAAACATTCAACCTCAGCGTCGCGACTGCACGCTCCAAAATTATTCTTACATTTAACAATATCACATTGCTAAAAAAACACTTCTTTCGGTCTTCACTATCTTTCGATGTCTCATTATTACCTGGAATTTAACAAAAACTCACTTAAATGTCTACCTGATGATGGTCGTTCGAAACGATGGAAAGCCGGGCTAGTAGAAAAAAATAAGACCTGATAAAACCGGAATTTATAAACAAGGATCATACCATTCATTAACGGATTCGAAGCTGATTGTATTTTATTATTAAATATTGTTTGCGAGAATGATTTTTACCATATAATTAGCTTCATTATTTGTTTTTCGTATGAATGATTTACGTTATATATATATGTACATATATATATATATATATATATATATATATATATATATATATATATATATATATATATATATTGACACTTTCGTAGGAATGCTTTTTCAACCATTAATTGAGAAGCTGTTGGCCTGGATAGTGATAATATCTTTCATTTTCTTTGACATCTTTAGTTTAATTTCGAATGCCTATTTATTCTTTTCTTATCAAACATGCTTCACAACATCAAAAGGTTCTAACAATCCTGGAACAGCATGCCTTTATAACGAAAGCTCATTACCGAGTTCCCGTTCACTCATTTCTGTGAGAAATCGGTAATTTTCAATCGCCTAATCCCCAAACATTATCCCCATTATGAAATTTAAATTAACTAAGTACGTAAACACAATATACAAATTGAAGGTCGTAGACATTATTCAATCTGTGTTTGGCCAATTAACATGAGAAATTATCATTTTTCTTGATCTGGAATATTGCTACCTTTGAGCGGTGTTAAGAGGCTGATAAATTATTATGGTTTATTTTTAATTTATCAGTATATTAATGTATAGATATTCCTCCACAATTTGTTCTAGTGAAGATAACAACTTTGATTACTTTTCTGAATAAACAAAGATACTACTGCTGAAAATAAATTAATGGAAACTGCCTGTTCTTAAAGATTGAGCAAATTGATTTTTACCGAACTGACTTATGTCTTTTACAAGCCCCCACAGTAAGACTATACGGTGATTCTTTAGAAATGTTAAGGATAATTTAACTATTAACAAGATTATATCAATGAACTGAGTTTAAATTCATTCACGTCAACGTTGTGTTCATTATGAATGCAAGCGAAGTATTAAGAAAGAGTAACGTTTCGTTAGAAACAAAGACATGATTACTGTACTGTAAATATATGTCCTCATATATGCATATGATTACGGTACAATCTTCACACAGATGAAGAAGAGCCAACATAAACGTAGTTTTACCGAATGATCCTGAAAATACCATGAACTAAACAACGACAAACTTCGAGAGTAAATGGGAATAAAATTGTAATCAGAATCTGAAGAAAAGACAGTTGACATTCCTTGGGCATACACTGAGGAAAGAAACCATTTGAAAATGTGACACTCATATGGCATGTTGAAGGCAAGTGGTCCCGGGAAATACAGCACCTAAACTTCATAAGGAGCTTGTACACATGGGCCATAAAACAAAGAATATGGGTGATGGAAAAAACGAAAGTATACTATGAGCTACAAAGGACAGTCCATTCTGGAAAGCCGTGATCCCCAACTCCTAAAGGGCCACGGTATCTAGATGAAGAAGGTGAGTCGAATCAAACCTTCCTAGAAGACTAGATCAGGTGCATGCTACTGTATTATTAGCCACTACATCAACCCATTCTTTACATTGGCACTTCCGGGTAATAGCTAATTCTAGGCGAAATGCTATCAGATAAACACAATTCATTGTTGTATGCTATCAGATAAACACAGTTCATTGTTTTATAGGCTATATTTATTTTTTTTTTTATAAAGGTTTGATCAAATGCCGGTAACGAAAATAAGGACATTCAATCGGTTATGAACTGGGGCAGGAATTGGCTGGTTAACTTAAACGGCTCCAAAACAAAACTGCTCTCCATTAAACACCACAGGGATACTTCCCTGCATCCCATTAGAATGTCTGAAGCTCAACAAGGAGAAGGAACAATTACACTGAGTCGATTGCTACATCGACCGCAAGGAAAGTTGGCTCTCTGTGCCGGGCCAGGAAATTCTTCTCCCCTCAATTGATCCTCCAAATTTACAAATCAACCATCGGCCCTTGCATGGATTATTGCTGCCATATATCGTGTGGAGCCCCTTCTGTTTGCCTCAAGGTTCTTGATAAGATCCAGAGACGGGTATGCAATATAACTGGCCCTGATCTGGCTTCTCGTCTCCAGTGTCTCTCTCACAGACGCACCGTCGCCTCTCTCTGACTCTTTTATAAATACTTCCATGGTAATTGCTCCGATGAACTGCTATCGCTGGTTCCCAGGCTCCATGAATTCAATCGTCCTACGAGGCTGGCATCCCGTTCCCACCATTTCACTGTTGAAACTGTTAAATGTAGACGTCTCTTCTACTCCAATAGCTTCATATCTCGCACCTCACGCCTATGAGACTCCCTTCCTCATTCCTGTTTCCCTGATGACTGTGATCTCAAACTATTCAAGTGTAACGTCAATCGACATCTCCAGTTGCCTTGATCTATCCTCTATCCTTCTCCACATCCTTTCCTCTAACATTCCTATTTGCTCTCGCTCCAAATCCTCTGTAACCCCTTGCGTGCCAATGGCTTCCAGCCTTGCCTGGGTTGAAAAGCTTAAAAAAAAGAAATTAAATAAAATATTAAAGTAACAGCTGAATTAATTTGAACTCTATTTACTCAACTGAACTTGCGTCATATTTATTTAGCAAGACCTTTGTCTATTCTACATTGTTTTATGCAGTTCAACCGAGTCTCGCCACGCAATATCTTTGCAAGTTTGCTCCCATGGCCGCGATCCATGATGGCGTTTTTAGGTTCATGCCGATTTTCTATGCGAGTAATTACCATATGTATACTGAAACATTCACGATTTGCCGGACCCTTCTCTTCCGTCCTGTAGCCAGCTTCAATAAAACAAGTTTTGATGCCATGTTATCTGGATGACGTATGCTAAACTTGCCTGTTTCATCTCGACTAGACAGATATATTCTTGGACTTGAGTTTTCCCATCTGTAAACAAAGCTATATCATATGCGAATTCAGTGCCGCTTATTATTGTTGGCTTGGGTCGTCAAATTCTCTTTCTATCCAGTTATAATCGCACATGCTTTTCCTTGCCTTGAACCGACTCGAAAATTATATGGCACAAGTGTGACACATTAAGAACTCCGTCCACGATTTAGAAAAAAACATGCACGTTCTAATATAACGTGTGATACCACTCATTTTTGAAGGTTGATGCATTAAGACAATTGAATTTACCAATTAATCAGAGATATAATATGCTCGAGGTATTTGCAACATTCGACCATGGTGAATTCTGTCGAAAGTTTTTCAGAAGTTCACAAACGCTATAACGGCCTTCAGGTTATGTTTTATGCAAAATCCATTAAAACTCCTTAATTGGGCACAAAACCACATTTGCTCTAACGATGTTAATCTTTTTACACGAAGTTTTTTCGAACTCCACTGCAATTTTAAATCTAACTGGATTTTTATTAATTAATTTCTAATGGCTTCAACTAAAATCTATTACTAAATTTCGCAAACTAACACAATCTTCCCAGAAATAATTTAAGTTGGGTGTTTGACACAAACCAGAAAGTTGATATGACATTTTTACCGTGTAAGGCCAGGTCCGTGTAAAAAAATATTGCGCACTAAATTCAGTGCCTTGAGAAAGAAGGAGATTAAATTGCATTACAAAACTTTCTTATTTTATTTCGGAATTATTCTACGGCCTTCTTTATATAACTCCGTTATAATTATTTATAAATATTTGTGAGTTTAAATGTATTTTTCAAATTCGTTTTTGAAACATGGGATATTCTTTATAACTTATCTTTCTACATAATTATTTTTCTGGATAGCTTATTCTATGATTAAATGTGCAAATATCCATATCTCTTACTTCGACTTTTGCATGCAACTGCTATTCAAACACAATTATGCAGATTAATGTTTTGGAGAAAAATTAAGTGAATAAATACGATTTACATTATTCGGACAATTGTCCTCATCTTTGTCGTCATATTTATTACAAGGTTTCGACCGTTGTACTCTCCGGCCTTCTTTAGAATAAGGTCGGAGCGTACAACGGCCGAAATGTTGTAATAAATATGGAGACAAATATGAGTACAATAATCAGAGTAATGTAAGTAATGTACATGATACCTCGTCTCAGAAATATAGACAGGTAATAAATATGATTATTTTATACCGTCTGCAATAAGAATATAATTTATTGAGCATATTAATTGAAACAAAAAGAATAACACCATTATTATTTACTTTTTTTTTCGTATTTATAAGTAAAGCATGACCCAGTGCATTCCACGAAGTCTTTCCTTGCAGATTGGCCACAAATTCGCGATTAGATTTAAATCAGGAAAGTTTTCGAGCCAGTCGATAGTGCTTTGACTTGCTCACTGGTAAAGGCTTGCCCTTGTGTTCTAGCAGCGTTACAATTTTCGTACGCTACCTTGGACTATCACAGACACTGGCCGTAGGACAGTTGAGACAATAGTGGCTGGGCGTGATAAAAATAGGATGCTATCACGAATGACGCAATACTTTTCAAGGTCAAACAAATTTCATCATACACCCTGAAAATAGATTTATATTACTGCACACGACTGCAAATGACGTAATCTGAGGAAAAATAGAAATCGATTACATACTTTCACTCCAGTGGATCTAAATCTTACTGTATGGTGAAAGAAAGGCAACTAAAGCGGTTGTTTCCATTAAATGGTACAAGCGTATATATATATATATATATATATATATATATATATATATATATATATATATATATATATAATAATTTACTCGAAAATTATAACATAAAGTTTTATAAAATCACTACAAAAATAGTCATTTTGTTTCAACACTTCTTGTGTCTTCTCAAGTGCTTGTATATATATATATATATATATATATATATATATATATATATATGTATATATATATATATATATATATATAGGTGGCCTGACAATTGTATCTAGCATGAAATATACTGTCGCCTCTAAGTGTTGACTTCTATGTTCACTTTTATATATGCACACGCTCTATCTCTGATATTGAGCACTTTATCCCATGAATATACCGCACACACACACACACACACACACACACACACACACACACACACACACACACACACACACACATATATATATATATATATATATATATATATACAGGGTGTCCATAAAGTTCGTGTGCACTTTAAAAGAATATATAACTTTATTTGTATTTGCGATAGAAATAATCTGCAAAAAGGGTTATAAAGTTTAATGTACCTAGTTGTAAGTATAGCTAAAATAACTAATGTGATTTCAGGCATCACTGTAAATCAGTTGGCAAATGTTTTCCGTGAACTGCAAAATCGTATTACCGTTTATATTTCTAATGATTGAGGACATGTGGAAACTTAAATAAAATTTCAATAAAACCTTAAAAAATATAGATTTACTTTTTTCAAGTCCTTTTTACGAGTTATTCCTTTCGTAAATACAAATAAAGTTATAATTTTTTAAAAGTTCACAGGAACTTTATGGACAACCTGTATATATATATATATATATATATATATATATATATATATACACACATATATATATATATATATACACACATATATATATATATATATATATACATATATATATATATATATATATATACATATACACACAAACATATATATATATATATATAAGCGTGTATATATATATATATATATATATATACATATACACACAAACATATATATATATATATATAAGCGTGTATATATATTCAAATTTAATAATTAAATATTAAAGGTAATCAGATACTTAATGTTGTCGTTAATACGCACAATATTGTGCAATCAAAGGTGAGATGAGCTAACACAAAGCACAGAAATTGGAAAAGTTACATTAACCTCTGAACAGATGGATCATTTGTTTCATTGATGAAGGAGAGATAACCAATTAGTCATCATCCAAGAATATGAAAATACAGAAAATCTTTACGTGACAACAAAATATAGCAAAATATTTCCGAAGAAATATGATATCGTTCTTAGGTGAATGATAGATTTTCGTTAAGTATTCAGTCCATGAAACAACAAAAAACTTGAAAGAACGAACTCAGGATGCAATCAATATGTCATATACAGTTATTTTTATGGGGTTTCATATTTAATCAGTTGTATAAAAATAGGACGTTATCTATTAGCATAAATTCTATTAAAAACTGTTGTTATCTCCTCACTCTATGATTTATCTCATATGAAGGAAGGATCTGGAGTACCCAGTGAATATCAGTCACGAGAAGACATGATTAAACATAAACGGAAAATATCATAAATTGCATTTTTAAAATGCATTGAATGATTTTCTCGTGTAAGTCAATCGACTTCAAGAATTGAGCAAATTTTCTCTGTTTAAAATTGTTAAATAATTAATAATTTTCAGAAAGTGTTGCATAAAAATAAAAGATGTTAAATAATTTGCAATACCAGATATCAACCAGGAAAACATAAGAGAAACATAATTCTGTACAAGAAAAAAATATAAACTGACCCAGTGTTGATAGCAGGCACAGAAAGTAAAATATTGGAGCGCCTACAGGAAGAAAAACAAAACTAAAGATCAACTTTAAGAAGTATGTCAGCGAACGGAAGAGTCCGGCATTCGAAGTACAATTCGGAAATGCCAATATCAAGCAAGTACAAGCATTTAAATTACCTAGGATGTTTTTTAACAGAGCAAGGACATTCCGAGAAAATAATCCATAAACGCAGAGATAGCAAGACATGCATTCCAAAAGCAACGAAAAGTAAACAAGAAAATCTCATTAGAAACAACGAAAATAATACTGAAGAATTATGTGATATTTGCCCACCTCCATACCAGTGAATGGTGGACAATGCTGGACACAGATGAATACTTTAAGCAAGATGATATGGTTCTAAAGATGAATACTAGAGGCAACGGAAATATGATCCTACAGAAGCAAGTTGAGAATAGATTATGAACAATAATAATAATAATAATAATAATAATAATAATTATAATAATAATAATAATTATAATAATAATAATAATAACAACAACAGCAATAATAATAATAATAATAACAATTATGAATAATAATAATAATAATAACAATTATGAATAATAATAATAATAATAATAATAATAATAATAATAATAATAATAATAATAATAATAATAATATCTACCCTATAAAGATTGATTAATATCACTCCCATTTTCGTCAGCAAGTTGAACATTTTAGTCTTTGGCCGATGCCACTTTAGCCCCGCTTTCGATATGTAATCTATGTGAACTTTTATGCAATTAATTTGAAATGACATTTTTCTTTTTTAAAATTTATTCTAAGACTCTTTGACTTAATTAACTTTATTTTTTTTCATTTTATTTTCCTTTTAATTTAACTTTTTACTTACTTTTTAAAGAATTCATACTACCAGTGAACTTTTCGTAACAGAATTGAACTTTTTATAATAATGTATCTTTTCGATATATATATATATATATATATATATATATATATATATATATATGTGTGTGTGTGTGTGTGTGTGTGTGTGTGTGTGTGTGTGTGTGTGTATGTGTGTGTGTGTGTGAGAGAGAGAGAGGGAGAGAGAGAGCATGATCATAGGTACACAGTGTATTGGCTGATTATCTATTTTTCTCTCTTTCTTCTATGCACAGATCGTTGCAAGTTGAATCTTAGTTTGCTAATCTGGCTATGTTCTTTTTAACGAGCTTTTTGGGCGTGAATCTTACTTTGTAGGGTTCAGGGTTATGACGGGGTTAGAAATTACGCCAAATGTAAAATCTATTGTATTTTTTCTTTGTTTAATGATTTTCTTCGTGACCCTTCCGCTAACCTGTAGTGCGGGGTGTGATCTATCCAATAAAGTTTGATTAATATCACTGTAATTAGCGTCACCGTTTTGAACATGTGACTAGTTTAAGTCTCGTCTCGCAAGTTTTTCTCACCTACTCCTGTATTTTGGGCATTTCTTATTTTTGTTTTCATACCCCTGTTTTCTTGAAACTATGGAACTTACAACTTGTTAAGTTTGACTTCAGTTTTCTTATAAATTTGACTCTGTTTTTGTTTGTTTTTGTTTTATTTTTATTTTAATTTTATTTTGCCTTTTTAAATTTTTCACCCCTGCAGTTGGATCCCGTTTTTCTTTCTCTTGTGTAATTTAATTAATCAAGTCTATTGTTTTAATTCATCTACTTATTAAGTTTAACCCTTTTTTAATCTGTCTTTCTTTATGAGATATTTTATTTTTTCTCGTGCATTATTTAAATTTTTAGAGTATATATTTCCAATTGTTAAAATTTTTGTTTCGTCGCTTAATTCAGCGAACCGCTTTTTTCAGTGTTTACTGATTATATTTTATCGTTTCTCGTAATATTTTTTACAAACTTTATTTTATTATTTTTAATTTTGGTGTTTACATTTCCATCATTTGTTGTTGTTTTTTTCGTCGCTTGTATTGGATAAACATTTTTTTCGTGTTTTAATGATTTGGGGGAGTTTTTGCTTGTCTGTTTTTGACAAATCTTCTAGTTTATTGACTAATTTAATTTTTTAGTGGCTATATTTCTATGTTCTATTTTAGCTCGTTGATTTTCGTCGAAACTTTATATTTTACCACACGTTTTCTGTCGTCTATTTTTCTCTCAATTTCTTTGTTTTTGTGCTCTAATCGTTTTCTACATGTAATACCTTTTAGTTACTCTCAGGTGGTAAACCAAGCGTTGGGTATTTTCAGTTTTCAATTTCTTTTGTTTTGTTAGTTGTTTAATATCTGTATTGTTAAATTGTCTTTTTCGTCCTTTCGTGGAAGAATTTATGTTAATTTCTGTATCTTAAGTTTATTTTAATTTTCTTGAATTTTTTATTTAATATATAATAAATGCAAACAAAAACACACACACACTCACACACATATACACAAACTTTTCCTGAAAAGGAAAAAAATGATCACACGTCTCAAAATGGCCGGCAAACATCATGATCAAGAAAGAATGCTATGTGTCTACGTCTAATCTTGATCCATCAGATAAAAAGAAAAACAAATAAAGCCTACGGAAAATTGTAGTGAATTGGAAGCTGAGAAGCGCAGGGAAATTGATGTAGGAAAATCTCAATTTAGGAGGCCCAAAACGAGGCTTTTTCATGTTGGACATACTGCTACCCACGCCCGGAGACTGCGTAAAGAAAGGATCTGATCTGCATAACCGAGTACAAAGGCATGCCGAGCACAAAAGTAATAGTATTCGAAGTTCCTCCTCAAGGTTATCGGGTAGTATCTGGCTGTCTACCTATATCAGTAGGATCCCATACTAGATGCCACCTCTGATAACCTAAACGGGAAATGGAGTTTAGACATCATGCTTGATCAGTGAGCCTTCCTCTTCGTCCCATCTGTCTAGATGTAGAGGGGCTGAAAAAGGTTTAAGATCGAGATTTCCTCTAACCTTAAAATAGTTGACTACCTAGGTATCATCCTTAACCTTAATGATAAAACCTTTAAACCTTACCATAAAGTGAGCGAAAACCCCCAACCATATTACTATCGGTTCTAACCACCCCAGTTCAATCCTAATACAAGTACCCACTACCGTTTGTACCAGGATTATTTAACTATGGTCCAATGAAAAAAAATAATAATAATAAAAGTATACGAAAAAAAACTAAAAATGTAGTTTCAAACGTAACTCCATTAGTAATACCTATACAGGAAAAGTGCAATGCCTCTATAAAATAGGAAAAGAAAAATCACTTGTTTCAAACCCCACTCCTGAAAACTGTCAAGTATCAACATCGGACAGTACTTCCTAAACTTAATTAAAAAACACTTCAGCAAAAAATCCTCAAAATAAGATATTCAAAAGGAAGTCAGTCAAAATTAGCTACTCCTGCACTGATAATATGTACCAAATTATCAATTTCCACAAGAATTACATTTTAATTAAATATCATATGAAAAAAAATCTAACATGGAACCCTTCTGTAATTTGTAGAATTAAGGAAAAATTCCCAGTAGAGGGCAAGTGCAGATCCACTAGGGTAGTATTCCAGGCAACCATTACCCTTAAAGAAAACCATAATATTTACATCGGAATTTCATCAGGAGAATTTAAAAAGGGAATAAATACAAAGAGACTTTCATTCACCAAAAACCAAAATTGAAACACCAAACAATCCTTTCGAAAAAAATTTGGGAATTGAAGGAAAATGGTCTGAATCCCCAAATAAATTGGAAAATTCTAGATTTCGCGAACACCCCCCAGTAGTTTTATTGATAGGTGCAAGATGTGTTTAGAAGAAAAAATCAGGATAAGTAAATATAAAGATCAATGGAAACTATTAAATCAACTGCGAGAACTCATGACGAAATACAGACATAGAAAAAAATTCCAAATTAAATAAGAATACATGTGCATATGCGCAGGCTTATATGTGTAAGTATAGTTGTATATATGTATGGACATGTAAATGTAATATATGTATGAATGAAGATATGTACGCATGTAAGTGTGTTGGGCAGCATGATTTATTCCATTGGGTGAACGGGTATTACCCACAATCTCTAAATCTATAACTCAAATTATTTGCATTAATCTTACCGGGTTTAAGTTTAAATTACCTATCACTTCTTAATAATATTGGACACATGTAGTATAAAAACTATTTACTGTGAATCCCGAAAAAACACTCAAGGCCTGTATAAGAAACGCCTCATAGTAGGAACAGATATAGTAAGAACTGATATTAAACTATAATGAACAAAAATTCTGGCCATAAATAAACTTCAACCACAGACCGGTTCACACGGGATAAGAAAGCTTACGCCCTTAACAATCGCTAGCACAAACACATTCTTATTAACAATGCGTCTACAAGGGGAGGACTGACATTGAAAATAAATTTAAAACAATGTCCCTTGACACAGACACTTAAGGACTGATGATAACAGCGCACTAAACGGCTTGAAATAGACTATATCTATGTTGATAAAATTTCTGGTTTATTTTTTTCTGTAAAAAATAAGTATGCACTGTTAAAATAAAAAGATCGAGTTCTCAGTGGATCAGTTATAATAATTAAAATTAGTAGGATACACCCGGAGTATATACCAACGGATCGATTGCCTGTACTCTCTCTCTCTCTCTCTCTCTCTCTCTTTGTGTATATATATATATATATATATATATATATATATATATATATATATATATATATATATATATATATATATATATATATATATATACACACATATATATATATATACACATATATATATATATACATATATATATATATATATAGAGAGAGAGAGAGAGAGAGAGATAGATAGATAGATAGATAGATAGATAGATAGATAGATAGATATTTGTGTGCCAGTGTGAATGTACGCGCATGGGTAAGGATTCTATTAGCTGCTTCCCAGAAGGCTTCAGATGGAATCTTAGTATGCTAATCCGGCCATTTTCCTTTTGAGGATCTTTTCTGAGTCAGAATTTTATCGTGTTAGACTCCCGTGTTAGGAGAAGAGTGAGAAATTCCCGCAAGTGTAAAATCTATTGTATATATATATATATATATATATATATATATATATATATATATATATATATATATATATATATATATATTCCCTATTTAATGAATTCCTTAGTAACTCTTCTTTTAAGCTCTATATCTGGGGTGGGTGTGATCAACCCTATAAAGTTTGATTATTATCACTCTTATTGGCGTCAAAAAATTGAACGGTTTAATCTTTGGCCTATCCATCATTTTATACGGGCGAATTCTTTAATCAAAATCGATAATCGTCTTAGTACCTTGAACAAAATTGCTCTTTGGCGCTCACGGATAAAACGCAGAAACGGAGAAAAATAAAATGCAATTTCAATGTTTGCAAACAGATAGATACCGTTTCGGCCGTCACCCGAGTCAAAAAAAATCTGCATATATGTGAGAGAGGAAGCAGTCTGGGGCCAAAACAGGATGAAACTCTTCCAACAACGCAAGGACACCTGTCCCGAAACCCAGACTATATCCAACCTTGGATGAAGTGGCTCAATATTAAATCAATTATTAAAAAGAAAATGATTGAAATGGGCTCGAGAAAAGTATCAACAGGTGACGACATCCTATTTCACCGCACAAGAAAATCCACAAAATTACATCACCGAGCAGACATACCAAATATAGAGAACTATGGTAGGAAGTTGAATAAGATCCCATCTCAAACCAAACATGTTTGCCAATCTACACAGGGACATCGTGCGAAAAAAGGCTCTCAAATGCAGAATTAGATCAAATAATAGTAAATATAATACGGAGTCAAATAACTGATTACTCAAACAATAAACACATGAGAGTAGAAATAAATAATATGACAGCGAATGAGGTACAAACTAAACTAAATGAGATACGAAATAATAATACATCAGGAAAAATACTGAAGAATTTACAGTGGTTCGCAAATGTCTACACTTTAAGAATTTATTTATTTTGTATAATTTAACAGGCAACAAAACATGTTTTCAATTCCAATAATTGTTAAATTATAAGTAGATCCATCACACTTTCTTTTGATATAGAAATTACATTTAAAAAATTTCACACTGATTCTTAAAATCATATAACTTAGAAAAAAGTATTGGCAAAATCCTACAACCCTTATCTAATGTATTCAGCTTATACTTTGTGGATGACCCTGCTGCGTCACTTACAGCCTGCAGGCGCATCGGGTGGTCTTCCACGAGTTTGCTGCAATGGTCTGCTGACAGTTTTTGCTATTGTTAATGGTAGAACTACTCAATCTGTGTCAGATTGGATGGGGAACGCCGGTGCACAGACAGCTTTAGATCTCATATATTTTCTATAGGATTGAGGTCTGGAGACGGGCTGGGCCACTCCAAATCTATCATTTTCTTCCAGGTAAACCAAGCTTTAGTGCTTGTTGACACATACTTGGGGTCGGTATCTTTGTGAAACATGAAATTGCGACCCAAGCGCAGAGATCTAGCAGACTTCAGTATGTTTGCCGCCAATATTTCTTGGTACTTGACACTGTCCATGCAATCTTGGATGGTTCCAGCTTCCCAGGCCCCGCATGAGAATAACAGTCACAAAGCATGATCAAGCCACCGCCATGCTTTACAGTGGGGACGTTGTAATGAGGTAGGTGAGCAGTGCATTTTTCCTCCAAACGTAGCGTTTCGTATTTTTTCCAAATAGCCTCGACTTTGGTCTAATCTGACCACAAAACCTTTCGCCACATGATCATGGGATCATTGCTGTGACTTTTGACAAAGTTTAACCTATTTTGCTTGTGCACAGGTTTCAGAAGGAGCTATTTTTCTAGCTACCCTTCCTTGCAGACCAGACCGGTGCAATACTCTGGAAATTTTAGATGCATGTACATCTGTCCCAGTACTGGAAATTTAAGCTTTCAGCTCTTCCAGGGTTGCACTACGGTTGGAGGTTGCTACCCGGACCAGTTTTGATTTTTCTCTTCAGGTAAGAATGCTCGGTCTCCCAGCACTTAGTAAGGTAGCAGAGGTTTTGTGCACTAATCACTTCTTAACTACAGTTTTAACAGTGCTTAGGGGCAATTCTAAAGTTTTTGCAAACATTTTGTAGCCATTATTTTCATTGGACTTTTGAATAATAAGGTTTTTAAGTTCCTGAGACAGAGGCTTGCCCATTTACTTTCCCGAGTTGGACACCTTCTGTTTACAGTCAGAGTCCAAAGACCAACATACCAAGAAACCATGTGGTGGATGATTTTGTAGGCAGTTAAATCACCTTATATATCAAAATAATAGACTGGCTAAGTTTGTTTGTTATGGTAGAACGCACATGTATCTTTTGATTGTTCTGGATTGTATACATCAATGATACGCTACGTGACAACACAGTGTAATATGTGGTGGATGCAGACTTTGGCAAAGACATTTTTCTAAGTTATATGATTTTAAGAATCAGTGTGAAATTTTTAAAATGTGATTTTCATATCAGACGAATGTGTAATGCATCTGCTTATTATTTAACAATCATTGGAATTGAAAAAATGTGTTGTTCCCTGTTAAATTATACAAAATACATAACTTTTCAAAGCGGGTGTAGACTTTTGCAAGCCACTGTACTTGCGACATAACCAGAAGTTATTCAGCTTATATCACTGAAGATGTGTCAAACGAAATTAGGGTAGAATTGAATAACTGAAGTGAAATGACCGAAACGAAAAACTCAACATTCGAGTACCCAGTATTGTAACTCGCAGACAAAGGTCAACAGAGACCAACTCCCCCAAATTCAGATGACAATGTCCAATAAAAAAATTGTATAAATATACAATGCTGTACTGCAAACATTGTTAATGAACTAATCACTGGAAAAAATCATAGAATTAAATAATGTCATATACCCAACAGCTTTAGTATCTATTTGGAAGATTGGAAGGCAAGCTTTAATCAAGAAATAAAGGAGATCAGATGTGAGTAATCGATATTTGATGAAATCTCAATAAACCGAAATATCTGAACACGCAAATGTCGGAAGATCAAGCAGTGATATAAAATTACATTCCTAAATGAAGTCCCACCAATCAAGGCAATACTAAAATGAACCGCAGTTAAAGTCAGAAAGAAAATGCGGATATAAAAAGCGTACTATCGTCAAAATAAGATATTCCAAACGGATCTTTAAAATGTTACGGGGAAATTGTAATACAAGTTATAGATGTCAAAAATCTGCCATCTATTGAAAAAGCGCAGAAATATTGCGAGATTATTTGGAGCAGCCTCAAGTAATATTGCCTCAATGCCGAATAAAACAAACGAGAAGAAAATTGAATGAAGGATAAACCCGTGCAAGAATTGGAATATATAAGCCCGAATAATATTAGGCAAATTCTAACGATACCAAAAATGGAAATCACGAGGAAAAAACAACCTACTCAATTTTTGCTCTATCTTCTGCCTTCAATCCATAAAAGTTCGTATGGGGTGCGTCTTTTAATCTTCTTCGTAATAAAAGAAAAGAAAAAACATGATAAAATACCAAGAGATACTAAATAAAAACAAATATTTATTTGAATAAAGTAAAAGGAATCGTAACAAATTGATACATGGAAAGAAAAAAAAGGATTGATAGAAGTTTTAATAATAGAGATTGCAATATTTAGGATACATATAAATAGCTTTATTAAGCATTTAATTAATCTGCATAAGCAGTCTCGCTAATAAATGTGAATATATAAGGAGACTCTCGCCCAATCTTTCCACCGGCCGGACAGTGATTATCTCACGTTTCATTACAACTCTGAATATTGTCTGTGTTTACCGATCGCTGAAGAAGAGCGCGATGCAGCCTAACAAGTTAACACTTCGAGAAATAATAACCCTTTTTCCTATATTATATGTAGTTGTTTTATTCAGAGCTTCTCCTGCTGCTACAAATGGGTCGGTAAGTCATAACTCGAACACCATCTACTATATCTGTCTATATTTCTGAGATAAGGTATTATCTACACTATTTACATTGTTCGAACTATCATCCTCATCTCTATTGCCATATTTATCCATGTCTAATGAATGTCAGTTCTTAGTTATTTCCTGTTAATTACCCTCTCAAAGTCCCCCACCGCCTTCACCAGGTATTGAACTAACACATTTTGGGTTCTGTCTCAGGATCTAAGTAAAGCCTTTATCCACAGTGCCATATGTCCTCAACATAGGAGATAACTGATAACTGACATCCATTAGACATGGCACGTGGATCTAGAACAGTCTATCTCAGCAAGCGAAATAAAGGGTTCATTTCGACATTCCAATCACCTGAAGAAGTCTGGAGCGTACAACGGCTGAAACGTTGTGATAAATATGGCAACAATGATGAGGATGGTATTTCGAACAATGTAAATAGTGTAACGGCTACTATGTCAGCTCTTGCCACTAGCAAATCCTCGCTAATCTGCTCATCCTTGGGTGGTGGTTGACAATATGAACGAAGGCTTCTGAATAGCGCAGCAGACCCTTCCGTCTCCTGTCAAGGGTAGTTCAAGATTCTCCCTGATTACAAGTATGAGTGTTAATATCAACCAGCACTCGGATGTACCCGGTTTCGTTGGCACTTGATTCTGAAAATCTTCTTACATCCTATTCTGCTTCATTTAAAGTTCATGCCTCTTAGATGACCGAACTTTAAAAGAAACCGTTTATCAAAGAAATACACCTAATGTCGAGTTAGAACCACCTTTTTCTGTTTTACGTGGGATTCAATACTATAACATATTTTCAATACTTTTGATTATTATTATTATTATTATTATTATTATTATTATTATTATTATTATTATTATTAGATTACTATGTTTTAACATATCAGCTTTTCCCAATATATTTTTTCAATAATTAATAATGTACTCTACTCTTTCACAAAATTGGTCTTATCGTTACATGTGGTTTGACTGTAACTTAGTAATATATTATAGAATTATTTATATGATTAAATTGAATCAATTATTTCATATTAAAAATCAAATACTTATATGACTTAACTTTTCTATTGATATTTTTTTAAAATCTTATTCGATAAAGTTTTTGTAAACAGATGTTTAATTCTTATCATTCCCCAGAGGAAACATTTCAGTATCACCAGACAAATCAATTTGACATTCGTCATTTAATTGAAAGTCATCATACATCGACTATTGCTGCTATTAGTAGTAGGAGTAGTAGTAGTAGTAGTGATAATAACAACATCGGTTGTTTCCCTAAAGAAGTAATCGAAATTCATTGAGCCAGTATGCGATATTACTGCTGATTAAAATTTATAAAATCTTTCCCTTAATGTAATTCTTCTGTGAAATAGTCTTATTATATTCAGTGGCTGCTGTTGCACTTTCTCGTATTGAAGTTTTTTTTTTCCTAACCATTTATTTGAAGTATCAGGATTATGCGATTATTTTTTCTCTTCCAGTTACAGGTAATATCTATTTTAACTGTTCTTACTGTTGAAAGATCTCAGGTGATGTGGGTTAGCGCCAGTCCAATAATATTCACTCGTTTATTTTATCTATTGATCTGAAAAAATCTGTTTTGCAGAGTGAACAGTTTACATATTTGTGAAAGGGATTCGCACAAGAAAAGAACTCCGGGAAAATATGAAGAAAAGACTCCGGAGAAATATGAAGAAAAAAATCCGGGAAAATATGAAGAAACGACTCCGGAAAAATATGAAGAAAAGACTCCGGGAAAATATGAAGACAAGTATCTGGGAAAATATGAAGAAACGACTCAGGGAAAATATGAAGTAAAGACTCCGGGAAAATATGAAGAATCAACTCCGGAAAACTATGAAGAAAAGACTCCGAAAAATATGAAGAAAAGACTCCGGAAAAATATGAAGAAACACATCCGGAAAGATATGAAGAAACGACTCCGGAAAAATATGAAGAAAAGATAGCGGGAAAATATAAAGAAACAACTCCGGGGATTATGAAGTAAAGAATCCGGTAAAATACGGAGAAACGACTCCGGAAATAATATGAAGAAATGACTCCGGAAAAATATGAAGAAACGACTCAGGAGAAATACGAAGAAACAACTTCAGGAGAATATGAAGAAACAAGTCCGAAAACATATGAAGAAAAGATTCCGGAAAAATATGAAGAAACAACTCCTGGAAAATATGCAGACAAGTATCTGGGAAAACATGAAGAAACGACTCCGATAAAATATGAAAAAAGACTCCGGGAAAATATGAAGAAAAGACTTCGGGAAAATATGAAGAAAAGACTTCGAGAAAATACGAAGAATCGACTCCGGAAAAATATGAATAAACAAGTCCGGAAAAATATGAAGAAAAAATTCCGGAAAAATATGAAGAAACGACTCTGGGAAATATGAAGAAACGACTCGGGAAAAATATGAAGAAAAGACTACGGAAAAATATGAGGAAACGACACTTGAAAAATATGAGAAATGACCCCGGAAAAATATGAAGAAAAGATTCCGGAAAAAATATTAAGAAAAAACTCCGGGAAAATATGAAGAAACGACTCCGGAAAAATATGAAGAAACGACTCCGGAAAAATATGAAGAAAAGACACCGGGAAAATATGAAGATGAGAATCCTGAAAAATATGAAGAATCGTTAACGGAAAATTATGAAGAAATGATTTCGGAAAAATATTAAGAAACGAGTTCGGAAAAATATGAAGAAAAGTCTCCAGGAAATTATGAAGAAACGACTCCGGGAGAATATGAAGAAAAGACTCCGGAAAAATATGAAAAAATGACCCCGAGAAGATATGAAGAATCGACTCCGGACAAATATGAAGAAAAGAGTCGGGAAAAATATGAAGAAACGACGCCGGAATAATATGAAGAATAGACTCCGGAAAAATATGAAGAAACGACTCCGAGAAGATATGAAGAAACGACTCCGGAAAAATATGAAAAAATCTCCTGTAAAATCTGAAGAAACGACTCTGGAAAAATATGAAGGAACGACTCCGGAAACATATGAAGAAAAGAACCCGAGAAAATATGAAGAAATGACTCCGGAAGAATATGAAGAAAAGAATCCGGAAGACTATGAAGAAAAGACTGCAGGAAAATATGAGGAAAACACTCCGGAAAAATATGAAAGAAATGGTTATTGGTAGGTCATAAAGAAGACGAGAAAATCGCAAGCGTTTAAAAAATTTGGAATTTATGTATATTACATCCTCAAAACGAAAATGCGAAACATATTGACCGTAAACAAACACAAATATGTCCAATAGCCATTACCTCAGACAACACATGAAAAGTGAAAGAAATCAAAGTATCGTAAAAACATTATTTTGATAAGAAATGGCTAGATAATTAAGAACTCATAAAATGTCTTCTTATCCAGATTTACAAAATCACTATAGACATTGAGGAATATAATGAAATTTAGTTCTGAGCAAGAACAATGGAAATATGTTTCCTTTAAACATTTCCTCAAAAGCATGTGGTAATATAAGTAAGAAGAAAAGGATGGCGGAGAGTGAATGAAAATGAGAAGACATTAGTGAGTAGACAGAAAAGACTCATTATGGTGCATTTAAAATTTTGAAGCTCGTAGGTGGGGGGAGTAAGAAACCGGAAGAGAGTTTTACAGGCGTGAAGTGAGAGAGTATTAGCGTAGAATGTATTTATATCTAGCTATTCCAGAAGTAAAAAAAAACATGTTGCCAATCTAGTAGTAAGCTTAAATACATATGTCTTGTTTTCCAAGGCGGAATGCTCATCAGATAAATTGCCAGAAGATATTTACCAAACGACACAGGGAAGCTACGTCAAATCCGTATGAAAGCAATTGATGCTGATATACTACGTCGGAGCCAGTATTACAGACCCTTACTTGAATATTGTCGAGAATCTATAGATATATAGCAAGAGCAACAGAAATGAGGTAACATCAATTATAGATTTATAAATATGAAAGATAGTGCCAAATGTACAAGATGGATTTCATCGAAGGAAATTGTCTGGCACAAGACACTGACCAAAATTACATAGCCGTAATTCAGTCAGTATAATAATTCAGGGGAAATAACTGTGAACCAAAAATAAACAATGTATTGCCATTGTCATGATTAGCATCAGACAAGCTGATGGAAGAGAAATGTATATCTCTAAAATGACTATAACACAGCAATTCGTTTTGGAGGCGGTTTTATTTTACCTAACCTATATATATATATGTTCCAATGATACCGTAGTTATAAACACCAGCTAACCAAAAGATAGCTTATTCCCAAATTCTCGCTTGACAAGGAAGCGGGTCCAGACGCCTTAACTCTTCATAACTTAAAAAATTATGTTAGGGGTCTCGGCTCTCGCTTTTGAAACATGAGAACTCTTATGTAGCGGAGGAATCATATTTTTAAAAACTAAAAATATTATTATAATATAAGCTCTACTTCTGTATGGAGCACTGTCCTTTTGAAAATAAAGCTAAATATTAAGGAACACCGGATTATCTACCTAACGTGTTCTTTCCTATTTCACTGCACACCTGCATACATACATACATATATATATATATATATATATATATATATATATATATATATATATATATATATATATATATATATAAAGAGGAAATAGATTTGTCATCAGCTTAAATACAGAGTTGTCCACTGATGACATCGGGGAGGTATTCCATGAAGATAAAAAACAAAGTCGATCAAATGTGAAACCGCATTAATTTGAAAAACTATAGAATAGTGGCGGATCTACATGACATTGCCCGATTTAAGAAAGACTGGATCGAATTTAAAATTAACTTCGACATATTATAGCCCGTCATTTGGGGAAGTCGATCAGCATACCAAACAATTTTAAATGCAAAAACAAAACTTGACCTTGAGCATTCCTATTCTTACCTATCTTTTGAGGGACAGAAAAGGCACATTGTGTGCCTGTATGAAGGCCTGGCGATGTATGCTTCCTAAACAACTCCGGGTTGATTAGAAACGCTAGTAGTATACCAAAAAGGAATACAAAAATTTCAGCGTTCAGAAAGATCGACTGCAGGTAGCATTGAATACGAATGGTTTAATTAAACGACGAATTCTGTCGCCACCATCATAAAAAAAGTACATACCAATTTATATCCGTTTAATGCGAAAGAAATCGCACATGAAAATACTAGGAAATGCCTGTGAGAAATTTAACTCAAATGTGAAATCAAGCGTCAAACATTTTCATTTCGAGTCTCGCTGTGCTGCTTTTGCCAGTGTATCACTTGCAAAATTGGAAGGAATCACAACGGATGAATATCATTTCGTTCTGTCAAAGATTTACACACCTCCTTATCTTTCACAGAAATAAATTGCCACCGTTACTAGAAATCTATCAAAGAGGATGATACTGATCGATTATAGTTAATGCTAATCAGCGTGTGCACCAGATCAATAAAAGACACTACCGAAATGCATGAGACTCAGAAATCAATATCTATTCTGAATCGATCCCCACGGGGGAAGCATTGGGGAATAAGTGAATACAAGAAATGAAAGTAAAATATATGGGAATGAAATCTAAAGAGTGAAAAATGACGGTGGAATGAAACAAAATATAAGAAAGTGATATTATGAAAGGTTTAAGAAAGAAAGAAAGAAAGAAAGAACAATAAAGTGGAAAATAAAAATATTTGCTGATGAAAGATGAAAATAAGTGTTTAAACAAGGAGTCAAGATATTCAAGAAGATGGATCAGAAGAAGTGAAAGAAGAAGTGGATGACGTAAAAGAAGAGGAATAATATTATTAATAATAATAGTAATAATCAGAAGAAGAAATTGAAAATGATCGACAAGAAGAAAAATGCTAAACATTTTTGTTAATAATTGCAAGCTATTAAGCTGAGGTCAGATTGATGGTAAGGAGTCAGGGACATAGATTAAACACATAGGAGGAGAATAAGATGATGAAGAATAAAAATAAGACAAAATAATAAAATCCCTTGCGAATCATTCAAAACTCTCTCTCTCTCTCTCTCTCTCTCTCTCTCTATATATATATATATATATATATATATATATATATATATATATATATATAATGAAAGCAGACCACTTTAAGGTTCCATATAATAAATTATTTCACAACAGCCCTTTTAAAGGTCGGCGGATCATCAGATTTTACTGTAAAATCTGATGATCCGTTGTCCTTTAAAAGGGCTGTGGTGAAATAATTTATTATATGGAACCTTAAAGTGGTCTGCTTTTATTTAAATTATTAGCTCTGATTTACATTGAGATCTTTGGATTTTATCCTTCTTGGGTCTACCCATGCGGATTACCTAGTTTTTCGTAAACTATATATATATATATATATATATATATATATATATATATATATATATATAGAGAGAGAGAGAGAGAGAGAGAGAGAGGGGTGAGAGAGAAAAGGTGGGAGTTTTCCCTCTCTTCTATTTAACTGTCCGTAATTTATTTCCCTAAATATGCATACACAGACACACACACACACACACACACACACACACACACACACACACACACACACATATATATATATATATATATATATATATATATATATATATATATATATATATATATATATATATATATATATATATATTAACATACAACGTGTGTTAACACGTGCGATACTCTATCTTCATCAGCCGCCGACCAGGTATGATACCACGGTTTCGGTGGGTATGGTGGGACCGCCACCCCTGGCGCCACCAGCAGCGTTTGCCACCAGGCAGGGTATGAAGATAAAATAATTGCTCGTTCGTCTATGTAAATTCTTGTAATGAAATAAATAAAACGATTGTTCCTCGTTGCAGCTTCTATCTGTAATGAAAGTTTCCTGAACGCGTTTCCCATTATTGAAGCGCTCGTAAAAATCGGTATAGACGACCACGCAAATATTTCACTTGCGCATGTTACGTCGTGATGTCTTGCGCATTTTATTTGCTTGTTGTTTTCATCTCGACCAAATCTAACCTGACGAGTGCTGAAATTTTTTTTAATGTGATGCGAAACGCTCTTCCACCAACCGACAGTAATGCCTATTTTTGAAAAGAAGAAATAAACGAATGACCCTTATCTCAATAGGCATCATATGACACGTCTAACCATTTTCCACACATTCGGCACGCAGTGACTAGTACCGGTTTTTCTTTATTTCGTGCGCCTCCACCCTGTTCTCCTCCCAGGGGACTGTTAACTCTATTAGGAAGACAGTCTTTTTTTATTTGGACCACAACACGATGTCGGGACGCTTGTCTGTCTGTGCGATGTGTATTGGAAAATTTAAGGATGTCATTAGATCCACTGAAACATTCAAATCAATGGCACCACTCAGCAGCTTCATATTGGGGGCTGTTTGTTTTTTCTTTGCAGGGCATTCACCCTCCTTATGGAATTCGATCTTAGTTTCCTAGGGTGCCACAAGCTGTTGGTATGGTGTTTGTGTTCTTATTAGGTCCTTGATTACCTCTACTACCTTGTTGTGCCGCCACGTGTACATCTGTAGCGAGAGTGGACAAGCAGAAAGCACATGACGCAAGGTACCTCGGTCTTTCTTACACGAAAAACAGAGATCTGTATCTGTGTAGCTCCACATTTTGAGGTTTGTTTCATTTGGCAGAAGATCGTATGTTGATCGAAGAAGTAATGATATCGCCAATGATTCCATCGCCATTAATGAATTCCACGAAAGTTTAATGGGTTCGATATCATTCCAGGTTGTCCACTTGCATTGCTTTTATTGGGTAATAGCAGTGGCCATTCTATTCTCCTCTTCGAACATTTGACCTCTTCAATCACCATACGCCTTTTTCCCTTTGCTTTCTTCTTGGAGAAGTACTTGTGCGTCGTGTTTCCCAATCCAGTTCGATTATTCTGAATCACGCCCATGATATCTCTGACTCGCAGGCTGGTTTCTGCTTCTTGTGCGGCCTCTGCAGCTGACCACTTTGTACAAGATTTAATCTCTGGATACACCCTCCGTATGCAATCACCAGCTGAGTTTCACCATCATATGAAGGCGTACCTTCACAACCTTGTATTCCTCCACCAATGAATGTATAGGAAGCTGCAGGTGTCCTGAGTTGGTATACAACCCCACTTTCTAAAAACAAGGAGGAACTCCAAGCCACTTACGCAAAAACTTATTGATCACTTCCTCAATGCGCTCAATACGAGATAATGCAATTTCATACATTTGCAGAGGCCACAAAAGGTGGGATAGTAGACCATGTTGATAGCACCACGCCGTGCAGATAGGTTCTATCGATCGAAATTAGTCCCTTTAAACCTGATTTATGAACCTCTGTGCCCCGATGTCGATCAGTCAGTGGGATTGTATAGAGCAGTCCGAGGCTCTTTACTGGCATTTCCTTTACTGTTGGTATCGTGTCATCATCAATTCTGAAGTGGATTTCCTTAACAGACCCCTTGAATAATGACTTTCCGTGGGCTTTACCTTCATTCTCGCCCATATGAAAAGATCGTGATATATTCTAACAGATCATTGGCAGCAATTTTAGAAGGGACGAGAATTGTGATGTCATAAATAAAGGACCAGTTGTTCTTCAGTCATCACCCCTTTGACTGTGGTTGATGCGCCTCGTAAAATCAATTCCATGGCCAAAACGAAAAGAAGCGGGAAAATCCCACAGCCCATCATGATGCCGATCTCAAGTGGTTGCCACTTGGTAGAGTAATCTTTGACTGTGAATTTCATGAAAGCTGAGTTGAAGTACTTCATTATGATTTCCTTAATCTTGCCAGGGAAATTGGAAAAATCAAGAGACATTCATTTTAATTGATGGGGGATTCACCCAAATGCATTGGCAAGATCAAGCCATACTATATGGAGTTCTGTTTTATTTCTTTTGGCTGATAGTATGGAGTTCCATATCATTTGTGCATGCTCCCGACAGACAGGGAAGCCAGGTATCCCAGCCTTCTGGGCAGATGTGTTTAGGCAATCGTTTCCTATTAGAAAATATGTCATGCGACGAGCGAGAACCCCCCAAAATATGTTTCCTTTTACATTAAAGAGGGATATGGGGCGAAAATTGGAAATGCCTTCTGAATCCACCTCTTTAGGTATCAAAATACCATCAGACAAACACCATTCTTGTGGGTCAATATTCTGCTTCCAAACCCGCTGAAGGAGGACAGTAAGTTTCCTGAGAATGCATGGGCAGTTTTTATATAGTTTATAATATATCCCATTCATTCCGTGGGCACTACCAGCGCGTGGCTTTCGGACAAAATCTCGGACTTGACAATTTTATCCCACTATCATCAAATATAACTGTCGGATCTTGAGGCATTTGTACACCTTTTATAAGAGGGATTGGTATATCTCACATATTATCTGAATACATCATCTTCAAGTGATTCTCCAACTCCTTGTTTGGGAAATCAAGCTTGCCTCTCTTTCCTCCCACGAAAAGTTTTTTTTTAGAAAACGCATGCGGATTTAACAAGAAAGATCTCCGAGACTGCCGCTTTTTCCTGCGATGCTTCCTTTGATGTTCAGCTCTAGATATCACTAGTTCTTATATCGTTAATGATTTCTTGAAGGCCTTCCCTCTCCTGAATTGGAGCTTCATTAAAACGGCGCTTCAGTAGTCTTTGCTCTGATCGTATCTTCCCTTTCTGGATTTGTCGTCGATTTGGTCGTTTCTCCTCTTTTTTACCTTTCTTTTCCATTACTGGTCCAAACCACTCAAAGCAAACGTCGTATATTATTCTACAAAAGGAACTGATCTGTTGCCCTATGGGACCCTTAAGATTGTTATTAAGGATAAAGGAAATCTCTTTGTCAAGATTAGTCCAAACTGCCTTCCGGTTACTTTTGGGCCACTGGATTCTTGGTATAATTAGGATTACTCCAGGATGCTTTCGCCCAACGATGGAATCCTGAACGCTGTGGGTGTATTCCGGATTCATAATCCCATCACTTGATTCTCTTGATTTTCCATCAAGATAGGTGAATTACGTTGTTTGCACCGATAGGAGAATTACGTTGTTTGCACCAGCGTGCCTTATGGATACGTAAACCGCGTAAACCGTTAAATCTTCTGCCGCAATATATATCTGTAGATATGTATGTATGTATCATTATTATTAAAACAACTTATATGTTGTTTCGGCTAATTTTACGGGTTCGCTCTTATGGATCGGCTTTTATCGTCATCAGGAAAAACGGGAACAGTAAAAACGATCGGATAAAATGAAATAATATTTTGGGCCTAAAAACACACACATGTACACAGACACATACACACACACGCACACACACACAAACACACACATATATATATGTGCGTGCGCGTGCATATATATATATATATATATATATATATATATATATATATATATATATATATATGTATATAGGCTGTAACAACAAAATTCTCTAATAGTTAGATTCAGATCAGAATTGTTGTATCTTAGAAATTATTAAATATATCTTACTCGAATTTTCTGAGGACTTTTAACATTATTAGACTGTTTAAACAATAAGAGTGTATAATAATTCTCTAAGCTTAACAGAAGAATCGTGATGAAATCGCTCATAAACGAAAATGAAATGTTCATCATGAATTAAACATATCTAAGGTTCGGGGTCTCATGAAGGATTGAAATAATGTTCAAAAACAGACAGACACACACGCATATATATATATATATATATATATATATATATATATATATATATATATATATATATATCTTCCAGAATCATTTTCAAACTTATTCAATATGATTTTCGCCCTCACTAACCTTCTAACTTTCTGCCTTGGTGTTACAAAAAGCCGCAAGATTTCATTGTCTTTTTGTCAATGCTCATAGCTAAATCTCCTATCTCTCAAGTCAAACGTCTAATGAATTGAGTTGGATCTTTTTTAATTCATCACTTTAGATCTAATTTAAAATGATGATCTCTCTTATTGTTATGACCTCCTGACCCAGATTTCCTCTCCACTGTTCCATCTTTTTTTAAACTTATTCACCGTACTCTTGATGGTTTTGTAGATGGAAACCACAGCATGAATGTTGGTAAATGCCTGAATAAATGTTTTCCTCTCACCATTTCTCATTTGGGAAGAGAGCGGAGCTGACACAAAACTATCTTATCTGATCTTTTTATAGCTGAATATGTCAAAGGATTTTTCCGCGATCCTTACTAATATTGGTATCAAGATTGCTAAACGTATACTCTGAAAACACGGGAAAAAGAAACTCAATTAGTTTAGTGGTTTCGTAGATATTACACTTTTTGGAGGGGTATAGACAATTATGCAGACACATGATTTGGAAACTTTTGCTGTTCCACACGTTTTATATTCTGGACTGGTGCTACAGAATAAACAAAGAATTGCACCAAATAACAGACACTAAATCAGTTGAGTGTTTAAACCACAGTAGTAACTGAATTGAATAGTTCATGTAACTCAAATATAAGTGCATAATCAGGACGATGACATTCACCTCTCCCGCGAACAAAATCTTAGGAAAGAAGGACGCCAGTAATACGGTAAACTGCGATAACATTTAGTGTAGTGTACTTAAAAGTTTCATTTTCTTGAGAAGTTCTTTTAAGGGAGAGATTTTATAAATTTCAAGCGAAAGCTGCGCTCTGAGTTCTTTCAATGAATGTTAAATTATTTCTCATAAGAAATGCCATGGTAATATTAACTGCAGTTCAATAAAGGTAGAGTAATAGGTTCTCCCAATGAGGATTGCGCTTTCAGAACCATTGATGTGGCCTTCGTATATGACTTGCTAAAATTCTACTTACTGTAGTCGCCTCAAGATAAAATCAAGACCTATGTTTCTAGCTTTTCTTGAGACTGAGATATATGTTTGTATATCGATGAGGCCAATAATCGATTTTTGAGCCCACATAGAAAAACTGTGAACGTTGACCTTGATTTTTAAAGACTATGATTTTTACACAAATATTATTGCAGCAACACAGTCTTCATGTTTCCTTTTATGTGATGTTAATGTGTGGTAACTCTCGTAAATATCCGAATATTCGGAGTAATCGGTGTTAAAAACTTCACGTTAAAGCAGACATAAAAATGTTATATAACTTCAAGCTTTGTTGCATCTACAGAGAGAATGAACAAGTGATCGATCATTGCATTTTATTTCCTTCATCACAGCGACTTCGTACAAATAAAAATAATTACCAGTAATCTGTGGAAAAATATAATAAAAAAGAAACACAAAAGACAAATTAATTTTGGTAAACTTTATTCCTGATAATATAGAAGCAATAAATGAATACAATTGGTTCTGTAGGAGGTCAGGGTCCCGTGAGTTAAAGGAAGAATGAATTTCTTAAGAAATTTGAAGAGGACAACAACGAGAAAAATGTATCCAGACGAGAAGGCGATGGTTAGTAAAATTGGATTTAGATTCGGCAGTATAAAAAGACGCAAAAGGTAAGGAAATTAGATTATAATGGAAAAAAAAGACAAGAATGACATGGAAAATAAGATTGGAACAGCTAAATTATTCGAGGAGATACGGATCCATATCAGCTCGATGTCATTTCTTGAACAAGGCGTAAATATGCACTGCATCGGCAAAAATGAATAAACACTTCAAATAACAACAGCGTAAAAACAATGAATTCGGTCTGTTTTTACTATACAGCTAAACACATAAACACACATATGTTTTATATATATATATATATATATATATATATATATATATATATATATATATATATATATATATATATATATATATATGTATTATAAATTATGGTTTTACCGCTACACTGTGATAACCATGTTTCAGAAATGGAAGCTAAAGCCCCTGAATTTAATTTTGTTATTAAACCAAAGACATTAGTTCCATTTCCTCATCAAGCGAAAATGTGTAGCGGTAAAACCATAATTTATAATATTAATGCTCTGTAAATTTAAATTTACTTAGACCACTATTGTGGAAAAATAAAAATATATATATATGTATATATATATATATATGCATATATATATATATATATATGCATATATATATATATATATATATATATATATATATATATATATATATATATATATATATATATATATATATATATATCTGTGTGTGTGTGTTCTCAGAATATATCTGTAGAGAATACAAACTGAATAAAATAGACAACCAGAAAATTGTACTTAGTCCTTGCTGACACGTTTAGTCATCCGATTTAGCAGGTTTTCTCTGATAGACGGGTAAAATAACGACTTGGATGGATGTACATTCTTTCTTCCTTTTAATATTAGTAGACTCTACTATGGTTCTCTACTCTTTTATGCCACCGGTTAAATCCTAGAGAATTTTTCCTGTATTTGCACGCTCATTGAGAAATGATTTTGCTGATTTTTCCGATGTTATTTTTAATGGGTTTGAGTAATAGATATTGTTGATTTTTTTTCTGAAATTTGATTCGTGGTCTTTAAATGTGATGAATGCCTGTTGGTTGTGGAATTTGTGTAACCTATCTTCAATTTTTAATAAAATGGCTACATTCTTGTCTTCACTCTTGATGTTATTTTTCTAGTTGTTGTGTGTCTTTTTATAAAACTTATTAAATTAATAGCCTTGTGGAACTATGATATAGCCGGTGTTCTTATTAATATTTGTGTATGTCAATCGTCAAATTCTGTCATTTTGAATCCTGTTCATCTTTTATCCTTTCCTTAATCCTCCACATAATCTGTCTTTTCTTTTAACTCTCACTTTCACTATATGTAACCCTCTGCGTATTAGTGTAATACCCGCCTTGCTTGAAGTGAAATGATTAAAACAATTGCACTGCTCATTCATGTCCAGAAAACACACACAAACACGTATATATATATATATATATATATATATATATATAAATATATATATATATATATATATATATATATATATATATATATATATATATATATATATATATATATATATATATATATATATATATATATATATATATATGCGAACAGCTGACATTGAAGACTTTTATCTTTCCTAGTAGATTTTTTTTATCGTATAGGTATTTTTAACTTATTAAAATTGTAGCTCGTGTTTGGATGTATACATTGGTGGCATGGGTAATTTTGGTCGTTCCTGTTGATTTCATTCTCGACCTTACACCAGCCATTGTCAACTAGCAGAATGTTAATATTTGAGATCGCCGACCATACACTCATACAGAATTGGTCACCTGAAAATTGTGTACAAACTGTGCTCATAAAAGTCGCATTTTTCTTCTCCTTCTTATTAATACTACCACTACTATTACTACTGCTACAACTAATACTACTACTAATAATAAAAATAATGATGATAATAATAATAATAATAATGATAATGTTTCTTTGAAGATTTAAAAAAAAACTATCCAACTATTTAGATCTTGAAGTTAAAATATGAACACATGGGGACACCAATAATTCCACTAGTATTTAGAGCCCTCGATTGGATTGGAAAAAGTTTCGATAGACACATTGAAGGGATTCCTGATAGCCCAGGACTTAAATAAATACAAATATTGTACTCGCATTTACACTTCAGACATTACAAAAATATTATCTATGTAAAATATGTGTATTCTTAGTTTGTTTTGTTTTTTAAATGATCAAAGGTAAATGTCATGGACCCATTTCTGATGTTAGGTCTTTGTTTGGTAACCGGAAACAAATGTTTATATATCATAGAAAATAGTAGTGATAATGTTGTGGATTCCGGGATGAAATCCGGTATCAAATAATAACAAACGCCAAGAGTGAATATAGGAAAATAAATGTATTAACGTAATAATACAAACTGGTAACACAGGTTAGTAGTTCCAGGAATGCGGGTTAGTAGACGAATATATATAAAGTCTTTGGTATCGACGTATCGCTGTATGATTTCTTACTGATTCTAAGTGTACCTGACTGTGACTCTTGCCGCTACGTTATTCTACCGACCGACTCAACGTTCCACTACTACTCCTGGCTTTACTTAACGTACTCCTGGGTATTCTCTGGCAGTAGTATATGTATACCTTGGGTGAATCCATTTTTGTAAAAAGGGGAGATCCCTCAAGAGACAATAACAATAATTGCTCAGTTGTCAAGTTTTAAGTATTTTATCCTCACTAAAATTAATGTGTTTACACCAGAATGGACACTTTCTGCTCATTATTCATTAAGTGAACATTTATGTATATATATATATATATATATATATATATATATATATATATATATATATATATATATACTTATTTAAAAATAAATCAATTAATTAATAAAAAAAAATATAATATTTATGATCTGTAGATTTGCATTGAGCACGGTTTTGTAAAAAATAAAAAAGATTAATAAGAGCACCGGATTATATATCTTACTGTTCTTTCTCTTTATAATATATATATATATATATATATATATATATGATGAAAATGTGGAAAAGACAAAGCAAAATCCGAATTTTGCTTTGTCTTTTCCACATTTTCATCATACCGTCGGATCTACATCCACACATTTGCTTACATATATATATATATATATATATATATATATATATATATATATATATAGTTTAAATGTATGCAATTGTAGGGCCTGATCATTGCGGTCAAGATTACCGCCATTTGAGTTGATATCAGGCTCCACCAGGGGGGGGGGCTGGTGCGTGTGTGTATGTGAATTACTGTGTTAGAGAAAGCTCTCTTTGTAGCTGCAAAGACAATAATGGAAAGAATCGTGCGTTTGCCATATGGAAAATGAAAAAGAAATCAACAGCTACAAAAGTATTAGTGTAAGGACATGGTAAGTGACAGACAAAGTATGGGGCACGAAATATCGACCAAAAGTGGTGAGGTAATTCCAATAGAATAATTGCATTTTGGGAGATTAAATTTGATTCACGGATGTCTCAGCCTGATCCCACGTTTTGCGATCAATATGGCCGTCCAATAACAGGGATATTAATCTCCAAATCCACTGGACTTAATGCGTTCGATCTAATCGTCAACGTGTGTGCTGTCTCACGAATAGATTGTCAAGTCGAGATTATGTAGGCTTAAGCAAGGCTAGATACAACCTATTTAGACTTCAAGAATTAGATTTTAGCTTTCCCAAGACATGTAAAATTGAACCATAGCTTTTTTCCCCTATTTCTTAAGAATTGATATTTTTTCACATTGATTTCTTTGTGACAAATTCCATGAAATGATTAACGGATTGATGACAATGTACAAATATAAAATATAAAATAAATGCACGGAATTTAACTATGAAAAAATGATCTTAAAATCACACACACACACATACACACACACACACACACACACACACACACACACATATATATATATATATATATATATATATATATATATATATATATATATATATATATATACACATACATATATATATATATATAAAAGTGAACATAGAAATCAACACTTACAGGCGACAGTCTGTTTCATGCTAGATGCAATTGTCAGACCACGAGTGCTGTTATTTTTCTCGGCTATTTATATATACGGGTCAGTGGTGCATTTTGGATAGTCTATTTTGGCAGATATTTTATCGGAAGTCGTTTACTTTTTACTTGTTTCAAATTGTTTTGCTTGTTTTTATTTAATTTATTTTTGTTTTTAATCCTTTATATTTATTTTATTTTTATTTTTATTTTGATTGGTGTTTTTATTAACGTAATAAAAATTTGTTTATATAGCTTATTGTGGGTAGTCTATTATGGCGGCTATTTTACCGGAAGTCGTTTATTTGATTATTTATTTGGGTTCAAATTATTTTGCTTGTTTTTATTTATTTTTATTTTTATTTTTTATCTTATATATTTATTTATTTATTATTTTTATTTTGATTGGTGTTTTTATTAACGTAATAAAACAATAGTCAGGAAAAATAACAGCACTCGTGGGCTGACGATTGCATCTAGCATGAAACAGACTGTCGTGCCTCTATGTGTTGACTTCTATGTTCACTGTTATATTTACACACTCTCTATCTCTGATATTGAGCACTTTATCCCATAAATATAGCACACTTTAAGACTATATATATATATATATATATAGATAGATAGATAGATAGATAGATAGATAGATAGATATTGTTAGATTGATAAGGAGCAATCCTTATTTAATACATGTTTTATTAAAGACAATTCAGCTTGTTGGTAATTTTTATTGTTTTTAATAGTTTTTTATTTTCACGATATAAAGTGCATGAAAACCATTCTGATGTTCTATAAATCCAAGTGCTTTCGCGTATTCTAGCAGATATTATCAAGGATGTATTTATTATATATGTATCCAGAGTGATTTAATTTTTTTTTCACGATCAAAAAATTGTGGCTGTGTTCATAATGATGTTATAGGATGTTGTTTTGTTCATTCTAAATATTATTGCTTCCTTTAATTTTAGCTCTTTTGACATATTGTTGAAGATATTATATTTCTATTTTCAACGAGTATGTTGGGGATTCATTTTGTTAGGTTTCTCTGTTTGTTGAATATAGGTACCACCACTTTTTTTATGAAACAGAAAGCATAGCAGTATAAAAAAGTCCCCCAAATTAACAAAAATTAAGTTTTATTGTTAAAATGTGTATGTTCCTATTAAGAGTAAAAATCAAAATATTTTTTCACATTTTATTTACTTTTTAATAATTTCTCGACAAGTCGAAATTTTTCTTAAAATATATTAAAATATTTTTTCTTGTGTGTTGGCCGTTGATGTAATATTTATGTCAACCGCTAACACGACAGTAATTTAGATTATTACAAAAAGACATTGATTTGAAATTAAACATTCAGGATTTATTTACAAATGAATGAAAATGTTTTCTGAAATATTCTGTTTTAGAAAATCTAGCTGAAAATATTTATTTTTACATATGTTTCCTCCCACTTAACTTCATGAATTCCCGAAAAATTATATTTTTACACAATTTTTTTATTATTTATAAACAAGACTTATAGGGTCATATTTTCATTCGAACTGCTATTCTTTTTTTTCAAAATCTACATTGAATCATAAAATAAAAAATGGATTTAAAAATGACACTATCTAATTAGAAATTCTTCTAACTGCTTTTATAAATAAGATTTGATCTGGACATTATTGCCTTAGAAAATAAACATTTATCGATCATTAATGGATTTTTACTAGAAAGGTTTCATGTTTTAATTTCCATTATATATATTTTTTAAATTCTACATTAGTGTAAACTCGTTAGATGACATTTTTATTAAGTGAAAACGATATTTATTAAACGAAAACTGAAATGGTTATTACAAATCATTTTGCAACATTTGTTGTAATATATATTTTAATTTTTAATGTATATAAAATATTATGTAGTATTATTTGACGTCCCCATTTGGAAAGTATTGTGAACGATAAAAGATATTATCAGAAATTAAGAGCCATGACTATAGTAAATTAAAGTCGACATTCCTAAATTTATATTACGGAGAATATGTTCAATATTTTTCAAAGTTATTGACTAATTACAAATTATATAAAAAAATATGTTTTACAGATAAAATCTCCGTAGAACAACAATCAATTACATAAAACATGGTGACGTCGGTTAAAAACACAACTGCTTGATTTAATAAGGATTTTTTGTTTTATGTTAAACATAAATTAAATCATTTTTATACTTTAAAATAGCTAATATTCCTGAAACAATGTTTCAGAAAAGTATATTTTATTTTTGGATTTTTTTTTTAACACAAAGAATTAAATTGCATTGAAAGACTACAAAAAAAGTGGTATTCCACTATTTAGAAAAATCGATTCCAAGCAATATAATCACTATTTAAATTTCACCATTTCACTGCATAGTAAATACAATCCTCAAGCCAAAAATCATAGCTTGAAGAAACATTTTTTTTATTTTCAAAAATCATTATAAACTTTATGTATTGCAAAATATTGGAGGTATCTAGTTTAAATATAACGCAATTTAACTATGGTCAGAAAAAGGTAACATGGGTTTTCTCGTTAGGCATGTAGTTATATGCCCAATAAAATTATACATGATTTGATTTAATCAGGAAGGAATTTCCTTCACGGACATGTGAATTCATATTCAGTATTGGTTCTCTGTTATTTGGATCTTGAAGTCTGGTTGTTGTTATTGGTGACTATAAGTTAAGCTGATTTAATATTTCATAGTAGATGATTAAAATTACTTGTTCTGATCGATAGGGTTACTATTTGCTTATAATGATTCCAAGAGAAAGTTCATCAGGCTTATAATAATCGTTAATATTATTTTTATAGAAAATGTTAATGCGATTTATTTTAATTGTATCTTTAGCGTTGCTATTGGTTAAAATAGAAAGAAATAGTTGCTATGGATGAACTCTGTGATAGTTCGAAAATAAACGTAATTAACTAGGGAGTCTTTCAGGTTGTGGCGCTTTTTTAGAAAATCAGGTGACATGATGAATTATTACAACAGATATTTTATATGTAAGCAGAGATTCACTTTAAAAAGTAAGGCTCAACTATCTATTTGCTAGAAGAGATATAAACATTCTAAGCGTTAAACACAATTTATGTCCCTATATATATATATATATATATATATATATATATATATATATATATATATATATTGAACGATGAAAATTATTAAAATATAAATTAAAATCTTTAGACATACTGGGTTGTAGATTAATATTCTTATGTTTTTATTATTATTATTTCATTTAGATTCCTCGACTAGTTTCGGCCAACATGGCCATCATCGGGAGAAAAATGTTTCTGCGTGCTGTAGCAGTAAACTACAGAAATGAATGTCTTGATGGAGAAAATGAATTTTTGTCTGTAGTTTTCATTTGTTTTTTATTTGTTTTTTATCTTTTTAACATGGGTTTATTAACATTCCTTGTGTTGGTCAAACAGTCTCTTTTAATTTGTCATTTGAGATAAGAGCTATGTTCCCTTTTCCTCGGTCAGTTCAGCAGTTTTATTGGTGTCTAGAGAGGGGATGGTAAGTGTGTGTGTGTGTGTGTGTGTGTGTGTGTGTGTTTGTGTGTGTGTGTTTGTGTTATTTAGTTTAGTGTGTGTTTTATTTAGTTGTTTAGTCTCTGGTAAGTGTGTGCGTGTGTGTGTGTGTGTTATTTAGGTTTTAAGGGAGTGAGTGAGTATGATACATGTTAGCTTGTATATTGCTATGGGTGTGTGTTATCATTTGGCTCATTAGGAACGTGAGTGAATATGTTGTGTGTAAATGTGTATATTCGTGTGGGTGTGTGTATAAGTGTGAGGCCTCAACACCTCCGTAAGCATGTCTGTTTTGTATGGGTGTGAAATGTGGGTAGGTTTTGATTTGTAGGGTTATGTGTTACTACTATCTATATTGTTAAATTTATGGTTTAGCCCGGCTGGAAACAGCGTATGTAAACGTCGTATCCACTTATTTTCATGGAACTCTAAAATCTTTTTAATGTTATCTGCTTTGGGCTTTTCTATTCTCTCAATTATAGTGAATTTGGCATGGGTTTTGAAGTCGTGTTTTTCTATGTGGAAATGTTGTTCTACAGGTAATAATTTTTCATGGGGAATCGACTTAATTCGATTGCGATAATTATTAATTCTGTAGTGAAAGGGCCATTCAGATTTTCCTACATATTGTTTCCGGCATAGTGTGCATTCTAGGAGGTAAATTATGTTATGACTTCTACAGTTAGAGTCGTGGTAGATTTTGAAAGTAGATTTAGTGACTGAGCTAGTGAATGAATTCGTGTGTTTAACGTGGTTGCAACATAAACTTATTTTGTTTTTACATGGTTGGGAAAATCCTGTTGTTTTTGTTGTTAGTTTATCACGGATTACCGTGTCCCCTAAAATGCGGTTACTACCTATGATATATTTTAGGTTCTTAGGTCTACGATATGCTAGAAAGCCGGGTTCCTTAAATAGTTTTTTTAGGTCTGGTTTGAGATGTAGTATTTCCCAGCGACTTTTGATTATTTGGCATAGTGGAGGCAGAGTGGGGTTGAAAGTGGTTACTAGAGGAATGCGGCTAGATTTAGTTTTAATGTTGTATATTAGGGTGTTTTCTCTAGGTGTGGAAATTGCTTTATTTATTTGTTCCCTGATTAGGCGTTGTTTATAGCCACGTGTTGTGAATTGATGCTCCAGATTTTCAATGTGTTTGTTTAATTCTTCATTGTGGGAACATATCCTTCTGAGTCTAAGTGCTTGTGAATAGGGAAGGTTCTCTTTGAGGTGTTTAGGGTGGGAAGACTTAAAGTGTAGATAGTTGTGGGTGTCGGTGATTTTAGTGTGTAGTGTCGTTTGTAGTTTCCTGTTTTTATCTATGTAAATGCGAGTGTCTAAAAATGTTACTGATGTTTTGGATTTTTCATAGTCAAACTTAATTGAATCGTGTATATATATATATATATATATATATATATATATATATATATATATATATATATATATATATATATATATCATAAGCGTTATGTCTCCATCTAAATATTTCCACTAGAAAGTGATGAAACCTATCTGCCAATCTAGTACAGCGCTTCAATTTACAAAGTCCAGATGCCAAAGAAAAATGCTCATCTATTACCACGAAGATGTATATGGCAAAGTGTCAGTGAAGTTATGTTACGCAGTGGGATAGTGACTGATGCTAAGATGTCAGCACGGATAACATTGGATATTCGTCTTTGTATTTTACCAATAATATCTAGGTACATATTCAAAATCCACGGGTATAGCAGCAACATTCAATGCATGAACGAGTGGTTGACTTATGTAATGTAGATTATAGCGACAAATACTGTCTTGGAAGACACAGTTGCCTTTGCTGGAAGTCTGTTTTTCATCTATAATGAAATTGCCCAGATTCTGTTGTTACGTCGAAGGAATTATGTTTAATAACATTTGATTCCTTTTACCTTTGTTTTAAAAGAAGTTTTCCTGCTTCTTGATATTTTTTAAAGAATTTACAAACTATGATTCGCTCTTCTAATTAGCTATCCGATTGTTTCATATTTTCTTATATAGCACTTAACATATAGTTAAATCTCTACTAGTGATTGATTTCAGTCGCACTCAGGCCTCCGGCACCCTCAGCCAACTGCTGAAAGTTTTGGGCCGTGGATACTTACAATAATTGAAGTCTCATTACTGTGGGATATGCAAACTGCCTCTTTTTCTAGGTTGTTTTTTTTAATATTAAATTTAGTTAATTCATTTCTTTATCAGTATCATTAAAACCAAAAACAGATCTAATAATAAAAAAATACCTTTATTCCAACCAGTGAAATGTTCGTCATCCCCATCTGACAATATTCGGGCAGTGAAATTCACTTGCTTATTATGCTAACCATCTTTATTTTTCAAGCACAAGAAAATCAAACATTGATTTTTCCTGGACCGAGACCAAACCTCAAATTTTGTCTATTATTTCAATCCAAGTTTAGACAAATAAATTCCTTAGACAATCATTCGTTAATTGGGGAATGTCAGCAAGATTTGGATAAGCACGTCCCCATAATACTGAAGAATATTTCCTACATGTGTTGCAGACTAAAGATATTTAAAGTTGCCAATCAAAAAACGATTACCCATGGATCTTTTAATACGATATATTTAAAATTCAAGAAAAATTTTTTTGGTTATATACAGATGACCCATAAATGGATATTGTTACTGAATAAACTACCTACTACACCCATCGACTTAATACATGTATTAATACGATATGACATGGCGTGTTTGAGGTTCTGGAGACGAGGGCGATATATATATATATATATATATATATATATATATATATATATATATATATATATATATATATATATATATCCTAAAAAATAAGACTCGATTTTTATTAATCTGGCAGATTGTTTGAAACATTATTTTTAGTGTATAATTGTATTTGAGTATTATTAGCAAATAGTAAATTTTTGTGTTCGTATACCGGCCAGAATGTCCGCGAAATCTTATTAGAGAAAAATTTGCGCTTTCAGGCAGGATTCAAATTACGAGAGAAATCTCTCATAAAGACACAATTTCGGTCTTACCAAATACACTAATTTATTCGTAGGCCAGTTTGTTGGAATGTTCCTGATCTCACGTCATGAGGACGCGTGTTCGATTCCTGCTAGCTGGCGAACATTTTTCACCAATGAGATTTCTCCATCATTCGGACAGGTAGACGAAAATAAATAAATATACCGCTTAATAAATGAATTAATCAAATACGTGTAGCGTATTAAAATAACGGCTAAAGAGCTAAGAATCTGTCAGATTTATAAGAATCCATTTACTAAAACCCACATGCATGGCCTGGGAGTTTATGTATGCGAGATTCCCCCGCTGGCTAAAGTATTTTCGTTTTTATCTCCAGAAATTGCGTATATATGTCTCCGTCTGTCTTTCCTCAATTCGGTAAGCTATCACTTTTTTCTCTACCGTTCCGCTTCCTCTCAAGACTATGTGCACTCAATAGTATTTCCAATAAGATAGACAAGACCTTCTCTCTACATCTGTTTACAAACGTATTCGTTTTCGGTGATTTAACGGCAAACATACCATATAGCTTAAACAGTCTGAGACCGACCTTGCTGGCATCCAGACCCTTAACTTTTCAATCACTCAATCCCTCAAACAAGTGGTTGAATTTCCTACGCGTTTCCCAAGTAATCCGGACAGTAACGCTTCCCTTCGAGATCTCTGTTTTACCTCCATCCCTGACTTTTGTCGCTCTACGCAACTCTGCTCTCTTGGCGACTCTGATCAGGCGGTGGTGTCTGTTAAGAACTCCTTCCTCTCACCTTCTAGCCATGAAACTCCTACCAACATAATACCTTTCTATTATCAACGCGATGACTGGGACTTGTTCTGTGATTTTCTTTGCGACGTAACTTGGACTGTGGTTTTTAATCATCCCGTAAAAAATGTGCGTTTTCATCCCAGCAAGAAAATACCAAGTTAAATCGCGCTCATCTCATTCATTCTCACCTGCTTGCTTTGCCGCTATAGCCCAGAGGAATCACTTCCTCCGTCTGTACCAGAGCGAAATGTCTGATTAC